>CM057472.1:38536700-39234200 GCA_030035585.1 Dugong dugon
TTAAATGACTTTATTAAAGCTCTTAGGTAAGCTTCTTTATATTGCAATAAACAAATACATGCAAGAAAATCTCAGCAAAATACATTGCACAGGTGCTATGCATCTTAGGGATTTGAAAGGTGTGTTATGTATAAATTAGCTGTCAACTTTTTTTCAATCCTGTAATGGAATGATGAGTTGTAATTTGCATAATCCTTTAAGAAGTCAAATTATACTGTCATGTAGCAGACTTAACATGCTAGCTAAGATTTCAGAGCTTTGCAGCTAATTACTATGTACCTTACAGGACAGTTAAATTGAAGTTGACTCCTCTACTTTTGCCGCCATTTGCTTTGTCCCTTACTTAACAGAATCTGTCCTGTTGGTTAACAAGGTATTGTTACTATCACTGAAGTAAAGGCTGCTCTTGGGAGGAAAAGACATTTTAATATATCGTGACTTAACTTGTATTGCTTTTGCTAAGAAGAATTTTCTTTAAAAACAATAGTCCAGATTGGAGTCCAAAAAAAGAAGGATAGAAATTTATACTTTCCAGATAAGTTATGGAATATTGATTGAAGCAACATTGACAATCCCACTATAGAAAATGTAAATTAACTTAAACATAATTCCACGAAAGGCGATGGCCTTTTTTGATATATTTTGCAAATATACTTTGGTATGTTTTTATCTTCAAACTCTTAACTTCTTTTGTAGTACAGTTTTGTTACTGGGAAAAAAGTGCCCTTTTTCCTTAAAGTCCTTTCTGAATATAAACTGGTGAGTTTTAATTTCATTCTGCTGATTGTAGAGCATTTTATTTCATGGTTTACATTTACAAATGATCAGGAAATCCTGGAGCCTGCAAAGGCTCTTCTCTGAAATGGATACAAATTGGATGCTGAATGGAGCTGGGACTATTCTCCTGCCTGGACTGGTTTAGCTGATGACTGTATCACTGTATCTTTGCGACCTATTTATCTCTGGTTTTATTGCTTGGTGTTTGGTTGCCTAGTGTTATTCTCTTCATCAGAAATGGTGTAGTTAGCAAATTCGTTTCTGTTATTTGATTTTTTTGTTATTTGTCAGTCATACTTACTGTGGCTCTTGCTAGCTAGATTTTTGTAATTTGTTAGTGATTTTGTGATGATGGATAATTTGAAGAAGCTTTTGAAGGGGGTCCTCGAAGGACCATATTAAAACAGCAGTTGAACTGTTGACCATTCAAGTAACGCAGTCAACAGTCAGTGTAGGAGACTGCTGTTCATTTGTGGTTAAGCCAGTTTCACGAGTCCGAAATCACCACCTGCTTAGAGGTTGAGGTTTGTCAATCCTGGAGGGACCCACCAGGAATTTGGCTCATAGAAAGCTTCTCTTCTAACTGTAGGAATCTTCTCAAGGGTTTGCTTCTTTAAGAATCTGTTATTTGTAGTCAAGGTAGACACAGTAGGCAGCACAGCTGTGACTGCCAGGGAAAGTCACTAGGGGGATATTCATAACAAGGAAATATTGGCAAATAAATGATGAAGAAGGGGAGGATATCCCCAAGATGTTAAATTGGAGCACTGTCACTGAGATGATTAATGGTGTTGTATATTTTAGTGAAGATGCTTATCTGAATTGTCTTGAAACTATAGTGTACATTTAATAGCGCCTATAAAAAAGTATGTGGTGCACGAGCACATTGAAAAGAAGAGGCCATGAATTCAGATTTTATTTTCCTGAGTATTTTCTCAAACTGAAACTTTGGTGTCTGGTTATTGGAAAACTAGTGTTAGATGTATATTCTATATAGAAGTTAATATAACCAAAACTCATTGCTGTTGAGTCGATTCCAACTCATATCGACCCTATAGGACAGAGTAGAACTGCCCTGTAGGGTTTCCAAGGAGCAACTGGTGGATTCGAGCTGCCAAGCTTTTGGTTACACTGTGCCACCAGTGCTGTATATTCAATATTAATTTGTAGCTAATTTATATATGAGGATAAATCAAAAAGTATTGCTACAAAATCATAGAAACCTTTATTAAACAAAAATATCAAAATGTGAAGCTATTATTTTTCAACGTATCCATCTAGGTCTATACACTTCTGAAGGCAGTGTTTCTGTCTCTCTAACCCTTCACCAAAGAATTCTGCACTCTTTGATTTACACTGCATCAAAACAGCAGTTTTGGCATCTTCAAAGGACTCAAATTGTGTTCCTTTTAAATGTTCTTTGATTTTTGGGAAAACAAAGTCCGAAGGGGCAAGATCTGGGCTGTAGGGTGGATGAGGTGAAGTTTCCCAGCAAAATTCTCCTAGGACAGCCCTTGTTACTCTCAGAGAATGAGCAGGTACATTGTCCTGATGGAAAAAAAATTCCTCAGTGCAACTTTCCTGGCCTTTTTCTCACTAATGCAGTTTTCAGTTGTCTTAAAACTTCTTCATAATAAGCCCCCGTGATCGTCCTGTGTCCTTTGAGGAAACCTATTAAGATTACCCCTTTGGAATCCCAAAAACCAGTTGCCATAACCTTCTGAGTGATCTTTCCTCTACTGGCTTATCTTTGAGGTCTTCCCGACCTTCCTTAAAATGCTTGATCCATCTAAAAACTGTTGTTTTACATGGAACAGCATTCCCACAAACTTGTTGCAAAGCTTCAGTGATTTGGGAAGATGTCCATTTGAGTTTTGTTAAAAATTTGATATTAGCCGTAACCTCAAAATTGTTTTTTTACATGGCACAAAAAGTATCCTTTTTTTTTAAAGGCACCCAAATGAAACTAAGACAAGTGTATTACTGAGAGAACTTGTCTGCAGCCATCCACTGACTGCAGAGACGGGTTTAAACATGATTTGTTTGGAATAAACCCATGCGTGTATTAACTGGAACCTTAGTAACAATACTTTTTGACTTACGCTTGTGTAGGGTATAACTAAAGCTGAAGAGTATTGAAGATTGTTATATGATATAACCAACAATAGGGAAATGGTGATAGCTTAGAGCCATCTTCCTCAGCAAACAGGGCCACAGGGCCACAATGGGTAAAGTGCCAAACTTCCATCAACCATGGCATCAGTACCAATTTTTTAAAAGGTCAGCAGTTGAAATCTACCAACCATTCCTTGGAAACCCTATGGGGCAGTTCTACTCTGTCCTGTAGGGTTGGTATATGTTGGAATCGACTTGACAGCAACAGGTTTGGTTTTTTTTTTGTTGTTGTTGTTTCTCAATTTTTGGTGAAGGGGTGGCTGTCTTAGATTACCATCTAGCTTTCAGTATCAAGCCATGGTTATCCTGGTTCTGTGGCATGAATTATTACTTGCCTTGAGGGATTTTTTTTATCACTGATGGCAGGTACATTTTGGGGCAGGTTACTTAACCTCCTTGGCCCTTCATAATTACTACTAGACATAAGGATAGATACAGACAAATGACATATAATCCTGTTTTCAATGAGTTTATAGTCTCTTATAGCAGCATTTTTCAAACTATGGATCTCTACCAAAATAGTGATATATGAATCCAATTTAGTGGATCAAAAATTTAAAAAAATGAATTAGTCCAAAGTACTAATGGACCACAACTACTGCAGCCTCCACCACACTGAGTCCAGTACAAATAGATGGTGCCCGGCTACCACCACTGACTGCTCTGGCTGGGATCACAACAGAGGGTCCCAGACAGAGCTGGAGAAAAACATAGAACAAAATTCTAACTC
This sequence comes from Dugong dugon, assembly GCA_030035585.1. Classification (NCBI taxonomy): domain Eukaryota; kingdom Metazoa; phylum Chordata; class Mammalia; order Sirenia; family Dugongidae; genus Dugong; species Dugong dugon. Next base: position 38,540,383 of record CM057472.1, read on the forward strand.
ACCAAAAAACACTAGACTTACTGGCCTGACAGAGACTGGAGAAACCTCGAGAGTATGGCCCCTGGACACCCTTTTAGCTCAGTAATGAAGTCACTCCTGAGGTTCACCATTCAGCCAAAGATTAGACAGCCCTGTAAAACAAAACGAGACTAATGGGGCACAACAGTCCAGGGACAAGGACTAGAAGGCAGGAGGGGACAGGAAGGCTGCTAATAGGGAACCCACGGTTGAGAAGGAAGTGTTGACATGTCATGGAGTTGTTAACCGTTGTCATAAAACAATGTGTACTAACTGTTTAATGAGAAACCGTTCTGTAAACCTTCATCTAAAGTACAATAAAAAAATTAAAAAAATTTTAAAAAATGAAATGAGAGAGAAAAAATTTAATACATTTGCATAGCAAGAAGGTGTTTTATTTTATGAGGCTACTGTTTTAGTTTTATATGTGTTTGTATATGTATATGTAAACACTGCACATATATATGTGCACCAAATGGGTCATAAGGTAAAATGTGTTTCTTGCTGTGGTTCATATCCAAAGACTGAAAGCCACTGTAATAGTTGAGTAGGTAAATAAACAAACGTAATAATGTATGTGGTATGTCATACATAGGGTATGGTGACTTATAAAGAAAGTGATGGTCAGTTTTATTGGAAGGGTTCAGTAATCTGGTCTCTCATTTGCAGTGATGTTCTGGAGTCAACTTGTATGGGCTCATGAGAGCCAATTTATGCATCTCTTTCCTATTTCGTTATCCATGTTCTCATGTTATTACCTTGAAATCCAGGAAAGTATTTGCACCATGGAAATTAGAAAATTCTACAGTTGAGGCCTCTACCTCCAGACGTGGTTGTTAAATATTTACGAGTACATCACTGCTCGTATTCTTTCAACGGTAGTTCTATGGCTCAATAATTATTGTGAATTATCTTACATTTCAGGACATATTATTTTATATGTTGCATTTCGATTTTATTGGAATTATTAACATTTGTTGTTATTACCTGCCTTTGAGTTGGCCCCTGACTCATGGCAACCCCATGCACAACAGAGCAAAATGCTGCCTGATCCTGCACCATCCCCACGAATGGTTGTAGATCGGACTATTGTGATCCATTGCCTGATTTTCAGAAGTAGATCTTCCTAGTCTATCTTACTCTGGAAGCTCCACTGAAACCTGTTTAGCATCATAGCAACAAGCAAGCCTTCACTGACAGACAGGTGGTGGCTGCACATAAGATGTATTAGTCGGGAATCAATCCTAGGTCTCCCTCATGGAAAACAAGAATTCTACCACTGAATCACCAATGCCACCTTATTAAAATTACTAGGTCTAAATCATTTCAAGGATATTAAAAATTCAAAACAAATATGAATATAAAATCTGTGATTATTTCAAACTGTCTATAATGTATGATTCCAAATTAATGGTAATAGTTACCCTAACTTCTTACATTAAATGCTTGTAAATATGGCCAGTTTAGAACTTCAAATTGTAATTAGTGACAAAGAGTTTCTAGGTTTTTTCAAAAACACTATTATTGTAAATATTTCACTAATTTTATTGTTGCATGTTAAGCAGTCTTTTTACTTAGTACGGAAACTTTTAAATCCCAACTCCCTCTTCATACTTTCAGCTGTCTTTTATAGTTAGCAATAATTTCTCTGGAGTTTAGTGAACTCCTCTGTGATGTAATGAATTTGTTTGGGAGATAGTGAGGTTCTTTACAAATTAAAACAACTATCAGTCTTATTTATTTTTATTTTCAAATATAAACGTAAAAGCAGTATAGAAAGTCTGAAGCAAGAGAAAACATACTCCCTTTCAGTATTAATACGATAACTTTGAGCTTTATTTTAAAGAAAGACAGGAAAACTGGTGAGTCAGAGGAAAGGAGACTTGCATGGATATGAGATGGATTTGTAACAAATCCATGGAAAATCATCTGTGTTAAGAATATTTGATAGTGAGGAAGGGTAACTAGGTAGGACAGAGTTAACTGAGAAAGGCCTTTACAGCCTCAAAGTTTAAACCACAACTCAGCCATCGGGTTGGACACTACTATAGAGGAATTTGAGGAAGAGTGGAGTGTACCTAATGCGGTGTTCAAGAATGATCATTTCACCAACATTATTTATAAAACACTAGAGTGAGTCTGGGAAGACTGAAACTTAAATGACTAACATTTATTGAACATATACTATGCTACTGCAGTAGGCACTGACACATGGCAACCCCATGTATGTCAGAGTAGAAGTGTGCTCCGTAGGGTTTTCAGTGGTTGATTTTTCAGAAGTAGATCACCAGGCCTTTCTTCCGAGGTGCTTCTGGGTGGATTTGAACCTCTAACCTTTCAGTTAGCAGCCTAGTGCATTAACCGTTTGTGCCACCCAGGGACGCCAAAGCAGGAGAGGACATTGGCAAAATTGTGAGTTTTGTTTCTGATTCACTCTCTTCTCTGTCCCAAGCCTGTTTCCATCCTTCCTGAAATTCATACCACTCAGATACCCAGTTGGTGTTTCTGCCTGGCCTCATCTCCACTAGGCATTTTTGTTTGTAACCCTCATTGCAGATCAAGTGTTGTTAACTGATAATGTTACTCCTCTCCAGGCCATTGAGTTTTCATGTGTAACTCCAAGTAAAAGAATTTAAGAAAAAAAGGGAGTCTTCTCCAATAGGATAATTTCAGACACCATGACAGGCTTTGGGGAAATTAATTAGGGACTAGAAGGCATGTGTGTGGCATTTTTCCCTTCTGTGAAAATAACAGAGAATGTGGGTTGTTCTCCTACTCAGGATGTGCTAAGGCTGGCTTTGGCCAAGAAGCAGGGTTTCGGAAATGAGGTGATTCAGAGATGAAAGGGAGAAGGAATTTACAAGGTCCTGGGAAGAGAAGAAGAGAATGAGTGAAGTTACCAGCTGTGTTGTGCCAGACAGCGTGCTAACCACGTTCATGTTATCCCAATTAAGGCGAACAAGACAGGCACCTTGTCAGGCAGTCTGCTGGAGGGATAGATGGTCACCTGTGCTGAAGCGGATGGAAAGGTCAAGAAGGCTCCAGTGGCAGCAGTGAATTCTTTTGCTGTTGTAGAACCTGATTGATTGATTGATTGCTATTATACAGTCTTCTCCCCCCCAATTAGAATAATTTATGCTATTTGTGTTTGAATCAGTAAAGAATTGAAAAGAGTTCGAAATATACAGTGAACTTTATAAAGAGCTCTACTAGAATCTGCATGTTAAAAAGACACTGAACTTTTTAGCAAGAAATGTTTCAAGCCTTTCAATATCTAAATGAATACTAATTTCCACACTATGCCTTTCAGAGCTCAGCATGATTTCTGGTGGTTTCTCCCAGTTAATTTTAGCACCACACTGATGATTTTGCCTGTTAATGACTTCAAGTAGCATACCTTAGTAATGTAGGTGGCATGAAAATATATTATTTAGGGCTAACACCAGGCTAGCTTAAAAGTTAATTTATTCATTCATTTAACAAATATTTTTTGATGTCAACCGCGGGTCAGGTGCTATTCCACACACATGGTTCTACACAAACCAGCTTATTCAGAGGTGATTAAGAAAGCCTCTGCAGTCCAGAAGCTTAGAAGACTGAGATGTAAACAAATAATATAGTTCTGCATGGGAGGTGCTTTGAGAGTAAGTGTAGACTATAGAGGCAGCACTGTGAAGGAGCCATTTTCGACAGGCAAGGTCAGCCCAGAAGTCTTCACAGTGGAAGAGCCGTTTGAGCTGGGGGAGGGGTACTTGAAGTAGTGGTTTAGGATAAAAACCAGGCATTTCTAGTGTAGCAATTAGCAAATGGCATGAAGCAGGAGTGGAGGGCTCGGATTGGTGAGATGGGAACTGAGGTTGGCGAGGAAGTGGGAGCAGAGGCATTGGGATGGGACTTCATACTGTGAGAATTCCTGGCAGCATTTTCAGGAGGAAGAATTTGATATAACTGCATGTTAGAGAATTATTCTGGAGGTAAGTTTCATTGGAGGCAGGAGATCTGCTGTGGGAGTGACCCACTACTTCCTTTCCTCCTCAAAACTCATTTAGTGTGTTTTATAGGGTGTATTGGTGGTCAGTGGTGGATGCTTACCTTCCATGCAGGAGAACAGGGTTCAGTTCCAGGCCAATGCATCCAAATGTCAGTGGAGGCTTGTGTATGATGCTGAACAGGTTTCAGTGGAGCTTTTAGATTAAGACTAGGAAGAAAAGCCAGGTGATATACTTCTGAAAACCCTGTGGGTCACAATGGTCTGATCGCCAACTGATCCTGGGGATGGTGCATTTTGTTCTGTTGTATATGCAGCCACCATGATTTGGGGGCCGACTCTAGGGCAGCTAACAACAACAATAAATGTGAAATCGTGCTGTTTGTTAGTTGAAGTTCTTGTTGATTTATAAATACCTTGGAGGTCTCTCCCAGTATGCAGTCCAGTATAGGACCTGTCTACAACTTCATTGCTTTTCCTGGCTTGAGGTACTCCATGCCTATCTTTTTCCTCACACAGCATTTCTCATTCAAGATAAAGTAACGTCAGCGGGTAAAAATGGACAGGTACGGGAAGCATGATTTAGAATGAAAGAATATTAATTGGCTTCACCAGAGTGTATATTTACTTTATAAGGGAAGTGACTACTAGGTTTTTAAAAATAATTGCCTAGTGATACACCTGCAGTGTGTATAAAAACTGCAGAAACTTGAGAATAGGAAGTAAAGGTCACAGTGAGAGGAACAGAGCTACAATGAACCTTTTGTAGGCATGCTGTTGAACTACAGTGTTCAAAATCGCTCACCAGTGGTTTCAGAGAGACTAATATGCTTGTGTCCAGACTTTGGAAATAATACAGCACAATTACAGTTATGTGTAACTATGGTTCTTTTAAATTCTCATCACCCTGAGAAGAGCGTGCAGTGTGGGTTGAGTTTAGAAATGTGTCTTTAGTGAGTCTTTGGATTTTGTTTATGCATTAGATTGGAAGAATTATGCTTTAGTCTTTGTGAGCAACCTATTTTAATAACTCCACAAGCCCTTGTAATAGTACTTAGTGATTTCTAGAGGTGTTTGAACCTGTTGGAAATGGATGTGAGTCCCACAGTTATATATTCGATGTGGGACAGTGGCCAAATTAAATCTTTAAGCTCTGTTTTCTTGCCTGTAAATAAGGGTAATAATAACTATCCCCTCAGTTGTTTTGGGGAGAAGTATGATGGAGTTGATGACAACAGCTAACGTTGCTGATCTTTTACTAGGTACTGATGTCACGAAGTGTAAGTCTTAACATACATTTCTTTTTAATCCTAACAATAAACTTATGTACTAGGTGTAATTATTACCACCATTTTACAGACAACAGCTTTATAGAGCTGGAGTAACTCAAGTTTAAGAATGTAGGATGTGGTAGAATTTGCATTAGTGGTCAACAAACTGTGGCCCACTGGCTAAATCTACTCTACGCTGTTTTTGTAAATAAAGTGCTCTGGTTACCTGTCAACTGTTGTTTAGGGGATATTCTTGGTGATTTCCTTGCCCTAGGCCCAGTGCTCTGGCTCTGGATTGATAGGTGGGGGTTCCTAAGTTAGTTACCTGAAGACATTTTCTTGTCTCCTCTTGGAATAGCTCTTTTTGAATAGAGATGCAGTACGTTTTCATTCTGGGATATTTAGAAAATGAGATAAGTAAGCATAAAGGAAAAAAAAAATCAATGTCGTTTGTAATTGTACCACCCATAGATAGTCACTGTTAACAATTTATCTATCCTTGCATTCTTAATGGAGTCTTGGTGGCACTGGTTAAGCGTTCAGCTGTTAACCAAAAGGTCGGCAGTCTGAATCCACTAGCCGCTCCTTGGCAGTTCTACCATGTAATTGTGTTTGTATGTATATACTTCCTCTTAGATAGTGTGTCCATGTTTCCATGTGAATCCGTTGTAGAAACCTCACTGACAAGTTGTCTCAGCTTGGGGATGTCTGGGGCCAGGTGTTGTAAATTGTGCCCGAGAAGGTGGTTTAGGGAAGGATGGAAGCTACATGGTCAACTTCTATGTAAAAACAGGGTTCTGTAGAGATTTTCCTTTTGATGGGAGCGCTTCTTTTCCCCCTGGTGTGTAGTCTGTATTTACTTTCCAGATTTTTATTATTTTTCTCTTACTGAGGAAGTTTAATTCTTTAGCTTGAATGTAAATTCCCCCAGCAAGAGCTAGTGATAGTCTCTTCAGTGGCATTAGCGATAAGATCTTCAGCAGGAAAGTCCTGCACAACCACCTCAGTAATTATTTTTATCTAGAATAGGTCAGCCTTGAGATGGATGGTACATCATTTTAATGTGAATAGTCTTAGTTCTACAGGATGAAGCTAATGGTGAGAAGGGTGTGGTGGGTTAAAGGAAAATATGGCTTTTTTGGAGCACATATATGAATGGTTAAGCATTTGGCTGCTAATAGAAAGGTTGGCGGTTCAAACCCACCAGCTGCTCCATGGGGGAAAGATAAAGCAGTCTAATTCTGTAAAGGTTTACAGCCTTAGAAACCCTGCGGGGCAGTTCTGCTCTATAGTCCTATAGGGTCGCTATGAGTCAGAATTGACTCGACGGCAACGGGTATGAGAACTTAAGTGATGACAGCTTTCTGGCTGTTTTACAAACTCATTCTCCCTGATTAAGAGGACCTTTTCACAAGCCACGTCTGCTGCATCATTCTCTCGGTTGCTGAAAAAGAGAATTCTGTTTCCTGTGTTCAGCATTGAGATGTTTAGATCTAGGTCTGAAAGCAGAGTGAGGGCTGGGTCCTGTGAGAATTTTGGTTCAGTGACCAGTGTGTAAGCAATGCATTCTTTGGTGATTTTCTGTTGGCAAACCTGAAACCTTTGTGATTCATGTATCAGTTTGAAGATTCTTTGGAACTGAGTGCTTGAAATCTGTGCCATTAAATGGACAATCACGGCATCTCATGTACAACCTAATTTCCCTCCCTCCTCCTTCAGCCGTTATAAAGGATCCCTAGGCCTTGCTTTTTGCTTGTTCTCACATGTTACCAATGAGGAGAGCCCTGTATCTCTTACTAGCAATTTTCACCACTTGCATTTCAACCAACACCAGCTTCTACAATGGCATCATTTTCTTGACTGTTGCTTGTCAGGGGTGCTCACAGTGAATCACAGCCAGTTGAATGCCTTATCCTTGAATCCAGGAGGTACACGGTCTCTTTGATAATAATTCTCCTTGCTTCCTCGCTACAACTCCACTAACAAAACTGTTTTAAGAGTGAAATTGAGTCAACATAGCTCTACTGGGCATAGAACCTCCAGTCCTGTGCACTTTCGCTACCACCTGCGTCTCCTGGTGAAGAACACGTTTTACGGTATTTATAGGGGGCTCTTTCCTCACTACGAGGGTAAGCAGCTTGCTTTTCCAGGGATTGCCTAAATGCATGAGGACTTACAAGGGAGAAATAAGAATCAGCAGCTCTGATTCTTAGCCACTGAAGAAATTCACCAGGTGTCTCTCATCTTGAATTAGTATCAGTAAAAGCCCGTGGTATCATCTCAACGGGTTTTTGAAAAGAAAGGTTTCGGGCACATCCAGTGGGGGTGATGGTGGAGGGTAGGGGGAGTTCCTGAGCACTTGTAAAATTCATGATCAGTAAAGTCATCTGATAACAAGATTGTTTACCATCGTTTCTGAACGTTGCCTGCTCAGAGATAGTAACAATTTATATGAGGCTGATAGGAATAAAGAGTAACAATTAAAAAAAATTATTATGGTACTTGTGAAATACCTCAGGGAAGGGAGGACTAGACACCTAAAAGTAAAGTATCTTTTGTTTAGTTTATTATTGTAGTTTAAGTGAAAATTTACACTTCAAATTAGTCTCTTATACAGAAATTTATACATATATTGTTATGTGACCCTAATTGCTCTCGCTATATTGTGACAGCACACTCCTCCCTTCCACCCCTGATTTCCCATATCCACTCAGCCAGCTCTTAACCCTCTCTGCCTTCCCATCTCACCTCCGGACAGAAGCTGCCCGTTTAGTCACTTGTATCTACTTGAGCTAAGAGGCACACTCCTCACGAGTATCACTTTATGTCCCACAGTCCAGTCAAATCCCTGTCTGAAGAGTTGGCCTTGGAAATTGTTTTAATTCTGGGCTGATAGAGAATCTGGGGGCCGTGCTTTCCGGGGTTCCTCCAGTCTCAGACCATTAAATCTGGTCTTTTTACTAGAATTTGAGTTCTACACCCCACCTTTCTTCTGCTCCGTCAGGGACTCTCTGTTGTGTTCCCTGTCAGGGCAGTCATTGGTGGCCACTGTCTAGTTCTTCTGTTTTCAGGCTGATGAAGTCTCTGGTTTATGTGGCCTTTTCCATCTCTCGGGCTAATACTAAAAGTAGAGTGTCTTTACAAGGATCCGGTGGCAAGTTTGGTTCATGTGCACCACAAACACCCTTGTTGGGTGTGTTCAGGAGATATTTGCAGGCCACAAATGTTGGCTGTGGTACATGGTGTCCTCAGGATGTGAGGCTCTGACATAGAGGAGAATGAATACAGCTCGTATTCACTCATTGCTGCCAAGGCCTTTCATTGGGAAGCTGAATTGATCTTTGTGAGGACAACAGCTTTAACTCTTGACTGTGAAGTGATGTGTCCATTCCACCGTTCCCACTTCTTTGTTGGCTGGTTGTCCATATGCGGTAGTGTAGATGATGCTGAAATAGGCTGCAGTAATTGATTAATGGTTAAAAGCAGAAGGAAAGGAAGTGACATGTTCCAAATAAGGTATGCTGTGGTCTTCAGGCATTATTATAATTGACCTAAACAACCATGTTCTGGAATAGATAATATTGCTCTCATTTTGTACATGAGAAAATGGAGGCTCAGGTTAAGTAGTTTGCTCAGTTCACACAGCTAATAAGGTAGAGCCAAGAGGTCAGTACTAGTTGGTATGACTGTCCAGTCCATCCTCTTTCAACTGGATGACATGGCCTCTTGGAGCAGGATGACCTCAGAGAAACATCCATCCTCTATTCAAGGATGTCTCTTGAAGTCTAATTCTGCAAAAGAATAAAACCCCAAAAAAGTTAAGGCCATATTTAGTCAAAGAGGGAGGATGGTCATATTTGAACATAGATAGTGCAGTTGGTTAAACACGTGACTACTTGCTGAAAGGTGGGTGATTTGAACCCACCCAGAGGTGCCTTGGAAGATAGGACTGGTGATCTGCATCCAAAAGGTCACCGCCTTGAAAACCCTAGGGAGCTGTTCTACTTTGCACACATGGGGTATCTATGTGTTGGAATTGACTCAACAGCAACTAACAACAACAGATTAAAACACTGTTTCCAACATATTTCCTTGCTTAAAATCATGAATGATTGCTCATTCTCACTGCATGGTATCTAAAATTTTAGCTTAGTGTTTAAAACCTTCCAGTTTTGCTCCAGTCTTCCTTTCAGCCTCCATGCTTCTCCTTCCCCAGATACTTGTCAATACAGGTACTCTCCTCATACCCACAAAACGTCTCCACTTACTGTCTTAGACACGTGATATGCCTGCCTCTGCATCTCTGCTTGTTTCTCTGTTCCTCCGTGAAGTCTTCCTTACTTAGTTTTATCCACAGTGGCTTCTGTCTTCTTTTAATTTAATTCAATTGAACATATCAATCGTGTGCCTTCTATATCCAGAATCTCTTCTTTTGGATAAGTCCGTGAGGAAAGAGCAACATCTCTGCCTTCAAAGTTAGAGGGCATTAGAGACAGACAGTAAACAATAAACTTGAAAAACTAAGTAAATCATACAGTCTGTTACATAGAGGTTGATGCTATGGAACAAAATACAGAAGGTTAAAAAAGAATTGGGAGTGCTGGGATGAAGATGGATTGATTGTGGTTTCAAGTAGGCAAGGCCCTATTAAAAAAGATGACATTTCAGCAAAGATTTTAAGGAAGTAAGGGAGTTTGGGCATCTAGATATCCAGGAGGAAATATTTCAGACAGAGTGAACAACTGCTGCAGAAGTCCTGCATCTGAAGAGTTTTTGGCATGTTGAAGGAATGCCAGGGAGGTCAATGTGGTGCCATCTGAATGAGCAAGGACATGAGAGTAAACAGGAAGCCAGCATATAGGAAGGCCATGTAAGGCCCTTAGATTTTACTCCACTTGAAATGGGGCCCTTGGAAAGATTTGGGGTGAGGAGTAATAGGATGTAGCTGACTTTATAGAACCAGTCTGATTGCTAACTGAGTATATACTTAAGGGGGGCAAGGGTTGAAGCAAGAAGACTATCTTGGAGGTTATTAAAGTAATCAGGGTGGCTCACATAAAGAGTGTAGAAGTGGAAGTAGTGAGAAGTGTTTGGGTTCTGATATATTTTGAAGGAAAAGTCAACAGTGTTTCCTTCCTGATGGATTGGATGGGAAGAAGGGAGGTATAAAAGAGAGAGAGGGGAGTCAATATTGAATCCAAGATTAAATCCTAAGGCATCATTTACCTAGTATCGCAGGTGTGGTCGCGCTCAATTGCATATACGCAAATAAATACCTTTCAGGAACTCATAAACTTAGAGGTGAGGCATGACATAAACTCATAAAAGTTAAAGGATAAAAGGCAATGTATGTGCATGTGTATGCATGTGCGTATGTGTGTGTTTTTATGGTTAATAGTTACTCAATAAGATTGCAAGTTCCTTAAAGGTATTTATTAATTTATTCCACAAACCTTACATAACACACTTTCGAAAGACTAATGATTTATCTTACATCCCTACTAGTGCTAAATGCAATTACAGGCAACGTCAAGTTGCGGATTGGTAAATGTACAAGCTCTGATGGGCAACTGAGGTATTGAAACCCTAGTTCCATTACTTATTTGCTGGGTGATCTTGAGTATAAATTACGTAAATTCTCTTTTCCTTATTTTTCTCCTCCATGAAATGGTGACAGTAGTACCTCTCTCTTATGGTTCACCATCAGGATTAAACGAGCTAATACATGCAAAATTCTTAGAACAATGCCTGGTGCATACAAAGTGCTCAGTCAGAGTTAATCATTCCTAAGTAAGTGTTCAGTATTAATCATTTAGAGTGGTATTTTCCCCTTAACCATTCGCGGATAAAGCCTGTGAAGATGGGTGGCTAATGTGAATAACAAGGATATCCCAGTAAGCCTTGCTGTCTAGCTGATGTCTAAGAAATAACATTGGAGAATTGCATTATGATCAGTTTGATTACCTGCCTTTCTTAGAGGTGAACATACAGGCTGGTCAGTGTCCTTTTGGGTGCATTTGATTGACAGCCTGGCAAACAGCATTTAAATTTCTAACACACAAAAAGATCAATGTTTTCTTATTATTTTTTTAGTTTAAAATGTTGAATGTGTATTAAAATGAGAAAAATAATTTTCAGGATAGATATGACTTCCCTAGTACATAAAAGCAAGGAGATCACATCAAAAAGGGAATATTATTTTTTTGCCTAAATACAGGAAATTACTATTTTTGCCTCCATGTTTATATTTTGATACCTAATATCTCTTTCCTTGTTTCTTCTCTTTTCTTTTTCTTTCACCTGTCCTTTTTTCCTTTCCTTTTTTTTTTTTTGCATGTGTTTTTCCTTTCAACCCTTTTATTATCAGAAACTTATTTGGCTTCCAAATTCAGGAAGGTGCATTGCTGATATGGAACTCGTGCAGACATCTTTAGTGTCAGAGGTGGTTTGAAGAGTAGCTTACTTCTGCTTTCATTGTTTCTGGCACTTCAGTGAGGCACTCAGGTTCTGTTTGAGCTTAGTATTCCTGATCCTATTCTATACATCCTAGATGGCAATGCAGAACAGTGCCTGTCAATGACTAACAGGTAAATATTGAGCAGGGAAACCCTTTTGATTAACTTTGTGGATCATTATTTGAAAGTAGCTTGCAGTCAGAACAGCTCTATCACTCATGATCATAACACATAGTGTGAGGGTCAGACCATCAAGCTGCTGGTAGGAAAGCTGAGGTTGTATTCTTTATTCTGTCCTTGGTCCTGTGTTCATGCATGCTGGGCTAGTTACAGCTATCCAGCCATCAAAATGGTGACTATTTAGTACAATATGAATACAAAATATTTAAGATGGTAAAGCACAAAGAATGCTTAAGGAGGGATTCTGTGCTATGTGTAGCTATTGATATGTTAAAGCATATTTATAATAACTTTTTGGGGGCATGTAATAATATGGGTGCTCTTATCTTTTTATCCAGGTTGAGAAATCTTTTTCTGATATAGAATTTAGGTAGTTATAGCAGAATGAGAGTGAAGTTTTGGTCTTATTAGTTTATGCTGAAAAGAAGTAATTTCAGATTCTGTCTGCTTTCCTAGGCTTAATCTATACCACCTCGTGTACAACTCACCCCTATTACACATTTTCCTGGAAGGTTCGTCCATATGCTGTGTGCTGTTTATTAATTGGTTCTGATCTGGCCATTGAACCTCATGATAAACTAATGGTTTATCATCATTAGTAACAACATTATCATTATTATTAATATTTTTGAGCTTCCATCAAGAATATGCATGGAATTCAGTAAAAAAAAGACATAGATAGGGTTGAATAGAAATGAATAGCTTTCTGCTCTCCAGAAACATTTCTAGATTAACACTTAATGGTCATAAAAGGACAGCTAAGCTGTGATTAGTTTGTTTATGAATCTCCAGGAGAGACCCAATTCAGTGGTCAAATGGGCAATTCCTAAAATGTTTTCCTAAGCTAAACATTTTAGAGTAAATCTTTTCAGTTAAGTCTTTTAGTTGTGTTGAGCTATAGGAATAATAGTTAGAAAACTATATGCAATAATTAAGATTACTAAAACAACCAATCAGCAGCAGTGTAAATCTACCCCCTTCCTACCCTCATTCTAGGGCAATAGGTAGGAAAGTGGGCATTTTATGACATTTTAAATGTATAATTACAACATTTTTTTGTTAGATTTATTAATACCTTTGTTTTTTAATGCTTAACATTTATAAGCCACAAAAATGCCAAAATCTATATTCTGTATTACGCAAACCATGCCCTTTTCCTGCAAGGCATTTTTGTAAGTATGCTATGCTAATTTTTTTTTTTTTACGGCAACATGTAAGAAAAAATCGGCATACTGGCTGTTACGAAAATACTTTCGGGGTGAGGGCACAGTTGACAAACAAATGTAGAAGATGCGTGTTATTTGCATAAAAATATAATATTGGATGGAGTCTTAATTTTATTTATATCTTAAATGTCAAGGCAATACAACTTAGTCAAAATAATAGCAACTAAAAAAGAAAGCCTTACTCTAAAAATTATTTTAATAAGAAATACAATATAAAATAATCATGCTATCTAGTACTGCAAATTACCTGTTTCCATCACATTTTTGGGGAAGAGGTTCTGTGTTCTTAAAATATGTTTCCATTTTACTTTTAAATTAACAGTGGAAATATTAATATTCTTTTGATTATAATGCTTTCTACTAATTGATGGCACTCCTCCTCCAAAAAGGAAATAATTCAGAATTTTATTTAGACAAGTATTATTTACCAAGCAATGCATTAGAAATTGCTGTATTTTGACATTTAGGTATACCTATAGTAGGCACATGAAATACATAAGTTGAAAATGTAATTTAACAAATACAAAATCCTCTTCATAATAGGAATACTCTGAATGCTTGATATGCCAATTAAAGAGCAATGTAGGCTACTGTGCTTGTCTCTTTCCCCAGGGGACACAGGAACTAATTTGGATTAGGTTCCAAGTGAACATGTGTTAGGTGGTCCCATCCTAACCCTGAATGGATATTTTGCCACACCACAAAACTAGAACATAATTTGACATAAATCTTTGTTTAGAACTGAAATAGCAGAGGATACTGTGGGTCAGGATGGAATTGGCAGGGCTGTGTGGAAACACACTCACATGGCATGGTGTCTAGCTAGACCAGAGCTTTCCAGCCTTTGGTTTCCTTGCAATTACAGGCAAGGAATTCAACACTCAGTCTCTCTCTTTATGGGACAGGAACCTTGGTACACAGTATCGTTTTGTGTAGACCTATTTTTGACTCCTTTATAATTGATAATTTATTAATAAGAATATATATATTTGAATTGTTAAATTTATTAATAAGAATGTATGTATATTTGAATTTTTAAAGTTTCCTAAAACAACAAGGTAGTTTCTACAGCTTTAAAAGATTTTTTTGTTATTATATTTATACCCTAATGGGAAATAGATGAATTAGACAAAGATTATTTAAAGGATAGTGACACTACTTGTGGCTTTTAATATTCTATTTTAGTTACTAGAGAACTTGGTAGTGTTTTATTTGGAGAAAATGGAATATATTAGGAGAGGATGTGGTTGTTTTTGAAAGCTATTTGGCTCCGTTCAGGAACAAATATTAATTTGTCAAATTTATCATTTCCTTGTGAGAAACTACAGGCATTCCTCACTCATACGGAACTTGCAAGTCAGGAAAAAAGACATAATAATAGTTCATTGTTTCTGTGAATATTTATTGAATGCCTACTCAGTGCCAGGCATTGTTCTAAACAAACCCAACTATATTGCTTTGGATTAATCAGATATAGGACAGAGCAGAACTGACACATAGGGTTTCCAGGGAGTGGCTGGTAGATTCGAACTGCTGACCTTTTGGTTAGCAGCCGAGCTCTTAACCACAGTGCTGCCAGAGCCCTAGGTGTTCAGTGGTGTACAGGATGCCCCAAGTTCCTACAGCATGGCGTTTATATTCTATTGAGGGAGATAGACAATATGCAGATAACTACATGATTTTAAAGAGATAGCTCTCTATGGTATGAAGAAAATTAAATTAGGACAAAAAATGGAGCATGACAAGTGCTTTTGATACAAGACGGAACCTGTTAAGTGTCTTAAGAATGGTGTAAGTATCTAAGTTCTCTTCAAGTCCAGAAGGGCAAGATCATTTGTGGCTCTGGGGAATTGGGGAGCTCTTCTTAGGAAAGAGGGAATTTATGCTGGACCTTGATGGATGGGAATAAACAGGCCATGTGCACAGCATCGCAAACGGAGGATGGAAACAAGAGTTTCTATTTGGAATTGACTAGAAATAAGAGGCAAGGTTGATGGGAACTTAGAGAAGAAGAGGAGAATTTGGATTTGACATTTTATATACTTTTAGTATATTGAGAGATTTGGGCAAAGGAATGGTGGAATATGCAGGATTTTTCTAGCCTCTGTGCGGGCATGGAGTGGAGAGAGAGGCCAGCTGACAGGCTGTTATGCTGATCAATCACAAAGTGAGGAGCCTCTGTAAATTTTCTGTCTGTACAAGCATTGAGTATTTCAAGATTTATTCAAGAGCCATTATGTGAACATGGGGTAGGGTAGAGGGATTGTGCAATCTGACTCGTGAAAGTTATTCCCAGACTGGAAATTTTGAGGAACTACTGTTCTAGGTCCAGTATTCTGGCTGTTGTTTCTATGATTACATACATTCTTCAACAGGATTTCCCTGACTTATTTGACCAGGAACAAACTCATGAGATAACAAACATTCTTGGGTTAAAATAAACTGCTAAAAATGGTTCTACAAATGGATTAATTATTATAAGAAATGGCCAACATTTAATTTGCATTATAATATATAAGAAGAAATGTTAAAGTCGTTGGACAGGGATACATAACATAAACTAGTGATCATCAAAGAGATGACCTTTGGCTCTGTAGTTGGTTAGTAAATGTTGTCTAAGCCTTAAGGTGTCAATCAAACCTGACACACGCATGTAGTGGGTGATCACACAGGGGTGATACATCATATCTTAGAGATAGATCACTGCATAAGAACAGCTATGTAGATGTGTTAATGGTAGAACCCACTTGTGCAATTAGTATTCATTTTTGACAGATACCATACTGAGGGGGGGTTTCCCGTAAAATTTTCCTGATCTGCTCTTTATGAACTTCAAGATTCACACTCTCCCTTATTAACATGATTCCTGTCTCCATCTAGACAAATAATACAGATAAAATGATCTTATTTTAATCATAATTTCCTTAGAAATTATAATTGAAATACTGTATTTTATTTTCTGCCCCAATATACATCTCTCTCTTCCATTGTATAGAACAAGGGTTTTCATCTTTTAAACCATAAGAATACCTTGATTATTGGAACAACAGAATCCCAGGGCTAGCTCAGGCCCATGTAATAATGGTTTTTGAAGGAATTCTGACTTAAATATTTTATGACTTTATAAGTAATATTCACACTTATTGTTACCAATGCAACTTGATTTCTAAAAAAATATCTCAGTTACCAGGATTCTCATAGGGTCCTCCTATATTTTTCATCAAGTTAGATGACTTTAAAGAACATGAGCATGAGTATGAGTATCTTGGAAGGGAAGCTGATTGTATTGTCAGCAATATATTAAGTATTTTAGGTTGTATCATTTTAAAATATTTCATTTCTTTTGTTTGGCAGTTCAGATTTTATTTTGAATTTCATATCCTTTATTGTATCATTAAAGTCTTTCATTACCTTTGTTTCTAAGGTGTGTCCAGTACATGCTATCTTTTCTCTTGTTATCTTAACCTTGTGAAGCTGATATCACCATAGTACAACTAAGGCCTCATTCTCTTAGTTGAGCTTGCCGCAGTCTCTCTGGTGTACCTGTCAGTCATCTGCAGGATGCTGGAACACATTTTATAGCAGCTTCCATCAGTAAACAGAAACACTTAGAAACTGCACTCTTTATGATAAATATTAGGCTACTGAGCTGACAAAAAGAAGAGAACGTAACAACTACAATTGCTTTAAAATATTTTTTAGGGAGACATAATATAGTTAATGTTAATAATAACTTTAGAATTTAGTAAATGCTTAATAAACTTTTTTGCAGAATCCATAAGAACCTATATTTTGCTTACAATCTGACACTTTAAGATTTAGTTTGGGATTTTGTCATTGGTGGCGTCAGCTTGAGTTATGTTAAAAAATTAAACCCAGTTTCTAATCATTAACAACTTTATGTCTGTTGCTATAATAATCAGTATTTAAGACCCTTTAAGGGGTTTTTTTTGTTTGTTTGTTTATTGTTGTAGTAAGTGGAAGTTTACATTTCAAGTTAGTCTCTTATACAAAAATTTATACCTACATTATTATGTGACCCTTATTGTTCTCCCCATGCTGTGACAGCACACTCCTCTTTTCCACCCCAGATTTCCCATGTCCATTCAGCCAGCTCCTGACCCTCTCTGCCTTCTCATCTCACCTTCAGATATGAGCTGCCCATTTACTCTCATGTATCTACTTGAGCTAAGAAGCACACTCTTCACGAGTATCATTTTATGTACCACAGTCCAGTCCAATCTTTGTCTGAAGAGTTGGCCTTGGAAATTGTTTTAGTTCTGTGCTGACAGAGTCTGGCGGCCATGCTTTCCGGGGTTCATCCAGTCTAAGACCATTAAGTCTGATCTTCTTACTAGAATTTGAGTTCGGCACCCCACCTTTCTCCTGCTCCACAGGGACTCTCTGTTGTGTTCCCTGTCAGGGCGCCGTTTAAGGGTTTTTAAGGGTCTTTAAGACCCTCTGCCAATGAAAGAAATACAGTTTTTGTAAGTAAGATGCATTTTTACATTTTCCATGATTATTTCTTATCAGACTTGGAATATCATTAATTAAAAAAAAAAAATCATCTTTTTATCACAACATCTCTCCTATTCCTCCCCCAAAAACTAAAAACAAGAATCTTTATTTTTTTGTGATTGGACAATTCATGATGGAAAAAAAGATGATAAGCAAAAATAAGACCTCATATGCCACGAGAAAAGTACAAAACTGTGAAGTTGCGTGGAGTATTACACAGGAAATCCTGTATTAGAATGTATAAGAAGATCTTTTGCTGAAAAGCCACATGGGGCCCTTGAGCTAGGAATTTTGTTTTCCTGTAGAGGCAGTGTTACAAATTACAAAAAGAAGAGGATAGACTTCTTGTTAGTTGATAAATAGAGATTAGAATCATTTAGTAGGTTATTCTATGGTATTTGTTAACAAAATTTACCTTCCTAAACTGATTCAGCATAATCCTTACTACAGCTGCCCCCATTTCTGGAAGACATACTGATAATGCAGTACTTATATGAAGTCTTATATGTCACTGAAAAGCTGATTTTTGCCTTAGCTGAACAGAGCAGCAAGATTATATTAACACAGACTTTGAAACATTTGAGTTCCGACAGGGTATAGTGTGTAGCTGATATGACATGACTTGCCTTCAACAGTTGTTTTAACAAGATATCCTTCATATAAAATATACTGAGATGAAAGGCGTAACTGAGTAATGTTAGCAAGAAACACTGTTGGCAAAATTCGTGACTTTCATCTTTATCTGATTAATCCAGAGCAATGTGTTACTTACCAAAAAAAAAGAAAAGTATTTTCAACTGAGTATATATGACAGAATACTTATTTCTTTGGAATGTCTGTAACTTTGCAAGAACTATTTTGGTGCATGGTATTTTTATTCTGCAAAAGTTTTTCCTACATCTATTTCAAAGCACAAATGGAAAAATGTCCAGGACTTTGGATGTCTGGTATAAAGAGGCTTGATGCTATTCAGTCATGTAATATTTATTGAGCATCTGCTAGGTGCCAGGCACTGTTCTAGGCACTTGGGGTACAGCAGTGGATAGAACAGGTGAAAAGGTGACCCCTTGTGGTGTTTATGGTCTTGGGGGTTAGCAGAAAATAACCAAATGGGCCAATTACAGAATACATAAGAGTGTGAAAAGTGCAGTGAAGATAACAATGAGCCAAAACAGTGAGCCAGAAAATGAGATTGATAGGGAGTCCCAGAGGTGGGGAGAGTTTGCAGTTTTAGTGGGGTATCCAGAAAAGGCCTCCCTGAGAAGGGGACCTTTGAGCAAAGCTCTGAAGGAGCCACTGGAGTGAGCATCACTTGGAAATGTGTTAGTCCCTGTCAGCTGACTCTATTGCCCATAGTGCTGCGCTTTCCTGTTTCCTACATTCAAATTCTCTCTCTCATCCCTTATATTATATTTTACATTGTTCTACTTTTCTAGGGGAAAATACTCTCTATAGAGTGTGGAGCTCATTGGATGAAAGGTGCTATTAATTTTTTTTTTAAAGAAAGCATAAATCAAACTTCCATAAATATTCCAAATTGCAGCTTATCAAGAAAAAATTTAACAGGTTTAAAAGTGTATAAGAAAGCTTTTCCATTCTAAAACTGGCGTTTTTACTAATTTACTCATTAACACCTTTCTTCCTCTTAGCACTTCCAACACCGGATTTAATTACAGTTCCCAGTACCTTAAATAGCGTTTTAAAGTGAGTCATCGTTGCTTTGCTGTAAACATTGTGGTATGTGTTTCGCCCCTTTTGGTTTCAGTTCATGTGAAATATATCATCTATTTTCACTGCTAGAATCCCCACTGAAAATACACATTGTTTGGATGGTGGAACTGTGACTAACCAGGGGAATGTGAGATGTACGTTTTGCTTCACATTCCAAGGATTGAGCATTTTTTCTTTAGTGATATGCAGGTAGGTCTCCTTTGTCTATGGGCATAGACATAAAATGGAAGAAGCACCGATTTCCTTGTTTATTCCAAATTTGGAGACTATGCATTTGAACTGGCCCACAAAATAATTGAAGAGATGCCACCTCTGGAGAGGTGGCTGCATTGCTATCTGTATTACAGGTTAGAATAATCAATCACTTTAGAATTGTTTGGTAAGGTATGCACTAGTGTTGTACCAAAAAATAAAACCATATGGACCATAGAGTTCAAAAACAGCAGAAAGTCAGGTATGGATTAAAAAGAGAGCAGAATAGTTAAATTTTTATCAGAGCATTTTTTTCTCTTTGAATGAAATAACGTTAAAGTAATACAGCTTATATTTATAGTTAAGATGGAGTAGAAGAAATCCTTGGTGAGCAAACTATTAATTTCCAGCATTTCTTCCTTCCTAGTTGAATTAAAGTAGAAGAAGTAGGGGAAGGAGTTCCTCGTTGACATGAATGCGCAGTATCACATTTCTTTAATGTTTCTTAAACTAGTAAAATTGGGAAATTATTTTAGAACAGGGATTTCTTTTACAGAGTTAATTAGATTTAAAATCAGAAAAAAAAATGGGATTGGCTTAAACCAGTATTTCCAATAAATTATATGAAACCTCTGAAATTACATTCCTAAATATAAATCCATAAATGCTATTTTGCACATAATATCTGCCGTTTCTGAGAGTATCAAACCCCAATTTGACTGTGCTAGTAATTGTGCATGTACGTTCAGACATGTGGTACTTGGAGAATGCTTTAAATTGCTTTCTTTTGCACCCATTGTAGGTTTATTTGCAGTACTGTTCTTCAATGAAAGGAGACCTTATTTATACAGAAAATGCTATTCTTTGATGACCATGTTTTCTCCCTCCAGAGTAGAACTCTTTCTCACATACACACACTTCGTGTATCATATATTTTCAAGGCTTACTACCTTGAATCCTTGAATTGTGCTTTTTCTTTCGGATATTCAAGCACTGAATTCTGCCTGTGTGCATGGTACTCTAGGGCAATAAAAGTTTACAAAAAAATCTTTGTTTCTCACATCCACCAGAAATTTACATACAGTGTTGCTGGGGAGACGGGGTATAGACTCAGTGTTTTTGAACTGGGAACATAGTCAAACCTGACCATTTTTTTAGATTAATAAAGTAGGACCCAAATATATTAATACCTATAAAAGGGTTGAGAAGTAAGTAGTAACGGGGATAACTATGCAGTTAAGTACCACAGTGAACATAACCACCATTAATAATGGTGAAGTTTATAGAAGGGTGAAATCAGTGAAAGATGAAGAAGTCTCTAGAAGAAAATGGAACTTGAGTTCACCTCAGAGGCTTCAGGGACTTGGGGTAAACATTTGAGGTGAGAGAGCAGCATGAGCAAAAACTTTGAGGCAAAACTGGGCACAGCCTGGTTACATTCCAGTGTGAGCAAGAGGCAGCCATTGGATGTTCCTGCATGGGCATGAGTGACATCATGGGAAAAGCTTGTAAGATCTGAAAGAAGAGACTGAAAACAGGGAGTCTGTCAGGAGGCTGTTGCAAGCCTTTAAAGCTTACTTCTCAAGTTTATACTTTACCCTGGTCCTTTAAGAGCTGCTTAACAAAAGGATGTTAACCTTCTTTTCCACCTGCTTTTGCCATCTAAATACTGTTTCCCAAGGGGTTTTTCAAAGGTTGTTAATAGGTGTTGTTTGAAGAGTGGGTTAGGTGGTTTGAGAGACACTAGGTTAAACAAAGCTAAATGGCCTTTTTTTTTTTTTTTTTAACCATTACCGGACATTGCTAATATGCTAATATACATTGTGAAGTCAGTAGAGGGAATCATGGTATGTAGCATTTTTCCCCAAAAAAACATTAGTCCATAGAACTGTTTTTATCTCAGAGCTTTACTGCAAAGGGACCAGTGTGCCTTGAAACGCAAGCTGCTAATGGTCGATGAGAAATCACTACTATCATCTCAGAACTTTTAAAATAAAAACACAAAGTAGCCAATATAACCTGTAGAATTGAAATATCTGCTTTAAAAGAGGGGAAAAGAAGCCAACTTTTTTTTGCCAGCTTATTCTCAAGTACTAAAGTGTATATGAGCCTATCAGCTGCCAAAAGGAGCTGTTCCAGCTCTAATTTTAGTTTGCCACTTTGCGTTGCTGTAGGAGTGGCTCCCACATACTGCAAAGAGATTATTTTGTGTAAATAGAGATTTTTCCTACTTTGCCAAGTGAGAAGGAATTATCATTAGGCCTTTTCCTCCCCTGAGCACATTTGTAAAGCCTCTTCATTGCTGAAGATGATCTCACCAGCCTTTTAGGTCCCCTGGATTAGCCCTTTTACATCCATAGTTTAAACTGGATTGAGGATTGCTGCTGTCCAGGATTAATTGAGCTTCTGATGCAACCATTTTCTCTCTCTACCTCTTTATTCACTAGAACTGGACAGTACTTGCTATCTAGTCTCATGACCGAGGGGAGCCACCTCTTCATAGCTCTGGGTGTCCATGAATCAATTTGTGTTGAACTACTTTGTATGATGATCCTTGGGGCACACCTGTGTATTTGGGGTTATTTTGGCATTAGCAAAATGAAATTCTCTGGAGGGCAAACTTACATTGTTACTGTTGGCTGATTTATAGGACTTTTTTCTGAAAGGCCAAACTTACAATACAATGATTTCCCTTTCAAGATCAGTTGTCCCCAATGGTTGGTCATGCCAGTGAGAAATAAGCACTGTTAAGGCATCCGTAGAATGGAGAATTGTGTTATGAACATAGTTGGCACTTGGTGAATATTGTTGAGTGACAAGTTTGTGGATGGCCCAAAGGGAATCTAGCAAGGGAATGAGAGTCGGGACATAGCCCGATTGAAAACTTAAAAATGTTTAAAATTCTCATTTGTGTTCTTGAAAATAACAACATTTGTGATAAAACTGTGATGTGTTTGCTGTAGAAACACATAAGGATTAGTTATAATAAGGCAGACCCAGCAGAAAGAAAGGTATATCTGGTGGCTGAAAACAGTTAAGTGCTTGGCTACTTACTGAAAATTACCAGTTTGAGTCCACCCAGAGTCACCTCAGAAGAAAGGCCTGGTGATCTACTCCTGAAAAAATCGGCCATTGGAAAAATCCTATGGTGTGCAATTCTGCTGTGAAACACATGGGGTCTCCATGAGTTGAAACTGATTCTGTGGCAACTGGTAGAAGAGGAAAGACACATAAGGGCTGGAGTTGGTTTTAAAAAAAAAAAGATAATGTGACTTTTTGGAAGGACATTTAAACTTTATTTTTGAAAATTTAGGTTTTCTGAAGACTTTTTGCAAATTTGACTTAAAAGAATTTTCCAGACTCTGCCTAGTTTAAGTATAAATCTTTTCTGTTATTCTTATTTCATTATAGTACATCCTACCCCTTGTGCTTTGTTCTGTTGACTTGAAGCTCTTCTCTTCTAAATTTTATTTTGTAAAGCTTAGAAGACTACAATGAGTGGTATTTATCAAAATTGCATTATACTGTATTTAGCATTTACCATTAGACCCTAAATAAGTAATTGCATAAGAAATGACTTCTTAGGATAGGCAGTGTATAGTAGTGGTTAGAAACACTGGCTTTGGAGTTGACCTGAGTTTAAAATCTGAGCTCTGTTACTTGCTGCCTTCCTGACTTGGGGCTTCTTGTTGAATATTTCTGAGTCTGTTTTCATTGGTATAATCAAATAATAATGCCTACCTTAAGAGCAGTTGTGAGATTTAAATGTCCTGATGTATTTAAGCACTTAGCACAATACATCGCATTCACTATTTCTGAATGGTAGCTGTTACTCAAAGCGACTTTGCTTTCACTCTTTGATAGCAGAGAATGAGATTAAATGTTTATGTAATCCCATGAGGGTACAGATAATAAAATGTGGCCATTATGGTTGTGTGCCCAAATCACTGAAGACACAGCTGGACCTTACTGGATTAGTAGCTATATTGGCAACCCAGAGAAGGAGACAATTGTGTTCTTGAACCATGGGGATGATGGGAGTCTCTACGTCCTGACCCTCTACTTCTCCCCGTTAGCCTTAATGTGCCATAAGTTTACTTCTGTTTAAAAATGTTGCCTCAGAAGGAATTCTGAGGAAAATAGTATACAGAGAAGGGGTACAGATAGCAGTTCAAACAAACTCTATTCTATATTTTCTTTCAAAATCTTGGCACTTTTAAAAAATCTTCTAGCCATTCTTTCATAGAGAAAAATTGCCTTGTCTGCGACGTAGAAGCTTCTCAAAGGATTTGAAGGATCCCAAGGAATTCAGTCATAAGTTTACCCTATAGTCAGTGCATTCCTGAACACAGAGTACCAATGGGCTCTCGAATATGAGGAGGCATCCTAGGGACCCCAGAGGTTCTGGATAGGGTTGTTACTCTCCATCTAATCTTTCTACCCACAGTCATTGAGCAAGGAATCTATACTCTCCTTGTTGCCTAGAAGACCTCTGAAAGTTCTTAGAACTGGTGTTAATACATTCATTCACTTGACCCTTAAGTAATTCAGGAATGAAAACCCCTGCTCAGGATACTCCAAAATGAGGAATTTGGGGATTTGGTATTTTTATTACCAAAGGATCAGTGTTTTCTCAGACATTAAAAGCTTCAGTAAATCTTTGTCCAAAAGAGTAGGGTCTTTGGTGTCATCATATCACCAAAACAAAAAAACTTTGTCCATTTACTTCTGAGATTTTTAACTTTAATGTCATCATTAAATTATATAAGTAAAGGTCTAACTTTTGACTTTCACAAATTCATAGAGTACATAGTTGTGAGAGTACAACCTCCGAATTTTTACTACCTGATATTGTGGAATCTTTATTAAGTAATCTCCAACAAATTGGGAGACCAGTCATAGGAATGACCTGATTTCAGGAAAATTTCCCTGAGGTAAGTCCAAAAGAAGGTATGCATGTGGATGGGGGCATCATTTTCCCCAACAGTTAATCAAATTCAGTACAAGAAGACCTTATTTTGGGAATGGGCCCTATTCTATGGGTTAAGAAATAAATGGTTTGGAATCCCAAAAGAATTTTCCCACAAAAACAATATATGATGGGTAGGCTAACTCATAAAAGTTTTTTTTTAGTTAAAACCATGAGAGGATAAATACAAATTTAGTAAAAGATTCCATATACTCCCTATCCTTAGTCTCTTGGAGTTTTCTCTGGACAAGAAAGCCCTGAGAACCTCTGTCTGAGCCTTGGCATATGCAGGAAGGGAGATGGACAGGAAGTAGGGGAAGCTCTTGTGGTTGAGTGTAGGGGCAGAAAAACCAGTTTTTTGGCAGTGAAACTGATGAAGAAGGATATCAAGTACAAGTGGAAACTGTTTTGCCCTCATATGGTATGGTGTCTAGTAAAAACATGTACCTGGAGAGCATAGTGTTCATTCCTTGGGAAGGTCCACATTAGTACAGTGCTGGGAAAGCAATTCAATAATCTTGATGGTAATGGCTTTGGCATAAGATATGAAAAGTATTTGACACTATGGAGATGTTTCAGTGGTAGTTAAGCTAAGGTTACTTTCACCCAGAAGTGTCTCATAGTGTTCTGTACTTGATTCTTATAAACATTCTTAGCATATGAAAAGTGCAAAACATATGAACATGAAAACTATGCCTTCTCATTTACCTGTTTTCTTTGGTAACAAATCTTGTGATAATTCTTATTCCAAGATAATTGTTACAATCTAATTCTATCCAGTGATGTGGAAGGAAGGTAAAAAACTATTATTTGAAACTTGAACAAATCCAATATGGACAGGAGTGCTCCTGGTTATTAAAATTATTTCTTTGTTCACTTATAAACCACTAAAAATATAAATTTATAAAATGAAATATCTGAAATGTATTGCTCCAGAAGAGGCTACGATGAGAGGTAAAGTAGTAATTCTTTACCCAAAATCAGCTAATTATGGTATAACACCCCATTTCGCTTCAACAGTATGATAGTCCACCCCAGAAGGAAAGGATTCGTTGGTCATCCTTATGAAATGCACTAGAATGCTTGACTTGCCCATTTACATAAGAGAATCTATTCTCCCTTCTCATAGAATGATTCATCCGTAGTGGCCCCAGTGGGCCAGTTGTGTGATTAAACCAAAAGGTTTGTGGATCTTTAATGCAGGCAGAGTCCCTTTTTTCTAGCAAATTTATGCCACAGAAACCAGACTATTAAAATATTAAGTGTGCAGTTTTTCTTGTGAAAAGACATTTTATGTTGATACTGTTTCATTTTTTTAATATAGTAAGATAGAGCAACCAACACTGCTGTGTGAATATTTTGAACTGAATTCATTATCTTTTATTTTAGATTTATGTTGAAGTATTATTACGATTGAAAGTATTATAGTTACTTTCATATGAGTTAAAACTCAGCTGTAACAATTCATTGACTAAATATTATGATGGTAGTCAACTTTCAGTTGGAAGTGTTAATTATTCACCTCATAATGCACTCGTAAACAAGATTTACCAACAGTCTCCTAGGAGTAGAAAGCATATTGTCTCTTGGCATATTTTACAAACATGCTTTCCCCACACTCCCAGTACAAGGTTATTACACTTTCTCTTCTGTGACACTCAGGAAGGCTGTAGATACTTACACAGGATTGGATATGTCATTATATGTTAAAAGATGATGTGCATTTTTCTTCAGCTTAATGGGCATTGGAGGCCTTATCTACTTGGCTTTATGGGTTAAGGAACATCTTGATTAAGCAATTACAAAGAAATAATGTTTCCATATGTATATGTACAAGCAAATTCACATATGCTATGTATTGATTTACCGTGATGGTCCTTTTCTTTGCATTCTTCTAATAATTTAAAACTTAACAAATAAAATTTTAAAATTTTATTTATGTAAGTATAAGAATATTTGTTTTACCATAGCACTGTAACAAGGAAAATATTTTTTGGTGACTTCTAATACAGTATTCTTTCCATTGCATTATGGTACCTTTTCCTTCTAAAGACTACAGTCTTGACTCCACAACTTACCATTATTTAGGTGCTGCTTCTTAGTTATTACAATAAATCCTTCTGGAACTAATGTCTTGTTTGTTAACATCAGGCAGTGAATACAGTGATACTTCTTATTTTTCATGCACTATTGTCTCTTTTACTATACTCTGAGATTCCTAAAACTATAGGTCATATTTTCTTGATTGATTTTCATAATTTTCCTCATGATGTTTTCAAGTGAGCATATTACCTGCTTAAAAGTTTTATTTTTTGCTTGTCTTTTTTCTCTGCTTAACTGGTCCGGTTTACTTTTCTTCCTTTTATTTCCTGTAAACAATCTGTTTTGTTTTGATAACATACAACTCACATCCTGTTGTGTCTACCATCCTTTGCTTTCCTATTAAATCTATATATCTACTTCTCTTTCTACCTTTTCATTTATTAGTAATTAGTCATCACTGATCATGTTTCTTTGTTCTTGGCATGGCTGCCTTCCTTTTGCTATCCATTACTTTGTAATTCATTTATTGCTTGCTTAGGATTTCTGTCAGTGTACAAACCTTCCCAATTGCAACACAGCCATCTTATTTCTCTGGGTACCTAAATGACATAAACTAGTCTGACTGCTGAGGTGGAGGTTTCTGTTCTCATTTCATGCGATATGGAGATTTCTGGGACATTGGGTCTTGATGGTGTTAGGGGTGCCTTGCAGGCACAGCTAAGGTAATATGATCTAGCATGGTTTCCATAGGACCAGAACATAAATAGGCTTTATTGTTCCTAATGACTAAGTTTATCACATTGCCCTGTGTTACCATGATGGCTGCTTATAATAAGGTAGGTGCTGTGGGGACTCCTAGTCTCCGTAAGGATAGCCATCTAGGAAGTTTGTTACTGAGTAAGGATTTCACTAGGTTGGGATTTCAGTGAAGAAAGAAGTGGTAGAATTTAACAGATCAGTAATTTCTTAAGACGAAGAATGAAAACAAGTAAATGCTGCCAAGTACAGTCCCTTAAAATCTGAAATACAGATTCATAAATGCTTTCACCACTTTATACCGATTATCCTCTTTTCTGATCTGATCTGAAATGAATGCCAGTATTTGACATTGAAAGACTTGTCATTTTCTTCCAAACTTTTTAAAAATGTTACCTTCCCATCTCCTCCTATCTTACAGTATAACCTCTTCTATTAATATGACCTCGTGAATATGGGCACTCACCTGGGGTTATTTTAAGAGTTAGAGAAGTTGCAGGGGAGGTTTTCACTTCTTTTAATTGGCTAGTCTCCCATGCATTGCACAATGATTCCAGCATTACCTGAAAATAGAGCCCCAGGGATCGGGCCAGGGCCTCAGTTTTAGTTGTCCCCTGATGGTTGTACTGCAACTGGATCTAGGTCCACGCTACGCACAAAGCCCAAGTATTTTCAATTTAAATTTCAATAAGAGTGGCAAAAATATTCAACATGCATGAGAGCATGGATAAAATGGTTATTACATGTAGTCCCCTTCCATTAAAAAAATAGTTTTTTTAAATTAGAAACTTGAAGCCTAACTTTTCTCCAGAGTTGAGTTAAGCCAAACTTAATATATTGTGTTAATTTGATGTGGGATATTTGTTTTGTGATGATGTGATTATTAAAAAGCAGGGAACAAAAAAGGTAATGACTTCCCTGCAAGTGATTGCATTCATGTTAGAAAGTAGTAAATACCTCACTTCACTGCAGTACAATTTTTTAAATAGATTTTTGTTTATCCATATAGTTAACTGGCAGTTCATTCATATTTGGTGAACTGTTTTGAAGCAGGCTTGTTAAATAATTTTTTTTATAAGACAGATTTAGAAGAAAGCAGGAATATATTGTTAATGCTAGTAATGGTTGGGAGAGAGATGTACTTTTAATGAAGCAACTTTTGAACAATTGTGCACACATAAATATACTCTTCAGTCAAAGGAATAAGGAAATCTCATTAAAAGGAGAGTAGAGTTCTGGAACTCTTGTGTTTTAAAGTGTGGTTTTAATGAAAATAGCATATCAACATATATTTTTCTAGAACGTAAGAATACTTGTAATAAATCCCTAATGTACTCACAAACCAAAATAAGGAATGTGTTTATATTCATAGTTGTCTTCATATTTCAATGAAGCTTATGATGACCTTAGTAAGTGCCTCACTGCTCTGGAGCCCACTATGTTTAGGAGCAGTAAGCATCGCTGCAATTTATGGAGGTCTGGAATGTAGTTCCCAGTAAAATAAGGATTTGAACCAGAAAAGAGCAATATAATTTAACAAATGCCCCAAAGCTTCCAAAGCTAGTCAAGTCTCCTTTTAAATCACACTTTTGGGGGAAAAAACAATTTATTTT
Source organism: Dugong dugon (assembly GCA_030035585.1). Lineage (NCBI taxonomy): Eukaryota > Metazoa > Chordata > Mammalia > Sirenia > Dugongidae > Dugong > Dugong dugon. The sequence goes on from CM057472.1 coordinate 38,569,343, forward strand.
TATTTCTCATTATAACTTAAAACAGTTACTAAATATTTTCTATTTTCATAACAATAAACAATAAACAATGAATTAAAAAAAAAACAAAAGCATTGTCAAATCAATTCTGACTCATAGCGACCCTGTAGGAGAGTAGAACTGCCTCACAGGGTTTCCAAAGGTATGAGTCTTTATGAAAACAGACTGCCACATCTTTCTCCTGCCACATCTTTCTCCCATGAAGCGACTAGTGGGTTCCAACTGCTAGCTCTTCAGTTAGCAGTTGAGTGCTGAACCACCGCACCACCAGGGCTCCTTAAATAATGAGTAAAAGGCAAAAATTTAAAACAATGCAATCAATTTTTGAAATTATTCACATACTCTAAGATCTTTCTTCTTTTGCATTTATATTGTATTTTTATGCAAATAACACGTGCCTTTTTGTAAGTGCTGCTATGCCAATTTTTTTTATATGTTGCTGTAAAAAACATGAAAATACCTCAAGGGGGAGAATGTGGTTGACAAACGTAGAAGGTATGAGCTATTTGTGTAAAAATACAATATATGGTAAAAGCAATATTTTAACAATTAAGAATCTCAGTTTAAAATTCCTGACTTTCCTGTACATTACTGGCCACACCTTTTATCTTGCTCAGTTGGGCAATGAAAGAATATTAGTAGATATGATTATTAGCTTCCAGTGAAATTAGGACTGTATAAATTCATTGTAACAACTTACTATATACTCTAAAGCCTCCAAACTTGATTTTTACTTTAAATTGTTTTTTTCCTAAGTTACCGTGTGTGTATCTTGTTTCTATCATTCAAGAGATGGCTTTTCTGAAAGCTTTTAAATCTGGATACGGTTCTTAGAATGTGCAGTTGTTAACATGGATTTTAAAAATGACGACTATATAGAATCGTGGAATTACCATTTTTTTATTTCAAACTGGCAGAAAAGTAGTTAATGTGAGTATTGGGGCATTGAACAAGTGACAGCAGAGTTCCAGATGCCCAGCAAAGTGACATTTGAAATATTGTTAGATGGACTTTAAAGCCCTCAAGTTTTAAATCACTAGTGAAGTTGGAGGTTGTGCAGTATGCCCCTTACCTTTAGTGGCTGAAAGGTAGGCAAGCAGTGTATGCATGGTCTGAGTTTTTGTGGACGTGATCTGCATTTAATCTGGGGAAATTAATTCCCTAAGCTGCTGGCAGGCAGCATGTACTTGTTAATTATTCAGGTGGATGACAAATGCAGAGCAGAGGTTCTCGCAAAGACAAAGTTTGTATGATGCATGTTTGGTAACTGATAGGCCTGACGTTTGTGGCGTCTTATTCAGTGCTAATCCTAATAAGCTGCCTAGTGAGATGAACACCTTTCTTTCTGTCCTCTGCAGAGAAAACAGAGATCTGAAAGAACTTCGTTATGGCAATAAATCCTATACTTCATGGTATTCTTGGTGAAAAGGTATCTTGTCCAGATGAATAACAACAAAGTCAGGATGCTGGTGTGGTATTGCGTCCTAAAGCAAATAAAGCTTTACACTAAGACATGGCTAATGTCTGTGTTCTGTTGTGAAAGTGATTCTAGTCCTGTGAATCTAATACATAAAATGTAGACTTTCAAATTAAGTCAGTAGCATATCATTGGCAGTGCTGTGGTTTGTTCTGAGCTTCAATGGTGGGGAAACATTCTTTTCCCCCCTTCTTATCTAATGTATTTAGGTTTAGGAAGCTTTTCATACATCCCTATGCCAGTGTGTTTTATTACAAGGGACAGATTTCTCATGGAAATTTCTGACATTTGTTTTTAAACTGTTGGACCTGCCTTCTCAAAACCTGCCATCTTTCTGCCTTTGCTAAGTAAGCTATGCAAATAATTGATTAACTCTGCTAAAACGTACTGCTTGGTCAATTCTTAGATCTTACTTATGACTGTGTTTAAATATTCCCATTTACTTTCCCTTTCCTTAAATGTTCAGACTTGATTGATGTGATACCCAAACCATAATTTATCTAAGCAAATTCACTTAAAAAAACTTAATCTAGTTTTTATGCACTAGAGAGGCAGGCACTGTGTTTGGTGAGACGAGTTTAGCACCTGGGTGGTGCAAACAGTTAATGCACTCAGCTCCTAACCCAAAAGTTGGAGATTCGAGTCCCAGAGGTGCCTTGGAAGAAAGGCCTGGTGATCTACTTCTATAAAATCAACCATTGAAAACCCTATGGAGCAAAGTTCTGCTCTGACACACATGAGGTCACCATGAGTTGGAATCGACTCCACGGCAACCAGTTATGAATCAAGATCCAAGGCTTCTAGCTCAGGTCTTGTCATTAATCAAAGCGTGACCTTGGGCAAGTTACTTAGTCTCCCTGGGCCTCAGTTTCCTCGTATGGAAAATGAATGAGTTGAGCTAAATACACAATCCTATATTTCTGTGATTAAGTTACTCTCTTCTGGTTGTTTTGGCATTGTAAGCTCATTGCCATAGTCTGAAAGTTTTACAATAAGTGGTTTATAAGGTCAAGAATTCTCTCTCTCATTTTCTGTGAGTGTGTGTGGAAGTATAATGTTTACAGTCATCTTCCATTATGGTTATTCATGGCTGTGGAAGTCTCCTCAGCAGCTTCTTTAAGTTTAGCTCTTCCACTTGTTATCTTAGCATTTGATTCACTGTTTACCAGCAGGCTCTCAGGATCCCCTAAAACTCAAATTTAAAAAATCTTTGAGGAAGTATAAACCCATTGCCATCAAGTCGATTCCAACTCATAGCGACCCTATAGGACAGAGTAGAACTGCCCCACAGAGTTTCCAGGGAGCGCCTGATGGATTTGAACTGCTTACCTTTTGGTTAGTAGATGTAGCTCTTAACCATTACACCACCAGGGTTTCCTAAGGAAATATAACCTGTATCGTTTTAGTTTGGCCATTCTAGATGCTATATATTGTTTCTTTCAGTGACTGTACCACAGCTGATTGGTGCATCTTTGCTGTTACTAATAGTGCTAATATGAATGTTATTATACATGTCTTTTTGGAAACACGTACTAATTCCTGTTGGGTATGTATCTACATGTGTAATTGCTGAGTTATAGGGCATGTATATGTTTATCTTTTGTAGATATTGCTATACTTTAAAGTAGTTAGTTGTTCCAAGTTACACACCCACCAGCAGTAGAGAATTTCAGTTGTTCTTTATCTTTGCTGTCATTTGTTTTCTTTCATTTTTAACCCTTCTGATGGGTATGTAGAGGTATTGCACTGTGGTTTTAATTTGTAATTTTCCTGATGACTGATGATGTTGAATGGAGCCCTGGTTGCACAGTGGTTAGGTGTTCGGCTGCTATCCAAAAGGTTGGCAGTTCAAATCCACCAGCCGCTCCTGGAAACCCTATGGGGCAGTTCTACTTTGTCTTATAAGGTTGCTGTGGGTTGGAATCAACTTGTTTATTTATTTATTGATGTTGAACACCTTTTCAGATGTTTATTGACCATTTAGTATCAGCTTTTGTAAAACACTTATTCAAGTGTTTGCCTATTTTGTTTTCTATTGGATTATCTACCTTCTTTTCACCAATTTGTAGGAGTTCTTATATATTTCAGATACAAATCTCTTTGTACTTGATGGATACAAATATCATTTTCCCCTGTGTAGCTTTCCTCTTCACTCTTTCAAATGTCTGTATATGAACAGAAATTATTAACTTTAATAAATTTGATTGGGCTGCTAACCAAAAGGTCAGCAGTTTGAATCCACCAGGCACTCTTTGGAAACCCTATGGGGCAGTTCTGCTCTTTCCTATAGGGTTGCTATAAGTCAGAATCGACTTGACAGCAGTGTTTTTTTAAAGCCTTTTAAAATTCTGTTGAAAGCAGTGGGCATCTTAACATTACCGCCTTTGCATATTTTGCATACTTGTAAAATTTTGCATATCATTTCAAGAGACTCTTAAGACTGGGGGATCCCTTCCATTGACCCTGTGAAACCTAGGTTGAGAACCTTTTCTTTGAAATTATATATTACATATAATAAAGGAAAAATATAGTCAGAATGTAAAGAAATGGCACCGGGAAATGGTGATCTTTAAGAGTTTGAACATGCTTTAGGTAAAAGAAATTCTTTTCTAAAAAGGAATTACTTGAAGTTAAATGATAATTAAATAGTACTTATACTTAGCTCAAGAGATATACTTTAAGAGAAGCAACTACCATATAAGAATGCATAAAGGTATATAAGATGTTCAGAATTAAACCCATTGAATAGCTGGGAATCTATTGTAGGGAAGAAGCAAAATGGGAGGAATTGATATTTAGAAATTATGTACCTCTGCGTGTACCTACCTGAAGTATCTATGAATAACCAGTTTTAATAAATGTGAAAGAAAAAAAAAAAAGTCCTGGTAGGCGAGCAGTGGCTATACCTTTACCTGGCATATGCTCTCAGTTTCTTGTGTTTGTAGCTACTGTATCCCAAACTGGGAGAAAAAAAAAAAAAGAGAGAGAAATACTCCACTAAGGAGAGGGTTGGATTTCTAAAATCTAAGTTTTTCACTATTCTGTTGCTTTTATAGAAAAATAATGAATCAGTTTTAGGGATTGACTGGACAGCAACAGGTTATACTGTTAAGGATCTCTGAATGTTCTGAGGCAAGTATATGTAGCTTCCACCAATTACAGAATCATCCTAAGTCACTTCTTTGTCCCTATGAAATGCTTGGTGTGGTCAGTGCTGCAAGAATGCTTGTTGTAAGTGGCTCTTTTCTCTGGATTAAGAAGGGGGTAATTTTATTTACAAGTGACCTCCACCTAGCTCCTTCCTCATTAGGTGATTTTAATCATTCTAAATTGTGGTCAGTAACAGGAAGGCGGGTTTTCCTATGCCAAAAAGGAAATTCATTTTCCCTGGAATTTAAAATACAAAGTTGCAGGAGTGAGAGGCTTTTCCCTGACCCATTAATTAACTGAGCCACTCTTTTTGAAAAATTTCAGTCATAATAATTTTACTGTTAAGACTTAATCTCACCGAGGGGGGAAAAGCATTCTAAGTTATGTCAGTAATTTATATCGACAGCCATTTCTTAAGGTTTTCGATACATATTAGTATCATCTATTGCTTTATTCGCAGTAGAAACACCTACTTAGGCTGGTAGTTGAGCGCTTAACTGCTGTGCCACCCAGGGACTTCTAATGATACTACCTCCCAAATATAGCTACATTTATACTGCAAGAGGTAAAATAGAATTTTTGGTAAACTGTTACCGATCTTTCTCATTCAATATTAACTAAGAAACAAAGATAAAACCAAAAAAACCAAAACTTTTGCCATCTAGCTGATTCTGACTCATGGCGATCTTATAGGACAGAGTAGAACTGCCTCATAGGGTTTCCAAGGAGCAGCATAGTATTATTTATTTGGAGAATTTTATATAGGGAAAAAGTCACTAATAAAAATCATCTGGAAGATATGTCAGTCAGTCTGAGTTAGTGAAAGTTCTGGAACACATATCACTTTTAGTGCATATTGTCTCCTGATCTAAGTCGTTCAGTGTAAGCGTTTGGTTAATAAATATGGGAATGATTTTTAATTACACTAGAATGCTAGCCTAAAAATTCTGGCCTCTAGTTACATTGTTATTTTCGCTGTGACTATAAATAGGTGCTTCGAAAGCAATGGAAAATATTCTGTATGAAGGTAAATGTTTACCTTGGAATATATTTTTTCACATTATTAGATAATGTGAAGCTGAACTTCAGATGACCCTGAATTATCAATTATTCTGATTAACTGAATTCTTTATTACTACATTTGAAAAAGAGCCCTGGTGACACAGTGGTTAAAGCACCCAGTTGCTAACCAAAAGGCTGGTGGTGTGAACCCACCAGCTGCTCCATGGGTGAAAGATGTGGCAGTCTGCTTCCATAAAGATTTACAGCCTTGGAAACCCTATGGGGCAATTATATTCTGTCCTATAGGGTCGCACTATGAGTTGGAATTGACTGGACAGCAGTGGGTTTGATTTTGGTTTTGGTTTATTATATTTGACAGGTCATTAGTAAGGTAATAAATTGTAATGCAGTGTTCCTAGTAAGGGAATATTCAGAATCGTGTGACTAGTTCTTTCTGAAATAACTAGACTCTAGATCGATTTTTGGAACCCTGGTGGCATAGTGATTAAGAGCTTGGCTGTTAAACCAAAAGGTTGGCAGTTCGAATCCACCAGGTGCCCCTTGGAAACTCTATGGGGCAGTTCTCCTCTGTCCTATACAGTCACTATGAGTCAGTATCAACTTGACAGCAATGAGTTTTTTTTTTTTTTCTATTTTGATCGATTTTATACATACGCCATCACCGCGCATATATACACATGTGCACACACATACACATACACACACACATATGAATGCACACATATCAGTATCTAACAATTGAGTATTTCTACTTGTTTACCAATTGGAGCATTCCCTTGTAGTCTTTCTCTCATTTAAAAGATTTCTTTAATAAACAAAAAATTAGGCTTATTTTTTGCTGCGATGGTTAGCAGGTTATTACTAAGAAAGAGAAGCTACAAATTCTTATAATTAAAAAAGTATAATTTAGAAGAAAGAACACAGATGTATTTTAAACAAAGAATATGTTCAGAGGGCAACATACGAACAATAACTTAAAATAGTAAAACCTTATTAGAAAAGTGTGGCAAAAAGAGTTTGCTGATAGTACACGTCAACTGAAAAGTATTTTTAAAGATTTTTTTTATTGTATCTTTACACCTGGATCTACTGTTAGAAATAATATTTCTAAAGTAATTTCCTTCTGGTTGTTGTTGCTGTGTGCTGTTGAGTCGATTCTGACTCGTGTCAACCCTATAGGACAGAGTAGGGTTTCCTAGGCTGTAATCTATATGGGAGCAGATCGCCAGGTTTTTTCTCCTTTGGGGCCGCTAGTAGGTTCCAACTGCCTGCCTTTCATTTCGCAGCAGCCTATCACTTAACCCTTTCTCCACCGGTGCCCTTTAGTTGCCTCCTTAGAGTAAGATGAATGATGCACTGGTCAGGTGCAGAAAGCATGCCTGTTGACCCTCTTAGTGGAAAAAGTATCTCAAATTATAGCCCAAGTTACATTATGGAGTCTGAGCCAACAACACTCACGTTATTACATGAGTATGGCACTGCCTCAACTCTCTCTGTTGAGCCTTAGCCATACTCAACATCCTGGCATAAATAAATGTCCAACAACCATGAACAACCACTGACCACCACAAATTCAACTCTTTAGCTTCCCCCTCAAACCTGTTTTTTTTCCCTGTTTTCTATTTCAGTATATAGTATCACTTTTCATCTAGTTCGACAGTTCATAAACTGAGACATCATTCTTGATCCCCAGCTCCTGGGTACTCCATTCTCTCTCATACTCACATTCAGTGAGGCACTACATTCTAATGATGATGTTGTTGTCATTGAAGTGACTCCATATGTGCAGACTAGAACTACTCCATAGGGTTTTCAAGGCTGTGACCTTTTGGAAGCAGATTACCAGGCCTGTCTTCCCAGGTGCCTCTGGGTGTGTTTGAACCACCAACCTTTTGGCTCGTAGTTGAGCGCTTAACTGTTGCACCACCCAGGGACTCCTAATGATACTACCTTCTAAATATAGCTCTCAAATCTATGCAGATTTTTGTTCTCACTGCCATAACCCAGCTCAGGTCATCAACATCTCTTGCCTGAATCAACCTCTTAATTGTTTTCTTTCCTCTAGTCTTGTCCCCTCCAGTCATTCTCCATATGGTCATCTGCTGTTAGGGCCTTATTGTAAATGTATTTGTGAAGTTACTTTCCATTGTGACAATAAGCACAAACTAGGTAGGAATAAAACATAGTGCACAAGGAAGGATCAATTTTGGAGTGGTGAATGAGGGAAGAAGGGAGAGGATTGGGAGAAACCTCCTTGCCATTAGAACTGGATACAATGGTGGTTAAGCATTCAATTTAGGAACATCTGGGTTAAAATCATGGCTCTGCCATTTGTTAACCAATTGTTAATTGTATGCCTTGCTTAACCTTTTGAACCTTGGCTTCTTGATCTGTAAGACAAAAATAACAGTGCTTATTTATAGGTCAGTCCAAGCCTAAGCCTGTTGCCGTTGAGTCAATTACGACTCATAACGACCCTATAGGACAGAGTAGAACTGTCCCATAAGTTTTCCAAGGAGTGGCTGGTGGATTTGAACTGCTGACCTTCTGGTTAGCAGCCGAGCTCTTAACTACTATGCCACCAGGGCTCCAGAGAGGATTAAATGAATAACCATGTAAAATACCTGGCACATACCAAGTGCCCCATAAATGGTAGCTGGTATTATTTTTATTGGAGTACCATCTAGGAAGACAGAGTTAACATCATGAGACTCTTGACTAGCTGAATAGGAGGGACACATGCATACAATGAAGCTACTGCTGCCATCACAGCTGGGAGTGGGAATGGGAAGAAGAGGGGAAGGAAGACACTGGCTGTGGAGGTAGGACAGAACTCATGCACCTGAGAGTTTCCCTTAAGACAGGTCCTGATTCAAACCAAAACAGAAAAGTCACTTCAATTATATGCATGTTTCTGATCTCCCCTTCCCTCAATCTGGGTTTCTAGATAACTGCTTACCTTCTCCACTTTGTGAGTGTGCGTGTGTAAACACAGGCTATTTCTATGTGATAAATTATCTTTCAGTTTAGAAATCTGTAGCCATTCATTAAGTACCTCTTTTATTTAATTATTTGCAAATGGGCATGTTTTTATTCTAAACAAGATCATGGTGGTAGTGATAGATATGTGAGGAATTTAAGCTAGAAGAAAATTATTAGTACCAAAACCTGGTGAAGAATGTGTTCCGTGTGTGAAAATTGTGGTAACATTGGAAATATGGTGCTTGTGACTACTGCATGCCCCGTATCAGCAGTCCTGAAAATCAAGCACCAGTGACAAATAGAACCCTTCCATCCATGCCTTTGGCCTAGATCACTCTCAGGGAAGAAAACCAGCATTTGTTGTAGCAACTCAGTTGACCTAGGAAGTAAGCCCCAGTTTTCCTATATATATTGACTGCCCATAGGTCAGTGGAGCTGCTGTGTCTTCTACTTTCTCAGGAGCTTTCACAGTCTGGAACCCACTCTGCTTGTCCTCTTCTTGCCTATCTGAAGATCTCACCTGAGCCATTGAACGTGAGAGCTCTGCCACTTCACCATGCAAACGTGCTATCAGCCTTTAATACTGCACTGTTTGGTATACTATCCCAGCACCCAGTTGACTTGAGTGATGTTATTGACCAGTTGAATTTATTCTATGTGTTTAAACTTTCACAAGCTTTGTTGTCCTTGGGGTTAAAAGGTGCTAAATACCATTTAGAGTGATGATCATTTATAGAGAAATGGTGTCCTTGAAGATGGTGTCCTTGAAGATGTTGCCAAAGAGTGATTTGGCAAGATTTATTTGTACTGTGAGATTTTGATTACCTTAGCTTTAGACTTTAAAGTTTATTTTGAGGCTGGCCTTACTCAAAGTCATGGAGGAACAGAGCTTTGGCTATGTTGACAGTAACTGGGTTAAGTGAAGAAGGGAGTTGGAGTAACATCATCTAGAAATTAGCTCTAGCATCCATGGGTAGAAACTTAAGAATCCCTTTGTCCGGAAACTCTTTTGTATTGAGCAGGCAGGAATTAGGATGATGGTAGTATTTCCATTTCCTTTAAGTAAGAGCTTGTTCCTTGAAAGGAAGTTCCTGTGTAGTACAAATGGTTAATGCACTTGGCTACTAACCAAAAGGTTGGAGGTTGAAGTCTACCCAGAGATACCTCAGAGGAAAGACCTGGCAATCTACTTCCAAAAATTCAGCAATTGAAAACTCTGTGGAGCACAGTTCTACTCTGGCATACATGAGGTTGCCATGAGTCAGAATTGACTCAACGGCAACTGGTTTGGCTCTGTGGAAGGCCTAGGTAACACATTTTTAGCTCAGTGAGAGAAGAGGTACAGCAAGGTCAGTACTGTGCAAGGAGATCCTGAGTGGCAGAAAGGAGGTGAGAGGGTAAACTGTTAAAGAAAAAGGGGGGGGGGGACCTTGCCAAAATTTACATGTGTTGTTGAGTAGATGAGCTTGTGTTCACCCCTAAATCCTTAGGAAATCTGTCTTCAACAAGGAACACAAAAGAAGAGCGGCAAAACTACAGAACAGTGTAAAATAGCTAATAAATATCAGCTACATTGCAGATGAACTATAATGTGTGGACCATTGCATCTCAGTGGATGGTGAGTTCATTTCTGTAAATATCAGAAGGACCTTGTTCTAACACTTATAACAAGGTCCTTGAACATCAAGTAGAGTTGAGCATTATGGTATGGCTTTAGTATCATTCTAAAAATTTATTGAAGTATTGTAGTGATTTTTCAAAGTCTTGTTCTTGTTTTGCTTCCATGTTCCTTCTACTTCAGAGGGACGATTCCATTTCAGTTCATATGTGGAGAAGACCATAAGTTGCTGTATTTGTGATTAATGTTACTTGAGGGTTCTTCTTCATGCACACTGTAGTGAGTTGTAGAAATTTTATGTGCAGTGAACTTGTTAAAAAGAAACCACAACGTCTCCACAGCGCAATTGGTTAGCGCATTCGGCTGTTAACCAAAAAGTTGGTGGTTTGAGTCCACCCAGGGACGGTATGCTTACCAAATGAGATAACGAGGTACAGGAGTCCAGTGACAAGGGCCAGAAAGCAGAAGAGGACAAGGAAGCTGGTGATAGGGAACCCAAGGCTGAGTAAGGATATTGTTGATGTGTTGTGAGATTGTTAAGCATTGTCATAGGGCAACATTTGTAGTAACTGTTAAATGAGAAACTATTTTGTTCTGTAAGCCTTCATCTTAAGTGAGAATAACAGCACAATTGGAAGAGCGTAGTCAATGTCATTGAACTGTGCATGTAGAAATTTTTGAAATGGTGTATCTTTGGCTATGTGTATTTTCACCAAAAAAAAAAAAAAAAAAAGAGGTTGAGAAGCTAGAGGGTTGATACGTTGTGGGGTTGTTAACCAGTGTCATAAAATAACATGTGTACTACTGTTTCATGAGAAACTATTTGTTCTGTAAGCCTTCGCCTGAAGTACAATTAAAAAAAAAAAGAAACCACAGATTTCTTTTGTGGCTCTTTTTATTTTTAAGAGCTGCTGAGCATTTTAGTGCAAACAACTTACATTGAGAGAAAACGTGAAATCAAAATATATTGGCCAGATGCCAGAATGGAATGTTAGTGATTTGCTTGCCTCTGCTGGGATAGTGTTGGATGCCAGTTGGCCAAACACAGGAACATTGAGGCTTCTGTTTCTAAGAGGAAGCAGTGCATGGCCATAAGCCACATTGGGTTCATTAGGTGGAGTTGCTACATGACACAGTTAATGTGATGACAGAAATAAACTCTTCAGTGACTCAATTCTAGTGGCACCAATTTTAACCAATTTGTCAGACAACTGAGTATGTGCTGCACTCAGGACAGATTTTAAAAAATATGATGCCCATTTTCTTCAGTTTATTTGACTTTCCACACACTGTTCAGTTTATGAAGATTCAGATATGTATTCACTAAGCATGTCAGCACTGAGAACAGGAGTCAAGTCTGTTGGTGGTGGTTAAGGTTTTACTAACCCACCTAGGAATGTAGGAATATATCTAGAAGAGGGTTTATGATGTGGGAGAGCATCTGATGTATTATGATGGGGAAGTATGTGTGTGGTTTCAGTAATCTGTATGTTTGGTGATTTTTAACCTTAGTATTTCTTGACACAGTGATAACAACATGCAAATTGGATTACATCTGTGTTTGTTAAATGCTGAGATAAGAGATTTGTAAAAAAAAGAATTTTTTTTTTTTTCAAATAATCGTATTAAACATGTAACCAAGTGACAGTTCAATTTGTCAATGTATTTCTTTCAAGGTGCATTAAATTTTATTATCTTCAAAAGGCCTAAAATATAACCTTTTATTCCATTTTAAAGATGAGAAAACTGAGTAAGAAACAGCAGGGAACTACCATGATGGTGGCTGTTTACAAAATCTGATGTTTCTGTTTTCTCTGGCTTACAAAAAGCAACATGTTCACTTCTGAACTTACGCCATGTTCCCAACTTTGTGTCTAGTTATTTATTGGTTATTTCTACCTGGTTTTAACTAAATCTTTAAATAGATTACATGGACTGCTAAGGCATGGCAAAAACTACCCTTTTTTATAATGACTAAGATTATACTAGATAAACATGCAGAGAAATTACAGGACCAGGCAATAGCTAATGTTAACAAGTCCCAGGTTAGTTCTAATTGTACCTGTTGGTGCTATGTTAACAATGCAGTCATACACATTGAACATCTTTTGTTACTAAGGAAAAAATTGATCAAACTTATGTCTTCTGGAAACAACACCACCATCTTATTTAGAAAATAATCTTATGATGACATGAGCCAGACTGATGGGTTTTACTAGTTTCCATGTCTGGTATCTTTCAAGATGATTCCCATTTGAGTTACTTGAAAGACTTAAGCTTAGATAAAGAGAAATGTCTTTTGCTTCTTCCTGGAGGCCTGACTACCAAAGGTGACTCTCTTGAATGTGATTATGGAATAGTTACATTAAACAAGAGGGGCAGTGGTGGTTCGTTGATAGAATTCTTGCCTTTCATGTGGAAGACCTGGGTTCGATTCCTGGCCAATATACCTCATGTGCAGCCACCACCCATCTGTTAGTGGAGGCTGAACAGGTTTCAGCAGAGCTTCCAGACTAAGACAGACTGGGAAGAAAGGCCTGGTGATCTACTTCCAAAAATCAGCCAGTGAAAATCCTTTGGGTCACAGTGGTCTGATCTGCAATTAATCACGGGATGGCGAGGCACCAGGCAGCATTTCCTTCCACTGTGCATGGAGTTGCCATGAGTCTGGGACCGACTTGATGGTGGCTGCCAACAAGAATAACGTGAAACAAAGTCAACGAAAAGCGGATAGCAGTTAGTGAAGTCGCTTCTAGAGATGGGAAAACCTAGACTGAATGACCTCTTTTTGTCCTTGGTAAGATCAGTCACAGACCCACATTCTTACTGAAGACATTGCTTTATACTTGCATACAACATACGCATCCAAAATAGACTTTTCCTTCTCATTTGTAAAAATTTAGGAAACATTTTGTAAGATGCATTAGTCTAAAGCCAGTGGACATTATTGTGAGAGAGAGAAAAAAATACATCTTTACCTCTGATTTAAGAATTAACTACCAAGATTTGTCCACTAGATAATGGCAGCAATTCAAAAGAAATTTTTTTAAGTTTTCACCTAAGCCTTGTTATAAGGGTGGGAGAAATTAAACTGGTTGGTTAGGCTTGTGTGGCTTGTTTTCTAACTACTGAGTTTTTTTTTTTTTTAATGTATTAATAATTATTTTAATCAACATGTCTGGTTATTGAAATCATTTGATGTTTTCACGGAATGTGATTGTATTGGGGACAATACCTGGAATCCTTGAGCAACATGTGACGTCAGTGTGCAACTGCAGCTTCCAAATGCCAATTTGTCAGCTCAGATCCAAGTTTCTAATTCAGTTTGAGTTCATCCCAGGTTTGTGAGCCAGGCTGATCCTACACCAGACAAGAGTGAGATTTTCAGGACTGTTATCTATCAAAGATGTTTTGTCAATCAAAATAAATAGATACATAAGAGGGAAAACAAATCATTAGCCCACTAAAGTAGATGGCTAATCAGTTGGAAGCTTTTGAAAAATTGTGAATATGACTGTACCTCAGACTGCCGCTAGAGACCTGCTTTAAAATGAGGAGAAAAGCTATTATTACCTTAAGCAAAGGGTAATGATAATAATCATCTTATGTGCTTTAAAGATCATTTCATTTCCAGAAAATAATAATATCTACTTACTTTAGAACTGATGCACAGAAGTCTAAGCAACTTGCCTCAGATCACACAATAAAATGTTATAGAACCAGGAATAGCATATGACTTTCTAATATTTCAGTTCTGAATGTTTCTAGGAAAGGTTGACTTCTCCCTTAACGCTGTGAATAAAATGATTATCTTAAAATGGTTAGTCTGAAAATGTGTATACCTGCATTGGTTTGTTTGTATTTGCATTTACTTCCAGGAGTGGTTTGGGGGAACCTTGGCTATCACTTCCCTTTGAGTGGTACCAGCTACTGTGTTGTCAGTTTCTCTGGTGCCTTTGGTCAGGGTAAAGGCTGCTTGATGGGTGCTGCCTGTTGCTTACCAGAAGGTAGCTATCAATTGAAGCAGACATCCTCCTGAGCTGGATTCTTTACCACGGGTTCCTTCTGACTCGTTCCTCTGTGTCTCAGGGCTGGGCAGTCCAAAGATCAAGTTAGATGTCCAGCTGTGGCTTCATGCAGCATGAAAAAATATACTCTCTGCAAAGTGGTTGAAGTTAAAAAGGGCAGGTTTATAAGTTAGCAAACCAACTTCCCATTTCAATTCCCAAGTTCCTTACATCAGTACTTCTTGAAATGTAATGTTCCTTGCCTGGAATATGGTACTGGTATTCCATTAAGTAGTGAGCAGCAGTAGTAAGGGTGACAATATAGATACACACACAGAGGCACACACGATGTGTTTTTAATTCTTAGTAGAAAAATATAATTCAAATTTGAATTGCTTTGTAAATTTGCTATTTTTAGGACTTCCATGCAGAGAAAGATACCTGTCTTCCTTCTAGAACTAGAGAAGGATGTTAAGCCATCTCCCCATTCACTGATGGCTGATTAGACTCCTAGTGTAACTGGTTTTGTGTTGCTGGAAATCACTTAAGACAATTTTTGTTCTGTGTAGGGGGAAGAAAAACCAATAAGAACAGACCACAAAATAAACAAAAGTCTTGAAAATTCCTGGCCAGCTAATAGCTATTAACCACTGGTTTATTGTGTTTATGTATCTTAAAAATGAGGGGAAAAAAACATTCTGGGCAAATACTGTAACTCTATTATATCCATAAGCAAACTACTGAATTGTAAAATATAGCCTATGAGTTTTCTCTTAAGAAGAAAATACATTTAAGAATCTGCTGTGACAAATCAATAAAAAAATGTGTACAAAATTACAAGAACAAATAGAATGTTGTTTTTGACTGGGTTTGTTTATATTGTAACTATATTATTTTATGTGAAGTATTGTAATACAACATTAGATTTGAAAACTCTGTGTTGAATATCATTTCTGACAGCATTTTTTAGGGTCACTGAAATTCCAATAATTCAGTCTAGAATTGGAGTAGATTCCAGAGAAAAATTTAATATAGTCTGCTTGCCTGCCAGCTTCAACATAGTTTCAGAGCATTGAAATGGTATGACACATTGAAATATAAAGTGCATTTGTCGTATCTATTGGTGGAGTATTTTATGTGATCACATCTAACAAAGATCACGTTAGAGTAAACTTACACTATTTTTTTAATGTGTTTGTGAAGAGGATTTTGTTTTATCTTTTCTTTACAGTCCTGATTTGATTTATTACAAAGTCCAATAAACTATCCCTAGTAATAATAAAGAAACACATTGCCTGAACCAATTTGGAAATGCAGTGGAACGTCTCTGAAGTGGCAAATGATTGTGGTAATACAAAGATTCATGTGAATTCAGGATTGTGTCACAAAAGGGTACTTTCTAAACAATAATATAGTTTCAAATTCCAACTCCAGCAAATAGAAACCAGGTAATTAGAGGAAAGTTTTTAAACCTTTGAACCTCAGTTTTCTCATGTGTAAAATGGGGGTGACACTACTAAGCTTGCCAAGTATTATGTTTGTTTTTATTTTTTGCTTTGTTAAAGATCTAAAATACTATATGAAGAACCCTAGATCAATGCTTGCCACCTAGTAGGTATTCTCTAAAAACTTCTACTGTCATTCGTATGACTTCTGGGAATTAAATTTCACAGAATGGAATTTACAGTATCCCTAGTTATTAGCATACCTAGGAAATATTGAAATGAGACTCCAGTATAGTTTGTTTCTTTGGTAAAGTACTGCATTAGATATTGCAAAAGTAATGTAATTTTCCTGGTATATATGTGGTCCTGCATGTTTATTTATATGTTTGAGCAATTTGGGGATTCTTGTGGTGAAAGTGTAATGATAAAGCTGATTCCGTTTCAGATATCTTATTGAGCACAGATTAAACTGTGATGGACCTTAACATTGTGCAGCAGTGCTATTTATGAAAATACACAAATCTCTTTTCATTTTTACATACAGCCATGCACACATAACCTTCAATCTGTAATTCAGATGTCAATTTTAATAGTTATAAATACAAGTAGACAACATTTAAATACAAGTCTAATACCAGTTCTTTGTAAGAAGGCTAATTTCATGTCCTGGTCAAGAGCTCTCAGTAATAGCATTTTTGATGATATGGTTACAGTATATTATGTTGAATGAGGAATCTGTTTAACAGAAGTGATTTCATGACCCTAATCATTCATCATTTAATATCTAACTTATTTAACAAATATTATCTGTTTTAGAGATACATTTCACACACATATATATTAATCATGATTACATATATGTGTATGCATATCTTTATTTAAATACCTTAAAAATATTAAATATTCTCAATAATTATCCTACAGATTTTTACACATTACTGATATTGTATGATCTGCCTGTATCTAGTATAAAGTGATTTGCCAACGTTGTAAAGTGAATATGTGATGAGTAACAGTAACAGTTTCCAAAATGTTTTCTACAGAACACAGGTTTCACAGTATTAGTAAGAGATATTTAAAAGAAAGTTTTCAGGTTGAAATAAATTTGAAAAACATTGAGTTTTTACAGTAGGACTTCTGAAAGCATTTAATGTACTTATTACTGAATTGCACAGTAATAGTCTCTGGGAAAGTTGTAATATGCTGTTTTCCTAACCTTTCTGAACACAAAAACCTTTTTGATTTTTCTAGAGCATCTTACACGATTAATAATCATTAGGTCATACTTTGGTAAATGTAAGCTTAAATGGAAATGAGTACTATATACATTTCTGCATCAGTAAATCCAGTCAGAAGGTAGGAACCACACCAGCCATTTGAATGGAGAGAATTTAATATAAAGAATTGTTAATTAGGTATGATGTTGTTAACTAAAAAGAGAACACTGACTTATCATGGAGATAGCAATTAAAAGATAAACCAAAGAAACCAAACCCACTGCCATCGAGTTGATTCTGACTCATAGTGACCCTACAGGACAGAGTAGAACTGCTCTGTAGGATTTCCAAGGAGTGGTTGGCGGATTCAAACTGCCGACCTTTTGGTTAGCAGCCGAGCTCTTAACCACTGTGCAACCAGAGCTCCAATTCAAAGACAATAGTTGTAAAAGTGACCACTACCCCTAGGACTGGGGGGACCATAGAATTGGTTGGAATTACTAAAATTAGTTTAGGGGTGGGACCCCATGAACCTGAAACTCAGTCCTTGGATGGGGGTTGGGGGCACTGGCCATATGGTACTGGTGTCTCTCAGGGTACTGGTGATGAGGCTGATCTACAAGTGTTGGAAAAACTACAAACTTAACTCGGCTGCTGCCTCAGGAAGGAACTGGTTAATGGTACCAGACAGGGAGCCCATAGAGAGCAAATCTCTTCTAATTCCTTCTGCCTTGCAGCCTCGCTTTAGTGCCCTTTATGGCAGAGCCTACAGAAATGTGGTTTGTAGAGTCCCAGCCTCAGCATCACAGGGCAAGGTGTAGAAGTGTGGCTTTAAAAAGGAGAACAATAGCTTAATAACTGGCTTTTTAGCAATCATGCTCTTATAAAGAAGCTAGTTGGGATTTTCAAAATAGTCCTATTGCCGTCTGAAATTAACTTTGCTATAGTAATTCACAAAGCAAACCAACTCACTTTATAATTTATGTCCACCATGAGTTTACCATATTCTATCATTATGGTACAGTTTTCCCAAAACAGAACAGAGGTTTAGTTTAAATTTAGTTTGCAGCTTGAAGCAATACATTGTTGATGGCCTGCACAGTTTCTAACTTTTTATGGTACTCAACACGTTTCTTGTGCTTCCTGAGATTCATATGCTGAAAGGCATTTGAAAACAATTGCACATGGGTTCAAGCAGAAAGATGCTGTGCTGCTGAAAATCTGTGAGATGCTAATATGGTGGTAAGGTTATAAATGAATAATTTCTTTTACAAGGATCAGCACAAAGCTGGTTCCTATGAGGCAGAGGTTGAAGATGTCTCAAATGTCCAGCTTTGCCAAACTGCTGTACCACTCCATCATCTCTAACATCAACTACCCCTTCTTCCCTCAGCACTCTCCTCTCATCTTTGGGTTCCCTAATTCACTGCAGTGTCTCACAAAACTCATGAACCTTATAAAGGAAACAACTCATTCAGTTGTGGAGGCTGGTAAGTATGAAATTTGTGGGTCGGGCGTAGGCTTCTCCCCGCCTTCGTGGCTGCAGGGGCTGACAAACCCAAACTGGCAGTTCAGACCACAGGCTGCTGGCTCACAAGGCTGTGGAAGCTGGTGGATCAGGTCACATGATAGGCTGCCACCCACGTGGCTGTGGAGGTTGGTGAATCCCATAATTCGCAGGTCAGACGGCAGGACTTTGGCTTGAGTCCCAAGAACCGGAGGTCAATTGATCACGAACTGGATGCAGGATCCCGATGCAGAGAGAGCCCTGCCAGGGCATCCACACATACGCGTACATCTCAGATGCAGGTCAACTCCAGGGAAGGGGTAACTTGAGTAAGGGTGGGACTTGAGCCATGCCCTCCTGCAAGGCTGCAACCCAAGACACGCCCTACACCAGTCCTGTTTCATCAGCCTGTAAAGGTCAGGATCCACAACTCATAAAGTGGAGGACAACCATACAATATGGGGAATCATGGCCTAGCCAAGTTGACACATAACCCCAACCATCACAGGTTCCATATACCTTGTTAGCATACTCCCACGCAGTCATTGTGTATAAGTCACAGAGACCATGGCTAGAAGGGCCATGTTAGGTAATTTATTACTCTGCAGGTTACTTATAGAAGACTTGGGTATTTGACAAACTTCCTGGATTATTGAAAGGATATTTCTTAAAAAGAGGCATTAATAATGATAGAGAGAAACACACTGATGTAATCAATAAATGAGAACCTCCTTTACTGTTGGAGTCTTACATAATACTGTAGCAGTGAGAGTTTTTAGTAGTCATATTTTGGGTTTACCTTATATGTGATGGTCACATTAAACTCTATTTATTGACAAAATCCATTTTGACATAATGGCTGGGGAGAAAGCCAAGCAACATTACGAGTCTAGAAATTAAGGAAACAACTTGTAATATAAAAGAGAACTCTTGTCAATGTAATATGCAACATTTAGAGAGTTTAGATGTATTAGGGTAGGTTACAATACTGTCATTAAAAGATGCAAAAATGTTTAATAAAATGAAAAGAGGCTTGAAGAAAGAGACCATGGAGCAGTTGACTTTAGAAGATGGGAGGAGGGAGGAGTTCATGACTACAATAAACCAGACAGGTATGGAAGAGAATAAAGATTGCTATTCCAAGGAAGACAGGATAGAATAGAATTTCAAGAACAAATAATAAAAGTAATATTACTAACATTATTGAGTACTTACCATGAGCTAGTCTTTGTTCTAAGTGCTTTAGGTATATTAAGGAAAAGGGTAATATTATAAAGGGGTGGAGAAAGGTGCTGAAGGCTGTGGACTGAAAAAAAGGCTGTTGGCTTTGACAGTTGGAGTGTTATTTGGGAAAAACATTGTAATGCGGTGAAAGGATTAGAAACTAGGTTTCCAAGTTTTAAGGAAAGAAGGAGTAGCAAGGAAGTTGATGGAATGAGTCCAGGCTCATCTTCACAGAGGTTTATCAGTAGGGAAAGAAGGATTATGTACAAGTCTGTCAACTTTTGCTCAGTGCTTAATGACTCTGTTGTTGTTAGTTGCTGTCTAGTCAGCTCCAACTCATGGAGACCTTATGCAAAACAGAACAAAACACTGCTCAGTCCTCCATCTTCATGATTGTTGGCGTGTTTGAGTTCATTGTTGAGGCCATTATATAGTGCCTCCTAACCTAGGGGGCTTATCTTCCAGCACTATATTGGACAATATTCTGTTGAGATCCATAAGGTTTTCATTGGCTAATTTTTGGAAGTAGATTGCCAGGCTTTTCTTTCCAGTCCATGTCAATCTGGAAACACGGTTGAAGCCAGTCAACCATGGGTAACTCTGCTGGTATTTGAAATACATAGCTTCCATAATCATGGCAACATGAAAGCCACCACAGTATGACAGACTGGCAGACGGAAGATGAGCTTATGACTATAGTTATGCTTAAAAATTCAGAAGATGAACAAACAATGCTGATTTCATAAGACATCTCTTTTGTGAGTCGGAGATTATGATGGGCTACCAACGTCTCTGGGAGGATAAAAAAGTATGATTATGAAAACAACTGTGTGTGATCCTATGTAATATTACAATCTAACTAGAGTAGTTGAGTTAAAAAAAAGTACTTAAGAAATTATTAGAAATTATCTACATGAGTTATCTGAATATAAAAATAACTTTCAAAGGAATTTTTTGCTGTTTTTCTGTTAGATGTTTATCACTCTGTCATATGCGGTCATAAGGGATTTGTTTTCATGGGAATTTAGACTATTTCTATAGGTAGTGATTTAGAATGAAGGCAAACAATGGAAAATGGTGTGAAGGTGACCTGCTTCTGTCTGACAATTTGGCCTAACTCACACTTAAGGAGAAATCTCCCAGTTTAGCTCCCTAACTTGTAAACTGAAGACTATTTCAGAGACTTTAAGAGGCTCTTTCTAGAAAAAGGACTTCTGTATTTTTGTAGACCCAAAGGGGTCCCTCTTAAATACTTAACTTCTGTTGTCATGGCTCAGTGCCTATTAGCTGCAATACACAAATGGGAACCTCATCCAAATTACCATCTTCCTACAAAAAAAGTCAATAAAAATATGGTGTAAACTGCTGAGGTGCCTTTAGGTGGGTTTTTGTAGGAAATATGTTAAAAAAAAGATTTGTTCTATTTTCAATCAAAATGCCACTCAGTAAGAGCAGTTTCCCAGTTGAATTATGAAGAGGTTGTATCTTATTTGAGCATCACCATACATATTTTGTTGTTGATTTGGAAATTAAACAGTATACATGCTTCATTCTGCTCTTTGTGAAGCTACCCTTTATTTTACAATAAGGCTTAACCTTTGTTTGGAATTGTGTGTCTTAATTTGCATAATTTCCCAACTAGCTTCTTTATAATGGGCACACATTGTGGTTCAAATTGGAATCACATTTAAATAACCTTATTTCTAAAGTGTGTGTGTATATGAGTATATATATCCATCCATACACACATGTACATACATAAACACGTGTGTATATGTATACATACACATGCATGTACATATACATGTGTATATATATACACACGTGTGTGTGTATGTATGCACACATGTATGCATGGAGTCCTGGGGTGGTGCAGTTAAGGTACTGTACTGCTAACTGTAAGTTTGGAAATTCATGTCCACTCACAGGCACCACCCAGGGAAGGAAGGGCTGGTGGTCTACTCCCAAAATACCAGCCATTGAAAACCCTATGGAACACAGTTCTCCTTTGACACACATGGGGTCACCATGAATCAGAATCAACTCAATGGCAACTGGTTTTTGTACATATATACATACGTATGTGTGTTTATACATATGTGTATACATATACACACATGCACAAAATTAAACAAATGTATATATGTAAATTCCTCCCCACTTATTCAATTGATGGGCTGCTTACAAATTTTTTTCTTTTATATAACAACACACCACCAAGATAAATGTTACGTTAAGTCAACGCTTGCTGCTTTAAAACTCCTAAAACTTCAGTAGTTTAAGACAACAATTTCTTGTTTTTAGAATTCTTCGATATGCATATTACTGCTGGACAGGAAGTTGCTGCCCCTTCTAATCATTCAGGAACCCAAACTGACAGAATGTGGGCCAGGCTTCCAGAGTCACCCTCCCAGTCTGCTAGAAGGTGAAAGAGAAAGCAGGAGCACCAGGGGGAGCTTACAGTGGGCCAGGCCTGCAAGTAGCACACATCACTTCTGCTCGTATTTTATTAGCTGGAACTCCATCACATATGTGTATGTGTATATGTATGTATATATGTGTATAATGCACATTCCTATCCAATCTATTAGTATTACAACGTTATTGTTCTATTGCAATTGTAACGTGAAGATAAAGCAGGTCCAACCCCTGAGGGTATTTGACTGGTCTAAGAGGGTCGCAGTCAAAAACTATGTGTGAGTCTAGACTTGAAGTCTAGACTGACCTCACACTGGCTACTGTGAAGCATTCCTGAGGACTCTACCTCTATTGAAAGGATCAATTGCTATTTATAGTAAATATCTACTGTCATGACAGAGAAATTAAGGAGGGCAAGAGCTGTGTAAGCCAAAAAGTTTGGTGTTAATGACATTTCTTTGAGTTACTGTGCTGTGATGATTTAGGTTTGGTTGTGTTAGAGTAGCCCAAATTCATGTTTTGCAAATCAACAGCTTTCTGAAGACTTGCTCATTTCTTAGATGACAGTGCAGAAGTCTGCCTGTAAAACGCCAAAGACTTCTGAGAGAGAACAAAGACTATCCTATTGAAATTTACGTAAATTTTTATTTAGTAAAACCCCAAACCCACTGCTGCGAAGTTCACTCTGATTCATAGCAACCCTATAGGACAGAGTAGAACTGCCATAGGGTTTCCACAGCTGTAAATCTTTATGGAAGCAGAATACCACATCTTCCTCCCAAGGAGCCGTTGGTGGGTTCAGACAACCAACTTTTTGATTAGCAGCTGAGCGCTTAACCACTGCACCACCAGAGTCTTAATATTTCCACTAATATCATTAAATGCTGAAAATAACTTCTGTGATAATCAATACATGTTGCCAGTAGTTAATGAAAGCAGCAAATTGATTATTTAATGGCAAAATCTTCCTTGATATTTTTGTGTGTCAATTGACTCATTTTTCTCTTTCACTTGTATGTGAACCAGTGCAGTGTTAGCCTAATTTATTCTCTCAATATACCTACAATTTAGGCAGGACTGAGTAGTAGATAATAGTTACATATGACTGTTTACAAGTGAGAACTCAGTTGGACAGAAGAGCATTGTTTCTTTGAGGTCAGTGTCTATGTCAGAGTTAGACCTGAAATTTGGGTCAGTGTATTTCTAGTCTAGTTCCCTATTTTCTTGTAGCGTATTATGTTGAGTGTCTCATATGTAATGAATTTTTGTCCCTTTTTTTCTCTCTCTCTTCAAATAGTATGTGTCACATTTTATTTTCATAAAGTCAAAGATACTTGAACTTTAGAACATAAAAATATGCAGAATTATCAAGTATCTAAGCTCAGCAGTACTGCTTTTACTTATGATGGGCATTGGAGGCGGGAAACTATACTTAATTGCTTGAAAAGTTTTTTTCTTTTTTTTTAAAGTTGACTTAATAACACTGTCTTAGTTATCTAGTGTTGCGATAACAGAAATACCACAAGTGAATGGCTTTAACAAAGAGAAATTTATTCTCTCACGGTCTAGGAGGCTAGAAGTATGAATTCAGGGTGCTAGCTCCAGGGGGAAGGCTATCTCTGTCAGCTCTGGGGGAGGGTCCTTGTCATCATCTTCCCCTGGTCGAGAAGCTTCTCAGCACAGGGAGCCCAGGTCTAAAGGGTACACTATTCTGGCTCTTGTTTCTTGGTGGTATGAGGTACCTGTGTCTCTCTGCTTGCTTCTCTCTTTTATGTCTCAAAAGAGATTGACTTAAGACACAACTTAATATTGTAGATCGAGTCCTACCTCATTACCATAACTGCCACTAATCCCACTTCATTAACATCATAGAAGTAGGATTTACAACACACAGGAAAATCACATCAGATGACAAAATGGTGGACAGTCACACAATACTGGGAATCATGGACTAGCCAAGTTAATGCATATTTTTGAGGGACACAATTCAATCCATAACAAATACCATCTAGAACAGAATCCTACACAATTCAATCCATAACAAATACCATCTAGAACAGAATCCTAGAATGTTTATAGCCCCATTTTCCTTCAGGAATAAAGTAACTATAAATATTTTACATATTAAAGAAAATGTTAACCTTGCCTTTTCTGCCATCCTATTTGAAACTCCTTCTTAAACTTCTGTACTCCCTCCACACAGCCTGTCCTGTATTGGAGAAGGCAAATTGTATGTTTCAGTTTTTTGACTTTACAAATCTAAAAATTCCACAAATTAAAAACAAAACAAAACATCTTTTTCTCATACATACGCTTGTTATTTCTGTAAGATCAATAAAATGTTTAGGAGCACAAACAAATTCATTAATTAGCTTTTGTATCCAGGGCAAAATATAGCAGGCAAGTTGAAAAATGAATTGTTTATTTTTAGAGGGGCTGGGAATAAAGAACAATGAAACTTTCAAATAAAAGTAGTTGGACCTTTTTGCTGTGGGTTTGAAAGTAAGTCCAGAAGGCTGAGCTTAATATAACATGTGGCAGGTGGCCTGCGTTTGCCTGGAGAATTCCTTTAGGGCAAGACAGCTCAGCAAACACATAAATCCTTTTTTCTCTGTTATCTAGTAGCACATTTAGTTGCCATGGGGATTTTATTTATGCAGCAGATCCTCTGCAGTTCAGTTTGTGCCTGAAGTTTAACTGTACAGCTGTTACCATAAATGCTACATGGCAATATTTTCCAAACACAGAATCTAGAACAAAAAGAACAGTTTTTTCCCCAGCATTGATTTTGCTTTTTTATGTTCCGAAACATCTTAGTAAAGCATTATTATATACCAGGAAAACTTCACAAGTTCCAGCCAAGCAGTTGGTTATCATTTAATATTACTTAAATTGTTCAGTTGCAAATAAATTATGTGAAAATGTGGCAAATATATTTTAGGTAAGGATAAAATTTTACAAGTTTAAATGAGAAGCTTGTTCATATTTTTTAAGAGATTTGATTTCACTGCTAGTACTTTTTCAGGGAGTTAGGATCAAATGATAAACAAGACAGAAATGCTTGATACTGTCTAACTTCTCACTTCTACAGCTCTCTTAATATTTCTTTTCTACTATCTTTTGTGGAGGAGGGAGGAAAACAGAAAAGTGGTGATTGGTTTTGCAACAGTTAAGGGACATCTAAGTTTCTCCAGCTCAGGACTAGGTCCTGATTTGGAATGAATTGCTTTTGTTTAGTCTTGATTTGTACTACACCAGATAAATCACCAGTATCTCTCTTTTGCGTGAAGCAATATGGATTGGTCAATGAAAAGAGGAACTGATGCTTTTAGATGGAGTGCATAAAATTACCACACACCATCTGTGTCCCAGTGCACCAGGAAAATGATGAAAACGAAACTTGAAATCCAGGTGAAGTTCCTCTCTTTGAAAGGTAGTAAAGTATTCTGAATCAAGATACATTGTTCACATCTTCCTCCCCCATTACATTTCGGGTATGCAGTGTTGACTGTTTGAGAGAACATCATCCTTACCAATGGTTCTGCTCTAGTTAGGGGGTCAAAATAGAAAATTTTAAATGATAAACTAAATGAGGAACTTCTGTTTAATGCCATGTTTTCTTGGCAGTAACTAAGCAGCTTAACATTAAAACTACCATACTTCAATAACCAAAAAAAAAAAAAAAAAAAAAAATTACTGTCAAGTCCATTCTGACTCATAGCTTCCCTATAGAACGGAGTCGAACTGCCCCCTGTGATTTCCAAGGCTGTAATGTTTGTGGAAGTGGACTTTATGGAAGCGTGTCTTTGTCCCGCAGAGCGACTAGTGGGTTCAAACCACCTACCTGTTGCTTAGCAGCCAAGCCTTTAACAACTGCACTGCCAGGGCTTCTTCCTTCCTACTTCGATTTAAAAAGAAAAAAAAGAAAAAAAAAACCGTTGCGACGGAGTCGATTCCAACTCATAGTGACCCTACTTCAATGGCAGTTATTAAACATCATCTCTGCTAGGAGCATATACCTTACACCTTTCAGATATTTCTTTTTTCTGTTATAAATGGCCACATAAATATGAAAATGAACTTTCTAATTACTAGAATAAATTAGAGATTTTAAATAGCAACTGTTAAAAAGCTTTGTCTACAGGCTGGGTACTCTGGGCATTGAAGGTACCACACCTGTTATTATGGTTAAGCGTTTGGCTGCTAACCAAAAGGTCAGCACCAGCTGCTCCTTGGAAACCCTATGAGGAAGTTCTTCTCTGTCCTATAGGGTCGTTATGAGTCAGAATCGACTTGATGGCAACGGATTTGTGTTTTTGTTTTTTTTATTTATTTCTGAAGTGTTTTGCCTTTCGGTGCAAATTCTTAGCAAGTGTTTCACGTCACTTCTTAGGGGGTATGGGAAGACAAACACACATGCTCCCCTGTACTTGCATAATCAACAGTGATGTTCAAGTATTCAGTTTCATTACGAAGTCATTTTTTTTAAAGTCAGCAGTCTTACTCATTATGACATTGCTACTCAAGTGTGGCCACAGACCAATAGCATTGGCGTCACCTTGGAGCTTGTTAGAAATAAAGACATTTCAGCGGACCTCTACCTCTACCTCTGCATTTTGACAAGATCCCTAGGCAATTCAGAGGCATATTGAGTTTCAGAAACATTGGGCTATTATCCAAAAATTTAGAGATAAAACTACATTTAAGATTATTGTGAAAGGAAGTATGGTTTCATCAACTATTATAGGACCAGCTGGTAGCAGATCACCTTAGCACTCTTCTCATTCTTCTGACTTCTGTATTTTAAACTCAAAAACACCCCATATCCTAATGGTCTCCTCATCTTCATTCTTTTCTCCCTCCAGAAATACAAGTTGGCTAGCCATTACACTATCTGAAATGTTTTAATGGCTCCGTCTTTGCTTATGGGCCCAATCCACCTTTTCATCTTCATCTCTCAACAGTCCTTTGCATCCTGATCCAAAATCACACCCAATGACCTACCATGCCCTGGACACATCATGCTGTTTACAATCCATGCCCTTGTTGTATATGTTGTTCTCTTTTCTGGGAACATTCTCCTTTTCCCTCACCCGACAAACTCACTCATACTTAAAGACCCACTTCCTGTGTATTCTAGATGACGTGTTCATTTAGAGACAGGCAGAATTAGTTTCCATCCCCATTGGGTACCTGTAACACTTATGCAAACCTCTGATACAGCATTCATGACACCATAGTGTACTTACTTTAAAGTCTGTCTCCCCAGCTAGACTGATGCTCCTTCAAGGCAACACCTTATCCAACTCATCTGTGTATTTCCACAACCCTGGAAAGTACCCAGTCCATAGCAGGCACTCAGTTTAAGTTCTTGTTGAATGAACAGATGAGGGTCTAATCCACTTAAATAGATACATGTTTTCCTTTTTAGCCATCAGAACTGCTAATCAAATGTGGCTTCAGGGGAAATCAATCACCCTCTTCTTCTGCCATAACCTTTATAAAGAAAAATAGCTTCCTGTTCTGAGTCCTGTTAGACACTCTGAAAATAGGAAGTATAATGGAAGGCCACATATAAGGTAAGGTGTGAAAAAAGAAAAGTGCCTGAATTGGGAAATTACTGAAGTGCAAATGCTCAATTTGAGAGAAGCTGGTGTACCTGAGAAAACCAAGGGTGAACTAAAAATGGGTCCTAAGGATTTGATTATACTTAAATCACCCTTATTAGAGGTTGAGGATTTATTGGTTATCACTTTGATGTTCAATCAAGGGTTGAAAGTTTATCTTTGAAACAACATACAGCCTTAAAGCAGTGTATTTTACTTTTATAAGTACGATGTTCATATGCACAAATGAACTTACAGTGTTAGTATATTAGCATCAGTACAGAGGGAAAAGAGCATATGGGATTTTTTTCAAATATAAATGGTAGTGGTTTGCATCGAGCTATGATTATTTTGTTAGTATAAATTTTTGCATAGAAATGGCACAGGGTTATAAAGAAATGCATTTATGCTTTTGGACCAGACATGCTTGTGTGTGTTTTTGTCTTGTGTGCCTTATAACTACAGCTACAGTTGGAATTGATGGTGATATTTCTAAGTTGCACTGTGGAAACATGAAACAAAAAATTTCAGTAGTTCATCAGTAAAAGTAGAAAATTTGAACTAAATGACTGTCACCTTTCCCCAGAAGAGGGACGCTTTAGATGGACTTATAAAATATAATTAAATAATAACAAAAATAGGCTAGTAATGCCTGGAATGAGACGTTACCATGGAAGTCAATGATACTTCTAAAAACCAGTTGCCATCAAGCAGATGCCCAGTGTATGTCAGAGTAGAACTGTATTCCATACGGTTTTCAATGACTGATTTTTCAGAAGTAGATTGCCTGGCCTTTCTTCCAAGGTGCATGCATCTGGGTGGACTCAAACCTCCAACCTTTTGGTTAATAGCTGAGTGCATTAACCATTTGTACACTCAGGGACTCCATGACCTTTGTAACTGCTACTTAATTCAAAACCTTTTATTTTTAATTAATCTGTATTTTGCAAACCAAAGGACAAGTTATCAGTGAGGACCAGTCCCTGTAGAAGGACACCATGCTTGGTAATGTAGAGGGTCAGCAAAAAAGAGGAAGGCCCTCAATGAGATGGATCAACACAGTGACTCAAACGTTGGTACAATTGTGAGGATGATGGAGAACTGGACAATGTTTTGTTCTGTTGTGCTTGGGAACCGACTTGACGGCACCTAACAACAACAGAGGTCACTGGGATTAGAGTTTTGGGTTTTCATTTTAATAATGCTGTTGTCATAGTATTGGACAAGGGTTTTAAGGAATTTGTGGTCCTTATAGTTCTCAATGGGATGTTCTGATCCTCCTAGATACAAACTGTCTTACTCTTTACTGCATACTAGGAAGGAGCTCAAATGCTTAATTGTCTACTGGTTTCACTTTTACCACAAGCTTGGTAGATCTGAAATACAGTTTTTAAAAAGGCTGAGATGAGTAAGAGTCAGCAGGAGAGATAAAGACTGAGGGGGAGAAGACCAAGAATAAAACTTTTTGAAGGATCATTTACCTCTCAGAAACAGTTTCCTGAAGAAGTCAGCAAGTGATCACATACGGCTTTTTATCGTAGAAAGCTTATATGAGTAACTTTAATTACTTGGCTCAGGAGGCTGGTAAAACTGTGTATTTCTTTAAACCACCTAGGGTATTTAATGTTTAACATAGCACATGCATGGTGATTAATAAACATTTGCTGAATGGGGTGGGGGTTGGGTAGGGGCACAAATCAAAGCCAGTATGTGCCAGTGGAGAGGGAAGCAAAAGGCAGCAGGAACCGAAATGTGCCCTGCCTAGACATCTATGGAAGATAGTCAGAGGGAGGGAAGAGTTACATATAATTTCCTCATAATTGATGCCCATTGCCATTGAGTTGATTCCGACTCATAGCGACCCAATAGGACAGAGTAGAACTGCCCTAATGGGTTTCCAAGGCTATAAATCTTTATGGAAGCAGACTGCCACATCTTTTCTCCTTTGGAGCAGCTGATGAGTTTGAACTGTTGACCTTTCAGTTTGCAGCCAAGTACTTAACCAGTGTGCCACCATGGTTCCTTCATAATTTATAGACTCCCCCCACAAAAGGAAAACCATGCAATTCTGGAGAAATAATGGTAAGCTTAAAAACTGATAACAAGTACCAAACTAAGTGGGAGAAAAATAAATTGAAGTACATGCTTCTATTGGTTTTCTTTTTTTTGAAAACTTGAGAGGATCAGTTAATATGATAAAATCCATGAGGCTGGCAGTGTTTTCTTATGAAGTTCTATAGGGGAAAGATTATGTATATTTCTTAGGGAAACTGGAGTACTTGTTGAAACCTTTCCCCTAATACTATTAGGGTAGCTGTTTGGGGCTAAAAGATTTTCTTGTGGTACCTGGAATAAGAAAGGGCAAGTCTTTTCATTTTTACGTTTAAGAGACAGCATAGTTTAGTGGATAAGGGAAGGCAGAAACTCTGAAGCCAGATCACTTTGGTTTAACTCCTGGGTTTGCCTTTAACTGGCTGAGGAACCTTGAGCAAGTCACATGATCACTTTTGCCTCAGTTTCCCCATTTATAAAATGGGGTTAATAATGCTACTTATCTCTAAAGATTGTAAGGATTAAATTAAGTATCATGTATACCAGAGCATTTAGAACAATACTTGGTATGTAGTAAGTACTGAATGTTATTATTAAGAAATAACTTTTTTTTTTTGGATATACAATATAGAGAAACACAAGATTGATAAATGCCTATATCCACATCAAAACAGAAAGCCATCTGAACACTGATGTTAGGAGGAAACCTTAATACAGGAGAGAAAATTAGTAAGTGAGAATATCCCAAGGCAGAGTATTTAAAGAGGAGGGAAGACACCACCTTTGAAGCAAATTTTATAACGCAATGTAAAGCAAGAAGGGTGCTTAAACAGTAATTGATTCTGGAAAGGAAGAGAAGATGTTACAAAAAGAAAAGGGCAATGATGAGTTGTAGAACATAAAGAAGTGAAGTTATGTCTGCCTTTCAGGACCCATGGTAAGGAAAATGCCTTAGGAAGCTGATAGGAATAAAAACAATTCAAAGGAAATTTAGAATGGAATTAGTTCAAGTGGCTGAAGAACTACCTATAGGAAAACACTGACAGGAGAAAGAGGAAAGAAGGGAGAAGTATTTAAAGGACAGCAAAAAGAAAATATACAATTTCTTCCAATAAAATGCTAGTGTCTTAGGCTGGGTTCTCTAGAGAAGCAAAAATACGTGAAGTGTATAAATATA
Source organism: Dugong dugon (assembly GCA_030035585.1). Classification (NCBI taxonomy): domain Eukaryota; kingdom Metazoa; phylum Chordata; class Mammalia; order Sirenia; family Dugongidae; genus Dugong; species Dugong dugon. The sequence goes on from CM057472.1 coordinate 38,600,264, forward strand.
TATATATATATATATAGAGAGAGAGAGAGATTATATCAAGGAAACAGCTCATGTGTTTGTAGAGGCTAGAACGTCCCAAGTGCGTGGATCAGGGCAGAGGCCTCTCCCAAGTCACAGAGCTGCAGAAGCTGGCAAGCCCAAGATCAGAAGGTCGGAGAGCAGGGCTCCCACTTACAGGCTGTGCAGATCGACGAATCCCAGGTTCGGCAGATAAGCTGACAGCTCAAGTCCCAAGAACGGGAGATGAAACAACAGGAAGCAGCCGCAGGATCCAGAGAGAGCAAAAAGCCAGAACGTCTGCTTATATACAGATGTGGGCCACACCCCCAAGGGGACTCCCTTTCATCTGATTGGCTACTCACAGTATATTCAATCATGGGAGTAATTACATTAAAAAAAGGAGAATCATGGCCCAGCCAAGATGACACACAATCATAACCATCATAACTAGTTTCTTTTTTTTAAATATGTTGTTGTATTTTAGGTGAAAGTTTACAGAGCAAATTAGTTCCACATTCAACAAACTGTGCAGAAAGTGTTCTATGACATTGGTTTGGATCCCCGCATTGTCAGCACTCTCCCCATTTCGCATCTGGCTTCTGCGTTTCCTGTCATTTGGTTTTCCTACCCTTTCCTGCCTGCCTTCTCTGCTTTTGGGCAAATGTTGCCCCTTTGGTCTCGTATAATTGTTTTAAGGAGCACGTTCTTTGCCGATGATGCTATTTATTTTATAGGCCTGTCTGTTGCTTGGCTGGAAGGGGGCTTCCAAGAATGGCTCCAGTTCCACGTCAGAGGGGTGTCATAGGGCCATAGTCTTGGGGATTCTTCCAGTTTCTATCAGGCCAGTACATCTGGTATTTTTTTTATGAATTTGATTTTTTGTTCTACATTGTTCGCCTGCTCTGTCCGACCCTCTGAGTGGCCAGTATAAAATACTAGCTTATTGAGAGGAGTGGCTTTATCTTTCTTCTTTGACCTGCCTGTGCCCAGCCCTGTGCTTGGCATGTAATGGATGCTTAACAAGTATTTAATGAATTTATGGTGGAGTGAATTTAATTAATGAATTTAATGAACAAATGAATTAAGTTCATTAACAAATAATTTTTACAAGAAACAGAATAGGCCATGTATAAAATAGAATTTAACTGTTAAATATAAAGGAGTATGCTTATGGGAAATAGATAAAAGTGAAATTTATCTTCAGGTGACAGAAGTAGAGAATTCAAGAATCAAGTTAAAGAAATAATGAGAGAGATTTTTCTCAGAATTTCTCAGATAAAGTAATGTAAGAAAAAAAATGAACATGTGTTTTCTCCTGAAATTCTGTTGCATACAGATGTATTAAGGATTTAGGGGCAGAAATGGCTAATGGAGAGGTTAAAAGGGTGATCAGTGTATGACAAAAGGTAGGATTTTTGCGTGGCAGTGCTCTTCACTGAACTTGATAGAGAAATGAGTATTTCTTTCATTGAAATCCTTTAAGAGGTTCCCAGTGCGCTTCTCTTTAAATGGGGAAAAACAAATGTCTATGAAACATAGTTTAGCTGCTTTCTGTTTTGTATACCAAAAGCCCTGGAAGTGTTCAAACTCAGTTTATCAAATGTTTATGGGACTATTAACAACTGGAAGTAGGAAGAAGATCTTTAGAGAATCAAATCCTTAAGAAGATCACAAACTGCTTAATTACTTAAAAATACCAATGTTATTAGGTAGTTGGATTGTTTACTTTTGATCAAACTTATGTATTAAAGAGCATAAGGGATTCTTTAGGGTAATATCCTTATTCAGATTATCACTAATTTATGTAATATGCTTTATATGGATGTTGAACACAAATGGCAATTGGTACTGCTAGCAAGTTGGAAAAAGGTCCCAAGAAGAGTTACCATTTAGCCTTCAGCTATATGCCCTAGAGATGTTAAAAATGTAAGTCCCCATATATTACACTGAAGTGACTCCTATTAACTGTGTGTGTTGGTGGGCTGGAGTGGTCAGAATCTGTATTTTACCAGATAGTCCAGTGATGGTGATACACGTGGTTTGGGGATCACATTTTGTGAATCATTGGTCTAATGGAAAATATAGGATTGTTGCTATGATGGAGAAGGTCAGTGTGTTATAGGAGTCCAGAATGGGTGGAAGGGAGGGGGTAGAAGGGGACTGGCCACAGAAGGATGTCCTAGAGCTGATGTTGTTGTGTGCTGTCCAGTTGATTTCAACTCGTAGCAATCCTGTATGGTAGAGTAGAACTGCCCCCTAGGGTTTCCTAGGCTATAATCTTTACGGGAACAGATCACTAGGTCTTTTCTCTTATGGAGCCACTGATAGGTTCGAACTGCTGACCTTTCGGTTAGCAGCCAAGCACTTAACCATTGTGCCACTAGGGCTCCTTTTTCCTAGAGCAAGAGGTATCAATATGGAGAAATGATGGATGGGAAGGCTTGGCCAGGAGTAAGGGCTGAGATGTTGCGATAGTAGGGAGTAAAAGGTAGCAGATTTTTCAAACAGAAGGAAGAGGAGGTGTAAAGATTCGGACAACTCATGGCCCTTGTTTTACTTGGCAGGCTCCTTTTTCACTTTACATTGTACTGGAGTTCAACAAATATGTGCTGAGTACCTCCTATGTGCAAGATTTCACTTACACTAAAGATAAGACTTGTTCCCAGCCCTAAAGAAGCTCCCATGATTGGGGACATGTACCTCAATGTGTGACTTAAATGTTTTAAAGTTGCAAAATGCTTGTGGATTATAAAAATGCATGTAATATGTATAAGCTGGAGCCGTGGTGGCGCAGTGGTTAAGAACTGGGTGCTAACCAAAAGGTCGACAGTTCAAATCCACCAACCGCTTCTTGGAAACCCTATGGGGCAGTTCTTCTCTGTCCTATAGAGTTGCTATGAGTCGGAACTGACTCGACAGCACTCAACAAGAACAATGTATAAGCTATAAGACTTAATAAAATATGCACCTCTGAATTCACCACCCAATTTAACGAGTAGAACATTAGCAATACTGTTGAAGCTTCCTGGATTTCCCCCAAATTTCATTCCCATCCCCTTGCCTCTCCTAAGGTATCCTCATTTTTGCATTTATTGTTCTTGGGGTTTTTTTTTGTTGTTGTTAATTCTAAATTAAATTATTCTAGGGAAGATTCCTTGGGATTTCCTGTATAAACATCATATTCTCTGTGAATGAATAGTTTAATTTTTGCTTTCTTTGTCTTATTTTTTATTATAAATTTGATTCTTCTGATATTTAACCACCAAGAAGGATTTTGCTGTAGCTTTTTCATGGATACCTTTTATCGAGTGAAGAAAGTCCCTTTATTTTGCATGTGCTAAGAAATTTTTTTTTTAATTATGGATTTTTTTTTGAATTTTATCAAGTGATTTTTTTTGCATGTATTGATATCATCTGATTTTTCACCTTTAACCTATTAATGTTGTCAATTACATTTAAGGATTTTTCTAGTATTGCCCTTCTGGTATAAAACCAGCTTCGCGATGCTATTTCTCTGTTATACACACAGCTAAGTTTGGTTTCCTAACATTTTGTCATCATGTTTTTTATAATTTATTGAGATTTGGTAAAGTGACATCCATTTTAGGGTTAATGAATGATCAGATTCTTATTCATGTAGGTGAGTCTCTTATGTCCTAAATGTATGAAAACATATCGATTCAAACATTTTTAACAATTTAGTTGGGCTGTGTAAGTCAAGTTTTATAAAAAAACTCATTGATTCCACTTGTAAGTATTGTACACTAATGTCATATCAAAATAGTGTGCATGTTAAATATATTAAATACTAGATATGCAGCAACCTAAGACTACAAGTGTTAGTAGAGTTTTTTGTTGTTTAAAAGGTGTGTTGTGTATTCATCAGTGATAGGAGACTTCAACAGGTAAATAGAAATAACCTTGCTGTGTAGTCTGTGAGCTTCGTTTTTGCCCATGCCCAGGGACCTTCTCAGATCCCAGCAGTTCCCAGTGATCCTATTTCTTCATTTTGTTTAGTCTCTTGGCTCTGTTTCCTCTTCTTTGGGTAACCTTTGTTACTTACGTTACTTTGAGGTTCTTCTTCCAAAGAAGACATGCTGCAGAATGGACAATAGTTTCTTATTCAGGGGACATGAGAGACTAACTTAAGTGCCTCTTTACAAAAAGAGGTTCAGACTCTTTGCATTTTATGGGTTTTGCCACTTATTGCCTTAGAAATGGGCAGGTGCTGACTGCAATAACAAACATGGAGGAGTTAGAAAATTTCTGGAGTTTTCATTGTGTGGGCCCTCTAGTTTTTTTCTCTTTTCAGAGAAGAAAATGGAAAATCCTAGAGCTTTATTATTGAGGATGTGGCTTAATGTCCTAAATCCTCATCCCATAAGTAAACATATGTGTCTGGATCCACTAAAATGCATCTCCCTTTTCCCTCCATGATGGATCCACTTGATACAAATTCTCTAAGTAATAAGTAGGCAGTTTGCATCCCTAAGACTCACTATTGAAGGATATTCAAATCTACAAATTTCTTTACAGACCAGAAATTATCTGGCCTAGACTTGTCTTCACTTATTAATTAAAATGGGATTCTACCCTAACTGATAGCAGAGAAACAGGTGGAGTTTTCCTTCTATCATGTATCTGAGAGATACACAAGTTGTCATGGTATAGTGTTAGTAATACAATTTTGGAGTGATTAGGGTTAGGAAAAACTCATATAAAATTTATGAACAGAAAAACTTCACTTAAATCCCATTAGTACTATTTTCTGATGAGAGTTTGGAACAACATCTAAAAGAAATTTAAGAATGAGTGGAAATAGGAGGCAGGGCCAAGATGGGAGAGGAGTCAGATGCTTTCTGTGGTCCGTCTTACAACAAAGACGCCAAAAAACAAGTGAATCAATTAATATATGAGTCTAGGAGCCCTGAACATCAAACGCAAAGTTGAAGAATCCGACTGAGTGGCACAGGGAGGGAGAGATGGTTCGGAAGCAACGAGGAGTTGCCAGACCTGACCTGGTGGGAGTTGGCACCATTCAGGCCAAATAGGCTGACATGCGCAGTGAGGCAAGCAGTGGCACTTGGGAGGTGTTTTCCACATTAATGAGACTGAGTGGCAGAGTCTACTCAGGCCTCCAGAACTAGTGAAAAGTGGCACTCAGTCTGCGAAAGATAAATGAGTGTGTCTGACCTACTGTGCAGATCAAAAAACACCGCCTTTGGGAAAAACCTCTTTCCCATTTACCTGCCCCTCCCTGCTCTGCACTGGGTCCCAGGCCAGCTTCAGTGATTGCCAAGTCCCCTGGTCCAGAAATAGGACCAATCACATGCCCTGAGCCATTCTCCAGGCCTTGGAGAGGGAACAAATTAACAAACAGGAAAAAAATAATCTGCCAGCTCCCCTAAGCTGGGAGCTTCAGGTAGGCACAGCTCCTTTGCCTAGGCACAGGCATGTCCCCTTGGTCCATGGACTTTGAATGACTTTCACCCCTCCATAGACCTGTGTGGGCCTATTTCAGCAGCGTAGACCCTCATTACCACAGTACAACAGGGTATATATACCTAAAGCCTAATTTCAACTGTATCAGCTATATGGAGAAGTGGCAGGTTCGTGACATTTGACACTCCTCTGCCCATTAAGCAGTATCGTCACCTATCCACATCAGGGGACTGAAGACTGGTGGCTCCACCCATGCCACCTAATCACCTGCAGCAGGGATCCAAGAATAAGTGGTGCCTCCCAGTCCTTACAGCCAACAGCATTGGGTGCCAATAGTCTGGCTACAAAACCCACCAACTTATACACTCTGGGGAATAGGGACATGCTTTCCTCCCAGACAATCAGGGGAAGCCATCAGCCCCTTGCCTTGCTCAGCGTGTGACCCCCTACAGCAGCCAGATACCTGTGCCTACACCAATCACCCCTGCCTGTCCAGGACTATAGGTGAAAGCCTGCATCATATACTTGGTGACTGACTACCTGGACACCTGAGCTGAATCCATACAGGAAAAGTAAACAGACTCCTGAGCTCACATCCCTAGTAACAGATCTAACCACCTGGTGACAGGATGTTAGAGCTTCAAAGGCACCAAGAATCAAACTAGCTCACATGAGCAGCCTATTTGGGCATATCAAACCAGAACAAAACAAGAAGCTAGGACACAGTAAGCAAACATAAATATATATAATAACTTATTGATGGCTCAGAAACAGCAGTCATTATTAGATCACATAGAGGCAGACCATGATGGCTTCAGTAAGCTCCCAAAACAAGGAATCAAGCAATTTTCTGGAGGAAGAGAACTTTTTGGAATTACTGGAGGTAGAATACAAAAGATTAATATACAGAACTCTTCAAGAAATCAGTAAGCAGATCAGGGAAAATGTAGAACAAGCCGAGGAATGCATAGACAAAACAATAGAGGAACTTAAGATTAGAGAAGAGCATATGACAAATTTAACAGGCTGTAAGAATCCATCGAGAGACAGTAAACAGAAATCCAGAGGATTAACAATAAAATTTCAGAATTAGACAACTCAATAGAAAGTCATAGGAGCAGAATTGAGGCAATAGAAGTCAGAATTAGTGAGATTGAAGATAAAGCACTTGACACCAACTTATGTGAGGAAAAGTCAGATAAAAGGATCTAAAAAAAATGAAACCCTAAGAATTATGTGGGATTCTATCAAGAGAAATGACCTACAAGTGGCTGAAGTACGAGAACGGGGGTGGGTGTAGGGGGAGAATGACAGAAAATACAGAGAGAATTGTTGAAGATTTATTAGCAGAAAACTTCCCTGATATCGTGAAAGATGAGAAGATATCTATCCAGGATGCTCGTTGAACCCCACGTAAGGTAGATCCCAAAAGAAAATCACCAAGACATATTATCACACTTGCCAAAACCAAAGATAAAGAGAGACTTTACGAGCGGCTGGGGATAAACGAAAAGTCATCTACAAAGGAGAGTCAACAGACTAAGCTCAGACTACTCAACAGAAACCATGCAGGCAAGAAGGCAATGGGATGACATATATAAAGCCATGAAGGAAAAAAATTACAAGCCAAGAATTATATATTCAGCAAAATTATCTCAAATATGATGATGAAATTAGGGCATTTCAAGATAAACAGAAGTTTAGAGAATTTGCAAAAACCAAACCAAAATTACAGGAAATACTAAAGGGAGTCCTCTGGTTAGAAAATCTCTTAATATCTGATACAACCCAAGACAAGAACACAGGACAGAGCAACCAGGTATCAACCCAGATAGGGAAGTCACAAAAATAAAAGCTAAAACACTGAAAATAGGGAATGTAATCAATATGTAAAAGATGACAACATTAAAACAAAAAAGAGGAACTAAAAAATGTAGTCATAGATCTTTCATATGGAGAGGAAGTCAAGGTGATATAAAGAAATAAAAGAGTGGTTTAAACTTAGAAAAATAGGGGTAAATATTAAGGTAACCACAAAGGAAACTAACAATCTTACACATCAAAATAAAAAACAAGAAAAACATAAAGACTCAGCAAATACAAAATCAACAACAATGAAAAAGATGAAAAGAAAATACGTAAAGAAAAACGACTCGCACAGAAAATTAAGTGGAACTGTCAACAGCACACAGAAAAAGACATCAAATGACAGCACTAAACTCATACCTGTCAATCATTTCACTGAATGTAAATGCACTAAATGTACCAATAAAGAGACAGAGAGTGGCAGAATGGATAAAAAAAAAAATTCCGTTTATATGCTGCTTACAAGAGACTCACCTTAGACTTAAAGACACAAAGCTTACAAGAGACTCACCTTAGACTTAAAGACACAAACTAAAACTCAAAAGATAGAAAAAATACATCAAGCAAGCAGCAATTAAAAAAAGAAAAAAAGGAGTGGCAATATTAATTTCTGACAAAACAGACTTTAAAATCTACCACAAAGGATAAGGAAGGACACTACATAATGATTAAAGCGTCAGTAAATCAGGAGGACATAACCATAATAGATATTTATGCACCCAATGACAGGGCTCCAAAATACATAAACTCCAACTGCATTGAAAAGAGAGATAGACAGCTCCACAATAATAGTAGGAGACTTCAACACACCACTTTTGGTGAAGGACAGAACATCTAGAAAGAAGCTCAACAAAGACACAGAAGAACTGAATGCTACAGTCAACCAACTTGATCTCACAGACATATACAGAACACTCCATCCAACAGTAGCCAAGTGTACTTTCTTTTCCAACACATGTGGAACATTCTCCAGAATAGACCACATATCAGGCCATAAAGCAAGCCTTAACAAAATCCAAAGCATCGAAATATTACAAAGCATCTGTTCTGACCATAAAGCCATAAAAGTAGAAATCAATAACAGAAAAAGCAAGGAAAAAATATCAAACACATGGAAAATGAACAACACCTGCCTCAGAAACTACTGGGTTATAGAAGAAATTAAGGATGGAATAAAGAAATTCACAGAATCAAATGAGAATGAAAATACATCCTACCAGAACCTTTGGGACACAGCAAAAGTAGTGCTCAGAGGTCTGTTTATAGCAATAAATGCACACATCCAAAAACCACAAAGGGCCATAATCAAAACATTAACCCTACAACTGGAACAAGTACAAAGAGAGTAGCAAAAGAAGCCCTCAGGCTCCAGAAGAAAGGAAGTAATAAGAATTAGAGCAGAATTAAATGAAATAGAGAATAGAGAAACAATTGAAAGAGTTAACAATACTAAAAGCTAGTTCATTGAAAAAATCAAATAAAATCATTAAAGCATTGGTCAAACTGACAAAAGAAAAATAGGAGAGGAAGGAAATAAATAAATGAGATGGGCAATATTACAAAAGACCCAACTGAAATTAAAAGAATCATAAGAGAATACTATGAAAAATTGTACTCTAACAAATTTGAAAACCAAGAGGGAATGGACAAATTTCTAGAAACTACCTACCTAAACTAACACAAATAGAGGTAGAACAACTAAATAAACTTATAACAAAAGAAGAGATTGAAAAGGTAATTAAAAAGCTCCCAATAAAAAAAAGCTGTGGCCCTGATGGTTTCACTGGAGAATTCTACCAAACTTTCAGAGAAGAGTTAACACCACTACTACTTAAGGTATTTCAGAGCATAGAAGAGGATGGTATACTCCCAAACTCATTCTGTGAAGCCAGCATGACATTGATAGCAAAAGCAGGTAAAGATACCACAAAAAAAGAAAATTACAGACCAATATTCCTTATGAACATTGACTCAAAAATTCTCAACAAAATTGTAGCCAGTAGAATTCAACAACCTATCAGAAAAATGATTCACTATGATCAAGTGGGATTTATACCAGGTATGCAAGGATGGTTGAACATTAGAAAAACAGTCAGTGTAATCCATCACATAAATAAAAGATAAGAAGCATGTGATCAGTTGATGCAGAAAAAGCATTTGACAAAGTCCAACACTCATTCATAATAAAAACTCTCAGAAAAATAAGAATAGAAGGGAAATTCCTCAACATAAATAAGGACACTTATACAAAGCCAACACCCAGCATCATCCTAAATGGAGAGAGTCTGAGAGCATTTCCCTTTAGAACGGCAACCAGACAAGGATGCCCTTTATCACCACTTTTATTCAACAATGTGCTGCAGGTCCAGGCCAGAGCACTTAGACTAGAAAAAGAAATAAAAGGCATCCAAATTGGTAAGGAAGCAGTAAAAGTATTTCTGTTTACAGATGGTATGATCTTATGCACAGAAAACCCTGAAGAATTCACAGGAAAACTACTGGAACTAATAAAAAATTTCAGCAAAGTATCAGGAAACAAGATAAACATACAAAAATCAGTTGGATTCCTCTACACCAACATAGAGAACTTCGAAGAGGAAATCATCAGATCTATACCATTTATAGTAGCCCTCAAGAAGATAAAATCCTTAGGAATAAACCTAACCAGAAATGTAAAAGACCGATACAATGAAAACTACAGGACACTACTACAAGAAACCAAAAAAGACCTGCATAAGTGGAAAAACATACCTTCCTCATGAATAGGAAGACAACATTGTGAAAATGTGAGTTCTGCCCAAAGCAATCTACAGATACAATGCAATCCCAATCCAAATTCCAACAGCATTTTTTCATGAGATGGAGAAAAAAATCACCAACTTCATATGGAAAGAGAAGAGGCCCTGGATAAGTAAGCATTACTCAAGAAGAAGAACAAAATGGGAGGCCTCACACTACTTGATTTTAGAACCTATTATACTGCCAAGGTAGTCAAAACAGCCTGGTACTGGTACAACAACAGATACATAGACCATTGGAACAGAATTGAGAATCCAGACATAAATTCATCCACTTATGAGCAGCTGATGTTTGACAAAGGCCCAAAGTCCATTAAATGGGGTAAAGACAATCTCTTTAACAAATGGTACTGGCATAACTGGAGATCCATCTGCAAAAAAATGAAACAAGACCTATAGCTCACACTATGCACAAAAAAGAACTCAAAATAGATCAAAGACCTAAATATAAAACCAAAACCGTAAAGATCATGGAAGAAAAAATAGGGACAACACTAGGAGCTCTAATACATGGCATAAACAGAATACAAACCATAACTAACAATGCACAAACACTAGAAGAGAAATTAGATAACTGGGAGCTCCTAAAAATCAAACACTTATGCTCATCAGAAGACTTCACCTAAAGAGTCTAAAGACAGCCAACAGACTGGGAAAATATTTTTGGCTGTGACAAATCCGATCAGGGTCTAATCCCTAAAATCTACAAGATACTGCAAATCTCAACAACAAAAAGACAAATAACCCAATTAAAAAATGGGCAAAGGATATGAACAGGCACTTCACCAAAGAAGACATTCAAGCGGCCAACAGACACATGAGGAAATGCTCATGATCATTAGCCATTAGAGAAATGCAAATCAAAACTGCAGTGTGATGCCATCTCACCCCAACAAGGCTAGCATGAATCCAAAAACACAAAATAATAAATGTTGGAGAGATTGTGGAGAGACTGGAACACTTACACACTGTTGGTAGGTATATAAAATGGTACAACCACTTTCAAAATCAATTTGGGCTTCTTTAAAAAGCTAGAAATCAAAGTACCACGTGATCCAGCAATCCTGCTCCTTGGAATATATCCTTGAGAAATAAAAGCTGTCACATTAATAGATATATGCACACCCATGTTCATTGCAGCAGTGTTCACAATAGCAAAAAGATGGAAACAACTTAGGTGCCCATCAGCGGACTAATGGTTAAAGAAATTATGGTATATTCACACAATGGAATACTACACAATGATAAAGAACAGCAATGAATTGGTGAAACATAACATGGAGGAATCTGGAAGGCATCATGCTGAGTGAATTTAGGCAGTCGCCAATGGACAAATATTGTATAAGACCACTGTTAGAAGAACTCAAGAAAAGGTTTAGATACAGAAGAAAACATTCTTTGATGGTTACGAGGGTTGAGAGGGAGGGAGAGAAGTATTCACTAAGTAGATAATAGACAAGAATTACCTTAGGTGAAGGGAAGGACAGCACACACTTCAGGGAGAGTCAGCACAACTGGACTAAACCAAAGCTAAGATGTTTCCTGAATACAGCCAAACAGTTTGAAGGACAGAGTGTCAGGGGCGGAGGTCTGGAAACCATGGTTTTAGGAGACATCTAGGTCAGTTGACATGAGAGTTTATTAAGAAAATGTTTTGCATCCCATTTTGGTGAGTGTCATCTGGTGTCTTAAAAGCTAGCGAGTGACCATCTAAGATGCATCAATTGGTCCCAACCCACCTGGAGCAAAGGAGAATGAAGAACACCAAAGACACAAGGAAAATATTAGTGCAAGAGACAGAAAGGGCCACATAAAAACCAGAGACTTCATCAGCCTGAGACCAGAAGAAGTAGATGGTACCTGGCTACCACCAGTGACCACCCTGTCAGGGAACACAACAGAGAGTCCCTGATGGAGCAGGAGAAAAGTGGGGTGTAGAAGTCAAATTCTAGTCAAAAGACCAGACTTAATGGTTTGACTGAGACTGGAGGGACCCCAGAAGACATGGCCCCCAGGCCCTCTGTTAGCCCAAAACTAACCATTCCTGAGGCCACCTCTTCAGACAAAGATTAGGCTGGACTATGGGACATAAAATGATACTTATGAAGAATGTGCTTCTTAGCTCAAGTAGATACATGAGACTAAGTGGGCAGCTCATGTCTGGAGGCGAAATGAGAAGGCAGAGAGGGCCAGGAGTTGGTTGAATGGACATGGGAAATCCAGGGTAGGAAGGAGGAGTGTGCTGTCACAGTATAGAGAGAGCAGCTAGGGTCACATAACAATGTGTGTATAAATTTCTGTATGAGAAACTAAATTGAGTTGTAAACTTTCACTTAAAGCACAATTTAAAAAAAAAATGAGTAGAAGTAGGGAAAAACATAAAAACGAGAAATAGAATGATTTATCAAATTGTTTTTATGAACTTCTGAGAAAACATTATATCTTGGATACCATGGTATAATATTATATTTTGGATACTAAGAAATGAGTGTGTGATTTATGTGGAAAAATATTTTTTGTTAAAAATGTTTAATGCAGGGTAAATCCAACTAGAGGAAACCTCAAAAGCTTTTTCCATTCTTCTTATATACTACAGTTTTGTTATAAATGAGTTGGAAACATTTTATTGTATAGCGACTCATTTTCAGGATTAAAAAAGATTGCCTGAACTGAATGAGATACTTCAAAGAAAATTATTTGGTATTATGATTTTTGTGCTGTGTATTCTTAAGAGTATGGAGGCCCTGGATTAATATTTATATTCTTATTTTCCTAACCTTACCAGATTCCATACCCTATGAATGGTGTGTGAATTTCTGAATACTGTATTTCCACAGCTAAACTGGTTACTGGTCAATTTTGGCTCCTCAGTAAATATTGGATCCTCAATAAATATATAAAACGAATGAATGAATTTAATATACAGTGCCACTTCCCAGTGCCAGTTGTGACAGTAAGGCAATGCCATTATGTCTGTGATGTTAATTACTTTCAGACAGAATGCTCTTCTTGACCAGAAAAATTTTACCAACATGTGATATGTCAGAGAAGACTTCTTTATGTATGTTCTCATTAGAATTGAGAAATGGTTAGCCGTGGTTCCCCATATTCTCTTTTCATATTTTGACAATTTTCTAAATTACTTTCAGGCTAGGAATTTCCCATAGAATTTTCTCCAGGTCTTTGCAACCTGGGGAAAGTCACCATAGCACAAACAGGGGCCAGGATTTCTAGCCTGTGTTCTGTAGATGACTTGTTGATAATGGTGTTGGAAAAGTCACTGCAGTTCTGGGCTCCAGGTTCGTCATCTATAATCTGAGAGATTGAGCAGATCATCTTTAGGGCACTTCTCATTTTAGAACTCTGTGAATTTAAGCAAAAGGATAGTAACTTATTAATCTTTCTGTCTCTTTGCTAGCTAATAATGAAAATGTGGTGAGAAGGGGAATGGAAAAAAGATCATTATGGAATTTATGTTCTTTATATCTTTGGCCCAACAAGTATGAATGTTACTTGATAGTTTATCTAAAACTGTTGCAGTGATTGCCTGAGTTAGAGAATTTCTTTTTTCACCACTGGCTGTAAGATGCCCAGCTCTTCAATGTATATAAGTCGATCTACCATATGATTACGGTAGGATAAGTTAGATCTTCTGTATCATTTTTATGCCCAGTCTGTTAAAAGGGCTCTATGTTCATGAGCTAGTGAAGAAATGTCTGTTATTGATGAAACCTGTTTTGGTTGTCAAGCATGTTAATAGTCTGATCATTAATTCTAAAATGCCCAAACGATTTTAGCCCACTTGATTGTTGACAATGTGTAGTACTTGTAAAATCTAGCACAGTTCTGCAGGTAGTACATAACTAGCCAATTTTGGGATGTAGCAGGTACATTCTTAGTTGCAGATGTAGACATGGACGTACGTGTGGAATCATATGTCCATAGGGAGAACTGATGCCTGAAAAACAAAGATGGTTACTTTGTTTGATACAGTAATATGCGAATGACAAATGTGAGCAGTAAAAGAATATAGCATCATAATCTTCAAAGATATTTTAAAGATAAAATTGACTGGGAGTTTTTTTTTTAACTCCTGTAGCTGAGACTGATGCGTCTTATTCACAGTTTCATGGTTAAGCAGCAGATCAGACCATCTGTCTTTATCATAGCTCCCTAATAGCGTATAACATCTACTTTTGCCACTTTTAATTTAGGATGTTATTTTTTCCCCACACTTGACGTAGAAGTGCTACTGTTGGCTAAGTAGTAGCTATATGTGACATTTTTTCTGCGGTGGCAATTATCACTGATAAAAAAACATAGTGGGAATGTATGTAATTCATTTTATAAAATTTCTTTAACGGTCAATTGTTTAAGGCTATGGCAGACCATAGAGGAAGACTTTTAAAATGTTTTTTTGCCTTTTATAAATGAAGTAGTTACTTTTTTCAGTGGACTGTCCTCTGAAAGATCCTTATGATGAGTTAATATGCTCCCTTATTTAGTCTCATTTACCGAGTTGGAGCCAAGCACGTCTCAGCAAACATAAAACAGCTCTCAGAGCAGTGCAGAGCTTACCATTGCAAGTAAAGATGTTGAGAAGGTGAATGAAGGGGAAGAGGAATAGTCTTAGATTATTTTTCCTTCCCTTGACGTAAAATAAATATACGAATGCATAAGTTAACACTAAGTAAAATAGATTAAGCCTGATGTGGACTTAAAAAATCATTGGTATTTCTGTTGCATCTAAGATTGCTTTGTAATCAATTACATTTCATGGAAGCATCTCCATTCTTATTTTGTAATCACATTGTGTGTTTTGGAATCTTTACTCCATTTGTGAAAAAAGTGGAAAAGAATTTTGTAACACATGGAAGGATAAAATGTAATGATTGTCTTCTGCTTTTAGGAAGACTTGGCTTCTTAGTAAATTTAGAAAAGAGTTCATTGAATTGTTGCCCAGTTTTCCTTGTATGGCATTTATTATCCAAGTTCTTCATTTTTTAACAAGCTAAATGTAGAAGTAGAACCTCAATGTCAATAAATCTCATTCTTCACATTCACTGTCTATACAGCACTTCTCCCTTCCTGAAATTCTTAGAGAGGAAGCATCCTGGGCAATTTGAAGCTTGTATTGTAATAAATTTTAAGAAATTCATCCAGATCAGACTTGCACCTTCAGAAAGGACAACTAAAGCTTTCCCAGCAGATGGGGATTTAATCTGCTCTTAAAAAAGTCTGGAAAAGTTAAAACCATAGCAGAGTCAGTCTGCTCTGTTAAGACGAGCTTTATTATCTGGCCACAATCCCCCCATTAGAGTTCCCTGGCTGTCTTTGCTTCTCTGTGCATGCTGAGAACCAGCCTCAATACCAGATTCCATGGGAATCTAGAGAGTGCACAGGCAGGTTTTACCTGAGGGGACAACTAGTTTTCAGTGCCTTCTATGCTGAAGACTGTGATTAGGTTATCCATTTGTAACTAGGCCCCTTTGTCTTCTAGACTGAATAAGTATAACAGATCTGTTGATAGTCATTTAAACAGTTGGCTTAAATGACCCCTTTAGACCTTCTCCAAGTTCTCCAGTTCCCTCTCAAATTGAGCCACCAGTGGTAAACAGCCCTGTGCTCATTTGACTTCTAAGTGATCTAGATATTATTTTCCCAGAGTTGAACAGATTTTTATTAATTCTCTCAAATAAGCAACAAACCTGAATTCCTTATTAGTTTGACATATATTTAATATAAGCAATACCTTTTGGAGTTTACGTATTCAACTTTCTGTAAGTAGCTTTTTAGAAAGAAACACCTATATATGTTTCCCTTTTTAATCATATGATGACAGTATACTTAACACACCCTAGCCCCTTGTGTTTGTACATACATACACACACAGACATGAATGCAAATTATTCTGTCAATATTTGTTAAATACCTATTATGGGCAGGAATAAGACAAAATCTGTCTCAGTTGATAAGGCAAGGATATAAAAAAAGGCCCAGTAAACTGTGTATACTACCGTTAAACATATGGACTGGGGATCTGTTTGAGCTGAGACTTTCAGGATCTGTTGGGATTTATCAGGCAGAGAAGGTGGACAAAGGCAGGTTGGGAGCAGGCTCTTTAGAAAAATCATGATTGGTTGCTTGTGTCTGGATACAAATACCTTTTTAGGGGGATAGGGCTGAACAGGTAGATTGAGAAGAGCTTACAAGCTGGCCTAAGGAGCTGAAACCATAGCAAAGAAAGAGCTGTTAAAGAAATTTTGGTGGTTTGTGTCTTAGAAAGACCAGCGTGGAAATGTGTAGCAGTTGAATTGGGGGTTGGTGAGAAAAGAAGGAGTCTGGGAAACTGATTAGGAGATTTCTGTGGTAGTCCAGGTGACATGATAAAGAACTTGTATAAGGTAGTTCATGTGGAGATGGGTGGGGGTTTGGATTCCAAAGGCTTGGTGACCAGTTGATGTGGGCAACAAGGGAAGCAGAAATCAAGGGTACTTCTAATCTTTGTAACATGGGCTTTTGAGTGCAGAAAAAGTAAGTTTAAGGTAGGGGGGCAGTAACAAGGGAATGAGTATCTAGATGACTTTGGATATTTGAGTTGCCTGTGGACTTAATGAGAGGAGATTGACAGTTTTGTTCTGAAGTTCAGAAGAGAGGTTAGAGATCGAGATAGAAGTTGGTGGTTGACATCATCAAGACAGTATGTGCAGTGGGAACATTAGAGGAGAAATGGAAGCTTCACGAATACCACCATTAAGGGGGGGTGGTCAGAGGAAAAGAAGCCAGGTAGAGAGACTGAGATAGAGCAGTTCACGTTAGAGATAGAAGAGGAGAGAACGGAGATGAGCGAGCAGTCTTAGAAGCCAAGAGGAACGCAGTCATGAAGGAACGTATGCTTGATATTAAGTGTCTCCTGCCACAGAATGGCCAAGTTAAAGAGAAACGGCTGGAAAATGACAAGGTCATTGGAGAACTTAATGAGAGCAATTTAACTGCAGTGTTCATGTCAAAAACCAGAAAACATTGGATGAGGACAGGGAAATAACTAATATTACTACTAACTATTACACATCAGGCATTTTATTAGATACTTTTCTTGGTTTTTCTGTTTAATTCTCATCTGAACCTTATCAGGTAAGTATTTTGCACATGAGAAATTGAATCTTAAATGAGTTAAGTATTTGTCCAAAATTGCACAACTAAGTCGTTATACAGCCAAAACTCATGCTCTGGTTTATTGTTACTCTTAATTTACTTGCTTGGCTGTAACTGAAAAGTCAGCAGTTCGAATCCAACAGCCACTCCTTGGAAACCCTACGAGTCAGTTCTACTCTGTCCTATAGTGTCCCCATGAGTTGAAATCGACTCAGCGGCAATGGTATGAATGTAATAAGATAGGTGGAATTGGCTATTACATTCTCAAAAGATAAATAAGATATGGCTACAAAAAAGTCTGGGTTTCGTGTATGATTTATGAAATAAGACTTACAACCTTTTACCTATATTCTGTGTAGTATCATAAAAATCCCCTCTGCAGTGTTACTTGTATCATCATCATACAATTGATAGTAGCATAGCAATAAATTTAAAAATATATATAATAAAGTATATCACGGGTATCAGGAATAGGAATCTACCATGATGAAGGCAAGTGTGTACACACTACATAAACACACAACGGTACCTTTAAAGGCAAATGACAACTGTGAAGAGATTTGGGTACTGTGTAAAACATAAAACCTGATAAAATACTTAGGAGAGATGAATGAAGTCCTCCCCTTTATAAATGTGCGTTGCTGAGTTTTTTAGGACCAATCAGAATTTAGCAATGTCCTGATCATGGTTACAAGTGTATAAAAACGCGTTGGTTAAGCCAGTAGTTATAACTTGTCTCCTAGGCAGGAATGATAATGATTGGTATCTAATGAATGTTTAAGTGTCAGCAAATGACTAAAAATAAAATAATCAGTAGTAAAGAGTAAAATAAAATTATGCCCATAATGTTAAATAATATTAAATATTATACACAATACAAAAACGTCCATGGTGTAGAGAGATGGCAGCAAGGACTGAACGTTCTAATCAGGCTATACAAATAATAGAGAAGTGGAAACTTTTGGAAGAATGTAGTTTATGTCCTATGTAACTTTCTCCTATAGCTTTCCAAGCTTTAAAGTTGCTTCTTGGTGACATGATTATGATGGTGTTTAAGGGAAGGGAGGATACATGGATATCCCAGGTTTGTGATTCTAATCAATATAGGAAAATTTGTTTGGAAGAGGTGGGATTTCAAAAGCTATGGGGAAACAAGTGGTATATTAGGTTATGGCATTACAGATTACAGGAATAGTTTCAAATAGAAAAATGAGATAAACAAAGGAAGTTGCTTCTGAGGACCTAGCACTTGCAAACTGAACTTTGCTTTGTGTATAGAAATGGGGGAAAATCCCTTCTTTTGGAAATTCATTGCTAATGTTAAATCACATTTCTTCTCCCCATAAAATACAAATTGACTGAATTTTTTTTCTTAGAAATCAAAGTCTTTTAGGGATTTTTGGCTGACTTTCTTCTTTTGGTTCAGGATGGACACTTGAAGTTTTTTATTTTTCTAAATGAAATTCTAGTCATGTTTTAGTTTATATCATAGCAAAGAGGTTTTAAATGACCTCTTTATGAATGCAGTTGCTACTGCTTCCATTCTCATTTCCCTTGATCTCAGCATGGCTTTTGACACTGTCAACTGTGCTATCATTTCAGAATGCTTGAGGGAATTTCCATCCTTAAACACTCAATTTTACATCAGAGTAACGCTTGAAAAGCACGGTTTTGTAGGCAAATGTTTTATCTAAATGTTTTCTTCAAGAATACTGAAAATTATATTTAGTTAAAACAATAGAATCTAGAGGTCTGATTATTTTAATTTAGCTTTTGAGATGTTTTCCAATCTATCCAGATACCAGAGGCTGGTTATAAAGACATGTGTTCTCTCTGATATGTTTGGTTTGCCTTGAGTGTAGGTGGCACATGTCTAAGTAGCGACCTCTGTCCTTTTGAAGTGAGCAACAAGATGAACCAATGGAGCTTTGTTTTGGACTGGAGTTTGTCTTGCACTGTGAAGCTGTGATGTCTTGGTATGAAATTAGTTATTTCTCGATCCAAGACCTTGTTAATTATATTTCTCTGTTAAGTCTTAATACGGAGTGTGTCATTTCTAAGCTAGCTATGCTTTCTCCTAGTGAATGAGCTTAAAGACTGATCTTTTTTTTCTTATGGAATGCTGGGTAAAGAGAGGTATTCACAGGTAAATTCTGGCTTTGCGCTCTAGATCACCAAACACTAATCTCAGTGTTAATACAGAAACAGAGTTCTTAGTCCAAGATTATTGGTTGTAAAGCTATGCCAGCTTTTGTCTTTTCAGTGACCCTTGAGCATTATGTTAAGCATACTATTGACTTGCAACTGTCATTTGAAAAATATAACTACACTAGCATTCCATTTATCCCTGTCTAATGTGGAAGCTTTGACTTTGCTTTTAGTCACTGCTGGACTGCACAGCTATTCTACACAACTCGCTGTTCCACTAGGCACCCTTTTCTAAGCCCCAGCAATTCTTGAAGCCAGAAGGATGTGCAAAAATGAGGAAACCTCACTCCCAGGCTGAACTCGCATCCTGCTGTTGATGTTTCAGCAAAATAAAAAGATGGTGCATGTGGTATCCCGTGAGCTAGGAATCCTGAGTAGGATTCTTGATTTAATTTTGGAAAGTTCTGTCCGCTGAATTTAGAGCCCATCGCTACAGGTTTTAGTTAGAGAGCTACACATTTTCAATAATGGTAAATAATTTTTTATTTAAAAAATTACATTCAGTGTATTTTACCACAAAATATTTTAAATTTCTTTACAATCATTCCTGTGTTAAAAAATGCATTATTTCTTTGTTATAAGAGAAGTCCAATATTTTGTAATGAAATAACTTGAGAAAGCTGAACAGCTTTTTTAGAGTCTAATTATGAAAAGCAAATGTGATTATCTTGGATTCAGGTCATTGGTTATAAACATAGCAGTCTGAGTTTTTCAGAGGGGAAAAATAAAAACCCACAAGAAACAGCTCTAAGAAATCTCCTTTGGATTTCTGAAGAAGAAAAAAGAGAAGGAAGTAACCAAAAGAAAACTTAATAAAATATCAGCATTGGAATGGGCCAGGTTTTAAGTCATTTTAAAATGAAAGAGAACAACCAGTTCTAGCAGCCAATGCCCCGTTTAGAGGAAGTCACGGGTAGCCGATAGCCTTAGACTCTGAAAGGAAGTAGAAGGCACTTTTCCAGTGAAATGAACCTGATATAATTGGGATGGATCCAAAAGGTTTTCCATTGGATACAAGATGGTGTCTAATGAAGTAGAGGCAGCATAAATAGACATAGTGTAAGTGGACCTAAAAGGTGTGACCATTCATGTGCAATAACTACTTATTTTTTAAAGAAAAAGTTCCTTGGCTCTGAGAAAACAACAGAAACCACATCCATGCTAACTTGACTATAAAATCTTTAACGCAACGATAATAGAGGCTATGATTAATTTTATGCAGTTTCCTGAAATATATAAATGATGTGCAATAGTAGTAATAATGGTAGTTCAATTTTATTTAATCCCTTCAGTCACTTTAATGAGTTAAGTTGTAGAATCCCCGTCCCACAGATGAGGAAACTGAGACTCAGGGATGGTGAGGCTTGCCGTAAATTGTATAACTAGTCAATAGCAGACCTAAGATTGAAACCCAAGTTGGCCTATTTCATAGTCTGTACTGTGTGGTTTACTTTCTCCAGTTAAACCACTTTCTATATCTTGCTGCTGTTGTTAGTTGCCTTCAGGTCAGCTCTGACTCATGGTGACTGCATGTACGACAGAAGGAAACATTGCCTGGTCCCGCGCCATCTTCACGATCATTGGTATGCAGAGTCATTGTTGCAGCCACTGTGTATTTTGGGAGTGCTTTCCAACCTTGGGGACTCCTCTTCCAGTGCTGCATTTGACAGTATTCTGTTTTGGTCTGTAGAGGTTTCGTTGGCTAATTTTTGGAAGTAGATCACTAGGCCTTTCTTCCTAGTTTGTCTTAGTCTGGAAGTCCACTGAAACCTGTCCACCATCGGTGACCCTGTTGGCATTTGAAATACTGATAGCATAGCTTCCAGCATCATAGTAACAAACGCAAGCCACCATAGTACAACAAACTGACAGACAGGTGGTGGTTTTACATCTTAGGCACTCCTCAAGGATGAGCTAACGTGAAGGTGCTTACAAGGGCTACTTGTAAACAGCTATTACTAGTACAAATATAATAGCATTGAGCTTTTCCTTTGGGGCTGTGTACTTTGTATATCTGTTAACAAAGATGATGGGAACAATTTACAGGCACTGCATTTGCCTGATCTATGGAAAGAAGCAATTTTAATTCATTGTTTCCCTATAGTTGTAATAAACTCCCAAAGAAGCAGGTTTAAATCCATAGAAATATTTTTTCCCTTATTTTTCTTCATGGCCATTGATAAAACTGAGATCACCAAACATCTTGAAATTCCTTGCCCTTTTTTGTTCCCTTGAAAAATTTAAGAAGTAATGGAAGCTCAATGTAATCAATGCAAAAATAGAGCAAATTGTTAAATTTTATGAAGAATTAATTGCCAGAATAATTCAAGAGGAAATTAAAATGAGATGCTAAAATAGCACTTTATATATAAAATGTAGACTGAAATAAGACACATAATTGAATTAGCATGAGGAAATTAAGTGATAAAATGAATGTTTTTATTGACTAAGGGTGAGTAGTTGGACTGTTAGAGTGAAACTCTCATTCAAGGCATCTAAGATGTTTGAGATTTAAATGTAACTTTGATATAGCCTCTGGCATCATTTGAGGAGTTTCGAGACAAAACCGAATCCATTTACATGGCATCTTATTACTGAAGAAATTTTGCTTGATTCCCCATCACTAACGTTATCGACCCAGATTATTATTATTTTTCTTAAAGCAAGTGATCCATCAGTATTTATAATATGCATGTGGGATTTTAAAAGATCATTATAAGTGGTGGTATTTTAAATGAAGTACAAATTTCAAAGTCGATATATATGTGAGTACGAATGGGTACATACACTCATCAACCGGTGTTTTTTGCTGTTTGAACCCTTAGCTGATATCAGAATTAGTGAAGAATTACAACATTAATGAGAAAAGCCTAATTCAAGTTACATATTTCAATAATTAAACCAAAATTTATAATACTGTTAATAATTTCTAGAGTGAATTGAAGATTAGCCTATCAAGAATGGCCCAACATCTCTTTCCTATTAGTTGGTCAACAAGAAAATGTACTGGTTGGCAGGTCTCTTTATAACATGAATCTCAAGATTGAGAAATATCTTAATCTAGATTTAAATATAGTTATCTATGAAATAGACTAGTAATTCTCAATAGGTTGGGTGGGGGGTGGAGGCACAATTTTCTAAGCATAATGATCTGGTAGGCAGCGAGGGCTTTTTTTTAAAATATATGAACTTTCCTCCTTCAGAAGATTAGGGGTAGTGGAACATCTGTCTCCATTGTACACACGGAGAATTCAGCAAAATCCATCACTTTCTTGATGGAGTTTGCTCAATCTCTAAGATTTTAGGCTGGTAAAAGCAGCTTTCTAATCCATGAACAAGATTATTGTTATTTTCTCATTAGTGCCTACCACACAGTCTGGCATATCATAGTCATATAGTAATTATTTCTTAAATACATGTGAAGCCATACAGAGAGGATATGCAGAAAACTATTTTAAATGATTAGGTTAATTCATCTTTGGGTTCAGAGAGTAGAGTTGAAAAGAGTAATTTATTTAACCGATTAAGTACAGAAAGTCAGTGTATCCTTGCCCTAGTGGCATGCTCAATCAACTGTGCTTCCACTGTGCTTTCTCTTTGGGCCAGAGAGAGAGAGAAAACATCTATGTATTTTTGGGTACAGTCTTCCAAGATTTTTCCCATAAATTCCAAATCTAAAAAAAATAACGGTGGCTAGGAAAGGGGCAATCAAATAGGAGTCCAATAATCTCATTATGTGTGCTGCGAATTTCAATCAAAATTTTGATCTGAATGTTTGGAAATTTGTCTGAAATTCTCCAAGTAGGCATGAAAATAAATTAGAAGACTTCTTTGACTTACAGGATTATGTGTTTTTTGACACAGAAGATGGAGCTTGACTTAAAGGCTGCTGGACACTATTTTTTTAGAATATAGTCTGTCTTTGCAAGGGAAGAAAGAGGAGAAGCAGAAGAAAGTAGAACTGGATACAGTATTAAATGCTGCTTTGCCACTAAAAAAAAGTTGGAGTATTTTTGGTTTAAGTTTAAAGATTATCCCAAGGCAATCATTTCAGGTGTTTATCCAGCCTCAGTAGCTCCAGAAAGTCTAGATTCCATAAGAATTTAAAATTCTGTTCTGCATTTCCCCCTGCTTTCATCAGGATTCTTTTATAGAATCTTTGATCAAAATGTTCAGTATTGGTAGCTGGGTACCATCCTCTTCTTCTGGTCTCATGGCAAAGGAGGCAGTTTCCTGAAGTCTTCTTTAAACCAAACAATAGTTAACTTAATTAGTAAAGAATGCCTGCCTTGAAGATTGTCCTCTTTTAAAGAACTATCTATATGGGATCAAATTGACAACAGTAACTTGGAAAGTTAGATATGAAGCTTGGGGGCAGTGAATTTATGTTAATTAGGAACCATTAGGAAAAGGAAAGTGAGAATAGTTAGTTGTACAACTTGAAGAATGTAATCAGTGTCACTGAATTGCATATGTTGAAATTGTTGAATGGGTCTGTCTTCTGCTGTGTATGTTTTCAACAACAAAAATAAAATGAATTTTTTTTTTTAAATGTCGGCTCTGGAGACATGAGTGGGGAATATTCAGTTAAGGTGTAGTTTTAAAAGTTTGTTTAAATGACAGAGATTTTCTCGCCCCTTGAATTCCTTTGGGATTGTTATAGACTTATTCCCAGTGACTGTCAATTTAAAATTGGGTGTCTAGATGAATAGTATTCTCTGCTCAGTACGTCAGAGCAGTCTTTTAATCACTTCAAATAAAAATTACAAAACTGTCACTTTACTTCTTAGGCATATATAACAGTCAAATACAAGTGAACATCCAGCTGGGTTTTTGAGACTGTTTACATCACTTGCCCTTTCTGCTGTTCATCTACTGCACATGTGCATATTTGCTTCCCGGTATCCTATTATACCAAAATCCATACAATTTAATTAATTTTCCTGGATAAAGTTTTTCATTCAGTGCATTGTTACTTTCAAAAGGACAAACATTGGTGTAGGAATTAAGTGTTTTTCTTCATATTAATTTTAATTTGCCAACAAGAAACGTGGGGATGTCTCTTCTATCATTGGAGTGTATTGGCAGTTGAATGACTTGAGAAAAGGAGCAGCAGATGTGAAGGGGTGGTTTCTTGAATTATTTTAAGCACTGGATATGTTGGCACATTGAGTCCCTCAAGACGTTTTTTTCACAGCTTGTTTCACCTTGTGCTTCTGTTCTGATTACAAGATCCATACAATATTGAACTTTCCAATATGGTAGCCACTAGCTCCCTGTGGCTATTTAAATTTAAGGTGTAATTAATAAAATGTAATAAAACTTAAAATACATTTTCTGAGTTACACTAGACATTTCAAGTGCTTCATAGCTGCACTGGACTAGTGGCTACTGTATTGAACAGCACAGGTCATAGCACATTCCTGTCATCACGGAAAGTTCTGTTGGATAGCATGGAAACACTGTATTCTGATTTCATTATGCTTTTCTTCTGTCTGTACTCCCACTCTTGATCTTCCAGTCCCACAACATACTGCCTGCATAATTGTCCCTTAAAAAAACAAAAAAGAGTAGCCGAGTTTTAAGTGATTTTCTTTTTTTAATGTACTTCACATGTTGCTGTAGATGCTCCTTAATAATTACAGTATGGTACTCCCATATCCTGAATATTTATTAAACATTTTTCAGTGGTGCTGTGATGAAGTGTAGTTTCACCACTCCTCTTTGGTGGTGTGGTTCAGTGCCTTGGTTTTAATTCATAGAAACACCACTGCTGCACAGTAAATTGTATTGAAATAAGTGTGGCGTATCATGACGTAAATATCCCCTGAAAATGAGAAAAAACAAGTTTGACACTCAGGTGGCTAATACATCACTCACATATTAGGAAATGGATTACACTCCTGTTGGCAGAAAGTAAGGGATAGAAGATGATTTCAATAACATGTAAGTAAGGAAAAGAAAACAGGAAAAAAAAATAGGGGTTCTTTTTAGCGCATTTGCCTTACTTTGCTGCTTGTAAGGGTGAAAATGTAGATCATAAGCTGGTGACTATTGTTTAAGTGTGTTACCCTTTCCTGGTACTCCCTGGCTGGCCTGTCTCGTGTCTATCCGGTATTGTGTTGGCGGTATTCATCTCTGTTCTGTGAATTCTCTCATTTGCATTGCATTCATTTATTGAATTCATGCATCTTCCACACTGTGTCATTTCCCGTTCATTCTTCAATTTTGTCTTGCTTTTCCCATCGATGTAGGATTATAATTCATAGCTCTCAAAAGCACTGGATAGTCAATAGAGAAGAATCACTAAAACCAGTGTTTTTTTTTTTTTGTTGTTGTTGTTATTTATTATTATTATTTTTTTTTACATAGAAAAATTTCTCCTTTTTTCTGCTGTGGAGCAGTACAGAAAACAGGGCATTCTTGAATATGGAAAGTATAGAATGAAAACAAAAGTGTTATAGGGAGGGGGATCAAGAAAGCAGTCAGGACTGACTTCATTTGGAAGTGAATGATGGAATGCAGAAATTGAAGATGGCTGAAAAAAACTAGGAATTTCCTATCCAAAAAGCAATCTGTCTCCTCTTTCATTATGGCCAGAGAATGGCAGAGTGTGAGGGCAGTAGCCTTCCAAAGGGAGAAGCAATTTCTCAACTTTGCTGTATTTGGGACGCCATCATCATTTAATCGTGTTGATACCAAAACCTGTACAATTGAATGCATTGTGAGACAGTGATTGACACCTGCAGTCACTTATTATTTTGTCAAGAGTTTGACGTGCCAGTCAATCGTGTGAGCAATGTATGCTTGCTTGAAATTGATCATGAAACACCTCATGTTAAGCATCTTGATGTTCTGCCTGCTAACGTAGGCCATTGCTGGGCCTTGGAGCTTTCACATATGCTTCTGTTTTGTGACTAAGGGTGGAATGACAAAAAGTGTGAGCTGTTGAAAACATTTAGAACAGAATGATAATTTTTACATGGACTCCAAAGTGGGTTGGTTTACTGCCCTCATTTATTTAATGATTTCCTTCCTGATTATTAAAGTGAAATATATTCACTATAGAAAAATTTAAAAATACAGACAGATATAAAGAAGAAAATAGATAACCCCGCCTATCAGACATAGCCACTTTTTATAATTTAGAGCTACCTCCTTACAGTCTTTTAAAATTACTTAAGTATATTTTGGTAGACTGATTTTTCAAAATTATTTTGTTAGCATATCTCATGTCATTAATTATTTTAAAACATTATTTTAATGATGTGTAATATATAGATACACTGCAATTTAATTAACTAATCCCTTATGATTGGGTACTTAGGTTGTTTACTGTGTGTTTGCTATTATAAATAAACCTGTAATGAACATTTTTGTGTAAGTTTTAAATGAATTTCCTTAAGATATTATAAGAAGATGGAATTATGCCTGTATGCACACCCAGAGGCTTTTAATATATATTGCTGGATAGCTTTCCATCAAATGTACCATCATATCCACCAGGACTGTATGAGATTGATACACTATACCTTTATCAACATTAACAGAGTTCTAAAAATATTTGTTAATTTGATAGTGGATATTAGTATTTCCTTGAAAATTTCATGTGTTGGCTATTATTGAATAAACAAATTTTATATTTTTACTACCTCTTTCATTTCTTCTATCATTTAATAGGCTCTACCTATTCTGTTGGAATTTTAGTGATTTTAATTGACTGCTGTGAACTATTTGTTAAGGCTATAATGCATTTATAGCCTTAATTTCCATAGATTTTCCTTGGTTCTTAATTGTTTTTATTTTAATATATAGACTACTTTTTCTTTTTCTGTACTTAAACCTGTTAACTCTCCCTTGGGATTTCTTCACTGATCTTACACTTAAGGAATCCTTCCCTGAATTCTTCCTTATCAGAAGACAAGACATATACTGATTTTAAAAATGTAACATTTTATTTTTTATACTGAACTCTGCTGAAGTTATACTGATGTTTATGAGACATGGTTCTAACTCCAGATCTTAGTATCGAATGTGGGATGTTGTTGTTGCTATTGTTAGTTGCTGTCAAATCTCCTCCGACTCATGGCAACCTTATGTATAACAGAAAGGAACATTGCCTATCTGGTACTATCCTCACAATCATTAGTATGTTCTCATCTTCCAGCATTATATCTGATAAAATCCTCTCATTATCCATAAAATTTTCATTGGCTAATTTTCAGAAGTAGATTGCCAGGCCCTTCTTCCTAGTCTGTCTTAGTCTGGAAGCTCCGCTGAAACCTGTCCATCATGGGTGACCCTGCTGATATTTGAAATACTGGTGGCATCACTTCCAGAATCATAGCAACATGTAAGCCACCACAGAATGACAGACTGGCAGAAGGATCAGTATGAGTGGAAAATAGTTTTCCTTCTCTGACAGGTTTCTGCCTTACACAGGTACAGGCTTTTACAAGTTTTACTGTGTGTGTATATATGTGTGTGTGTGTGTATGTGTGTGTGTATATATGTGTGTATTATTTATACGTATATATATATACACACACACACACAGATGTACATAAAGTATTTCTCAATGGAAAGATGGTATTTTAGAAATGTCTGGAGCCCTGGTGCCATAGTGGTTAAGTGCTATGACTGCTAACCAAAAAGGTCAGCATTTTGGACCCACCAGCCGCGCTCCTTGGAAATGCTTTGAGGCATTTCTACTTTGTCCCATAGGGTCACTATGAGTTGGAATCGACTTGACGGCAGTGGGTTTTTGTTTTTTTTTTAACACACACACACACACACACACACACACACACACACACACACACACATTCATTCATGGCTTCTTTTATGTCCTTGAAAAAAATTTGGCAGTTGTCTTGATGTAAGTGAAAACACCTCTGAAATCTTACCGTCTTCATTAAGATTACGAGATATTTATGTTCTTTGCCTCTTAGTTTATCAGGTTAAAAAAGTATTTTCCTACTTTGCTTTCCATTCCTTTTAATAAAACCTATTGTTTTGAACCTGTTTGTTACCACTAAATTACTTTTACAATTTTTAAATTAATTTTAATATTTTAAGCAATTACATAGATATTTGTTTAACGTTTCAGAATTTAAGTCCTTTCATAACACAGCATTGAATAATAAAGTATGCTTGCTTGAAAATCTGTACTTAGTTACCAAGGGCCTTAGCCTATGAATGACTCACAACTAAAGAGGCATAAATCAAACAAAACCAAACCCATTGCTGCTGAGTTGATTCCAACCCGTAGTGACCCTCCAGGACAGTGTAGAACTGCCCCATAATGTTTCTACAGAGCAGCTGGTGGATTCAGACTGCTGACTTTTTGGTTAGCAGCCACGCTCTTAACCACTCTGCCATCAGGGCTCCAAAGAGGCATAGGTGCTTTAAAATTTCAAGTGGCGTGTGCTGTGTACCTGTTAGAGCATCACGTTATATATATAGAATATATATATCCAGAAAAAAAAAGATGCTATAATAAAGGAGAATGGGAAATTTCAACACTTACTTGCATCTTTTTTGTATCTGTGACTAATTCCTATATGTACATATGTTGAATTACGGGGACACCAGAACATTCCACAGACCCACACTTTGATAGTTTGTAAGGTGGGAAAAGCATGAGCTTCAGAGCATATATAGACATGAGATTGTGTAACTGGTTCACCACCTCTGAGTTTTGTGAGCTGGACCATCTTACCTTACCTCTGAGCCTGAGTGTCACACTGTGTACAACTCCCCATCTTACAGGGATCTTTTGAGGACTGAATGAGATGAAGATACCTTAGTGAATCTAGGACAGCACTTGGCACATAGTAACACCCAAAAGCTCTCTCTTCTTCAGTACTTGTTTATTGAATCCAACGAATGAGGCACCATCCTAGGCCATAGAGACTCAGTTGTGAATAAAACATAATCCCTGCCTCAAGGACCTCAGAATTGAGGAGGTCATATAGAAAAGAAAACCAGCTGTAATTAATTTTTTATAATAAGAAATATACTGAAGCCTCTAAACTTCTTGAGGATGCTATCTGTGTCTTATTCATCTTCGTACTCCAGTGTCTAGCACAGCTCCTGGCACCTAAATGTTCCTTAACTGTGGTTGAGTGAATGGTTTGCTCTAGGATACTGGAATGCATAAATGAATAAAGGCCAGGACAGAGGTTTACCGAGGGCAGGGAGGAGGAGCACAGAAAAGGACCATTAACTAAGGAACGCTTCTAAGTTAAGTTACACTTCAGCTGAGTTTTTTTTGCCTCCCTGTTTCCTTTGTAAATTGGATTAAATTTTTGCTCTACCAAGGGATTTGATATTTCAGAAAACCCTGCTACATATCTTTTTGTAAAGTGACATCTTTTGTAATGCAAATAATCACTTCCTAATTTATATGTGGAGCAAGTTAAGAATTTTTGTATGTCAGGTTTTCTTTTTTAAATATGGACACCATGGTCTATCTTTGCAATAAGTAAAAACATCCTTAAAGTAATTGAATGAGAAATTATTGATTGAATTCTATCTGCTTTCTTTCTTCCACATTCTGTAGAGAATAAAGACACGGTTTTAAATGTAAAACTGCGCTTTCTGGAGTGGGTAAAGAAAGCGTTATGGTGTAGACTTGATTGGAAGTTAAGACTTTCCTTTGCCATTATATAATCTGCTGATTTTTTACAAGTCCCATAACATCTCTAGGACTTGGTTTTCCCATATGTAAAATTTGGGATTTAGGTAGAGTGTTTCTAAATTCCATTGTAGCTCTTAATTCTCTAGAAAAAAGAGAAAAAGATTAATGACAAAAAATTATAATTAGGGTAGTA
The DNA here is from genome assembly GCA_030035585.1 of Dugong dugon. Classification (NCBI taxonomy): domain Eukaryota; kingdom Metazoa; phylum Chordata; class Mammalia; order Sirenia; family Dugongidae; genus Dugong; species Dugong dugon. The sequence continues at coordinate 38,630,568 of CM057472.1, forward strand.
AATTACAAATAGTAAATGTTTTAGAAGATAGAAATGACGATGTCTTAGTGCTTAGTTTAAGATTAAGAAACATCTGTGACATATGTGAAATAACAAACTTTTATTTCTTTACCTCCCTCTATCAACATAAGAATGTGTGAAGTCATATAAAAGAAAGGTCTACATTCTAAATGACTTTGGAAAACGTGATGCACTTCTTAGCTTCTCTTCTTATCCCAAAGAGTGTGTTTGTACTTCCTGTAAAGGGTGTGGACCAAATGAAAGGCACATAAGTAACTTCCACATTTCTGGTTCAAACTTATTTTTCTTCAGTAATATTTAAAAGGAGGCATGGTGGTGCAATGGTTAGGCACTTGGCTACTAACCAAAAGGTCAGCGGTTCAAACTCACCACCTGCTCCGCAGGAGAAAGATGTGGTAGTTTGCTTTTGTAAAGATTACAGCGTTGGAAACCATATGGGGCAGTACTATTCTGTCTTATAGGGTCGCTAAGAGTTGGCGTCGACTTAACAGCAACAGTTTTGGTGTTTGGTTAGGTGCTATTTAAAAATCTGTGTATCATTCAAGGCTGTGCTTAATCATACCTTCTCTTGTCTTCCTTCTCAAATGCCTACAGTGGTAAATAAAGTATACTTCATTAGCCTTTCTGATGCAGATGACTTGTTTCTCACTGTAGTTCATATCAGTTTGCCTTGTCTTGTTACTTTTCCTTTGGTCCGATTTTCCTTTTATGCCCAGCCTACAAGGGGCTTATTCAATTCGGTTATACTTAGTTGGTTTAGTACTGGCCAACACATAGTGGGTACTCTACAAAATTATTGAATTAAAATTGCACCTGCTGAAGTTTAAGAGATTAATTGTCCTTCTCCATGCACCACCCCTCATCAAAGTTATTTTGGCTGTATGGTGTCACATGTCAGAATTAACCTAAAGACTCGAACATACCATTGTTGGAGCCTGGATTAGCCATAAACTGATAGTTTTGTTGGATTTTTAAAAAATTTTTCAAATTTTAAAATTATTTCTATTATTAAATAAACTCATCAAATACTGATCATCTAATACATCTGCTTCAAATGATCTCCTGTGCATTTTAGTGTTTTAAGATTGTCTTGTAATAAATGAATTCAGTATTTAAAGGTACAAAATTTTGTTTTCTCTACTTAATTCTGGGATACTCTTTGTTGTACTCCTGCTCATTTAGCCTCCTCACATTTCTGTATTCAGAAATTATCCCCACTTGAAAGTAGTTTGGAAACCCTGGTGGCATAGTGGTTAAGTGCTATGGCTGCTGACCAAAAGGTCAGCAGTTCAAATCCACCAGGCGCTCCTTGGAAACTCCATGGAGAAGTTTTACTCTGTCCTATAGGGTCGCTGTAAGTTGGAATCCACTCGACGGCAGTGGGTGTGTTTTTTTTGACAATAGTTTAAATGATTTCACCAAGATTTTACTGTAATTACAGCTAAGCCAAGACTCATTCCACTGTCTTTGATGTTTTGCTCTTTTCTCCAATTTAACCTAGGAGCAATCTAAAGCAGGAATCACATTTCGGATTATGAAGTCATTTCTACCTTCCTGCAGGCTCACTCGTCCGTGAGCCAGTTGCATTAGTGGTCCTCCACTCAGAACTAGATACTATTTCACTATTAAAAATAACTTTATATCCTACTGAAAGGAATAAAGCTTCTTGCTTTTTGTTTGTTTTGTTTTGTTTTTAATTCAGCTTCGATATGATGCTCCCAGATAGGAATGGATGATCATTTGTTATTAGTGTTAATTTTTTTTTTTAACCTTTAATGCTCAAGATGCTGAATTTTTGGTGAGGGTGGAGGGGAGAATGGTAGCTGTTTCATTCTATTCAATATAAAATGCTATTCAGAAGCATCGCAGGCCTGTTTGTCAAGTTTCCTTGGAGCATATCCTGGTAGAAACAGCAGTTTCTGTGTGATGACTGTGGGGCTGTGACTGCTCCCACAGCGAGGCTTTCTGAGTCCTGCGTTGCCGGTTACATCTTGAGAAAGTAACGAGGAAGATGACTGGAGCAAGAAAATTCACATGGTGAAAATCTTACTTTATTTTACCATAAATAAGTGATATATTCAAATGGTTTAAAAGTCAGAAGGAGCAAAAGAACTTCTCATGGTGGTGTCAACCATTTCCATTAATTCATATAAAACAGGGTGGGGAAAGTACACACTTTTTTATACTTTGCCTTTTTAACATAGTGATATATTTTGAGAACAATTCCATGTTAGTTTGTAATGAATTTATGCAGTCTTTTTTATAGCTGTGTACTATTCCATGTTGTGGGGCAGTGTAATTAATTTCAAGGCATTCTATCACTGGACACTTAGGGACGGCACCTAACAAGAACAATAACAACAACAGGGTCGCTATGAGTCAGAATTGACTCAACGGCAACGGGTTTGATTTTCGTCTAGGTTACTTATTTTTTTTTTGCTATTACAAACAATGTTACAAATAATTTTAAATCCATGGGAATATATTTTAAAGGACAATTCCTAGAAATGAAATTGCAGGTGAGAAGATACGTGCATTTGCAATCTTGTTTTAAGGAATGCTTAAATTCATACCTGTTTTCAGAAGTAAAACTCATGTCCATGATACAAAATTTTAAAAAGTGAATAAAAGAGTAAAGAATCAAAAGCCAGTTTCCCTCACAACCTTTATGAGAGGCAACCAGTGTGAGTGCCCCTCCTGTACCCTTTCAGAGATTGTCTGAGCATATACAAGCATGTGTGATGTGTGTCTGATACATATGTATTTTTTTCCAGGAAGATTTTTATTTTCTTCTTCATATCACTCTATAGTAATGATTTGCAGCCAGGGCAATTTTTCTCCCAAGGGGACATTTGGCAATCTGTGGAGATATCTGGGTTGTCACATCACGTGTGTGTGTTTCTTAGTCATCTAGTGCTGCTGTAACAGAGACACCACAGTGGATGGCTTTAACAAAGAGAAGTTTATTCTCTCACAGTCCAATAGGCTACAAGTCCAGATTCAGGGAGTCAGGTCAGGGGGAATGCTTTCTCCTTCGGCTCTGGAGGAAGGTCCATGTCGTCAGTCTTCCCTTGGTCTGGGAGCTTCTCTGCACAGGAACCTCAGGTCCAAAGGACACACTCTGCTCCCGGCACTGCTTTCTTGGTGGTATGAGGTTCCCATGTGCTTCTGCTCGCATCTCTCTTTTATATCTCAAACGAGATTGGCTTAAGACACTATCTAATCTTGTAGACCTCATCAGTATAACTGCCGCTAATCCAGCTTATTAGATCATAGTGATAGAGTTTACAACACGTAAGGAAATCACATCAGATTACAAAATGGTACACAATCATACGGTACTGGGAATCATGACCCAGCCAAGTTGACAGATATTTTGGGGGGACACAATGTAATCCATGACAGTCTGTGTTACTGGCTTCTAGTGAGTAGAGGCCAGAGATGCTGCTCAACATCTTGCAATGAGCAGGACTGCACACTCACAACAAAGAAATACCTGTCCCCAAATGTCAATAGTGTCCAGGTTGAGAAACCCTGATCTATAAAAATCAGAGGTTTTTGCCAAGGTGCTGTTGTTAACAGAGACACCTGGCTTCAGTGCAGTCTTTTCTTTTAGGAGCATCATCACTTCTCCCCCTCCTCCCACCTTCCTCGCTCTGTTGCCCTTCCTCTCCTTACTTTTTATTCTTTCTCTGCCCTGAGCTATCATTGTTGTATATCTTAACAGTATGATAGTTCTACCAACATTTCATAATACTTGGCTGGCCTCTCTGATGCCTACAAATATGGTGCCCCAAACTTTTCTGAGGCATACATTTTTTAACATATCCTTCATGGCCATCCACAGCAGTCATTCTGGGGTTCCCCTTCACCTTAATTCCTTTGCCTTTGTTATGTGTAGCATCTCGTGTCTCTTTATCCCATGTATTCCTGCTTCTTGGTTTACTTCCTCATTCTGATGGAGCAAATGGATCTATTTGAGCATATGGATCATCTTGTGGTTTGCTGAGAAAGGGTATGGGAAAGGTAAATTTTGGGAAACCTTGAATTTCTAAAAATGTGTTTGTTCCACTCTCCCACTTGATTGTTGTTTTGTGTGGGATTCTAGGGAAGAAATTTCTCTATTGTCATATAGCTTCTGGTTTTGTTGTTGAGAGATATTCTGAACATTTTGATGATAATTTGCATGTAACCTTCTACCTGCATGTTCTGCAGTTTCCCCCTGATGTGTGTGATGTGGTATGAATCTATTTTCATTCAGTGTATTGGGTTCTCAGTGGGCTCTTTTAATCTGGAAACTGGGAAATGTTCTTGAATAGCTTTATTGACTTCTTTCCTATTTTCATTGTTTCCATTCTGGCACTCCTATTTGGATGTTGGACTTCATGGACCCTTTATTTACATATATTTTCTCCTTATCTTTTTTGCTTGACTGTCTAGGAGATTGCCTCAAACTTTTCTCTACCTCATCTATTCATTTTCTTTCATTTTTGCTATTACGTTCTTAAAAAATACTTCAGGTTTTTTTTTTTTTTGTTGTTGTTTTTCTCTGAATATTCTTTTTATTTTATCCTGTTCCTACTTCTAGGTACAATTTCTGTACTCTTTGATGATTAATCACAGAAAGATGCTTGTTTTATTTTTACTTTCCTTCTCCTTGCTTAGTATGTTTCTAACAAGTCATCATTTTCTGTTTGTTTAGTCTGGTCTCTTATCTTCAAAGTTAGATACTTTCTTCAACTGTCTTGTAATCTTTGATTGCTCATTTCTGATTAATAAGATTGAAAGTATTGAGTGCATGAATTGGACTTGTGGACTTTGAACTTCACTATTCAGTGGTCTGGGTAAGCCCTGTAGGGAATCCCAATGTCTGTTACCTTTAACTTTTTCCTGTTGAGATCATTAGCTTCCTTAAAGAAGGAAGTTTTCATTTTATTCTAGTTTTAGTGGAGTATCAGGAGGAGATTCAGTGTGGGTGGGTCTGGGCTGCTATCTTAATGCAGAAGTCTTTGCTGTGGAAATCTAATTTAGAGGTTTTATTATGGAAAACTATTGATAGAGTCAGCCTTCTTTCTTCCCTGTTTGTTGTTGCCTGTCCTAGTTTGGATTTCTGCTCTGGCTCCTGGAGCCTTGGCGGTAAGCTTTTGGAGCCTTTTCTAAAGCACAACCAGGCCACCAATTCAGTGCAGTGACAGTTGTGCTGATGGATGTGGCACTGCCGCTGGTAGATTAGTTGGCCCTTTATGAATGTGTTGTTACGTTATGCTCCTGACTATACTTTTCCTTAGCTCACCTTTGATCCTAAGAAATTTGTGCATAATCTTTTTGAAAATGTTTGCTATGCTGATAGCCTAGCTTAATGCCTGAGAGTGTTTAATGGTCGGAAGCTGTGAGTTAAGGCCCATTGACCAGATGTCTCTTCCTTCATGGTTTATAGGCCACCTTTGCACAGGACACATGCTTCCTGACTCCTTTTTATGAGCAAGAGGACACTGTATTTGTAAAACCACTTTCACTCACTGGTATTGAAGCCTTTTACAAATCTAAAACCATTCAGCCTTTTAAGATGCTAAGGGTCTTGGTACCGTATAGAGACAGTAAATGCTGGGGAAAAAAAAAAGACCTAAAATGCAATGCCGAGGGAGTAACTTCTGTTCCTCTTAGAAAAGCATCCCAGGTCTCCTGATTCTTATTTGCTTCCCAACAAACAGATATGACAATTAGTTATGTGCCAAATATTGATGAAATAGTTGTTTGTTTTGTTCTGTCTTAAAAATGATGTTGATATTATTATTTTCAAGAAAATAATTCTATGATCTGCTTGTTAAGTGGCTATTTAAGGTCTCTACCAGGGTTTTTCTACCTAGAGTTTTTGCCTTTTAGGTTAGTATAGTCAGACTGGATATGTGCAGTTGATTTGTGCTCCTTGTCAAGTTTCCAATTTAAATCCAAACATAAACTAAACTCATATGATTTAAAGATCTCTTATTTTCAGGATAAGAACAGATATTGTTTAAAATGGTCATTGGCAAACTTTTTCTGAAAAGGGCCAGATAGTAAATATTTTTGCCTTGGTGTCTCTGTTGCAGCTACCCAATTCTGCTTCTTAGATGCAGAAAGCAGCCATAGGCAACACGGAAGCATTTTGAGTGTGGCTGTGTTCCAGTAAAATTTTATTTATGGACGCTGCAATTTGAATTTCATGTAATTTTCTTATGTCTCAAACATTATTCTTTAAAATTTTTCAGACATTTAAAAATATAAAAGCATTTTTAGCTCATAAGCTATACAAAAGTAAGCCATAGGTTGCCACCACTAGTTTAAGACTTTTGCCTTGGGATGAGCACTATTCCTTGTGCCAAATTTCAGCCATGAGATGACAGTCTTCAAGTATATTGGTGTCAAAGCACTGTTTGGAATTGGGGTAGTCATGCTTAAGTTTTTGCTGTGATGGGGTAATTCTTCAAAGCCAGCTCAAACTACTTCTGTGTACCCCTTCCCAACCATTCTTCTTCTGTGCATTATTTTAGCTTTATCCTTGATGCTTTCAAATAATTTCAAGTGGTTTTTTTTTTTTTTTTTTTTTACAATTATGTATTAAACACTGTACTAGTTGCTTAAGAGATATGAATACATGACAAAGCCATAACTTCTGGTAGATAAAACAAGGCCATAGAAGAGATGTCTTCTTTTCTGCCAAAGTTCAACAAGCTAATTCAAGGTATGCTGTTGAGGAGTGTGGTCTGCAGGTGTGTGTGTCAGCAAAAATTGTGTAGGTATTTTTTCTTCTGACCTTATGTTCTAGATGAGATTGTGTATTTATTCTCATTTTCGGAATGTCAACAACATGGTGAATAATAGCAGTATGTTTTTAGTTTTTTAATAGTATCATTTTTACTACTAGAAAGAGAATTCTCCCTAAATTCCCTCTGGCAATTTATTTCTTAATTTAAACTTCTTTAGAAACTTCTTTTGAAAGCTTTATTTCTTTGGCAAAGGTAGATCACTACTTAGTAAAGATTTAAAGATTTATGATTGAATGAGCAAAAAAGCAAGGGGGAGGTGTAGGTGATGAAGTCTGTGCGCTGAAAGTCATAAAAATAGGAACATTAGAGATGAAGGAAACAAGTCTAAGGCTGTGTAGAATCAAAGAACAACACAATTACAGATTTCATGGTAGTTACAGTAAGTAATATAGTCTCAAATGAATACTCTTTTATTTCATAGAGGGATTGGCATTTGTGCAATATTCTTCAGTTAAATTTCGATTTATTGGATTTTTGCATCACCGCAGATTGATGTATTGAATTTGTCACAGTGGCCTTGTTTTTACCTTGATGTGTTTAATACCTGCTGAATCTGAATGCTGATAAATTTAGGTTAATTTCATTAAGTTTGCTAAAGCTTTTGAAATAAAGTCACTTCTGCCATTACCAGTAACAAAATGTAGGTAACATACTTTCATATATTATTGTTCTAGAAAATAGATTGGTAATATATATTCTAACATTTCCTTACTAGGATTTTTAAATTCCCTTAATTATTTACAAGATGATAAATCATTAAATGTTTTAAATTTTAATTATCTGCAGTGATCATTGCTTAGTATTCTGTGCCAAGCTTTAAACTCAGCGTAGATTGAAGTTCTCACTAAATAGATTTCAATTAAACTCCTTCCATCTTTTCTAGGAAAGAAATGGATTATGTTTAAGAAATCGTATTGTGCTTTCCATCAACAAATATAAAATGGGGAGTGGTTCATGACAAGTTACTTTTTAATTTTTGTGTGTTTTAGTTTTCACAGAAGTCACAGTATACTTGGCATTTGTATGAGGTGTAATCATTGTTAAGATTTTTTGAGTAATAGATTTTGCAGTGAGCTCTGTAATATGCAATTATGGAATTCAGCTTGCATTATTAACTGAGTTTATTAAGTATCATTATTGCAGTCTTTATAAATATAGCTTGGAGAGCTGTAGTTATATTTACCAAAGATAGGATCAAGGGGAAATCCGATAAAGAGTTCAGTGTGCTACAACTCTTTAAGAAAAGATGAGCTTAACTACATTGTTTCCAAAACCAGTAGTCATTTCAAAAAGGAAAAAAAAAAAGAAAGAAACAATTACAAAAAAACCCTCAAATGTGGTTGTTTGAACACTTTCTACTGCTTCATGAGAATGATATGTAGGCATTACTACAGTTATCTATGGGAAAATGGAGCAAGCAAAACTTTACTATAGCATATGCTGATCTAGAATTAAGGAGATCTTGGTTATGTAGGGTTCAAATTACCTTTGACACATTTTGCAGGTTACTTACAAATTCCTGCCTAAACATAGGACTCTTCTTTTTCAGAGAGCCTAACATCAGATTTTAATCACATTTTGTACCCGCAGGGTTTTAGGTTTCCAATAGGCCACCTGTCTCAGACATTTAAAAATTCACAGGACAGATGGGAAGGTGAAAGAACTTGTCCTTAGATAAAGAAATTCTTCCATTGCAGGAACATTCACAGGCAGGGCTGGCCAATATATCACACACATACCCTATGTTTGTCTAGCATTGAGTTAGCATAATCACACATTTCCCTTTAGTAGTGTTAATACAGACTTCATTGTTTATCTCCTATTCTTTTGGCAGACAAGAAAGAAAAAAAAATCATAGCTTATAAAACCTACTGGTCAGGTGATCCATGAATAAGAGACTACATTTTATGTGTAGCATTCTCAAATTGAGTGTTTGTGGAATATGTACACTGTGTAAGACAGTACACTGCAGTGTTTAAGAAATCAAGATCTGGAGCTGGGTTGCATGAGTTTGGATCTCTTCCCAATCATTTACTCATGACCTTGGCAAGTTGCCTAGTGTCATTGTGCTTCAGTTTCCTCATCTGTAAGATGAGACTATTAATTAGGCCTTTAGAGAGTTGTTGGGAAGACTATAAAGATAATACATAATAAGTGTCTGAACCCTGAGTTTTTATTAATGGTGGTAGAATAATTTGGAAAAGGGTAGTGGTAGTGGTTGAACAGCATGATGAGCATAATCAGTGTCACTGAGTTGTGCATGTAAAAATTGTGGGACAAATGTTTTGTTACCCATATTTATACATAATTTTAAAAAAATGGCCAAGAAAACCAATATTCATTGCAGCATTATTAAGAATAGCCAAATGGTGGGAACAATCCAAGTGTCCATCAACAGATGAATGGGTAGACAAAGTGTGGTATATACATACAATGGAATATTATACAACTGTCAGAGAAGTTCTGATACGTGCTACAACTGGATCAGCCTTGTAGACATCATGCTGATTGAATAAGCGAGTCACAGAAGGACAAATATTACATAATTTCACTTTTGTGAAACATCCAGCATAGAAATATGCATAGAGACCAAAATTTATTAGTGGTTACCTGGAGCACATCTTAAAAAAAAAAAAAAAAAAAAAAACTACTAAATCTATTGCTGTCGAGTCAATTTCGATGCATAGCGACCCTAAAGGACAGAGTAGAACTGCCCCATAGGGTTTCCAAGGACCGGCTGGTGGATTCGAACTGTTGACCTTTTGGTTAATAGCCATAGCTCTTTTTTTTTTTTTAAAATATATTTTTTAATTTTATTGTACTTTAAGTGAAAGTTTGTAATTCAAGTTAGTCTCTCACACAAAAATCTGAACACACAATACCATGTGACCCTATTGCCCTCTCCATACAGTGACAGCACACTCCTCCCTCCCACCCTGGACCTCTCGGGTCAATTCAGCCAGCTCCTGACCCTCTCTGCCTTCCTATCTTGCCTCCGGACAGGAGCTGCCCACCTAGTCTCATATATCCACTTGAGAGCAGCCATAGCTCTTAACCCAGTTTGCCACCAGGGCTCTCCCGGGACATGTAGGAGGGGAAAAGAGAGGTGTTTCTTAGAGGGTAATGAATTTCTATTAAGGGTGATGAAAAACTTTGGAAGTGGATAGTGGTGATGGTTGCCAACATGGTGAATGTAGTTAATGTCATGGTATTGGGCACATAAAAATTTTTGAAATGACGTATGTTTTGTTATTTATATTTCACCACAGTAAAAAAAAAATTTAAGTGCCTAGACCAGAGCCTGGAACTGAGCATCAGTGTTCAGTAAGTGCGGGCTATTAAAATAATACTAATTTACAAGTAAAAAGTAAGAGTGACTTAAAAATTTATTAAAAAAATCAAACTCATTTGCCAATGAGTTAATTCTGACTCACAGCTGCCCTATAGGACAGGGTAGAACTGCCCCATGGGGTTTCCAAGGCTATAAATCTTTATGGAAGCAGACTGCCACATCTTTATTTCTCTGAGTAGCTCGTGTGTTCAAACCACTGACCTCTTGGTGAGCTGCTGGGTGCTTTAACTGCTGTGCCATCAGGGATCTTTACAGTTGTTGGAAATTTTTTGAAAAAAGATGTCTTTAAAAATGTTATGGTCACATTTATTTCCCTGGGAGAAAATCTGTTTATTAGCTGAAATGGCTGAGCACAGTACTCAAAATCATCAAGTCACAGAAGTCTGTAAGAAAGCACCAGTGGTTTGTGCTATAAAGTGTGGTTGGTCTTTATTAATTCCTTAGAGCAGCATTAATTAGGAATGTGTTAGAACATCGAATTCTCAGGCCCAGCCCCAGAACTCCTAAATCAGAAGCTCAGGGAAGGGTCTAGCGATCTGTGTTGTAACAAGCTCTCCAAGTGATTTTGATGCATGCTGAGATTTGAGGCCCCTCTCTTGGATGTGGAGCCCTGGTGGTGCAGCGGTTAAGAGCTCGGCTGCTAGCCAGAAGGTCAGCAGTTTGAATCTACCAGCCGCTCCTTGGAAACCCTGTGGGGCAGTTCTACTCTGTCCTTATAGGGTCACTATGAGTCAGAATCGACTTGATGGCAATGGGTTTGGTTTCTGGTTTTGGTCTCTTAGCTGTGTATTTATTGAGAGTGCAGTGTATTTGTTCAGGGTACTAGGTTGAGAACCTGAACATGAGAAATTAATGGGCATTCCAGGGAGAGGGGTGGGGCAGACAAGAAATACATAAGGAAGCATAAACACCTAAGAATTTCAGATGACGTAAGTGTGGAAAAAACAAAATAAAAAAAACCAGAAATGGTGTTGGCGAATGTTTGGAGATCCTGGTGATAGGGTGATCACGGAAGGCCTCAGGGTATGACATCTGAGGTTAAACCGAAACTATGAAAAAATATGTAAAAAACTGGTGAAAGAGCAATCCTGGGAGATGAAACAGCTAGTATGACGGCCGTAAAAGCCTTAAAGAAGGGCTCTTTTGCTAGTCTACTAGTAATTAATATTAATAAACTAAGAGGGTGTTAATCAGAAGTGAGGTGGATTTGATTATCGTAGACAAAAACAAAAGGGGTTCGTGGCTTTGTTTTTAATTACTATAATTCCCTATTTTATTTTGCAAATAGCTAAGTGTCATACATACTCAAATCTATTAATTAAGTGAGGCACCAAAATCACTCTTTGGGCTCTGGAGGCTGCTTTGGGTTGACAATAATTTGAAGCATCTCATTGTTTTTGGGATTTGGTTTTAGATGGACCAGGTAGAACATTTTCGTGTGGAATTACGGGTATCTAGTCGACTTTAGATTTTTCTCATTCAGGACTTAAATCCATGTCTTCATTTTTTGTTGCTCCCTGCACGTGTATAAACTTGTGTGCACAGCATCTAATAATATCTAATGCCTATCACCTCTTTCTTGTAAACTATAACTTTTATAAGAAAAATAACCTTGAACATAGAGTGAAGGCAATACTTACAATTTTAAGTACAAGGGACAAGTTTTTCTGAGTTGAAAAACTTAACAATTTTTAATTTTTTTTAAATAAAATTTTATTTCAATATTGTACATCTTTTAAAAGGGTTCACAGTTAGTTTAATACTGCTCACATTATGGCAAGATTAACAGCAATATGTCTTAAATATAAAACTTTTTTTTTTGAACTTTTATGTGATAAAAATCAAGTGTATGACATGGTGGAAAGAACATTTTTAAATCCAGGAAGACCTGGATTCAAACCCAAGTTTCTCCACTTATTAGGGTTAACATAATCAAGCCTTAATTTCATTGTCTATAAAATGAGAATAGAAAATCCATCTTTCTGGGTGTATTAACCCAGTTTTTCAATATTAAGATCACTTAACCAGGTGCCTAGCAAATAAGTGATCAAAAAGTAGTGATTTACTTTATCAGTCCTTCAGATTTACTGAAAACACTAAGGTAGTAGTTTGAGTAACTATGAGCCAAAGAAAGATCTGTGGCTCTATGCGTCTTACAGTGTGGGCTCCATTATTTCTAAAGGTTATGCCTTTTTTTTTTTTTAGCTTTCTAGATTTTTTAAAAAGTCACAGAATCTTAGGAACTTCTCTTGTGGAGAAACTGCCTCCCAGTAGACTTATTCCTGTGGTTTTTGGTTTCACCTTTTAGGTTCCACAGTCTGGCCACAGGATGGCTGGCATGTGCCCTTTGAAGTATTTCTTTTCCAGGTGAAACACCCTCTGTTTCCCTAGCTGATATGTATTGTTCACTCACCCTCCTGACTGGTCTTTATTGCAGTGCATGTATAAGGAATATATTCTCGAGTATATTTTAGGCAAACTTGAAGTTGAGTTAAATATACAGAATTCCAAACTGGTAGAGAACAATGGGGGATGACAAACATTTCAATGTGTGTTCACTGGCTGGAACTTGATCATGCAGTTTTGGCAATGGCTTTGGCTTTTCTCTAGCAAGTTTTAAATGTTAATTTAAATGTATTCTCCAGATCTAAAGACTAAAATCTTCCCATCCTAAACTTTTCATTTCTCCTGTGTAAATTTTTGTTCAAGATCCCGAAGGTGAGGGGAATATTATGGAGAAAAGAGTCATGACATATTTATTGAATGCCTCCTGTGTGTCAAGCACTGTTCTAATGTTTCATATGTGTGTGCAAGTGTATCTATATAAATAAAATTGACTCCTCAGAACCTTGGGAGTTACATAATATCCTGTCTATTTTATTGATGAAGATAGCAAGAATCAGAGATATTAGGCAGCTTGCCAAATTTCACATAGCAAATAAGAAGAATTGAAATTAAACCCAAATATGTCTGATTCCAAGGCTCAAGTTCTCTATCACTATCACCTAATTCGTAAGTGCTAATGACCTTAAGAAATAAGGGTTAAGAGTTAAGATATTAATAATAACAGTGATGTGTCACTGTGCTTGGTACCCTAATTTATATGCTTCAGATACTGATTTTGTAGTCTTAAAACAGTATCTGTTTGGGAATGGTATCAGTAAGCTTATGATGGACACTTTCACAGTTTAAGAGGGTCAAGGAGGTGTTAGAGAGAGATTAGTAGTTGCCAACTCTATAGTCAAGGAATATGGAGTAGAATTGAAAAGACAGGGTTTCTGTTTGTTCTGTAGTGGAGGAGGATAATGAGTAAACAGACAAGATAATTAGAAATTATCATACGTATTTTGAAGGAAATAAACGGGTTGAGGTAAAGACTGACAGGGTAGGAGGATGGTGTATATGTAAGATCTGAAGATTGGGGAGGTGACAGTGAGGAAGTGACATTTAATTTGAGCCTGAAAGGATGAGAAGGAGCCATGTCTTAGAGCTGATTAAAACCAGTAGCCGTCGACTTGATTCTGATTCATGGCAACCTCTTGAGTGTCAGAGTAGAACTGTACCCTATAGGTTTCTCAGTGGCTGATTTTTCAGAATTAAATAGCCAAGCCTTTTATCTGAGGTGCCTCTGGGTGGAATCAAACCACCAACCTTTCAGTTAGCAGCAAAGAACATTAACTGCTTGCATGACCCAGGGACTCCTAGAGGGGATTGCTTCTCTTAATTATCAGAGGAAGTCTGAGCTGGCCCTGTTCCTGTAGAGATGGGGCACAGGACCCCATGTTTCACTCTCACTTGTAGAGAGTGGGCCATGCCTGACTCACAGTAGGATCTTGGTGTTGAATGAATTTTACAAAGCCTTATATGTACCAACTTATGCCATCATTTGTGTCCGTGTGATGTTATTAGATACTCTTGTAAAAATAAACTTTTTATTACGTGGATTATCAAACATATAACAAAGAAGAGTATAGAATAATGAATCTCCATGTACCCATAACTGGATTCAATGATTATGGCCTTTTTGCCAATCTTCTTTTGTCTAACCTCTACTTTCCATTTTTTCTGGGGTATTTTCCAGCAAGTTCCAGACATCATTTCTTAATAATTGTAAATACATTAATGTGCATCTCTCACTAATGAGGACTTTTTGTTTACATAGCCCCATGCCGTTATCACACTTAACAGAATTAACAATGACTACTTAATCTCCTGATCTTTTTAAAAAAATTCAGTGAGGAAGACTAAGTACAACTCATTAAAAAATCATAATGAAATTGGCATCCATAAGTGTCTGGATCTGGTTTCTATTCCCTGTTAGACTCTTCTCATGCTTTGGATTTGACTACCGAATGGCTACAATTCCTTATTCTCCCCAAAGCCATAAACCAGACATCATCAGCTTCTTGTTTAAAAACAAAAACATGGCACAAGAGGAGCATCTACAGTGTAACTGACTTGGAAAGCTTCTTGATAGGACTTCTCTTTATTGGCCCCTGTAGTGGCAGGTAGTATGAAATCTGTACATGTGTCAGAAGCATTATTTTTCAAAAGTTTGCTCTGATATTTTACCCCAGGCATCACTGGCTATTGGCCTGTCTTTATGAAATGCAAGTGAGCATCGGGTAGACTTTGGACAAACTTTCATTACTCAGCAGACTGTTATTGAGCTGGGAGGACTGGGAGGACAATGCATCCAAAAATGGAAATGTAGAAAAAAAAAAAATCTTTGAAATTGTTGACAAAGAAAGGGGAAGCCCCAGTGGCATCTCTTAAAATCATGAAAACCTGACTTACCAACAACTTTCACTTAAAAAAAAAAAAAAGCCATACCGTATTAGTTTGGCTTGAAATTCTCTGCACTCTTCATTCATTATTTAATATGATTGTACTTTGTTCAGACAAGCTATGGCTAGCCTATTGTGAAGCTTCACACAGCCAATTACCTCAAGGTGTTTAGTTCATTTATTATTTAAAGCATAAATCTTGTACAGGTTGTCCATTGATGACCCTCTGAGTAGATGTAGTAAATGCCTTTCATCCTTGTGGCCTCAGTCAGTGCTCACAGATCTACCTGCTGAGCTTGGCAGGCCAGGCAAGGTGCTGGAACATGTAAAATACCAGACGTAATTGCACTTTACTTTCTGTTTAAGGGAACGTGTGAAAAATGTGCACACAGTAGCAAATTCTGTGTTGAAATTTAAAGGAAAAGAATCTTGCGTCTGAAATGGAGTATTCCTTTCTATGGAGACCTTATTGGACATTTTAGCTATTGTTAGAGCTGGGCATTGGATTTAGAAGTTTGTTAAGAGTAGGCCATAGTAATTTGATTCTTAGAAATACTTACGTGGAAATACCATCTTTCAAAATTGTGATCTGTGTCCTTGAAACCATATTTCTTTACTGGCTTACTTTCAGTTTTGTGTCGTGATACCAACAAGGGGCGGTATGAATGACTAGGGAAAAAAAACTAGCTTAAATAATGTGCTGATTCCACTGATGGGCTTATATGCCATTAAGAGTTTCTGTCCTACACTGAATGTGCCAGGTATTTAACTGGGGACTGGTACTAATTTCAGAGCTAATACTGAGCTGTTCCACATCAGTGCTTTCAGCAGGTGGCTTGAACTGACAGTGTTAAGAAAAAAGTGAGAGAAAATTACCATTGTACTTTAGAATTTCTCTGATTGAATTGACTGATTATACTGGTAAAGGAGCATTGGGAAGCTGGCAGGGTTATGGGGAGTGAAGAAATGACAGAATTCTTTTAGAAATAGCTTGTCTGTTGGTTTTTTCACAGCCAAATGTTTCAAAATGATAATAAGATTTGATGTGAGGTTTTAACTCAGTACTTGTGAAAATCCATGTATTCTATGATTTGTCTTTTAAAGCTTGTATATTGGGTAAAGAGGGCCAATGATCTTCTTACCATTTTCTTTTACAAGGAAAAGTATTATAAAACACTACATTCAAATTCCATCAGTAAATGTTAAATTACATTTTATATTTGCAAAGTAATTTTGTAAAGATTTTCGACTGTATTAAGAAATTATTTTTCAGAAATTGAAAGAACTTATCAAGTAACTCGATGAAAATTACTTGTTTTCTGTAATCACTCTTGTATCATATTCTTAAATAGATCTTCTATTTCAGAAATTTTTACCAGTCACAAATATTATTCTTAGATTCTTAAATTCATGTTTGTTTATTTTAAAATGTTATATTCTTTAAGTATTTTAAAATAATGTTTAAATGGATATTTAAAAAGTTACAGAGATACAATACTCTGGTTGCCATTCATGGAATAATAATGATAGTAGCTAAGGTTTATTGAGTACTTGCCATGTGCTGCGTGCACTACTAAGTACTTTATGATATCTCATTTAATCTTCACAGCAACAATGTAAGGTAGTTTATCTTTGTATCCCCATTTTACAGATGACAAAATCAAGACAGAGAAGTAGATTAGCTTGCCCAGATAGCCACAGCTAGGAAAGGGCGAGACTGTGATGCTGACTCTCAGAACTTTCGAACTCATCCTGTTTTGTAGTGAGGAGGAGGGAAACTGATTATACTTGACATTTTTTGCTGTCAATTTACTGTCTTCCTTCTGTACTAGTGACAGGGAATTAATCCAGTAATTTCCCTTTTCATGGTTATCCTATTATGAGTTTAATAAGACTTTTGATACAGAGTCATGAGAATTCCTAAGGGAATAGTTTAAAATGTGAAAAAAATGTATTGAAGTACGCTATGAAAGGTAGAAGAGAGACAAATTTAGTACAGTGTAAGTTAGGTTTGGGGCAGAAAAAAATCAATGAGGATAAATGGGTCAGCATTTATCATTTGTTCAACAAATGCGTATTGTGCTGAGTGCCAAGCACTGGGCTCGGCCTTTCGGAAAGCGCTGGGTGATTTATTTTTGGTTGGATTGACTCCCTGGTGGGATTATTCACAAACAACTTTTCTATGTAAATAGGAAGCTTTAATTGCAGAAGAGAAGGGTTAAAGTCTTTCTGGTTGGACTATGGTGTGTGAGTTTTGTTTCTTTGTATAATGTAGTAGGCTATCCTCATATTATTATTATTCTGATGGAGTGTAACAAACCAGCAGGAAACTGCATTCCATGGGATTTCTATGGGGACTACAGAGAATTCATTCCAGTGCTTACAGAGCAGCCGCTTGTGGCTTGAAGTAGCTCCAGGGCTGATGTGAGGAGCTGTGTAGCTCTAGTTGCTGCTGAACTGTAAAACTAAAAGCATGTGTAGTGTAAATAAAACAATGTCAGTAGAATAGTTTCTGATCTGGAGGCCTTATCAGAGCATTGGTTGACAATCTGTTATTGTTGAATGAGTAAAAAAAGCAGGGATTTGAAATATTGTCCCACACTGGAAATGTGAGTGCCTGTCACTTGGTTTAAAACATATTCCCTCTATTTTTTTTTTTTTTTTTCATTTCCGGTAGAGGTTAATTGGAAAGAAAGAGGGAATATGCATTATCCTGCTCCCTCCATCCAAGTACAAAACAACTTTGGCAAGCAGAATGACACTTACACTCTTTCACTAACGAAATTATTCAGCCTAGGCTTATAGGGATAAAGGAATCTGCATTCTGGGATATGTTTGTTTTGTTTCTATATTCTATATATTCTATATATTTCTATATTCTATGTTCTGCCTACCCCAAAGTGTTGTTAACAGTGCCTCCCTTTTGTTAATAGAAGAATTGTCCTGTCTTCTTTACCCACATTAATGTCACTGTGCCCCTGCCCCACCAAGGCTGCCCATGGTCTCTCTGCCATGCCTCTCTTGTGCTTCTTCCTCTGCTGCCATGATGTCTTTCTGCAGGCCCAGCTTCATAGTGTAGACCCGTGAGCAGCACATGGTCTTGTGCTCAGAAGGACCACTTGGTTTAGTGCTCTGCTTTCACTGTCTTAAAATTCTTAATATTTTTAATCAAGGGATCCTGCCTTTTCATTTTGTGCTGGGCCCTACAAATCATGTTGCCAGCCCTGCCTCTTTGTTTTATGAGCCTCCAGCTACAGAACTAACAGCCTTTAAAGACCAGCTCAAACAATGCCTCATTCATGAAACTTCTCCTAGCTCCTCTGTCAACGTTAGAATCTCTTCCCTTTGTGCATACCTTCATCACAGCCTTCATCACCTTCAGCCTTGACCCAGAGTGTGCACATCTGTCTCTCTCAGTACATAGTGTGCTTCTGGAGGGGGGCAGGGACCCTCCAAGAATCTTTGTCCTCTTCTTCCCCTCTCCCCCTAGCCCAATGCCTTCCCGTGCTCCATAAATTCTTCTTGAATTGAATTAAATAATTTGCCCTTTTATCTGAAAGAGTAAAGAAATGTACATGTAATATAAGGCCCCTTTGATAGACATATTGCCTTCATTTCAGTTCGCTTCTGATGCAGAATTACAGTGGTGGCTTCCATCGAATGGCAAATGTGATGAGATGGTACACATTTCATTCTGCCTCACTTATAAATTTGGGGTGGAAAAAATATAAATGAAATCATTTCACTAATTTTAAGACATTTAAAGAGTATGGAAATTGAGCTTAGGAGGGAAAGGTTAACTAAGGTTAAAGGGAATGCTTTTCGTTTTGCTTAGCATATCACTAAGTGGAGATTTAAAGGCACTGTTCTTTTCTCCCCAAACTTCCCTATGATGTTCCTGGATTTCCTTTTAGCGTAATTTAAGTGAGACATTGTAGTAGTTTAAATCATTTTAATTCTGCATGTTTCACAAGTGCTATTTTCATATAGGGAGCATTTCATGATATGGCTCTTTAAACCTCTTGGAAGAATAGAATTTGCAGTGCTTGATGTCTACATAGCAGGTAGAACCCTGGAAGTTTAGTAATCTGCATAGAAATTAGGGGCTTTGTTTATTAGGCATAAAAGGGAACACAAGTTGGCTCTGCCACAGAGATTTTTAACTGAGGGTCACTATTGACTTTAGAGATTCTGTAAACCATCTCCAACTGTCTGCAAGATATATTTCGAGAACCTTCAAATCTCGTTCTGGAGAAGGCGCCCCCAAAGCAGCTTCTTGAAGTGTTTAAGACAAGTTAAAAAACTGTTGCCATAGAGTTGATTCCAACTCATAGTGACCCTGTTGGACAGAGTATAACTGCCCCGTAGGGTTTCCAAGGGTTGGCTGGTGGATTCAAACTGCCAACCTTTTGGTTAGCAGCCAAGCTCTTAACTTCTGCGCCACCAAGGCTCCACAAGACAAATTGAGAACAAGTAAATTAGCAGAAATAGAAAATGGAATGAATGCATACATATACATGCAAATTTATCTACCTGCCCACTCACCCACCTACCCACCTTCCTATCTGTCTACCTGCTCTCTACCTACCTGACATAAAGATAAATTTAAGTCAGTTTATTGAAGACTTAAATCCTGTTGAACATGCATTTGTACTGTTGAAATCTGAAATTTCTGGGCTATAGAATGTTGTCTCCATTAAGTATTAAACTATTATTTTTCTGAAAAATGAAGGTAAATCTATACCTATAAAAATTATGTATAGAATAGAGTTTTAGGTCTGAATTTGCTCATTGTTGGATGCACATTTGTGAGCAACGTGACATAGAGGAGCAGACGTGTTAAGCAAAACAAAATTCCTTCATCATGCCACACAATAATTTAAAAAAAAAAAAAAAGGCCAGCTAATGTATTCTGAGGAAAAATCTGACTTCTAGTCAGGGTTATTCTTGAATATGAGAAGTTTAAGAAAATAACTTGTGGCATGCATGTGCAGGGAATAATATGCTTTATAGTAAAGAAAATCTTTGCTTGGAAATGAATGAAACAGCTCTGGGCAGATGCCCAGCCTGGGAGGGCTACTTGCCCTAATACAGCTTTACACCGCCTCTGAGTTCCTTGTGCATCTTTGAGAAGTGGGCGGGGGGGAGGAGGGGAGTAATGATGACAGCCTTGCCTAGTTTTTGTGACTCTGTTTTTCCCATTTAGCATTATTTTCTTATGTGTTTTGTTTTCCTTGGCTGACTGACCCCTAGGCACTCTGATCACACTTAGGAGAAGCAGAGCTGAGAAAGAGCCCAAAATCACATACAGCTTGGGATCACAGGCAAAGTGTTCATTTTTGAGCACATTTGCCTTTATAGTATACAACTTTAAAGTCTGGATGAACGCCAACATTAGAAACCCTGGTATAGCTTCAGTTGGCTTTAGTATATTTTAAAGAGCACCTACCGTGTGTAAGACAAGGTGTTAGGCACTAAAGGGCATTCAAAGATGAGCAAGACTAGCCCTTACCTTGAAGGAAAAAATAAGGTCACAAGGAAAGTTAAGACACCAGACACCTGACCCTGGGTGCTCTGAGATGGAACAACTCAACCAAAGCTCTGAAAAGCACATTCTTTGAAAGAAGAATCGGCCTTTCCTTAGAGGGGAGGCGATTTATAATTTTTAAAAAGGTTTTTGAGCTTACTTGGAGTCAACTCCAAGTTGAAGCCCCAAGTAGTAAACAGGAATCACCCTAAAGATCTAGCAGTCATACATGATAGATCCCAAGCTTGTTGTAGTTGCTGCCCACTCGGCTCCAATTCCCAGTGACCTCATGTACAACAGATCAAGATGTTGCCTACTTCTGTGCCATCTTTATGATCTATATGATCAAGTCCATAGTTGGTGGCTGATCTATATCTTGAGAGCTTTTCAATCGGTGGCGGGGGGCGGGGTCTCATCTTCCAATGTTATATCAAATACTATTCTGTGATCTATAGGGTTTTCATTGACTAGTTTTTGATAGTATATCACCAGGCCTTTCTTTTTAGTCTTTTAGTCTGGAAGCTTCACTGAAACCTATTCAACTTAGGTGACCTTGCTGGTATTTGAACTGGTGGTATAGCTTCTAGCATCATAACAACGCTCAAGCTGCCGCAGTACAATAAAGTGACAGGTAGGTGGCGAATCTCAAGCTGACTACCCCTTATTTCTCTTTTTTGTCTCTGTAGTTGGCTAAGAGGTTCCTCATGAGACACAGCCTACACAGAGGAGGCTTTCTGATAGTGTTTGCTTCCCTTCCTCTGGTCTCTTCTCTTGTGTCTCTGCTCCTTCCCTTCCTCCACTTCATACCCAAACTCTGTTTTCCTTTTGTCTTCTGCCAACCTTCTTTTCCTCCAGCTGTGCTCCCTCTCATGATTCCCCTATAGTAATCTTCAAGTCCTAGTGGCAGTCTAGGGGTAAGAAAATGAAAATTGGGTCTTCCTCGAAGAGGGTTAAGATAAATGCTTGGCTTTCTCATTCATTGTTCTATGAGATGAACATGTGTTGTGATAAACTTTTTTTAAAGGGCATGTTTATTTTTTCAAAAGCATACTTTCAGAAAAGCAAAGTATCGCAATACTTATAATCTACTTATGAACACGTTAAAGCTTTGTAAGAAAACATTTTGGCAGTTTTGTAGCCCTCTGGTGGAGTATCTACAGAATCCATGGAGAAAATATTTGATGACTTGGATTTTAATTATTTTCAGTATGGCCAAATAATACACTTTTTTTTTAATGCTCTTTTATATGAGGCCAGCCATTTTGTTCACAAATATGAAGATGAATATCTCAACATCTATCATTTTTTCATTGTTACAAACAAATTTAGAGTGTGGATAAAGTGTACAGTATTTTAAAAAATTTGACTATACATTCCTTTTTGTTAGGAATTTAAACCAAAAAACCCAAACCCATGATGTTGAGTTGATTCTTACTCATAGCGACCCTATAGGACAGAGTAGAACTGCCTCATAGGGTTTCCAAGGAGCTGCTGGTGGATTCGAACTGCCAACCTTTTGGTTAGCAGCAGTAGCTCCTAACCATGCAGGTGAAGCCAAAAAATCAAACCTGTTGCCATCGAGTCTGTTCCAACTCAGAGCAACCCTATAGTAGGTGATTAATCACCGAAATTTAAAATTGGGAGGGGGGCAACTAAGACAGTGGTGACCTATGAATACAGAAAAGCTGCAAGGTTTTAAGAGTGCTATTTTGCATCTGTGTTATGCAAGTGAGCAGTCATAAGCCTTTGTATGAAGAGAATTTCATGTTGAGGACAGAATGTTGAGTTGAAGTCAGACTTGAGTTTTAGTCCCAGTTCTGTCACCATGTAGACACAGGATTCTAGAGAGATCACAGAACCTATCTGGAAAAGTTTTCTTCACATTAATGAAGGATGGCATAAGATATAACTTCTAATATATCTCAGAGTTGTATGGCTTTGGGACTTTTTACATCATTACAGATACTGGAAAGTCATGTTTGATTGAATCATTGGGGAAAATGCACACTTACGATAATTCTAAAATAGTGATTAGATGAATTAAAAAAAACAACAAAAACTACCTACCAGTTTACTGAGATTTATTTGGGGGTAAGAATCTTTTAGTTTTTGTATTCCTAGCTTGACATAACACCTGGCGCACAACAGGGATTCGAAAACTGTTGATTGAATGTATGAAAAGGAATTTCTAAGATTTCATCCAAAATGAAAAATTACATCTAGAATAAATTTAAATGGAGTTCATTTTGTTTCAAGAGTTGTCTACTTAAGTAAACTAACATATAATTTTGTTATCATAGACTATTTGCTTAATAGACCTTGGGTAATAATTTAGGTCATATGTAATTACTTAATTTCTAAGAAGGGATGTTGTTATTACTCATTTAATTTTACTAAGAGAAAATTCCTAGTAGATAGAAGATATGTTTTTCTAAACAATATGGGAAGTGCTTATGTTTTCAAAATTGCTTGTTTTGATTTTTTTCTATAAACTAGACAAAAATGGAGGAGAAGAAATTACTCTAACAAATCATACCTATATTTTTATAATTTAACATGTCTGTAAAACCATTTAAGAAAACTTTCAGATATCTTTGGGCTTGCATTTTATTTTTTCTCTTGAAAAAGTATTCCAGAACTGGGGGATAGTAGGCTAAGTTTCATCATCATCATCATCTGGCAGGTTTTATGTGTCAAGTTATAAACTCCCAGAAATGAGAGTTTAAAATAGCAGTGATGCCACTATATACTAATGATAAATGGCATACATTTGAAAACACTTAAAAATGATCATAGCTTTAAAGCCAAAAAGAGCTGGAAAATATTAATGGTATGGGAACTGTCCTGTGTGGATCTGAATTATGTATAGCAGAGAGAGATAGAGATAAATTGCATAATAAATCAAAGTTCACTTGGTGTATTGTTTATTTAAAAACAAAAACTACACAAACTTTCTGTTTATGCAGCATGTCAGCTATTTAAAAAAAAAGATGAATAATTTCAGATTCAGAACTATTCTGTGAATGAATATTTAGCACCCAATAGTGTGATACTGAATGTAGGAAAATAATTACAGTGTATGTTTTACCATGAAGAATTCTAGGAAAGCGTTGACTTTTTATACTTTGGGTGTGCTTTTATTCCCTGATCAATTTGTATCTTTTGTGTCTTTTTGATTTATAAAGTCAGGTGTTTTAACCTTCTTTTCAAACACTGTAGCGGCAGTATCATTCAGAAGTGTGCATAAGATTATATTAAGGCAATAATTAACAGGAAATGTTTTTCTTGATGAATCTGTTGTATTAAAACACGATTTCAAGAGCATTGCCAGAATCAGGACTTTCTGATGAATATACAAAACTTACGTGCAGATTCCGCTGGTAACCAGAAAAAAAATTGATGAACTTTGCTACCATTTTAAGATTCTAAGCAAGTGCCTAGTGAGAGAGATTGACGTGGTTTGTATATTTTGCAGGCATGGTTTAAGTATTTGATTTAACCATACTGTAGAAATACTGTGTTATGCACATTTTAAGAGTTTACACCTAGTAGATTTGATTAGCACATCTCTGAATAGCTCTGGAGTACTTCTTTACCCTGATTTTGGGCAGGATTCAGAAGGTTACTCTTCATTTGCTGTTTAGGTACAGAAACTATCCAGCTGCCAGTGTCTTGTACCATATACTGTACAACTCACACTGCTGCGTAACTCTGGAGCCCCATCATTCAATGCCCGTAACCAGTAGAACCACAGGATTACTAAAATACCTGTATGGGATTCTCTTTTTTTGGCTTTAAGAAAGAGAAATTTATTTCTCACAGTCTAGTAGGCTGCAAGTCCAAATTCAGGATGTCAGCTCCAGGGGAATGCTTTCTCTCTCTGTTGGCTCTGGAGGAAGGTCCGTGTCATCAGTCTTCCCTTGGACTGGGAGCTTCTCTGCGCAGGAAGCTTGGGGCCAAAGGACGCGCTCCGCTCCTGGCACTGCTTTCTTGGTGATATGAGTTTCCCCCTCTCTGCTTGCTTCCCTTTCCTTTTATCTCTTGTAAGATAAAAGGAAGTGCAGTCCATATGCCAGAGAAACTCCCTTTACATTGAATCAGGAATGTGACATGAGCAAGGGTGTTACAGTCCCACCATAATCCTCTTTAACATAAAATTGCAATCACAAAATGGAGGACAACCACACAATACTGGGAATCATGGCCCAGCCAAATTTATACAAACATTTTTTTGGGGGACATAATTCAATCTGTGACAGTATTGCAGCACCTCTCTATATGGGTCCGGCAAGGAGCAGGGGAGTGGGACTTCTCTACCTGGTAGCTTAGGGCTCCAAGAAGGAGAAAGCAGGAGCTGCCACCTCTCAAGCCCTGGGCTCAGAAGTCTCAGGACATCTCTTCTGCCACATACTATTTTTATTTTTTATTGTTGTAGTTTAAATGAAGTTTACATTTCAAGTTAGTATCCCATACAAAAATTTATACATACATTATTATGTCCTAATTGTTCTCCCCTTACTGTGACAGCACACTCCCCGCTTCCGCCCCTGATTGCCTATGTCCATTCAACCAACTCCTAACCCTCTCTGCCTTCTCATCTCACCTCCAGACAGAAGCTGCCCATTTAGTCTTTTGTATCTACTTGAGCTAAGAGGCACACTCCTCACAAGTATCACTTTATGTCCCACTGTCCAGTCCAATCCCTGTCGGAAGAGTTGGCCTCGGAAATTGTTTTAGTTCGGGGCTGATAGAGAATCCGGGGGCCATGCTTTCCGGGGTTCCTCCAGTCTCAGACCATTAAGTCTGATCTTCTTACTAGAATTTGAGTTCTGCACCCCACGTTTCCCCTGCTCTATCAGGGACTCTCTGTTGTGTTCCCTGTCAGGGCGGTCAGTGGTGGTAGCTAGGCATCATCTAGTTCTTCTGGTCCCAGTTTATGTGGCCTTTTCTGTCTCTTGGGCTAATACTTGCCTTGTGTCTTTAGTGTTCTTCATTCTCCTTTACTACAGGTGGTTGAGACCAATTGATGCATCTTAGACGGTCGCTTGCAAGCTTTTAAAACCTCAGATGCCGCTCACTGAAGTAGGATGCAGAACATTTTCTTAATAAGCTTTGTTATGCCAGTTGACCTAGATGTTCCCTGAAAGCAGGGTCCCCAGATCCCTACCCCTGCTACTGTGTCCCTCAGTGTTTGATTGTATTCAGGAAACTTCTTAGCTTTGGTTTAGTCCAGTTGTGCTGACTTCCCCTGTAGTGTGTGCTGTCCCTCCCTTCACCTAAGATAATACTTGTCTCCTATCTAGTTAGTGAATAACCCTTACCCTCCCTCCCCACTCCTGTAACCATCAAAGAATGTTGTCTTCGGTGTTTAAACCTTTCCTGTGTTCTTATAATAGTTGTATTACACAATATTTGTCCTTCTGTGACTGACTAAATTCACTCAGCATAATGCCCACCAGATTCTTCCATGTTATAAGATGTTTCACGGCTTCATTGTTGTTCTTTATCATTGTGTAGTCTTTCATTGTGTGGATATACCATAATTCGTTTATCCATTCATCATTGATGGGCACCTAGGTTGTTTCCATTTTTTACTATTGTGAATAGTGCTGCAGTGAACATGGGTGTGCATATATCTATTCGTGTGATGGCGCTTATCTCTCTAGGATATATTCCAAGGAGCAGGATATCTGGATCATATGGTACTTGTATTTCTAGCTTTTTAAGGAAGCACCAAATCGATTTCCAAAGTGGTTGTACCACTTCACATTCCCACCAACAGTGTATAAGTGTTCTAGTCTCTCCACAACCTCTCCAGCATTTATTATTTTGTGTTTTTTTGATTAATTCTAGCCTTGATGGGGTGAGATGATATCTCATTGTAGTTTTGATCTGCATTCTCTAATGGCTAGTGATCGTGAGCATTTTTTCATGTGTCTGTTAGCCACCTGAATGCCTTCTTTGGTGAAGTGCCTGTTCATATCCTTTGTCCATTTTTTAATTTGGTTATTTGTCTTTTTGTTGTTGAGGTTTTGCAGTATCTTGCAGATTTTAGAGATTAGATGTTGATCGAATTTGTCATAGCCAAAGTTTTTTCCCAGTTTGTGGGTTGTTTTTTTAATCTTGGTGAAGTCTTTTGATGAGCATAAGTGTTTGATTTTTAGGAGCTCCCAGTTATCTAGTCTTTCTTCTGGTGCTTGTGCACTGTTACTTATGGTTTGT
Source organism: Dugong dugon (assembly GCA_030035585.1). Classification (NCBI taxonomy): domain Eukaryota; kingdom Metazoa; phylum Chordata; class Mammalia; order Sirenia; family Dugongidae; genus Dugong; species Dugong dugon. The sequence continues at coordinate 38,657,283 of CM057472.1, forward strand.
ATTGTGTTTATGCCATGTATTAGGGCTCCTAGCATTGTCCCTATTTTTTTCTTCCATGATCTTTATCATTTTTGATTTTATGTTTGAGTCTTTGATCCATTTTTAGTTAGTTTTTGTGCATGGTGTGAGGTATGGGTCTTGTTTCAGTTTTTTGCAGACGGATAACCAGTTATGCCAGCACTGTTTTGTAAAGAGACTGTCTTTTCCCCAATTAATGGACTTTGGGCCTTTGTCAAATATCAGCTTCCCAAAGGTGGATGAATTGATGTCTGGATTCTCAGTTCTGTTCTATTGGTCTATGTGTCCTTTGTTGTACCAGTACCAGGCTGTTTTGACTACTGTGGCAGCATAATAGGTTCTAAAATCAGGTAATGTGAGGCCTCCTACTCTGTTCCTTTTCTTGAGTAATGCTTTACTCATCCGGGGCTTCTTCCCTTTCCATATGAAGTTGGTGATTTGTTTGTCCATCTCACTGAAAAATGCCATTGGAATTTGGATTGGGATTGCATTGTATCTGTAGATTGCTTTGAGTAGAATGGCCATTTTCACAATGTTGAGTCTGCCTATCCATGAGCAAGGTATGTTTTTCCACTTGTGCGGGTCTCTTTTGGTTTCTTGCAGTAGTGTCCTATAGTTTTCATTGTATCGGTCTTTTACAGCTCTGGTTAGGTTTATTCCTAAGTATTTTATCTTCTTGAGGGTTACTGTAAGTAGTATAGATTTGGTGATTTCCTCTTTGAAGTTCTTTTTGTTGGCATAAAGGAATCCAACTGATTTTTGTATGTTTATCTTGTATCCTGAAACTTTGCTGAGATCTTCTATTAGTTCTAGTAATTTTCTTGTGGATTCTTTGGGGTTTTATGTGTATAAGATCATATCATCTGCAAATAGAGATACTTTGACTTCTTTCCTACCAATCTGGATGCCTTTATTTCTTTTTCTAGCCTAATTGCTCTGGCTAGGACCTGCAGCACAATGTTGAATAAGAGTGGTGATAAAGGGCATCCTTGTCTGGTTCCCATTCTCAAGGGGATTGCTTTCAAAGTCTCTCCATTTAGGATGATGTTGGCTGTTGGATTTATACAAATGCCCTCAATTATATTGAGGAATTTCTCTTCTATTCCTATTTTGTTGAGAGTTTTTGTCATGAATGCGTGTTGGACTTTGTCAGATGCCTTTTCTGCATCAATTTATAGGATCATGTGGTTCTTGTCTTTTGTTTTATTTATGTGATGGATTCTGTTGATTGTTTTTATAATGTTGAACCATCCCTGCATACCTGGTATAAATCCCACTTGATCATGGTGAATTATTTTTTTGATATGTTGCTGAATTCTATTGGCTAGAATTTTGTTGCGGATTTTTGCATCAATGTTCATGAGGGATATTGGTCTGTAATTTTCTTTTTTTGTGGTGTGTTTACCTGGTTTTGGTATCAGGGTTATGCTGGCTTCATAGAATGAGTTTGGGAGTATTCAATCCTTTTCTGTGCTCTGAAATACCTTTAGGAGTAGTGGTGTTACTCTTCTCTGAAATTTTGATAGAATTCTCCAGTGAAACCATCCGGGCCAGGACTTTTATTTGTTGGGAGTTTTTAAATAACCTTTTCAATCTCTTCTTTTGTTATGGGTTTATTTAGTTGTTCTACCTCTGTTTGTGTTAGTTTAGGTAGGTAGTGAGTTTCTAGTAATTTGTCCATTTCCTCTAGGTTTTCAAATTTGTCAGAGTACAATTTTTCATAGTATTGTGTTATGATTCTTTTAATTTCAGTTGGGTCTGTTGTAATATCACCCATCTCATTTTTTATACGGGTTATCTGCTTCCTCTCCTGTTTTTTCTTTTGTCAGTTTGGCCAATGGTTTATCAATTTTGTTGATCTTTTCAAAGAACCAGCTTTTGGTCTTGTTAACTCTTTCAATTTTTTTCCTTTTCTCTATTTCATTTAATTCTGTTCTAATTCTTATTATTTCCTTTCTTCTGGCACCTGAGGGCTTGTTTTGCTGCTCTCTTTTTACTTGTTCCAGTTGTAAGGTTATAGTTTTGATTATGGCCCTTTCTTCTTTTTGGATGTGTGCATTTATTGCTATAAACTGACTTCTGAGCACTGCTTTAGCTGTGTCCCGAAGATTCTGGTAGGATGTGTTTTCATTCTCATTTGATTCTATGGATTTCTCTATTCCATTCTTAATTTCTTCTATAATCCAGTAGTTTTTGAGCAAGATGTTGTTCAGTTTCCATGTGTTTGATTTTTTTTCCTTGCTTTTTGTGTTGTTGATTTCTCTTTTAATGGCTTTATGGTCAGAAAAGATGCTTTGCAATATTTCGATGCTTTGGATTTTGTTAAGGCTTGCTTTATGGCCTAATATGTGGTCTATTCTGGAGAATGTTCCACGTGCATTGGAAAAGAAAGAGTACTTGGCTGCTGTTGGGTGGAGTGTTCTGTATATGTCTGTGAGATCAAGTTGGTTGATTATAGCATTCAGTTCTTCTGTGTCTTTGTTGAGCTTCTTTCTGGATGTTCTGTCCTTCACCAAAAGTGGTGTGTTGAAGTCCCTACTAGTATTGTGGAGCTATCTATCTCTTTTTTCAGTGCTATTAGAGTTTGTTTTATGTATTTTGGAGCCCTGTTATTGGGTGCATAAATATTGATTATAGTTGTGTCCTCCTGGTGTATTGACCCTTTAATCATCATATAGTGTCCTTCCTTATCCTATGTGGTGGATTTTAGTCTGAAGTCTATTTTGTCAGAGGTTAATATTGCCACTTCTGCTCTTTTTTGAGTGTCGTTTGCTTGGTATATTTTTTTTCCATCCTTTGAGTTTTAGTTAGTTTGTGTCTTTAAGTTTAAGGTGTGTCTCTTGTAGGCAGCATATAGATGGATTGTGTTTTTTTATCCAGTTCACCACTCTCTCTGTGTTTATTTGTGCATTTAGTCCGTTTACCTTCAGTGTAATTATTGATAGGTATGAGTTTAGTGCTGTCATTTCGATGTCTTTTTTTTGTGTGTTGTTCAGTTTCTTTGTTCCACTTAATTTTCTGTGCTGGTTCGGTTTTCTTTATGTATTTTCTTTTCATCTTTTTTCATTGTTGTTGATCTTGTGTTTGCTGAGTCTTTACATTTTTCTAGTTTTTATTTTTATTTGTAGGATTATTAGTGTCCTGTGTGGTTAGCTTAAAATTTACCCCTATTTTTCTAAGTTTATACCAGTCTTTTATTTGTTTATATCGCCTTGAGTTCCTCTCCATATGCAAAATCTGTGTGTACATTTTTTAAGTCCCTATTTTTTGTTTTAATGTTGTCATCTTTTGCTTATTGACATTTGTTTCCCTATTTTCAGTGTTTTAACTTTGATTTCCTTTTGTGATTTTCATATCTGGGTTGATATCTGGTTCCTGTATCCTATGTTCTAGCCTTGGGTTGTTATCTGATGTTGCTGTTAGAAAACCAGAGGACTCCCTTTAGCATTTCTTGTAATTTTGGTTTGGTTTTTGCAAATTCCCTAAACGTCTGTTTATCTGGAAATGGCCTAATTTTGCCATCATATTTGAGAGACAGTTTTGCTGGATATTTAATTCTTGGCTGGCAGTTTTTTTCCTTCAAGACTTTATATATGTCATCCCATTTGCCTTCTTGCCCACATGGTTTCTGCTGAGTCCTCTGAGCTTATTCTTTTTGACTCTCCTTTGTAGATGACTTTTTGTTTCTCCCTAGCTGCTCTTAATATTCTTTATCTTTGGCCTTGGCAAGTTTGATCATAATATGTCTTGGTGACTTTCTTTTGCGATCTTCCTTATGTGGGTTTTGAGGAGCAACTTGCATAGGTATCTTGTCGTCTTTCATGTTATCAGAGAAGTTTTCTGCGAACAAATCTTCAACAATTCTCTCTGTATTTTCTGTTATCCTCCCCTGTTCTGGTACTCCAGTCACTCATAGGTTATTCCTCTTAATGGGGTCCCACATAAGTCTTAGGGTTTCTTCATTTTTTTAAATTCTTTTATCTGATTTTTCCTCAAATAAGTTGGTGTCAAGTGCTTTATCTTCAGTCTCACTAATTCTGACTTCCATTGCCTCAGTTCTGCTCCTGTGACTTACACTGAGTTGTCTAATTCTGAAATTTTATTGTTAATCTTCTTGATTTCTGATTACTGTCTCTATGGATTCTTGCAGTCTGTTAAATTTGTCATTTTGATCTTCTCTAATCTTTTTAATTTCCTCTATTGCGTGTTCTGCGTTTTGCTTAATTTCCTTCCTAATTTCTTTAAAAGTTCTGTATATTAATCTTTTGTATTCTGCCTCTGGTAATTCCAAGAAGTTTTCCTCCTCTGGAAAATTTCTAGATTCTTTATTTTGGGAGCTTGCTGAAGCCATCATGGATTGCCTCTTTGTGGTATTTGATATTGCCTGTTGTCTCCAAGCCATCAATAAGTTATTATATTTATTTTATATTTGCTTACTGTGTCTTAGCTGCTTGTTTTGTTTTGATATGCCCTAATAGGCTGCTTGTATGAGCTAGTTTGATTATTTGCACCTTTGAAGCTCTAATATCCTACCAGTAGGTGGTTAGGTCTTTTACTAGGTATGTGAGCTCAGGAGTCTGCCTACTCCTCCTGTATGGATTCAGCTCAGATGCCCAGATAGATAGCCACCAAGTGTGTGGTATAGGCTCTCCCTTACAGTCCTAGACAGGCATGGGTAATTGGTGAAGGCACCGGCATCTGGCTGCAGCAGGCAAACACATTCTGAGCAAGGCAGGGGGCTGATGGCCGCCCCCGAGTGTCCAGGAGGAAGGCGTGTCCCTGTTCCCTAGTGCACGTAGAGGGGTGGGTTTTGCAGCCGGACTATGAGCAGCTACTGCTGTTGGTTGTAAGGACTGAGGAGCACCTCTTATTCTTACGCCCCTATCACAGGTGGCTAGGTGGTGTGGGTGGAGCCACCAGTCTTCAGGCTCCTGATGTGGGTAGGTGAGGACCCTGCTTAATGGGCAGAGCAGTGTGAAATATCAAGAACCTGCCACTTTATAGCTGAAACAATTGAAGTTATTTATACCCTGTTGTACTGCAGTAATGAGGGCCTAGGCTTTTGAGGTGGGCCCACACAAGTCTATGCAGGGGAAATGGCGCTCAAAGTCCATGGATCCCTTATGCCTGTGCCTAGGCAAAGGAGCTGTGCCTACCCTGGGTTCCTGTCTTAGGGGAGCCGGCAGTTTATTTTTACCCCTGTTTTTTAATTTGTTCACTCTCCAATGCCGGGAACATGGCTCCAGGTGTGTCACGGATCCTGCTTCCAGCCCAGGGGACTTGGCAATTTCTGAAGCTGGTCCAGGACCCAGTGCAGAGCAGGGAGCGGGGAGGTAAATGGGAGAGAGGTTTTTCCCTAAGGGGGGGTGGTTTTGATCTGCATGGTAGGCTGTATGCAAGTACTTATCTTTCACTGGTTGAGGGCTGCTTCTCACTGGTTCTGGGTGGCCATGTAGACTCTCTGGCGCTGGGTCTCTCCTGGTGTGGAAGATAAGCCTTCTGAGCACGCCTGCTTGCCTGCGTCACTGCTCACCCATGAGCTGATCAGGCCACAAGGGCTCAGGGTCTCTCGGGGTCAGGTTTGGCAACTCCTTTCTGCTTCTAAACCATCTGTCCCCGCTGCCACTCAGTCCATTCCTCAACTGTGCCTTAGATGTTCAGGGCTCCTAGATTGTCATATATAATTGATTCACTTGTTTTTTCAGGTTTTTGTTATAAGAGGGTCCACCGGAAGCGTCTGACTAGTCTGCCATCTTGGCCCCCCCCCCCGTATGGGATTCTAACATAGAATTTGAAAAACTGTAATGTGTCTCATTACAGATGAAAGAGGTACAGTATCACTGTGGTTGTTATTTACCTCTAATGTGTATGCAGATAACTTATTCTTAGAATAATTTTGAAAATAGTACCAGAGATCATTCACGTATGCATTCATTTATTTAACATTTAAGCTAGAGAAACGAAAATGTAAATGCTTGTGTTTGTCATCCCTCAGTTTTTTCCATAGTAGTCCCCCCTGTTTCTGCTGCTGTGCCCACACACACAATTCTGTCTGGTGGGCCCCGTTGACTCATTTGTTGCTCCCCCAATCCAGAAGTCTCCATGGTCTCTATGCATGACCTTTACAGGTAAATTAGAGGCTGAATGGAGATTCTGGAAGTGAGATGAGGAAATGATTTAAGCTTGTGAGGAAGAGAGTAGGAGCAAGAATGTTGTGACTGTGTTGAGATAGAGGGAACCTTAGAGTCAGATGGCAAAGCCATATAGATGGATAGGAAGAATCACCGCCCCCGGATGGTGGGTAGGAGTGATGCTGGGATTTGAAAGTGTGTGTCAGGATTACTATGGAAGGAAGATACAGGCGGAGCATATGGACCATCATGGCCACAACCATGAGGCAACCTCATAGGAACTGCTGGTCTCTGTACTGACCCATTTCATGTGACTCATGTAGATTGATGTGAAAAAGGAAACAACAGAAAGAATAATAAATGTTTGGGGTACAGGAAACAATTTTTTTGCAGATATTTTAATGGTGTAGATATGTGCTAAGATTATTGAATTTTTTTGTCTGATACTTCTACAAAGATTTTTATATCCAAGAAACAATGAGGAATTGTAATTGAGCTGATGTGTTTGACAAATATTGATTGGTGTAACTTAAAATGTAGATGGCAAGGCAAAATGCTTGTACATTATCAGATTTTGCCAAAAATATGTTTCTGACAAAGTTCCTTTTGTATTTTTTAGAATTTAAAGGGTTTTCATCATGAGATACTTGTTTCCTAGATTTTTATAGCTTGAAGAATTGTTGTTTTGCTCCTTCCTGAAAGTGTCATTAAAAAACCTTATTTTTACAAAAACTATTCTCCATTTTTTTTGACATTATACAGACAAAATAAAAACTGAAATTTATCTTTCAGAGAAGATTTTTTTTGCTTATAGGAAGCATATCTACTTGTTTCAAAGGGAAACAAAATAAGACAGAAGAGGTGTTTAAATGCTTTTCCTTCAGTGTTAAAAATGGTTAGAGAAAGAATTCACATTTTTCCTTAACACAGTGTAACAAGCAATTAACTTTCTGGCATAGTGATACATCTACTTCTCTTAAGAAGGCGTTTTGTGCTTTAATAAGCGGCGATAATAGTAGTATGCTCATTTTTATTGAATAGTTGAGTGAAAAAACAAGTGAATTAAATTCGTAAGTATTGTCTTGGCCTTATTGAGATTTTATATACAATTTCCCAATGGGATAGCATCCCATTAAATACAATATTATTGTGTAAAAAAAAAAAAATCATTAGCACCACAGGTCTTACTGTATCCCAGTAACCATTAAATCCTACCATCTTTGATCTACTCAGTTTGCAAATAAACTTATGAACAGAGATTCTTTAGTAATATCTAATCCTTAAAACAACAAGAACAACAAATCAAAATGTTACTGAAAGACAGCACTTAAAAAAAAAAATGTTGTCATCATTTCTTCATTCATTTAATTTTATTACGATAAGATTACTTTTGTTTCAGAGGCAATAGATATATCTTAAGATTATCCCTCTAGAAACATAAACGTATTTGTAATTTATGTAGTATTAGTGAAGATTAATGGTGCCTACTTACCAAATTATGCTAAATAACAAAAAAAAAGTTTCACCTGTATGAATTTTATTGTCAGTCTGTCCTTTAAGATTTTACTGGATGCCTCCTTTAACAAGGCCTTTCTGTCAGATAAGGACTTAACTACCTAAGTGCATCAACACATTTATTTTCTTAAATTTTTATAACTGTGTCCTTTACATTTGAGGAAAACAAAACAGTTTTATCTGTGTTAGAAATACTTGTGACACTTCTATTAGACAGCAGGTAATAGGGATGTTTTACCGATGTAATTTCATTTAAAATGTAATAACTATTATTCTGCAAATAAGGACAAGCAAACTTAGAGCAGCTAACTAGCTTGTCCAAGGCCGCAGAGGCTAGTCAATGGCAAAGCAAGGGTTTTTTAACCTGTCTCCTTGACCTCAGTATCTGACTCCTAACTCTACATGTATTATATCTCACCTGAATCATGAGTCTGTTTACAACACTGCGAACAAAGTATAATAGTGTCTACAACTAAAGAATACCGTATGATGAGATGATATTTGTATTTATATTCCCCAGTTCAGAGCTCTTGAAACAAGTAAAAACACTACATAGCAGAAATTCATGGGACTGGAGAAAAATATAGTACTGTATTCTGATATTATAGATGAGTGGATAAATGGATGGGAAGAATATTAAAGGAAATATAAGAATGGGATAAACAAAATCTTTACAAATTGAAACACACATGAATCAGTTGTCATCATTTCTAAATACCTTAGGCATTTTAGAGCGTAGCAAGATTCCTCAGTAGTTCTTCTGTGTCAATGTGATGTAACAGGTGTGTTGGATAGTGATAAGAAATTCTGCCAAGCAACAAATAAATAATTGCACATGAATCCCAGAAAGATGTTTGGCCTGAGGTCTATTTGAATGTGATTTTTTAAGTGCCATTCTATTTTTTTCTCTGCATAAGAAACAGCTTCATACTCCTATTTCAAATGTAAGGGTGACATTATTTTTAACCCTATACATTTTATTTTGAATGTTTTAAAAATTATTATGAGATACAGGTTCATCGCCCCTTCCCACGTCCAGCCCCGTTACCTGGATAATGCCTTTAACATTTTTTTTTAAGTCATGTCATCACTAGGAAGTCTTCCCAGGTTTTCTAAGAGTTGATTAAAAAAAAAAAAAAGTTGCCATCGAGCTAATTCCGACTCATTGCGACCCCTTGTGTGTAGGAGCAGTACTTTACTCCATAGGGTTTTTAATAGCTGCTTTTTCAAAAGTAGATCACCAGGCCTTTCTTCCGAGGTGCCTCTGGATGGACTCAAACCTCCAACCTTTTGGTTAGTAGCTGATCAGCCAGTCCTAAATTCTTCCACAGTATCCTATACCTGCCTGTTTGTGGTACTATCACACTGATTTCTAATATTCTCTTTATTTGTCATCTCCTCAATGGCCCATAAGTTCTTGAAGACAGCATGATCTTTATTTATTCGTGTAACTTAAGCAGTGTCCTCAATGACTGGCACTTAGGAGATGCTCAATAAATAAATTTAATAAGTGAATACATGTTCTGTGTTATTTGCATATGTTTCAAAGAACTGTTTCACTACTGTCTTATTCCAATTCTAAAATTTGCCATCCTTTCCTTGGGAGAGATACTTTTCTGTAACCAACTGTGTTACCCTTCCCAATTGGCAAATCTCAGGAGGGTGATAAAGGTGCATTATACTATCAAGCTGCATCAAAGCAAGGTGACACATTGTGTTTTCAGGGGAAAGATGATGCTCAGTTTTTCCATATCGTTGACCAATTGATTATTAAGGAATAGGGTATGAGGGCAGTTGGGCCATGACATCTGCCATGTCACTGATCGTTGGGGTTTGTTCCATCACCTCAGGAGTCTAGGCATATGTCTGCTTTCTCTCTAACTGATCCTGACATGACACCACTGCTTGCAGAGCAGGCCTTCCCAGATGCACGATGCCTGTTTCTGGTCAGGGATATTTGCAACTTAAAGAGGGCACACTGGCCCCAAAATTACATACTTTAGAACATAATCATTTTTTTTAATAGTTTACTCTAAAGGTTTTTGCAAGTTAGTTTTATAGAACAGTCTTTGTACGTGACTCGTTTCTTACTGTAACAGTCAAATTGTGGTTACTAGAAAGTAGTCAAAGTCAGTCAACCTGCATAGAAGCACTTCCTTACGGTACCATTCTTGTAAATGCACTGCACTAGACTGGGCACGATGGAGCCCTGGTGGTGCAGTGGTTAAGCGCTTGGCTGCTAACCAAAAGGTTGGCAGTTCGAGCCCACCCAGCGGCCCTGCAGGTGAAAGACCTGATGATCTGCTCCTGTAAAGATAATAGGATAGAAAACCCTATGGGGCAGTTCTGCCTGTCAGATGGGGTCGCTATGAGTCGGACGGCACCTAACGACAACAGGCTGGGCATCGGTGGCTTGGAAATACTGAGCTTTATGCATGCCAAGGTAGTAGTCGTTATCTGTAATTGAGCCTTACCTATCGAAAACATCTGAAATAAAGTGATTTTCATTTAAAATAACTCAGTATCTTAAGTAAAAGAATGGCGTCAGATCTTATACCTTTTTTCCTTCTCTTTGCCTACTCTGCGCTAGTGCAAGTTTTGGATGACATCTTTATTTCTAAAAAAAACAAAGCAGGCAAATGTATAATCAAAGAAATAACATGGAGAGTCAAATATGAATGTTAAAAGAATGTATTAGTGGGACTAGTTGGGGCCTGAGTTTATCCTGGTGGCTGGAGGACAGTTTTAATTAATTAGGAAAACTTCCTAGAAGGAATATCCTTTACGTGGGCAATGCCAGAATTAGGAGACATATTTGGAAGAAAATAGATGAGATGTAGGAGGTGAAGAAATAGGCAGGTAATTCAAACGTTTATTGTTTGCTAATTGTGACCTGGGATGTTTCAATCAAGGAACGACATTCAGAGTGTTTAAACAACAGATTTGCCTGGCCACTGACCCATCAGAACCTACGCCCATGCTGGAGCAGGGTCCTGCAGGCCCATTAACTTGTAGCAATTTAGGTCCAGGGATCTTACAAATAGGGAGAATTAGGTGGGCATGGGGAAGAGGCCATTTATGGGTTGGCATGGAAGTATAACACTAATTTAATGCATTGCCATGTCTGTATTGGAGCTTTCTACCCTCTTTCTACATTTTCCAAAAAATGTTGTACTTCCTGAGTATTGCTGACATCTCTGGAAAGGGGAAAAATGAAGCTTTCTTTGTGATTTATTTTATCCAGTTGGGAGCCATGAGAATATTAGTCTTCAATAAATTCAGCATTTTAGTAAATGGCATTTCTCCTGTAAAACCAAACAAGTTGCCATTGAGTCAGTTCCAACTCATGGTGACTCCAGTGTGTGTCAAAATAGAACTGTGCTGGACTGTGGGACATAAAGTGATACCCATGAGGAGTGTGCCTCTTAGCTCAAGTAGATACAAGAGACCAAAGGGGCAGCTTCTGTCCGGAGGTGAGATGGGAGGGCAGAGAGGGTTAGGAACTGGCTGAATGGACATGGGGAATCAGGGGTGGAAAGGAGGAGTGTGCTGTCACAGAATGGGATGAGCAATTAGGGTCACATAACTATGTATAAAATTTTGTATGAGAGACTAACTTGAAATGTAAACTTCAGTTAACCTACAACAATTAAAAAAAAAAAAATAGAACTGCTCTGCCCCACAGAGTTAGATTTTGGGGAAGTAGCTCACCAGGCCTTTCTTCCAAGGTGCCTGCTGGGTAGACTGGAACCACTAACCTTTTGGTTAGCAGCCAAAGATGCTGCTGTTGTTGTTAGCTGCCATCGAGTTGAGCTACTCCATAGGGTTTTCAAGGCCATGACCTTTTGGAAGCAGATTGCCAGGCCTGTCTTTCAAGGTGCCTCTGGATGGGTTCAAACTGCCAACCTTTTGGCTCGTAGTTGAGTGCTTAACTGTTTGCACCACCCAGCTGAAGCTGTTCTAGGTATTATATGTATGAAGCCTCAGTTTCCTCAGTTCACTGTAACACTCTCTTTTATGTCAGCAGAATTGTGGCTCTGCAGGAGGGTCTGCCTTCACAGCTCTTGTGGGGTCAATTTTAGTTTGTCCCCTGAGCTCCTTCATCCAGGTCCCCAAACCTTGCTGGATTTGGTTTATGGCCAGCCGTTGAAAACCCAGAATAACCCACCATGAATCACTCACAGGGTGCTTCTAGAAGAAAAGGGGAAAAACAATAAGATGCTGAAGGGACAGTTTGTGGATTAGGAGAGGGAGAATGTCTAATACAGTTCAAGATGTTAGATAAGAGCAGTATGACCACTGTCACTTCCCCCAGAAGGTGAGCACCTTGAAGCCAGAGACAAGGGCTGCAGTGTTCGCAGAGGTGCCCAGGAGCACAGTGCAGTGCTGGCATACAATGTTTCTGAAAAGGATGTAGGAGAGTTACAGAGAAAAATTGGGATAGGATATGTTTTCTTAGATTTGATTCCATGTATTTCTTCAGTTACCTGAATAGTGACCTTTAAGTAGGTTAGAAATATTGAAACTAGAATAATGGAAAGGGAAAAGAAAAAGTAATGGAAGAAAGCAGCAGAAAATTTGGTGGAAAGTTATTGGCTGGCATGAAAATGGTAGCTAAAAGGAAAATGGAAATCTGGGCATTTCTCTGAAAAGATCAGAGAAATTAAAATATGAAAGTTGAGATATGGCCATCAGGTGAGTTTGATATTTCTAAAGAACACTTCATAATCAAAGACTGGCATGATTTGGTATAAGAGAAAAAAATTGATTTTGATTATTATTATTATTATTTGGTAAATTCTTGGTAAAAACACAGTTCTTTCAGATGGGACCTAAATATGAATTAGTGAGTATGACTGTAACATATAAATTCTGTTAAGAGAAAATGGAAGGTATCATTTTACCTGGGATTTGAGTTATCGTCATATACAATGAACTATCTTTGTAATTAATAAGAAGATACATGTTCTCAATATAGAAAAGAACCTTTAATGCTTTAACCACAAAGTAAAGGGCAGGGCAAGGGCAAATGAAATGTTCTGTTGAGTTCAGTAGTGCTGATAGATTGAAGATTGAGGTATGAGTACCTGGTTGTGGTTTTAAGGCTAGGAAGCTTGATGTCTTGATCACCAAGCCCATCGAGAAATACAGGAATGTTTTTGCTTATACCTCATTTTTGCCACCGCATTAATGTCATGAAGAGTCACTAGATCCTTCTCCAGTAAATATACTTTGATGTTACAGCCTCAGTGGCATTTATAATGTACTTATGAATGAGGGAGACACCATTGGAGGAGGTAGTGACTTTAAATTGGACAACTAAGGAACCAAATCAGACAAATCTGAAACTCCGTACTGAAAGATGACAAGGTCATTAGTATGAATGAGTAAATATGTAATGGAAATATTGTGTGGTTGTTCATGTTTATGGAAGCATAAGAGGAAGAGGGGCCAGGCAGAGAAAGGAGGCATTCATAGAGTTATTCACATGAATATTGAAATCATCCATAATAAAGATGAGGCATTAAAAGGAAACTGTGATGTCAGATAATCAGATTGCATAGGTTCAAATATAGAGAACAGAAACAAAACAGGGAAAAGAGGTGTCTAAATCTTGCATAGTGAGATAATGGGATGAAAATTCTCTCCCATGTTATAATCTAATGTCTTTTGATTCAGGAAGAAGGATTTTGCCATGATTTCATATTTCTGCAGTATGACTTGAAGAAATTGTTCATGTAATTTCAAATTTTATCTTTTAAACATTGAATAGTTGAGAAGCTTACATCCAATAATACTTTTATGTTACCTAATTGGTAACTTGCTAACATGTTTATTTAATGTCAGTGAGGAAAAAAATTAATATTAAATGGCTACTATAAAATGTGATTAGCCATTCAAGTGACAAAATGAGAAGTCTCTCATTTGTGCTTTACACGCATCTGTTTCTAGGCCGCTTCCTTACTGATAAGCTCTTTCCTCCTTTTTGTCAGCCAGTTTTTACCTCATGCAAATGGCTAGCTAACAACCCTCCAGAAATCCGTCTCTGTCTGGAAAACCACTGCTTCCCAACTCACTGCCACATATGCAGACACACAACTGTGCAGTGCTCTTCACTTGTTTCTTTGTTTCTCTGTGGGGCTTTTCTGCTGCCACAGGTGTGACTAGTTTGTCTCCCAATAATATAGAATAGTACTTGAAGGCAAGAACTTTTCTCTTTTGAAATCTCCTCTCTCCCACCCGTACAGGAATGTATGCAGAACATTCAGTAGATAATTAATAAATGATTGCTGAGTGTAAAATCGATCCAAAGAATATATCACATGGATGCTTTTCAGAAGATGGCAATTTTCAGTGTGTGTTAGGTTTTCATTTCAGATTTGCTAACTGAAAGTGTTATGGTTTATTTTTGTATTTTAAATACGTTCTGTATTTTTCCTGAGTGTGTTTTCATTGTAGTGAATATGTGAGTAGTTTACAATTTTAAACTTTTTTTTTCCTCTAGGGTATCTCTCTGCTGCCTTTGTTTTCTATGCTATTTCTTCAGTTCTATCAAATTAAGCAATGTTTTATAGCGTAATTTATTTTATAGGTGATTTAAAGAAGCTGTATTATTTCTGTTCTTGTAAAACAAGCTTAAAGATTACAACAAATAAAACATGCAGCAGTAAAATGCAGAGATATAGTTGTATTACTAGTTCATAAAGTATTACTTTCTGTTATTAGAATAATTTTATTAATTTTATTATTCTAATCACAGTTTCATACAATTTTTTTGCTCTTGAACCTGACTATGTTAAGGAATCAATTATTTGAACATTGTTTTTTGTGTTTTTTTTTTACTCTAAATTACAATTTTTTCTTCTAAATTTTACTTTGTTGTTGTTGTTGAGAATATACACAGCAAAACATACACAAATTCAACAGTTTTCTGCATATACAATTTAGTGACATTGATTACATTCTTCGAGTTGTGCAATCATTCTCACTCTCTTTTTCTCAATTGTTCCTCCCTCATTAACATAAACTCACTGCCTCCTAAGGTTCCTATCTCATCTTTCAAGTTGTTTTTATCAGTTTGATCCCATTTCGGTAGTTCTTAAAAGAGCATAATGCTCAAGGCAGACCTTTTTTACTAGTTAGTTAAACCATTGCTCGATTTTAAGATAACTTCAGGGGATATTTTTGCTTCTAGGTTTAAAGATTATCTCAGGGCAATAGTTTCAGGGGTTCGTCACCCTCCCTGCCTCTAGAAGGTCTTAAGTCCATAAGAATTTGAAATTATGTTCTGCAGTTTCCCCATTTTGATTAGGATTATTCTATGAAATCTTTGATCAAAACGTTCAGTAATGGTAGCTGGGCACCATCCAGTTCTTCTGGTCTCATGGCAAAGGAGGCAGTTGTTCATGGAAGCAGTTAGCCACACATTCCCTATCCCCCTGTTATTCTTGACTCTTCTTCTTCCTCTTTTGCTCCAGATGAATAGAGACAAGTTGTCATGCCTTGCACTTGCAAGCTTTTAAGACCCCAGGCACTACACAATGAACTAGGAGGTATAACCAAAGCACTGAATACGTTTTTAGGCCAATTAACTGGGACATCTCATGAAACCATGATCCTAGACCTCCAAACCAAGGAACCAAATCCCATGAGGTGTTTGGTTGTACATAAGAAGCCTCAGCAGCTACTCTTTTCTGGGGGAGGCGTGGGGTCATTGTTGTAAATATATCTTTACACAACTTTTGCCAGTTCAACTTTTTACAGGTGTACAACTTATTGACAGCAATTGCAATAACTGGCTGTGCAACCCTTCCCTTAATCAATGTGATTTTTCCATCACCATTAAGCCCACTTTACCCCCTCCCTCCTGCCCCTAGTAACTAGTAATAAGCTTTGTTCTTTATACATTTGCCTTTTCTTGGCTTTTTACATAAGTGAGGTCATACAATATTTGTCCATTTGTGATTGGCTTATTTCACTCAGCCTAATGTCTTCAAGCTCCATCCATACTGTAGCACGTATCAATACTTCATTTCTCCTACTGGCTGAGTAGTATTCTGTTGTATGTATGTACCACATTTTGTTTATCCATTCATCTGTTGATGGTCATTTAGGTTGTTTCCACCTTTCGGCTATTGTGAATAGTGCTGCAATGAACACGTGTACACGTCTCTTTTTGAGTCTCTGCTTTCAAGGCTTTTGGGTATATACCTAGGATTGGAATTGCTGAGTCATATGACAGTTCTATTTTTAGTTTTTGAGAAACTGCCACAGTTTTCAACAATGGCTGTACTGTTTTACATTTCCACCAGCAATGGATAAGGTTTCCAATTTCCCCACATCCTCGCCAACATTTGTCATTTTCTCTCTTTCTTTTTTTTTTTTAAATCTTAGCTATCCTAAACCCAAAACCCATTGCTGTTGAGTCAATTCCAACTCACAGTGACCCTATATGACCGAGTAGAACTGCCCCATAGGGCTTCCAAGGAGCAGCTGGTGGATTCAAACTGCCGACCTTTTGGTTAGTAGCCGAGCTTTTAACCACTGTGCCTCCAGGGCTCCTAGCCATTCTAGTGGGAGTGAAATGATATCTCATTGTGGTTTGAGTTGCATCTCCCTGATGGCTAATGATGTTGAGCATCTTTTCATGTGTTTGTTGGCCAAACTCTTTTCTTCATACGCAACTTATGATTGTCCACAGGGATTTGGTCCTGTCCAGTGCTCATTAGTAATTTTCCTCTCTGCTCTTTCACTGTAACCTGTAAGCACGCTTAAGCCTTCTAATCATTAAAACTTTTCTTCATGCCCATGTACTCTTCTAGCTAATCTTTTCCTTTCCTTCACAACCAAGTTTCTCAAAACAATAATGCGCCCTAAAAATTCCCACATCTGTCTCTATGTTCCCACTGTTTCTCTATCTTCCACCTTTAGGGAAATTATTCCGGCAGTGTCCACTTAATTGTCATATCCAGTGGTCTTTCTAATTCACATCGTATTCGACTTGTGGACAACTTTCTTTTTCCTGAAAGTATCTCTTCCTTTGTCTTTTGTGACACTTGTCTTTGCATATCATTCTACCTTCTTTTAAGTTGACCTTATGGCTTCTTTTTGCTTACTATTTCTTTTACATTTGATGTTTATTAGTGATGTGTCCTTTGATTTTTATAGTCTCATGCTGTACTTTCTCTGTGCCAACTCATCTAGGCCCATGGCTTAAATCAAGGACTCTTCTGTTGAGCTACTCATCTCCATTGCATTTACTTCTGCCTAGTTTAGGCTTTCATGATCTCCTAGTCAAATGGTTGTGTAGTGTCCTGGTGATTCCTTCTCTTCCACTTCCCTGGTAATCCTGTAATCTAGACTCTTTATTGAATATAGAGTGACCTTTTTAAAATGCACTAAAAAAAAAAAAAAGAAGAGCCAGAAACCAAACAAAACCAGTTACTGTCAAATTGATTCCGATTCCTAGAAGTCCTTTGTGTGTCAGAGTAGAACTGCACTCCATAGGGTTTTCAACGACTATGATCTTTTGGTAGTAGATCACCAGGCTTTCTTCCGAGGCACCTCTGGGTGGATTTGAACCACTATCCTTTTCAACCTTTCGGTTAGTAGCTGAGCTCTTAACTGTTTGCGCCACCCAGGGATTCCTAAAAAAAGAAAGAGCCCTCCCTTATCATCCTTTTATGACTCGTTATTGTCTAAATATAAAAGCCAAATTCCTTGCATGAGATTTAAGGAATTTTATGGTTTGGTTCTTGCTGACCTCTCCAGCCCCATCATTTGCCTCTCCCACTCTTCCTTCTTCCAGCTATATTTACATGTCCTATAAATTCCCATACTTCATGAACATTTTCGTCATGTTACTGCTCCTGTTCCAAAATGCCCAAATTCTTACTGCCATTATCTCTGAAAATTCTCATTTTTTTAATTTATTGACTTATTTTTTAAAAAATTTTATTGTGTTTTGGGTGAAAGTGTACAGCACTAATTATTTTTTCATCAAAAAATTTATATACACATTGTTTAGTGACATTGCTGGTAATCCCCACAGTGCTTGTCAGCCCTCTCCCCCTTCCCCTTTCCACCCTAGGTTTTCCATGTCCATTCATCCATTTTTCCTGTCCCTTCTTGCCTTCGCTTTTCAGCAAGTGTTGAGCCCTGGTGGCATAGTGGTTAAGAGCTCGACTGCTAACCAAAAGGTCGACAGTTCAAATCCACCAGCCACTCCTTGGAAACCCTGTGGGACAGTTCTGTTCTGTCCCATAGGGTCACTATGAGTCGGAACCGACTCTGTGGCACCTAACAGCAACAACATACTAGATTGAACTAAAAAGCATGATCCTCACTTATGTTATTGTTTGTTTTATAGGCCTGCCTAATTTTTGGCTGAAAGGGGAACTTATGGAGTAGCTTCAGTTCTGAGTTAGCATGGTGTCCGGGGGCCATAATATCGGGTGTTACTCTATTCTCTGTCAGACCAGTAAGTCTGGTCTTTTTTTGTGAACTTGAATTTTGTTCTACATTTTTTTCCTGCTCTCTCCAGGATTCTCTACTGTGATCCCTGTCAGAGAGGTCATGAAAACTTTCATTTTTTAATGACTTGGCTGAAGCACTATTTATCCAACGAAGCCCTCCTTGATCTACTCCAAGGTAGAATTAGCCACTGTCTCCTTTTTGGCATTACCCGTCGCTGTCGAGTGGATTCTGACTCATAGCGACCCTATAGGACAGAGTAGAACTGCCCTATAGGATTTCCAAGGCTGCAGTCTTTACAGAAAGAGGCTGCCACATCTTTCTCCCACGGAGCAGCTGGTGGGTTCAAACTGCCAATCTTTTGGTTAGCAGTTGAGCACTTAACTGTTGTGCCACTAGGGCTCCTTTGTGGTATTACAGCACCCTGAAATGTGGTCCTTGCCCTCTCTAAGCTTATATTCTAGTCAATAACACAAAAAACAGTAATAAATGGTTACTCTGATGGGAAGGACGGGGAGCCACAGAGTGTGTTAAGAGGATACTTGACTCAGATTTCCAGGGGAAGTGACTGCTGAGGTGACATTTGTAGGATGAGTAGGCCTTATCTAGGAAAACGGGAAGAGATGGAGAGAAACTTATTCTAGGTAGGTAAGGGCCTGGAGGGTAGAGGGATAAGGGAGCTGACCTTTGAGTCTTCCTGTGGCTGGAGTATAAATTCAAGATGTGGGATGGAAAGGAGAATAGGAGCTGGTTCAAACAAGGCCTTTAAAAAATGATGAATTTGGAGCTACCTGATCAGATCAACCGTAGAAAGATCTCTCTGGTGGCAGTGACGAGAAGAGATTGGAAGGGGGCTAAGGGGGCCACAGAAGAGTTACGGGATTGTTGCAGCTTATCAGGAGAGATGGTGATGGCTTAGAGTAGGTGGTAGTGGAAACAAAGAATGAGTGGATTATAGAAATTTTTAGGAAGAACAGTAGGATTTGTAAGTCACTGGATGGATATCCAAGGACGTGAGGGGAAGAAATACAGGATGCTGCCCACAGTTCTGATGTGGACAGTGGGTGGTGCCATTTAACAAGAGTAGGTACCACTGGAGAGAGTTATGTTTGTGGGGAAGATGAAGATCTCATCTTTGTGTTTGAGGTTCCTGTAGGACGTGAAAATAGAGGATAATAGGCAGTCTGAAACCTAGAAGACAATCCTACCTCTTCATCTCCCTTTACTGAACTGTAACATTTTTAAGGAGAGTGATCGTGTCTTAGTCTTCTTTGAATGCTGTGTGATTGTCATATAATCCTCTTTCAATAACTGTTTGAATGAACACATGAATGAATGAGTGAATGAATGAATGAAATGGGAATACTCTCTAGGGTGATCTTTCCTATCTACTCTTCTACACAAAAGAGTTAAATTTGGGTTATTTAGCCAATCAAGATTATCCTTGTTAGTCTTTTCAGGATTCTTATCATGAGTATTTCTACTTTAGCAGAAGAACTAAAAACAAAATATCAGAGGTAAATGTAAGAGCCATTTCCCTCCTCAGAACTTATGAATACATTTTTTCTGATCCTGTGTTGGTGTTGTTATCTGGTTTTTTCTCCCTGAGATTTACATTGTTTGTGACTTTAATAAAGGTCTCACATAGACACTCAGGTACTATTTTGTATTATCTGTACTAATGTTCAGGTAATGAAAAGTTGACTGTATTTTTAAGTCTAAGTAACTCACTTTTCTGCAAGGTATACTTACCCACATAATGAGAAAATGAATTGTGCTTTCCAAAGTGGATCCTATAAGGTGTCATTTTCTCCCCACATTTATATTGAGTTTGGAGTTAATCTGGTGTTATCCCTAGGTATTATAAAAGAGAAGTGGTAAGGATTCTTGTGCAAAATAATTTTGCCTAAAATGTAGCAATTGTGTTTTTGAATGAACTGTGAATTTCTTGAGCAGTGACAAGCACACACACATTCTCTCTTTCATATAATGCTCCTATTGGACCGTGCTGTGTTACCAACCAATGACAATCTTTGGAAGAGAGCCACTTGGGAACAGCAGATGTTCTTTTTGGTTCCTTCGGCAGTGAGGGACACTGTGAGTCAAGGTTAAGACTTTGGGAGCTAAATAATAGTTTTTTTTTTTTTTCTTTCAGAAATCAGTCCCAATGGTTATTGACTTTGTCTTCAAAAATTCTGGAGATCTGAAGTGATTAAGAATTGAACTTTCTTATGTTTATCATAAACCACTAGGGAGAAAATCAAGTGAATCTGAGCTCTGATGAGGAATGCTTGGGTCTCAGTCAAGGTAGCTGCAATCAGAATATAATTCAAGATGCTGGGATAGGAGATCACTGATTTCTGCAAAAAGACAAGTAGACCAAAAAAAAAAAGTCACTCTTGATCTTCATTTTTAACTTTGCTTTGCAAATTAAGCCTTTAAAAAAGCATCCTTGATTGAGGTGAACCATGCATATTTTTAAGTTACGTTTTGCTTAACTCCGCTTCTGCAGTTTGAGTACACTCTGTGCCTCTGCACTTGGAGATCTGTTAGGCTGAAAATACTGAAATAATTTTGTAAGATGATATATGTTACAATGTAGAATGGTTTTGATAATTTTATTACAGAGATGTCTTGGTCTCCAACAAAGAATGAAATAATAGAATTAAATTTTTTTTTTTTTTTTTAGTGGAACTCTTATGTATAGTTGCCATCATTCACCATGTCTGATGACTTTCAAATATTTTATCCCTTCACCGGATTTTTTTCTGAGCTTCAGTCTGAATATCAAAGTGCTCACGAGACATCACACCACTCAGATGTCATGATGGTAGCTCAAATTCTGCAGATCTCAGTCACACTGAACTCATGATTTTCTCCTCAAACCTGGTCTAGTTCCATTGTTTCCTGTCGCAGCATGGCATCACCACCTGTTCAGTTGTACAACCAGAAACTCAGGAGAGGAAATATTCTTGCCACCACCTTCTCCTTCATATTCAATTCATCAGCAAGCTCTGTTGGGGTTTTTTTTTTTTTATTTTTAAGTATTTCTGGAACCTACCTCTCACCCTACCCCCCGTTCTCTAACTCCCCTGATATCACTGTGGTCCAGTGGTTCTCAACTAGGGGTGACTTTGCTTCCTGGGGACCTTTGGCAATATCTGGAGGCATTTATTGTTGTCACAACTGGGGGCTGCTACTGGTATCTAGTTGGTAGAGGTCAGGGGTGATGCTAAACATACTACAATACACAGGAAAGTCTCCCACAACAAAGAATTATCCAGCCCAACAAAATGTCCATAGTGCAAGGTTGAGAAACCATGCTCTAATTGAAGCCAATATCATCTCATTCCTAGATTACCACAATAACATTTTAATTGCTCTTCCTCTATCTAGTCTACCCGTTATACCATACACAGTGGTGTGGTCTTTAAACAACGCAAACTCAGCTTCAATGTCCTTTAGGCTTCTCTTTACTGTTACAGTAAAGACCACACTTCCTTAACGCACTCTGTGAAAGGCCCTGGCAATTTACGCAACTTCAGTTGCTGTTGCTCCAAGATTGGTCTGTTTTGTAGCTGTATTGACTTGTTTTTTGTCTTTGCATGTGTCTTTCTCTTCCTTGCTGATGGCCTGTCACATGCACTCCCTTCTGCCTGGAATATTTTCTTCCCAACCCTTATCTGGTTAACTTCCTTTTGCACATTCTCCAGCTTGTAACTCAAACATCATTGTATTTGAGTAGTATACCTTGAATCCTACTCTAGATTAGTCTTCTAATAAAAATTCTCATAGCGTTGGACTTTTTCTTTTCGTAACACTTAAGTTTATTGTAAACTTCCTTCCTCATTTTGAAATGGGGACAATTAAAAGAATAATAGCTAATATTTGTTAAACATTTATGCCAGACACCCTTTTTGGAGCTCTGTACGTATTTTTCTTTAATCATCACAACAACCTCATGTGATAATACTATTTTATGTTGTTGACTCATTTAGTACAGTGTAAGACACATTTTCCTCAACTTCTCTGATTAGGGTGTCTCATCAATGACACTTTATATTTGAAAGAACATGATATTAATCCCATTTTACAGATGAGAGAGCTGAGACACAGAAAGGTTAAGTAAATTGACCAGAATTGACCTGGCAAATGTTGGTATCAGGATTCAAATCTAGGCAGTATGACTCTATAGTCCGTATCAGTGCCAATTCTGTGCCTTCCTGTATCATAAGGATTGCTGTGAGATTTATCAAGAAAATACATGTCAAGTATTTAGCTTACTGATATATAGTAAGCAGTGAATAAATGCCAGTTATGATTAGTTAGTATCTTTAATATTTCTCTTAGCGTGTAATTATCTAATGCTATCTCTTCATAGAAAGAAAGATTTCAGGAAGGCAAGACCTCTGTTCTGCTTTTCACTTTCTCTCTTTAGCTTAGCAGTGAGCTAGGTAAAAAGTGGTTTGTTTTTTTGAATGCATAAACAAATCTTTGAATGAAGAGAGGGGCTAGTAAGGAGAATTGGAGACCTGTCATCTTAAGACATGAACGTTTATCTTCAGTGATTGGATTGTGCCTCTCTTAAGGTACTTAACCCCATTCTGTGTTGTAACATTTGTTTGTGTAATTGTCTTTTATCTCCTCACCAGATTAGAAACTCCCTTCACATGTGGCATTGCATCCCTAGTATCTACCACAGGACTTTGTATAGAAGATAGTACGTATGTTGGGCTAATTGACTCTTGAATCACCCTAGCACTTCCAGCTCTTTTCAGGACCCAGTACTATTGTAGAAGAAGATTATTTCTGGGGATTATTTTAACAGCATGGTAAAAACTTTTTGACACTGAAATGATATATTTCCAAATTATCATGAGGAATATATCAAATGAATACTTTTGCATATTTTTACAGAATTACTGTGAGTTATGAAAAAAAGTCATTGTACTCAGTTAAAAAACAGTGATAGATATTTACAAGTAACCTGCTTTTTTTTTAATGCTTTAATCTATATTTAAGTAAGAGTTGTAATTTCTCAGAGAGGGTTTAAGAGGGGTTGTTCATCAATAGCCTTTATATGCTGGCCTCCACGAACAACTCCCTCCTTTGCCATGAGACCAGAAGAACTAGATGGTGCCCAGCTACCATTACTGAACACTTTGATCAAAGATTATATAAAATAATCCTGATCAAAAGGGGCAAAGTGCAAAATAGATTTTCAAATTCTCAGACTTTCTGGAGCCATGGAGGTTAGATGAACCCCTGAAACTGTTGCCCTGAGATAATCTTTAAATCTTAAAGCAAAACTATCCCCTGAAGTCCTCTTAAAACCAAACAATATTAGCTTAACTAGTAAAGAATGTCTGCTTTGACCATTATGCTCTTTTAAGAACTATCGGTATGGAATCAAACTGACAATAGCAACTTGAAATATTAGATAGAAAGTTTAGGGGGCAGTGAGTTTATGTTAATGGGAGAGAAACAACTCAGAAAAGGAGAGTACACAACTTGAGGAATGTAATCATTGTCACTGAATCGTACATGTAGAAACGGTTGAATTGGTATATGTTTTGCTATGTATATTCCTAACAGCAACAACAAAATAAATAAAATTAATTAAAAAACAACACAATCATGAGAACTGAAATACTAAAAAAAATAAAAAGAATGAGAAAACAGCATTTTAAGCGTTGGAGGTTGTTTATCTGAATTACTCACTGTGTTGTACAATAATGAATTTATAGCCTTTCCAAGTGGCTATACTTACTGGAAGGCTGAAGAATGAATCTTTTTGTGCCAAGGAGAATGTTAGGTCTTGGGCCTAAGCAATTTACCCAGCTTCTTCCTTTTGGGTCTAGTTTCATCTCTTTGGCAGCTGAATGCAAAAGATATTACATTCTGCCCTATTGATGCCAAAAGTTCACAGAAGAGAGAATTGTTGGCAGGTTGTGTTTGTTTTAAGGGACAGAGGTGTTTGAATTTCACACTTTAATTTTCAGGGACTTGTTCGTACATTACAGGTGAGAGGTTCACAGAATCATGCACTGTGTACTAAGCACTTGGGGACAGAGCACATGTTTCACCTTGATTGGATGATCACACTGCTCCATGGTGGCCGTTGTTACAGGGGCTATACACTGCCCAAGGCCCAAAAGGGGATCTTGAATGGAATTGAAATTAATTATGTAGTTTCAGGGTTTAAATACCTTATAATAGAAGAAGGTGTCGCAGCGGCGACGGTAATCGGGACGGCGAAGACAGTAACCAACTGCACAACTCTTACAGAGAAGTGGGGCCAGGAGGGTCACTCTGAGGAGTCGACCCCCACTTCAGTCCCAGGAGTTTATTTTATAGTCAATACAGCAATCAACAAGGCAATTAACAAAACAATGGGCTTTGAGTACGGGCAAAGGTCAATCAGTAAAGGGACAGTAGGTTTGGGAAAACACATCCGGACAAGTCTCGACTTGTTGGAGACAAGTCTCAACATGCTGTGCAGCATAGAGGCCTGTGGGGGCTGCAGTTGTCAATAGTGCAGCCATGTTTAAATGGCATATATCCCCACAAGAAGGGACGTGTTTTACTAAGTACAATGACTATTTTGACCACTAATGTGATATTTTTATCTTAGGCAGTTGTACCTATAGATTGATACTTCTATGCAAAAAATAAATGAATGGAGTCTGTAGACCACAGGCTAGCCATTTCTATATTATGTTTTTACTTAAATTATGTTTTAGTTACTTAATTTGTAGCAAAACAGTTAGGATATAGGAGGATCCTGTAATACCTATTCATTTTTTTACATTAAACATGTCATACCTTTGTAATATTCATATTAATTATTTTGCATATCTAATTTCATTGTCCAGCTGGACAATGAATAAGGAAGACTGAAGAAGAATTGATGCATTTGAATTATGGTGTTGGTGAAAAAAATGGAATATACCATCGACTGAAGAATGAACAAATCTGTCTTGGAAGAAGTACAGCCAGAATGCTCCTTAGAAACAAGGGTAGCAAGACTTCATCTCACACGCTTTGGGCATGTTATCAGGAGAGACCAATCGCTGGAGAAAGGACATCATGCTTGGTAAAGTAGAGGGTCAGTGAAAAAGAGGAAGACTCTCAAAGAGATGGGTTGACACAATGGCTGCAACAATGGGATCAAACATAGCAACAACTGTGAGTATGGTGCAGGACAGGGCAGTGTTTCATTCTGTTTTACATAGGGCTGTTATGAGTTGGAACCAACTTGATGACACCTAACAACATATCTAAATATTTGGAGGGATGTTATAAATGCAGACAGTTCTGAAAATATGAGAATAAATGTGTGGAATTCTATTATAATTTAAAAATATGCAGAAAACAATAAAAGACAACTTGTTTTTATTGTCTATACACAGAAGCAGACTCATAAACCTGTATTATTTTCATCACTGTCAAATAACTAAATCTAAAGAGTTTCTCCTCACAAATGGAGATGAGGGATTTGTTTCCTTTGAGATAACAATTGATGCTACTCTGGATTAATTTCTTTTAAATGTGCATGTTCTTTTATTCTACAGTTCCACCTCTACTGATAAGGTCATGTAAGTCCTTCAAGATAAATGTATGTAAATGTTTATTTCAGTATTGTTTTAATATCAAAATTTGGGAACATTTTAAATACTTATCAATAGGCAACTGAATAAATAATACATTCATCCAGTGAAATGCTGTGTAGTGTTTAAACAGATTGGGATAGGTCTCTATGTTTTGACGTGGCCTGGAGTTCAAGGCATATATTTACAAGTAGCAGAATGGTATTGAGAGTATGGCTTTATTTACCACATTTTCATGCAAATAATTTGCACTTTCTATGTTTGTTTGCCAACTGTGCCCTCCCCCCACGAGGTATTTTTGTAGGCGCACTATACTAATTTTTTTTTTTCTTTACAGTAGCATGTAAAAAAAATTGGCATAGCGGCTTATAGAAATACATCATGGGGGGAGGGTGCAGTTGGCAAACAAACATAGAAGGCATGCATTATTTGCGTAAAATATGGGGTAGGTATAAGATAAGGTTTACATAAATGTGCTTTTGAGTGTGTACATCCCTTTTGGAAACAGACACAAGATATAACAAACAATGGTAACTGCTAGGGATAGAAAGATTCAGAGGCTGGGGGACTTTTATTTTTGCCTTTATTTCTCTCTACTGTTTAAACTTAAAAAAAAAAATTTTATAAGATAGTTACATTTTAATTTTTAAGTGGAGTACTCCAAATTGAATCCTTAATTCTTCCATTGATTGTTTCTCCATATTGGATGCCATTTGATTAACAAGTGAGTGGAAAGAAGAGAGCATGTGAAGAAATTGGAGGAAGTGTATATTTTAATTTAGCTTGTGAATTACTGCCACCCTCTCCACATGGCCTCCTGGATGCACCAGATGACATTATCTGGGGGACTGTGTGTCTTTCCTGCATGTGTGGTGGTGCAGCCCCTGCAGTTAGTGTTAGGGCGTTGTTTTACACACACACCCCTCAGCAAACTGATATTTGTGGTGCCCTCTTTCAGAGCTCATCATTATAGAGCCTTTTCTTAGACTGAAGAGGGGTGCTCTGTTGTCAGGGCCAAATTATAGCTTGGATAATTACTTTTGTTCACTTTCCTCTCCTCTCTTTTAATAGATAGCAGTGCTATTTTTTGTTAGGGTAATAATGGATGCATAGGGATTTTTTTCTCCAAATTCTTTGTTGTCTTTCCATAATTCACATAATGTATTCAGAATATTAGGGAGTCTTTTATCTCTTGTTTTTTTGTAAATGGTCAAATTGAAATTTGGTGAAAGCAACTGACTCTTTGGAGACAATGCCTGAATTAAGATATACACGGAGCAGTAACAGATGAAGTCTCTCAAATGTGTGCTTCGTACTGTGTCTGAAGAGAGTTGCTGCCTTTAACCCAAAAGTGAGGACAGTCTGAGGGGCTGCTTTAAAAGAAAAAAAAAAAGGCATTTATCAGCAGAGATAATGAAATATTATCATTAATGAGATAATAAGATATTTCCTAGGATAGAAATGCTGGAAAGACATTAATTTAAAGCCGTATACAATATGTTTTTTTACATTGTAACCAAACAAGTATTAAACCTTATAAATTTGTTGAGAAATATTTATCCATTTTTATTGCATAAGTACAGGTAGCGGGAGCAAAGAAAATTGTGATTAGGTGACATGATGGGATGACAATAAAGATAAAATGTCTAAATTCTAAGGGCCAGTCCTCTGTTGGGCGTCATAGTCATGCCTGCACTACTCTTGGATTCAGTGCAGGGGTCTTGGGATCAGTGCTAGACCGATAGCAGAGAATAGCTGGATCAGGTTTTAATCTTAGACATTGCAAAATGCCAATCAGACCCCTGGCTTGCGCCAGTTTTCAGAAATACTATGTGAAATGTGGATCATAAAGCAGAATTTGGCTCTAAAACACTGAATTAAAATTATTCTTAGGAAGGCTTCAATTAACTCCACAGCAAAACTACCAGTATTCTCAGTTTTCTAGCTAGAGATGCTTATGAGAGTAGCAGATGGCCACACAAAGCAACCATGTTATTTTATTTCCAAATTTAATGTAAACTGAACTCATAAATTTTTAAAAATAAGACTCCTCAAATTTACCACAGTAATCCTAGGTGCCGGAATCAAATCCTGGGATCCTGTAAATGGTTTCTAAATTTGTTGATGTAATTTTTTTGTTTGTTTTTAGTAGTAAACTCATGTGGTTTAAAAGTAACCTCCCTGTAGCCTCAATTGTTTGAACTTACACATCCTTTCTTCCCAGAATGTCAGCTTGTGCTGTGAGGTGCAGGACGTGGTAGAGCATGAAAACTTTGTATTGAACGTGGCTCTGCAAATAACTAGCTGGGAGACTTTAGGCAAAGTTATGTGACCGCTTGAAACTTCCCTGTCCTCATCTGTAGACACATAACCATAGGTTGTGTAAGGAGTCCGTGAGAGGAACCATATGAAGCAGTTAATTAGTACGGTACCAAAAACACAATAAATGTTTAATTATTAGCTGTTTTTATTAAAATTGCCCTTTTTTTAAACATTGGACGATAGGAAATAGAAGGGATGGATGGTGGTTTCTTTAAATTTTGTTCATATTTTTAAAAGCAAATAACATAGTGTAATGACAGGGAAGCATTATCTTGCAGCAGATAGCCTTTAAGTATGAATAAGAGTTAAAATATTTAACAGCAGGTATAGCTTGGCCACTGACCCTTCAGAATGGATGCTGCAGGTAAGGTGTTGCCAGTGTGCACTGGCTGAACACCAGCCTGGTCTTCAGAAGCCCTTCTCACAGAGTGAGTGGCCATGCCTGTATTTCTATGATGTGGCATTGTCATTTGATATCTAATAGGAAAATATAGTGTCCTACGTAGTTATGTTTTAGTTAATCTGGAGTTAGGAAAAAGAGATTTTGTTTGTTTGTTTGTTTTAACCCCCTGGTGAAATTCTTGAAACAAAAAGAATTTTGGAACTGATGGGGTCCTTGGGGGGCATCTAGTATAAGCCCATTTACTCCATTCTGCAAATTAGCAGACTGAGTCCCAGAGAGAAGGGGTAGCAACAGTAGCCCAAGGTTCTAACTCTGTCCAGTGTTGTCTCCATCACTTACGCTGCTTTCTAGGAATCAGTACTTCCCAGGCTTTGATGAGTATGGGGTCCTCACAGAGACTGGATCTGTACTTGACTGTTCTTGATTAAGGTTTTTGCCAAGACTCAGGCCATTTTTTCTGAACTAAATTAATCACTGTAGAATAGAGATATGGACAGTGCCAGAAAATGGAGTGAATGTGTATCCATTGCACAAAACATCTAAGGAGTTGTGGTGAAAAACAAAAAAAATCTGTTACTGTTTGCTTTTTTTGTGTGATTTCTTCGCTGTTTTTCCTAAAATGTCAGTTGTACAAAAACCATTCTGGTTTGTTGAAAGTTCCAACTAGATTCCAGTTATTTGAGGTTTTACCTTGGCGAAGAAGTTGAATTAATTTCTCTGCCCTCTTCCTATGGTGAATACACTCTTGAGGCTTGGGCCATTCTATTACAATCAGAATGTCACCTATATTGATAGCTCATGTAAGATTTCAGCTGAAAGAATTTGACCCTGTTGCTCTTCAGTGGTGGAACTTCTTAAGTTGCAGTTTCCAGGGTTTATATTTTTACTTACTTTACATGTAACCTGCACAGATAGAAGGAAAAAATATATTTGATGTCTGGTCAAGTTAACTACTGTTTTCTTTCTCAGTTTTCTCCTTTGTTGTTTTGTCATCTCTGTCATTTTCAAACATTTTCACTTTGTCTTGGTTCTTTATATAGTCCTTTATAAATTTATACATTTCGAGATTCATCTGGAGTTTGTTTTTTTTTCTTTATCCATTTGAAGTGTCTCTGTTAGTTGTTTTTCTGAGGATTGGCATTGTATTATTATTATTATTTTACTATAAATTAGTTCGTGATGAAATATGTATCCAAGCTCTTATGTAAGTAAAAGCGACATTGTCAAGGATATGTTCTGAGTGCCCATTCTGGGAAATCACACTGAGAGTAGTTGATATTGCAGTGATTATCTTAGAAAGAGGTGCTTTCTCTCCTTAAACAGTGGCTTAGATGGGCAACAACAAATCAAATATTTACACTTTTCTTTGCAAAATAATTTAGCTTTAAAAAATGCACAGGCTTGAGGATGGGATAAGGATCTCTACCCTAGAGGGAGGATTACATAGTGAGTGGACACAAATTATACCCAAAGCAGTTTGCGGTTATATTGGAAAAGTCTTTGTTTAATGACAAGCTAATTTATTTCTTATTTTAAGACTTTATTACAACCTCAAGGAGCCCTGATAGTGCAGTGGTTAAACACTTGGCTGCTAACCAAAAGGTTGGAAGTTTGGACCTCCTAGTTGCTCCGTGGGATAAAGATGTGGCAGTTGGCTTCCGTAAAGATTACAGTCTTGGAAACCCTGTGGGGCAGTTCTACTCTGTCTTATAAGGTCTCCATGAGTTGGAATTGACTCGATTGCAGTGAATTTTGTTTTTAGGAGCGCTGGTAGTGCAGTGGTTAAGCTCTTGGCTGCTAACAGAAAGGTCAGCAGTTCAAACCCACCAGCCGCTCCTAGGGAGAAAGATGTGGCAGTTTGCTTCTGTAAAGATTTACAGCCTTGGAAACTGTGGGGCAGTTCTACTCTGTTCTATAGGGTGACTATGGTCGAAATTGACTTGATGGTAGTGGGTTATTACAACCTCTTCTCCTCAAACCTTTTGTTAGCTGCAGCAAAGTTGATACAATATGTCATGATATAAATCAGGTTTTCAGATATTAGTGTTTTAAAATCACGAACTTCCAACAATCCCTTTGTGTTTTGTTGGCATTAAAGCAAGAAAAATGTTCAGCATGGACATTTTCTTCATTTAGCTATGGAGTATATGCAAAAATCTGGGTTTATACTTATGTGGCTATCTTCTTTTTTTTTTTTTTCCATTTCATTTTTCTCAATACTACATCCATTTCTTATCTCTTCATTTTGCAGTAATAGAAGCAGCCTTAACAGTTGCAAGATTACATATTTATATCAGGGTTCAGACTGTGAATTCATTCTTTTCTAGGGAAGTAGAAAGATCATGTAAAAATGGTGACCACATGTTGACAGATGCATGATTTAACAAAACCAAAGGCAATCATTTCAAAGAAAAATGTTTTATTTTCTGCCAGCAGAGTATAATGGAGAGAAATTGGCTGGTATTATTTTAAAAAATTGCCCAAATCACTGTAGTTAGTGTAAAATTGTCTCTGGAACTATTTCCTGTAAGTTAACCAGACATATGATTGTATCCTTTCTATTTTGAATACTGAAGCTCACATTTCAACCGTCTCGCATGGAGCCTATCAGGTATAATAGCTCTTTGTAAAGGTGCTTCCTTTTCTTTTTTCGTCTCTCCCATCTAAGCTTCCACCTTCATTCACCCCAAACTTAGAGTACTTATAACTTAGGAATTCTCAGAAGTTTTAGGAGTTAAACATTGTTCACGAAGAAATCAAGACAGTGAGCTACGCAAAATGAGCTCCAGCCTGCAAAAGTTCAAGTGAAATTAACATAAACGTTGTTTATGCTGTTAAAGATTCTCTATGCATTTCAGCTGAAAGGAGATTTCATTTTTATTTAACATGCAGTTCGTAGGGCTTGCTTTTATTTTTTTCCTTCGTACTTATAAAGTAATTTCAGACATTACGCACTGGGACCTGCTTATATTGTTTGTAGATATAGTAAGTATTATTAACAGAAAATCAGATTTGTGTGTCAATGAAAGAAATAATGCAGTCTGATATGATTCCAGCAGACACATACCTCTGAGCAAGCCTAAGCGGCATGAGTCACTTGGTGGAATGTCTATAGTCAGATCACTGCTTTGCCCAGTGATGTTTTCAGTAGGTTAATAGGGGTTGGAGGTAATCTGGTGGCTGCTTCCAAGTCACTTACAGATCAAACCATCCTGTGGTCTATATTTAGGAAGAACAGTGTTGTCAGCCCTTCAAACTTATTGCAAAACAGTGCAGATATTACTTACCTTGGGGATGCACGGGAATGCTGCATTTGTGTCTACACAGTGCCAAAAAAACTGGTGTGCACCTGATCTGGATAATTGATTTTGTTCTAGTGTGGTGCCAGACAGTAACCAACAAGTGTTTGTTGATTGCTCCAGGTGTTTGATATTCTGTAGGAATGTTCCAGGGCGTAATACATGGAGGAGAAGCAGACATACTTTAAATATGCAAAATTTTCCATCATCTGAACATACCCCACCCACCCAGCCATACACAGAATATTTTCATATAATGTTTAAGATAGAGCTGTAACTCTTATATGTAGTTTACCCCTGCTATCCGAAAGGAGATTGTTCCTGTGAACCCTTTCATAAGGTGAAATGGTGTAAAAAGCTGAGAAACAATTACTATTAATGTATATGGGAAAAATTTTTGAGCATTCCCAGACCCCAAAAGTAAACTACCAGTTCATACCAAATAACACGTAAAACCTAAAATAACACTAAACCTGTTGCTGTCGAGTCAATCCCGATTGAGAGTAGAACTGCCCCGTAGGGTTTCTAAGAAGTGACTGGTGGATTTGAACTGCCAGCCTTTTTGGTTAGTGGCCATAACTGTTAATCACGGTGCCACCAGAGCTCCTAAAATAACACTAACATATAGTAAAAGCAGGAATGATATGATACACAGCTTTCTCAGGGTGGACACTGCCTCTTTAACAGCTCGATGCAAAACAAACACTGTACACTATTTCTGTTTTTCGCCTTTTTTTTGTAAAAGGGAAACTCCTCTTTGGATTTCTTTCACTTAGTGAAAACAGGTACTGATGGAGGTCTTTTTTAAAGGTGAAGTGGTATAAAGCAAACTTTCAGAAAGCAGGGGATACGTGTAAACCATGCTCTTCTTTCAGCTTAAACAGTTGATATTCCTTATTAGCTAGACTCAAGAATAACTGATCTATGCTCTGCTCTGTCAGTTCTGGAGAAGGCCAGATTCATTTAGAAAAGTGGAGTTGAGAGTATTTCACTGTTGTTAAAAAAAAAAAAATTAAGTCAGTTTTTATACATCATCCACAAGTTTAATAATAGTGCAACCTCACTGACCCCTATATGAAAGTCAAGTTGGATTCTTATGTATTGAAGGCGTTGGGACTGTAGTTGACATTAACAGGCTGCTCAATGGGGTGCGCACCACTCAAACTGTAGGTAAAATGGGCAACAACTTTAATGCACATCAGACACATTCATTAGTAGTTCCACTAGTGTTATGTGGCAAAAACACAAGTGAAAATAGAATTTATAAGTGGAAAGAAGGCCCAAAGAACAGTCCCTTTGTTTCAGAGGTGAGAAAACTTAGAGCCAGAGAAATTAAATGCCTTGCCTCAGTCATACAGCTGTTAGTGGCAGAGCTTGACCCAGTACCCATGTTCTAAGACTTGTCCATTGGTATTTGATTGTGATGAATAGCTGTGATTTTCTCAGTCATATTTTTCTTTATATTGAATAGCCCCCTTATGTAGACTATTTGTACCTACCCAATTAACTCTGCTTGTTTTCCAGATTTTCAGTTGCTTTAGTCTAGATCTGTTTACAAATCACTTTTTTACATCCATCATTTCCATCCAGGGCCTCCCACTGATGGCATGGACTAAGATGGATCTGTCTCTGATAGCTCATTTAGCCTCCTCGTGCCTAGGAACACAAATATCCTGAGCAGAAAGGGGAAGGAAACTCTAGTTCGCAACAGGAAATCCCTCTCTTATGAGGAGTAGACTTTCCTTGGTGGGAGCATGTTTCCAAATGAGCTAGCCATGTGGGGATCTGTTGGACTGCTGCTCTGTAAGGGCATGGGTGGGTGGGTCTCCAGAGAATATACCCTCACGAGATTTGTATTATCCAAACGAGGCCCCGCAATACTGGTTGAGCTCAAGTGAAAGTAGAGCACGCTGACATAGAGTAAAGGGGCATTCTTTCCCTTATTCCTGCCTTTCATAATAGTCCAAGAGTTTGTAGAGCTCATTTGTAATGTGCAATGTAAAAGACCCAGACTTGATTCAGCATGTTAAGATCTAAATCTACATTTACCACATAAAAAACAAAGCAAACCTGTTGCCGGCAAGTCGGTTCCAACTCATAGTAGAACTGCTCCATAGGGTTTAAATGAATGCTTACAGAAATCATCATGAAGTGAATAAACTTCACTCATTTCATATGCTTGCAATCTCTCTCACAATTTCTATAACATTTTGCAAAATCAGGAGTTACCCTTGTGCAACTGAAGAATTCGGGATTATTTTCTCAGGAAGCATTGGCTTGATGTTTTTTCTCCTCCCTTGTCATCAAAGTCCAAAGACAGTTATTGATAACTATGCATCATAGCTGATTTTAAAAATAAGTTCCAGAAAGACCTCCAAATGAAGGCTATAATTTTGTATTGGATTTGTAGTGACATGAGCAAATCATTTGCTCTTTGCCCTTATGGATTTTATAATGTCATCTGAGTCTATCAATAAAATTACAGCATACAGTTGGGCATACACCATTCCTTACTATATTGCATATGTGGGGGTGCATGCTAGGGGAAAATTGTAGTGGGTCTGCCCTGGGATGCTCTCCAGCAGGCAGTAGCAGGGGGGCGCGCATGCATGTGTGTGTTTGTGTGTATATGTTCTTTATCACTTGAGATCCACTGTACAATCAGTCCTGGAGCTGCAGATGAACAATAGTGCCAACTTTTCTTGCATAGGAATGTTTCTCTTGCTTCCCCCAGCTGTGAGTGAACTTGACAAGAGTTGTGCCATCCTGATCTATTTCATAAAGCAGTAGACTCTGCACATAGATATCATGCCTATCCCTTCCGCCTGGGCTGCCAGCATTCATGCCAGAGGAAAAGGGATTCTGGCAGAGACCAGGAGCAAATCGACAAAAGAAAGCGTATACACAGAAACACACTAAAATAAAATAAACCCCTACCCAGAACCAAAAGAGACTCAACTATAGGAAAATAGTGGTTCCAAAACTTGTACTGAATTTCAGAAGGCCTCTCTAGACAGAAGGAGCCATGCTGGTGCAGTAAGTAAGAGCTCGGCTGCTAATCAAAAGGTGGACAGTTCAAATTCACCAGCTCCGCCTTGGAAACCCTATGGGGCAGTTCTACTGGAGTCAACTTGATGACATCGGGTTTGAGTTTTCTCTAGACAAATGTCTTTTTCAGTCATCCTGAAACTTTGTAGAGTTTTAACACTTCACCGTAAATGATTTGTAGGGACTCTGCCATCCTCAAGCCTTTCTTTGTAATCTCTTATATGTTCTCTTGGGAGGGCTGCCTATGTGCATTTTTGTTTGTTTGTTTCTGATTATACATAAACACTCAGATCTAGCAATGATACGCAACAATTACGTGAAGATCTAGGTCTCTCCCCTTAGAATTTTTTACTGTCCCTTATTGTTATGGCTTTATCTGACTTGTAGGGAGGATTTACAGTGATTTGGTGCTCTGAATATGGCTATGTACAGTTAGCCAAGAGAGGCCAGGGAAGAATTTATGAGTATCAAGCCTGGTGGGGAGGTCTACCTGCCTGTCTGCCTGCCTTCCTGCCTGCCTTCTTTCCTTCCTCCCTTCTCTTTCTCTCTTTCCTTTAATTTGTGTCTTCCTTTTTTTTTTTTTTTTAATTGTAAAATCTTTCCAAGGAATTATTTACTGGGTAGATTTGGTTTCAGTAGCACCATAGCACTGTATTGGATGTGTTGTCTACCATTTATAATCATGACTTTTTAAAGGCATTCAGATAATCAGCACCAGAATTACCTTTTAACAAATACTTATTGAGAATATGCTATATATGGAAGATACTGTGCTTTCAGCTTTATTATTATACTAATAACAACAAAGTCTTGTTTATCATTTGCTTTTAAGCAAGTATTAACATAATCCAGTTACTAATTTTTGAGGAATTGCACTCTGATGAGTCATTATGAAAAGGGCTATTTTAATTATTTATACAGGCAAGCCCTGGGTTATGAACATCCACTCATACTTGCTCTTTAATGTTATGTTAATTTGCCCTCCTTTTGAAACCATTGAACCAACCCCTACTAGCAACGAATTCTTTTCTTTTCTTTTTTAATTGTTGTTAGGTGAAAGTTTACAGAACAAATTAGTTTCCTATTGGATAGTTTGTACATAAAATGTTTCATGACCTTGGCTTCATTCCCCACAGTTTGTTAGCACTCTCTCAATTTCCGCTCTGGCTTCCCCATTTTCTTCCATCATGATTTTCTTCCCCTTCCTGCCTTCTTTTCTTTGCTTTTGGGCAGATAATATCCTTTTGATTTTGTGTAATTGAATGTTCTAAGGAGTACATTCCTCTGGGGTGTTATTGTTTATCTTGTGTGCTTGTCTGTTGTCTGGCTGGGAGGTGGTCTCTGTGAATGGCTTCCTTTCTACGTCAGAAGGGTGTCTTAGGGCCATAATCTTGGGGGTTCCTTCAGCCTCTGTCAGACCAGTAAGCCCTGTCTTTTTTTGTGAATTTGATTGTTTATTCTACAGTTTTTCTCCTGCTCTGTCCAGGACCCTCTGCTGCAATCCCAGAGTAGATGGTAGTGGTAGCTGGGCACCATCTAGTTCTTCTGGTCTCGGGGTCCTGTGGTTCATGTGGTCCATTAGTCCTTTGGACTAATTGCTCCCTTGAGCCCTTCACTCTACCTCGCTCTGGACGGGAAGAGACCAATAGTTGTATCTTAGATGGCCGTTTGAAAGCTTTTAAGACCACAGATGCTATTCACCAAACTAGGATGCAGAACATTGTCCTTATGTATTGTGTTGTGCCAGTTGATGTAGAAGTCCCCCGAGTCTATGGTCCTTTATCTTCTAGCCTAGAAGCTTCATCCTGCGAGGTGCTTGGTTATATCTAAGAGGTTTTCCTGACTGATGCCCCTTGTGTGCTCTTTATGAGCCACACCTATAGTCATATATGTAGAAACATCTACCACCAAACCTATATTTGCCTGTGGGTATGTTCCCTTACATCCTGTCACACCTCTTGATGTATCTATCTACCTATTTGTCCATTTGTAAATTATTGTTTTTTGATACTATTGCTGCAGTATTGTCTGAGCTATTGTAGTTAGTGTAGTTGCCCTTTATTCTTGTGTTCCTTAGTGCCCTCTCTTGCCTTGCTTACGTTGTACTGACTTCCGCCATATTATGTATTGCTTTTATCCTCACCAGTATTAACTCGTGTCTTCTATGTAACCGGTAATTTTCCTTCCCGCCCCATCCTGTCCCTGGTAACCATCAAAGAATTTATTTTTCTTTTTTTCCCTGTGTGTAAACCTTTTGTTGTTACATTGTAGTAGTGGTCTCATACAATATTTATCCTTTTGTGATTGACTTATTTCACTCAGCATAATGTCCTCCAAATTCATCTATGCTGTGAGATCTTTCACAGGTTTGTCATTGTTCTTTATCATTGCATAATATTCCATTGTGTGTATGTATCACAGTTTGTTAATCCATTGATCTGTTGATGGGCAGTTAGGTTGCTTCCATCTTTTTGGTGTTGTGAGTAGTGCTGCAGTGAACATGGGTGTGCATGTCTATTTGTGTCACTGCTCTTATTTCTATAGGGTATATACCTGGGAGTGGGATTCGCATCACAGTCAGCTTCACTTGCTGCATGTGCAGCTTTTAAATCACTGAATAGGCTTCCAGCCATTTCTTGCACTAAAGTAAGGCTAAAAAAGAACCATAAGTACCTGTCTGTACTTACCTACAAATTCTTAGACACACTCAGGAATGGATCTTGTTTGTAACTGGGGATTGCCTCTCTCTGTGTGTGTGTGTGTGTGTGTGTGTGTGTGTGTGTGTGTATTCAACTTTCTGAGCTACTTTCAGTAATAGGGTATATCTTATGTAATGGCAAC
This sequence comes from Dugong dugon, assembly GCA_030035585.1. Classification (NCBI taxonomy): domain Eukaryota; kingdom Metazoa; phylum Chordata; class Mammalia; order Sirenia; family Dugongidae; genus Dugong; species Dugong dugon. The sequence goes on from CM057472.1 coordinate 38,694,943, forward strand.
TTTATCTAATTTTCCTAATTATCTTTAGAAATTTTATAGAACAGAGAAAAGTAAAAGTAGAAATTCTACCGCTCAGAGGTTATCACTGTTAATAATTTCAGTTTCTTTTCTTACAGTCTAGCTTTTCTCATTTCCCTCCATTTTGTGCCTCTTCCCCATTTCTTCAGTGTCATCTGGCTCTGCTACACATCTTCATATCCCACACCTTCATCTGCCTCATAATTAAATTCTACTCTCAGGAAAGGTTATTAATGGTATTAAACTACAGGTTGCTGACTGCCATGTAAGACCTGAAACTTTGGACTCATACTTTCATCTGGTAACAAATGATTTTTCCTAAATAATTAATGGCACCTATTGGCAGGGGGGAGTCCTGGAGGCACAGTGGTTAAAAGCAGTTCAAATCCCCAGCTGGTCCTTGGAAACCCTATGGGGCAGTTCTACTCCATCCTATAGGTTCGCTATGAGTCGGAATTGACTCTACGGCAACAGGTTTGGAGGTTTATTGGCAGGGTAAGTACTTTCCAGTTTGCTATACTTCCTGCCACTCCTTGTTTTCTGCCCAGCAGTGAGGTCCAATAGCCATTTATTATCAAGCTTGCACTATTTTCTTTCATCTAGTCCTCTTTGCTCACTTGTATTATTTCCTTGGCTCCTCTAGGTGTTTATGACCCTTTAAATTTGTTTACACTAGACTGAAAATAATTAATAAAACTAGAAATTAACTTTTTTTACGTGTATGAATTTTGTTAGAAGAAAAAAATGGTTAAACAAAATGATTGATTTTCTAGAGAGAAATTGAGTGAGGAGAAAAAGATGGGGTTGACATGGGGAGAGAAAAGAAGGTTTTTGAAGGACAACCCTGGCACACTTAATAAAACGTCAACTTTATCTAATGCTAGTAATGCTCAAATATTACCTTAAGAATTTAGGAGTAATTGGAGTAATTGGAGAAGTCATACCTAGAAACAGTCCTATGTATAATTCAATCCCATATCAACAGTGGTGTGTGTGTGTGTTTGGAAAGTGACTTGGCCCCACAGCCACACAAATATTGGGAACATTGCTCTTGGTTAGCCATTGATCTCAACACCATCTTTTTAATAAACTGTTGGGAAACACTGCTGTTTTCAGAAGAGATGAAACTGATGACTAAGTGGTCTTTTCTTGGCTGAAAACTCAAAAGGATATCTTGCAGGGAAACCCTTTGAGATCAATAGCATGGTCCACACCAAATCAAATGAAATGTAGAGAAAAGATGGACGGTAGATATAAGAAAGAACTCATGTAAAGTGCTTCAGCGATGGGTAAAAGGTAATAGGATTATACATTTTGATGTAGGACCGAATTCATTAGTGAGGTCAGGAGTGTACTGCTCAACCATATTGAGTATGTTTCATATTTTTCAAGTGATGATTTGGTGGCTTATAGATTCATATAATAAGGTTACTTGTGGAGGCTTTGTGTTGGAGACCAATTGATAAAATTATTGGCTTCCATCGCCCCATTTCAATTAAGCAGTCCTTTTTACATTGACCTGCAAGATATCATGGGATCTTTGGGTGGTGTAAACCGTTAATGCACTCGGCTACTAACTGAAAAGTTGGAGTTTGAGGCCACCCAGAGGTGCCTTGGAAGAATGGCCTGGCAATCTACTTCCAAAAAGTCAGCCATTGAAAATCCTGTAGAGGAGCACAGTTCTACTCTGACACATATGGGGTTTCCATGAGTTGGAGATAACTCAATGGTGGCTGGTTTACAAATTATCATATATCTTTCTACATCTGAGAACTCACTATTGACAGTTTGGATTCATGTTACTATGAAGGTTACAGTAATTATTTGTTCAAAATCAGAAAATTCAGTGCTGAGTTTTCAATTAACAAAGTAACTGAGTCTTTTTATTTTCATATATACTTATGTCGTGGTACAACCCTTTGTTTTTCCATTAGTAACTTGCAAACTCATGAAATAAACAATAACAAAAGTCTCATTATTTTATCCTTATTTTATACATTTTAAACATTTATTTTATACACTCAAGTGTTGCCATATCTTTATCGTGCTCTTACATAACTAGATTTGGCTCAGAATAAATATTTATAGTTCCTCATGGCCAGAATTTTATGAATGGCTTTATACCCTGTACCCTTTTGATTTTTGTGTTGAAGTAAACTTTCTTTAACATAAGTCAGCATTTCACAGTCATTACATATCAGCCATGCTGGAAAATCAGAGTCTGGTAGAGCTTTAAAACGTATTAAAACAGCAGCTGTATTATTTTAAAAATAAACCAAAGGATTAACTTATTCTGGTATCCAGAAACACAGTGAAAGAGGAATCAGATTGTACTTCCAATTTTTTAATCTTTTGCCATGTCATGTAGCAGGCTAGAAAAAGCTGAATTGTGAGGGAAATAGGCCATTCATTGAACCTTTCAAAGTCATTAGTAACTTAAGAACTTACTATACTTTGCCTTAAAAGTAAATGTTTTACTATTTTCTCATTAACAGGGAAAAGCCCTTTGCTCTCATGGAAGCTTTGATTTTAATGATCTTTCTCTCATTTTAGATATTGCTTGGATGACCAAAAAGGTTTAGAAAGAGATGGTGGATTTTCTCAACTTCAATTTTGTCTCATTCGTTTTGAAACTAAAACTATCTGCACCAGAGGTTTTCCAACACAATCAGCAGACTGTGTTGAGGCTTCTTCCATCTCCTGCTGTTTTGTCAGAGCCTGAGAGTGTTCCTGATGGAGAAGCTTTACAAAGTGAACTTAGAACTAAAGTATCTAGATTGAAGTGGTGATCATAAGGACCTGAATTGGCAGTTTGGAGGCTAGAAGTCATAATTCAGAGTGCCAGCTCTACGGGAAGGCTTTCTGTCAGCTGCGGAGGAAGGTCCTTGTCTCTTTTGAGCTTCTGCTCCTGGTCCATCTTCATGTGGCTTGGCATCTCTCTTCCTTCGTCTCTGCTCTGCTCACTTTTAAAATCTGTTTCATATCTCAAAAGAGATTGGCACAAAATACACCCTATACTTGTTGTTGTTAGGTGCCATCGAGTCGGTTCCGACTCGTAGTGACCCCACGTACAACAGAACAAAACACTGCCCAGTCCTGTGCCATCCTCACAGTCATTATGCTTGAGCCTGTTGTTGTAGCCACTGTATTAATCTGAGGGTCTTCCTCTTTTTCACTGACCCTCTACTTTACCAAGCATGATGTCCTTCTCTAGGGACTGGTCCCTCCTGATAACATGTCCAAAGTATGTGAGATGAAGTCTCACCATCCTTGATTATAAAGGAGCACTCTGGCTGTACTTCTTCCAAGACAGATTTGTTCATTTTTCCTGCAGTCCATGGTATATTCAGTATTCTTTGTCAACACCGTAATACAAAGGCATCAATTCTTTTTTGGTCTTCTTTGTTTATTGTCCAGCTTACATGTGCATATAAGGTGATTGAAAACACCATGCCTTGAGTCAGGTGCACCTTATTCCTAAAGTGACATCTTTAACATCTTCGTCTTTTAACGACTTAAAGAGATCTTTTGCAGCTGATTTGCCCGATGCAATGCGTTCTTTGATTTCTTGACCACTGCTTCCATGGGCGTTGATTGCAGATCCAAGTAAAATGAAATCCTTGACAACTTCACTCTTTTCTCTGTTTATCATGATGTTGCTTATTGGTCCAGTTGTGAGGATTTTTCTATATGTTGAGGTGTAATCCATACTGAAGGCTGCAGTCTTTGATCTTCATCCGTAAGTGCTTCAAGTCCTCTTCACATTCAGGAAGCAAGCAAATACTATATGAAGAAGAATGGGGCTTCAGGATTGGAGGAATACTCATTAACAACCTGTGTTATGCAGATGATACAACTTGCTTGCTGAAAGGACTTGAAGCACTTACTGATGAAGATCAAAGACTACACCCTGCACTAATCCTGTCTAATTAACATAGCAAAGACAGCCTGTTCCAAAATGGGATTATAACCACAGGCATAGAGGTTAGGATTTACAACACATAATTTGAGGGGACATAATTCAATCCATAGCAGAAGACTAAGCATCTGTCAAGGTTTTTTAAAAAAATGTGGGGTCCATGGAGGACTTTATTCCAGACTGAGCAATGGAAGCCTAGAAATAAACTTAACATTTTCTATGTTGTCCTACTTTATAAACTACCAAAGTAAGGTATCATGTCTCTTCCAAGCCATTGAAAACGTTTTCAACCTTTTGTTTGGTATCTTGAGAATATCCCGTAATTTGTTTCTAACGTTAATAAAAGAGTCAGTGAATGTTCTTTTAGCAATGTTTATTTACATCCTTCATTATTTTTTTCTTACAATTTTCTAGAAGTCTGCTTGGGCCAAAGGTAGACAAATTTCTAAGCCTTTGGATATGTATTTGCCAAAACATTTTCTAAAAAAATTGTGGCAGTCCATACACCAGTAGCCATGTGTTACATGCTTTTGGAATTTTGATGAAAGATGGAGTAAAACTGTATCTTCAGTCAGTCTGATAGGTGAGTGACAGAGCATATAGTCACTTGAGGCTGATGGTCTTGTGTTCTTAGTTGTAGTGTTTAAAGAAAGGGTAACCATTTTAATTATCTCTATTTCACAGAGGAATGCAAAGAGCTACAGTATAATGGTGTATTCACTGATGTCAAGTAAAAGCATGTGCTATGTTTGCAGTGTTCACATGACTAAGACTTTCATGTTTCGTACTTAAAGATCTTCAGACTTGTCAAAGCATGCTTTCTCCTTTCCAAGTGTGTCATATCAAGCTTGAAAGTTTTCAAAAGCTTTCTCCCACTTGGCTGTGCTTTCAAAAGTGTTTGAAATCACACTTAAAGAAAATTAAAAGAAAAAAAATGAATTTTCTCTCTAGAAAAGGTCATTTGAATTTGAATTCCAAAGCAATTTAGTTTGGGACTTAAGGCATTTAACAGCAAATCTGTCTACTCCAAATTGAAATGTGTTTATAAGCCAGAAAAATACGGGTTTTACTGGATATTTCATTAAGGAATTAATGTTTTCATAACAATTATTATGGAATTTATATTGGTGCTTATATATTAAATAAAACATTATCAGTGACTTTATAATCATATAAATATAATGGGAGAAGAAAGGATACATGAGAACTGTATTCCTATAGAAGCAATGTATGCAGTCACGATAAGGACTGACTTGAGAGTCAGTTTGCCAATGCTCAAATTCCAGCTTCAGCCATCATTAACCTTGGGCAAGTTACTTCACTTCTCTGTGCTTTGGTTTTCTTTTTTATGACATGGGGATAATCATTTCTTCTACGGTGACCAACTGTACTGGTTTGCCCAGGATTATCCAGCTTTTAGCACCAAAAGTCCAGCCAGCATCCAGGAACAACCTCTCTGAGACGGATGTGGAAGATTGTAGGGGGTGGATGGGGGAAGAATACGAAACCCGTATTCCCATTGCCGTTCAGTTGATTCCAACTCGTAGCGACCCTATAAGACAGAGTAGAATTGCCCCATAGGGTTTCCAAGTCTTTAAATCTTTAGGGAAGCAGACTGCCGCATCATTCTCCCACTGAGCAAGCAGCTTGTGGATTCGAACTGCCAAACTTTCAGTTAGCAGCTAAGCACTTAACTACTGTACTACTGGGGCTCCTAGAATCTGTATAGTGGCCCCAAAAAATGGCAGCTGAAAGCAACAGAATTTTTAATGTCAAATATCCAGCACAGATTATGTACCTTCCATAGTGCTGTTGGTGTTTTTATTCCTGATTGCTGATATTGATAACCATGAATTAAAAGAGATGATGTTTCAAACACTTAGACCCTGGCTGAAATATAGTAAGCATTCAAATGTGGTAGGTTTTATTATTATTGTATTAGGTTCCATGCCATTTTTTGGTGACACTGAATGATCTCAAAAAGAAGAAACAACATGTGTACCCTTCTATTTTTGATATCACGAAGATTAGTTCTGTCCTTCCTTGGAGAGGTGGAGGTTCCAGCAGTTGCGCTTTGCATGGTCAGTAAAAGGTCCCACTGTTACGGGGTACCCACCATTCTCTCTCATTTTGCCTTTCGGCAGAGATGCTCCGACCCTTTCAAATATTTAGCAGTAGGCTTTCCTCTCAATGTGTGCTCACGACTCCTGTTACTGTTAATGGAAGTTACACATGTGTGCTCACCAGGATGAGAAAGCCTTTATCCCATGTCAGGCAAAGACCCGTGCTCCCGAATGTCTTTCTAAACTTCATACCTGAAGATAGCATGGCAGGGAATTGCTGCTTTCTCCCTATATTAGCTTCTTCAATTTCCTTTTAATTGGAGCCTGCAACCCAGATTCATGTAACTTCAGGGGGATGAACAATACAAATTAAGATCTGGATGCTTTCCAGGAAGGGCTCCACTCAAAGAACACTATTTTTCTTTTTTTAAACACAGTTGTGGCTATTCACAAATCGCATGCAGTTGCCTAATGAGTCCATATTTGCTTCTGAGGTTTCACATTTGCAAACTGCACTGCTGAGAAAGTAAGTGAAGTGTTCACCCACCTCTGGTGTGAGCTGCCTGATTTAATGTACAGGACAGAGAAATACTAGCATAGTCGAAATTCTAAACCGGTGGCATAAAACCTTCAAATAAAATATCCTTCTCTTCTTCGGGACATTCATTTCTCCTCAAGAATTCTTTTTAATGTATAAGACTTCAATTTATGTTTAAGAACTAGTAAACTATAGCAGTTTGACAGCCATTCACACTTAATTCTGTGCATTAAACCAACAGCATTCTTTTCCACAAACATCCATTGTTAGGACAATGCTCTCAGACAGAATTTATGAGAAATGGAATTATGTTACCAAGGAGATAGCATTTACTATAATGAAGAGTAGATCCTAGAAAATGGCCCCTTTTACAGCAGCTCAGAGCAGAGCCACAAAAGCAATTGATTGGTCTTGGCATTTAGTCTTATATCAGCTGTGTCATCCATAGCTTCAGGAGTGAGAACACTAATCTAAAGTGACATTTCTGTTCTGGCGGGCTTTTCTGCCCTGATGAAGGCAATTACTTCATTCCTAAATGATAATTTGCAGGAGTTTCAACCACTTTAATTGATAATTTTTTTTTTTGTTGTTGTTCTGACTTCAATTGTGAAGTGATTAGCTGATTTGGTAAATAGAAATTTAAGGTGTGAAATATACAAGTTGCTCCAAGGTAAAGTGCTATTTATTGGGTGGAGAGAAATTACTTGATAAAGCCGCAGTATTTCCATTATTATGAAACAGCCAGTTGTATAGCTTAAAGTTCTGGGGGAAGATGAAGAACAAAACACTTTGATTCATGAGGTTTTTGGCAGACACCAAAGCATACAATGAATAGTTTGGTCTTGCTGTGGTTCATTCAAGGGTTACTTGAATCAAGGTGAACCCGTTGGTTGAAAAGGATTGTGCGAACCTCTCCACTTTCTTTATCACTGTTCTAATGACTCATTCTAGAATTAAATCCTCTTATTTAAAGTGTTAACAATAAAAATGCTCATTGGATAAAACCGATTAATTATTAAGTTCAAACATACACAGGCATTTTCTAAAGATGAGGGAAGGCATTCAGTTGAATGGCTTTAATTACTCTTTTGATCTATTTCACCAAAAGTCAAATATGGGCCGTGATTATGCAATCAAAATATATGTTAGTCTAAAATCTTAAAGATGCATCTTGATTTTGATACTTTATCAAATGTTAGCTGTTGCGGATCTGTTTTTGACACGTTTTTTTTAAGCAATTGATTTCACGATAGTTTCTTACATGGGGAAAAATAATGGTCATTTCACATCTTAAATGAGAAAAATAAAGCAAGAATGAAGGTCAAACTGATTTAGCACATCAAACAGTCTTTGTCAGCCAAGCTTAATATATCCTGAGTTTGTGGAACAAATGAAATTTTGCTGCTATGTTACACTTTGCTTCCAAACAACCATTACAACTGGTTTTATATATTGTGTGAGCATCAGACCATCAAACAGTGCATCTTTACTGACGTGTTGCTGCAGTGATGATCTACAGTAGCAATCTGCCATTTATATAAGGGCAAAATGTGCATCTATATTTAGTTGTGAAATTGGCCTATTATACTCTTGATGTTTACAGAGGCTAACATAAATTAATGATGACAGCTATGAGCAGTGCATTAGTTAAGCAGCAGAGTTCTTACCTTGAACTTGAAGGTTCCAGTTTTAACTTCTAGCATATACTATACAGTTTTCTTTATACATTACAGGAAGTTTTCTGAAATAAGTACTTTTTCTTGAAGAGCACTTAAGCCTTCAGTTTGGGGGCTATGTTGTGCATGATACTACTAGATAAGAGTTGTTTAGGCATTTCTCAATTACTTTGCCTTGTAAGAAAGCTGATGTTTGCATCTGAGCAAAAAAACTACCCCTAGATTTATTTTCTCTGCAGCAGGATAATTTGATTAACTTTGAATTTTGTGTGTAGTCTATGTGTGGTAGACTTTCATTAAAAGTAATAAAGGAAGGGGAAAAGCCGCTTATAGAGTCTTTACTGGACTTTTTCCCTGGGAAGCCTCCTCATTCAGCTCAAGTCAGGGCAGGTGTAGGTACTGGAGTAACTATAGATTTCACTGTTAACTATGACCAGAGATCTGACAAGTATGCAGGTGTTCAAAGGTTCATAAGTTAAAATGCTGGAGCCTTTGATGAATTTTTGATGGCTGCATTTTTAATACAGGTTGACCTTCTTCCTTTGAGCCTGCATGCCAGATTAATTGATAAACAGTAGAAGTCTGTAGTGCTGGATTCTCCTAAGCAAAACAAGTAAGAAAATCCATAAAAACCTGCCTGTCTGACTTCTTAGAAGGACTTCGAAAAGGTCAAATTTAAAGTTGTTTTGACCCTACCTCTCCTTTTGCCCACAGTTAGATGACCAAAAACCTACCGTGTTCTTTTATAAAGACTAGTTATTGTTTTCTAAAAGTTTACATGATTGTGTTCACACTGAGATTTGGAGAATTTTCATGTAGGGGTAGAGTGGCTATGTTGATAATGTCAGTATCAGAAGCTACTCCACAGATGTAATGATAAATTATTTAAAACCTGATAAAAATCTTGCTATGAAGAAATCGTTGGGGAGAGAAGAAACGCTTTTTTAAATTGGATTACTTCTGTTGTTCCTCTGTGACAGTTACTATTTTTGCTCTTTGTCATCCTCTAGACCTCCAGTTACATTCATAATCATTATAACAATTTCTGTGAAGTAGGGAACCAATTTTGAAAACCTAAATTTAGTCAGCCACAAAGGATAACATTTCCTCTTTTTATTGAGTCATCTAGTACAAAAGTATTTATTTTTCCCAAAATGGACAAAAAAAAAAAAAAAAACCCCAAAACCAAGCCCGCTGCCGTCAAGTCAATTTAGACTCATAGTGACCCTATAGGATAGAGTAGAACTGCCTCATAGAGTTTTCAAAGCTATAAGTCTTTACGGAAGCAGACTGCCACATCTTTCTCCCACGGAATAGCTTGTGGGTTCAAACTGCTGACCTTTTGGTTAACAGCCGAGTGCTTTAACCAGAGTGTCACCAGAGCTCCCCAAAATGGACAAGTGGCACAATGAACAGTTGGTACCCTCATTCAGCTCCATGGGGCTTCAGAGAGGTTGCAAATCTTGATTCAATTTCATAATATTGACTTGGTGATAGTGGCAGTGCCCTTTCTTTCTTTTTGATTGTTTCATGTTGCTCATTTTTGGCTGGAGTAGAAACTCATGACTTGACCTTGCCCCCAGTGTGGAGGCTGAGAAGGCCCATGCTGCTGCCTCACTTGCATACCTCCCTGTGCACCAAATGCTCTGGATGAGCTGTCCATGGTCCTGGATTTGGAGCTTTGCCTGACCTCAAGGAAAACTTTTATATTTGTGATGTTTTGGAAGATATTTCAAAAGATCATCTTCGGCCAGGAGCACACATATATTCTTTCTGACCAGTAATTATCATTGCTATTTTAAAATCTTCCATAGACATTTTTACAACCTTCCTGAGTAATCCATACCTTTAACAGCCACCTAAAAGTTCATTTTTATATATAAACCACATTGCTTGTCTTGCAATTGAATGCCATTTCCCTTGTTTTAGTGTACTAAGAAATGGCTAGTTATCGTACTCAGTATGGAAAATCATTCACTTATAAACTCCTAAGCTTCTATTAATAAAACATTTATTTTTAATCTTAACAGCCTGTGGTATACAAAGCATAGACCATAGGCATAATGAGTACTATAATAAAAAGAAAAATCCATATATCTGCACTAAAGTTTTGTTTTACTTGAGTACACAGTGTGATATGTTAGAACCAGTGAGTAGGAAGCATATTGGTGAGTACATACTATATATTTTAAACAAGCATTGTGACTGTGGACCTAAAAGTATAGAATGATCAGTGTGAAGTGAGATTAGGTTTGCCTTTAACAAAACCTTATATAGTATTATTGTGTTCCAGGCACCATTCTAAACATTTTACAAGTAACAGCTAATGTAATTTAATTTTAATAACAACTTGTGAGGCAGATAGTTTATCACCCCATTTCACAGATAAGGAAAACCAAGACAATAGAAGTTAAATAACTTGCTCAAATTTACATAATTAGTAAGTGATAGGGCCAGGATTTAGACCCAGGAAGTCTGGCTCCAGAATCTATGCTCTTTGCCTCTGTTCTTTGCTGGTGGGGAAGAAACCCTGTGAGATGCTTCAGCCAGAACTTTAAGAAAGTGATCATTGTGATTTGAGAGAACATGGGAGGAGTTTTAATAAATAAGCAATTTCAGAGTTGTCCCCAAGCGTAAGTTACATCTTTTCTGTTTTTTCCCTTGGTTCAATTTCTGCTGTCACCACACTAGAATTTAAATGTACTAAAATGAACGGCAAGGAGCCCTGGTGGTGTAGCAGTTAAGTACTCGGCTGCTAACCAAAAGGTCAGTGGTTTGAACCACCAGTGCCTCCGCAGGAGAAAAGACCCGACGATCTGCTCCTGTAAAGATTACAGTCTAGGAAACCCAATGGGCAGTTCTATCAAATAAGGTCGCTGTGAGTCAGAATCGACTTGATGGACACAACAACATCATGAAGTTCACAGCGGTAGGAAGGAGAGGAGTTTGACAGAACAGTGAAGGAAACAAGCAGGTGTTAGAACTATAGAATCTGTAACTAGAGTTAAAAAAAAAAGGTGCTATAAAGGAAGTTTTGAATAAAGAAACATAGTTATAAAGAATTATGGAGAAATAGGGTGGTTATCATAAATGATATTAGAGTAAAAACCATTGGACTTTTTTCTTGGATAAGTTTTACAATGATAATAGTAATACTTAATGCTTATATGATGTTTACAATATGATAGGGATTTAAGCACATTACATATACTAGCTCAATTAATCCTCTCAACAATGTTATGAATAGGTGCTATTATAATCCATGTTTTACAAATAAGGAAACTGTGTCCTAAAGAAGTTGACAAACCTACTCAAGGTTGCCCAGCTAGTAAGTGGCTATGGGAGGATGTGAATACCCACAGTCTGGCTCCAAAGTCAACACTCCTAGCCCCTCTGCTTTCAAGAAGTTTAAGGATAGATTAATCATATTATGGGTGTTCCAGAATCTTTCCAACTTCTTAAAATTCTTCTGAATTAAAAACTTTTAAAAACCCTGAAGTGAATTCTACTTCATTTAGAGTTTACAAACTGTCTTAGCTGTTAAAATCTAGCTTGTCCTAGGAACTTACTGCTTCTTAGTTTACAACATACCATAGAAATTATCATATGGGCCATTTGCTTTGGTCCATAAGATTTGCAAGATAAGCATTATTTGTCATCCTCAAATTATAAATGATAAAACTGAGGTTCCAGTTGGTGACTTAGGTTCACAAAATCTGCAAATGGCCAGTGTGGGTCTGCAAACCCTTCACCAAGACTTTTTCCACAAAATTCACAGATTGTAAAATGACATAAGAGAGAATCAAAAGAAATCATTTAATACTCAACAAAGCACTGTCCCTTAAACCTTTATTACAAGTCATGTTTTGGACGGAGAATGACTACTATCTATACTTAAAGGTAAAACTTCAGAAACTTGTGAGAATTGTTTCAGTGTTGAGTAGAAACATACATTCAATAATGTTATTTAAGACAGGGATACGTGTTTAGGATAAGTTAATTCTGGAAACACCAATGACAAAGATAGTGGAATCCAACTTTATAAACCTTACAAGAGGAAATTCTAGACAGCCGTTAGATTATTACTTTTTTGGTTGGCATTATAGACATCTTTTGAGAATCCAAAAATCATGTACTGTCTCCCATAAATATACATGTTTTCATGCAATTTTACATAAGATTTCCAGAGAATTATGTATATATGTGGATCTTTTGAAATGGCTTATTGATTTTATTAATTGTTATTGTTTTTGTTGCTGGTGGGAGTAATTATTGGTAATGATGATAATGTAGTCATCAAAGAGAGCTGTAAGTTTTGACTGAGGATTACTGAAAAATCTCTTTTTCCAGCTATCCAGAGTCTAAGTGGAAGAACATTAGGGCTGTGGGAAGTTTAGGCTCAGGAACTAAATTATTGTGGATCTGAAGTTTAATCATATTTTAGATAGCAGAGATCAGCACCATAACATTTTATTCATGTACAAGCAATTCGTTTCTTCTTTAATATTCCAGAAATGCAACCACAATTTTTTGGTGTAAAACAAAATGAACAAAGTTTATTTTAGGTTTTAATGTAGCCCTTAATTCAATTTTAGAACTGCTTATAAATGCTCCACTTCACAAAAACAGGCAAAAGATTAATCCACAAGCTGTGCCATTGTCTTCAGGTCTTTAGCTTCATCTATTATATCAGCATCTCAACAACGTTTATAATCCGTTGACTGTATTTTATTGCTGTAGCCCTCAAAACCAATTACTACTTATTACAGACACAGTGCTGTCATGCTGAAAGTCTTCTGAACCTATGGTGCCTGAATAGTGATGTGATGTGGGAGTCATGGAAACTCTTTGTTATTAAGATTATGGCCAAGATTACTCTAGTCATCTTGCCCTGTACTATTTCAGAAAAGTAGGTGAAGGGTCAGAGGACTGTCTTTAGGCAAGAATTCCAAAGGCATGCATGTCCACTTACTCCCCTTTCCTGAGTAGATATAGGCAAGCCACCCCCGACTATTTAGCCTTTGAAGACTAGTGGGTTCCTCCCTGTGATCTTGGTTTTGCCTCCCAACAAGCGTGAATATTTTACTTAGATTATTAAAAAGCCTATCCACTGATATCAATTTCAGAATAATTGCCTAACCCACTACTTTGCTTTAGTTGAAAATAATAATTGAAATATTAATTAGTTAACAGATGAGTGCATTTGTGATCATTTGAGTGACATGTCTAAACAAATGCTACATGTAACATCCCTGTAAAACTACCTTCAAAATTGGCCTCCCAGATTATTACTTGGTTGTAAAATGAGATCCTTGATCCATTTTTGAACAGAAGACATGTTTTATTTGACTTGCTCAATTAAAGAACATTTACGTAGTAAACATATTAAAAATGGGAAATGTTACATAAAAATTCAGATTTTGTTCTCTAGAAACAGCAAAAGATCTGGCAATACCAGGCATGCCTTCCCCAAAGCTTTGCAGTCAAGCTAAAAGCATGTGGCGCTGTCCTTTTGTCTAGGGTGGTGTGCTGTAGTGCCCACAGTCTCTACCAGGTCTCCTCACTCATTGATATCCCCTGCCTGAGTCCTGAAGGCCTTTGAGTTTGTGACCCATGATCTAAAGCTCCATCAAAGTCACTTACTGGACCAAAACAAACAAAAAAACTACTTTTAGTTCACCTTGTGGAGTAGTATTAGTATTCAATTACAGGAACACAAAGAAAGCAAAGCATTGAACTTGAACCACTGCACCTTTCCTTATGTACAGGTGGTAGAGAAAACATGTCAAAATCCATAGCCTTATTGGCACAGCTGACTCAGATGGTGTTAGATAAATTTTTTTTTTTTTTTAAATGGAGGAATGTGAATCATTTTCTAATCCTAAAATGTTAGCTTGGATCCTGGTTATACTTTGTCAGATTTTAAAGATGTCTTTCACTTTATTTACATAGTTTTCAACAAGCCTTAGCATTTATAGAATTGAATGGAGGCCAGCCAAGATACTGGGGAATAAGTGGCATAACATATCATTTCCTTGTAAATTGGCAATGTTTCTGCCAGAGGTTGTCACCTGAGATATATCAAGGGACAAAGGTTTGTCACCTGAGACTGCTGTGACTCTGAAAATGCTAACATTAACTTGACTGGTTCTGAGAAACACATTAGTTAGCTAATAAAGAATATTTTTAATAGAGTAAAAATGAAATTGGTTCTGCTATTAGCCTAATGAGTAACTGACCAGAGTGTTAAAGCATTACTTATATGGTATAGACATTTAGTCAGATATTTTGGGTATTTTCACGAAATACATTGTTTCCACTTTGAAAAATGTCAGGTATGTTCTAATGTAATATGGAATATTATTCTGCATATTATACTAATACAGAATGGAGCCATACAGCCCAACTCATTTTGATCTATTCTGTTCTTCCTTCATTCCTTCTTTCCTTCTTATTATTTTATAATGTAAGCAAGAATACCAGATATAAATTGAAAATGCCTTCAGAGTGCAATAACATAGCTACTTATAAATGATTTTGTTAGTACCTTGATACTGTAAATATTACCCAATTACTTATCATCAGTGTCCAGTTTTGAATTTATGGTCAGACACAAAACAGAGCAGTTCAGTGCGGGCAGAATTCTCCTGTCAGATGTGCACACACAACTTCAGTTGTGCCAGATTCTGCCCTCAGCAGTGTGAGCAAACTTCAAACGGAAATGCACATGAATAGTTAAAGGGAAATGCTGATCCCACCTGTTGTCTCTTCTGTGAAGTAATATGTCTATAATATTTATAAATTTTAATAACCCAACAGGACTTTATCATTCAACATTAAATTAATATTATCCTAAAGTTTGACTTTTCTGAGAAATGTATTTTATTCTCTAGTATCTTATAGAATCTACCCATCTACAAATGAATGTCCATTAGTAAAGAATTAAAGTATCTGTTTATCAATCAATTATCAGCACCATTATAAAGTTACATTAAAATCTTCATTTTCAATATGATGTTTTCTTTATATGACTGAAGGTCATTATCCTTCCTGAGGGCTGGAAATAAATCGACATTGTATTTGTTGATTCTGTCAAAGTGAATTGTGTTTGTGTTTGTGTTTAACTTTTATTCCCCAAGATGAAAATTGAAATAAATTTTTTAAAATGTATCCTTTTGATATTTTAAGGTCCCATAGTGATGAAAGTTAAATGAACAAGACCATTAGCTTGAGAATATATGTATTAATACAAGCCCAATCTTTTAAATTGCTTATAGTTGATAGCACCAAGAATCACCTATAAACCTTATGTCTTAGATTCAATGAATATATCTCAATGCATTGACAACTGGAGAAATAAACCTAACAAGTAAAATACTATTTTTTACTCATTGGACTTGAATTTATGGGATATAAGGCCAGGTTGAGAATTTACAGTTTTAATAAACATTGTCTAGAATTCCTTTTATGCCTCTGGAATTTTTAAGAAGATTTTGGTAGATCTTTGCTGTTTTAAAAAAAGGAAATGAAAAGAAAGTACTTTTTGTCTGACGATAGAATCACATCTTCTAAACAACACTTTCCACTCTTGATTTCAGTTTACAAGCCTTGAGAAAGGAGAAATCCCGAGATGCTGCTCGCTCCCGCCGGGGAAAAGAAAATTTTGAGTTCTATGAATTGGCCAAGTTGTTGCCACTTCCTGCAGCCATTACCAGCCAGCTTGACAAGGCATCCATCATTCGACTTACAATTAGCTATCTGAAAATGAGGGACTTTGCTAACCAGGGGGACCCTCCGTGGAACTTGAGAATGGAAGGCCCTCCACCTAACACGTCAGTAAAAGGTAAGCGTTAAGCCACACTGTTCAGTCTAGAATATGGCGGTCTGTAGGTGTCTGTAAAATGAAATGTTTACCATCATCCTTTCTTCTTTTCCTGCATATCAAATCCTTAAAAGGGATA
Source organism: Dugong dugon (assembly GCA_030035585.1). NCBI lineage: Eukaryota > Metazoa > Chordata > Mammalia > Sirenia > Dugongidae > Dugong > Dugong dugon. Next base: position 38,711,118 of record CM057472.1, read on the forward strand.
CAAACGTGGAAGTCTGAACTCTGCATGAGAAAGACACCATGTGAAGGTGAAATAAACCTCTTCTATTTCTATTTTATTTTCAAAAAGTCTGTCGGCCTAAATAATCTGTCACTTTATGTAAGGTTTCAGAGAAATGACTTACATTTAAGCATTTCTTGGGTTTAATCTATTTTATGCTAATATATGCAAAATGTTCTTGATGGGTGGAGTAGGGTGGTGTTTGTTAAAATGTGGCGCTAATATATTCTGCCTCCAGTAACTAAACAGAGGAAAGAAGGGTGCCCAGTACAGCTTTAACAGTTGATGATTTTGAGTTAATAAGTTTATTGACTGACAAAAACCAATTCATTATTCATAATTCAAGTCTGTATAGATTGTCTAAAAGTTGCAAATATAAACATGTATCTGTCCTCGATATCCTTGATACAGTTTACCTTTAAAATTTATTTTAAAAAATTAAGACTTTTTTACTCTGATACTTAAGAGAAGTTTCTTGTGTATTCCTGAAATTCCTTATAATTTATGGCATTTTTAGCGTGTGAATATGCATGCATATATTTATCGGTATGTGTGTAGTGTTGGGCATTGATTTTCTGTCTTCAAAGGTGTATCATTCAGGACATAGGACCTAAGGAGTCAGTGATTTCTTGTGCCCCGCTGTTGTATCTAGACCCTGGCCAGCATGGAATAAGGCTATGCATTTGGGGGGCATTGCAGGCAACCTCTTTGGGGAGACGAATTGGGTTCTTTAGTTATGTGATTACATGTTGACAGCTACCTTTGGAGAAGTCTCTGTACTCCTGGCTGCAGTAACAGAGTACTAGTGAGGGGTTGTAATCTCTTATGAGATTAAGATTGAAACAAAGGGTCAAAAGCAGTTGTTATTTACAATTTCATCATAAGAGGTGTGATCATGTATGTGTATATGCATGTGTGAATCTGTTCATATCTTTGCCATTGTTACTTACTTAGGGGTTGTGTTTCATATGCTTGTTAGAAGAGGAAAATTTGAATTTTAACTGTAACAGGTTATTTTCCTCTACAGCATGGGTTGGCAAACATTTTCTGTAAAGGGCCACATAATAAATATGTTAGGCTTTTGTGGTTACTCAACTCTGCCATTGTAGTGTAAAATCAGCCATAGACAATATGTAAATTAAAGTGTGACTGCGTTCCAATAAAGCTATATTTACAAAACAGGCAGCTGCCACCAAATTTGGCCCACAGGCCATAGTTTGTGGACTCCTGCTTTCAAGTGTAAAAATGACATTAAAAGGTTGAGGAGAATATACAACAGAGGTACCTCTCAGGGACTGAATGTCAGTATAAGGTAACCCAGGACAATTAAACCAAGACAAATTCATACTAGGCCTTTTATAGCCCTTTGTAACGTTCTTACTTAAGAATATCAATTTGCTAATACAGAGTCCATGTTCCAGATATGTAGTAGCATTTTTTTCAAGCTAAAGGTGTGAATATAATCATAGTAAATATCTGTTAGATACATTTTTTCACACTACTTTGAGGCATAAGGTTTTATTCAGTAGGCTATCTTCGTGTTTATTCCAGATCATGCAAGATGGAAGGATACCTTCAACAGGTTAGAAATCTCACCAATATGTACAAAATATTATTATTATTTAATTTAAAATAAATTGATAAGGGACTGGACTTGTATTTAGTTAAATTTAGCATAATTATCTTTCCTCTCCCTCCCCACCATGTTTTCTCCAAAAGGTTTTGGAGTTTATGGGCTATCTTGGAGTGGTGGCTACTAGAGTAGAAACATCTAATGGTTCCATTGTTTCCTCATTCTTTTATGATGTAACAGGCCAGCTTACTTTTAGATTCATGACCATTCAGAGATGTTGATTTATAGATAATATAAATTTAACGTTTTACAGATGAGGGAAGTGATGTATAAAGGACTTTACAGTTAAGTGTTCACATATCTAAGACTAGAATCCAGTTTCCTTGACTTTTTTTTCTAGTGTTCTCTATACCTCATCTTAACATTTCTAATGAGGACATTTGATTTGTATCACCATCAATAAATATTCCAACTGAGAATTCTCTTCACCTCTGACTGTGACTCATAATTCATTTTTTACTTTGTGGCCTTCAATCCACTCAACTCTCTACTTATTAGGATTAAGATGAATAAAGAGAAGATAAATATGGCTTCTGCCTTCCTGGGTGTTGCAGTCTGTACAAGAACATGGTGGTGACACTGAGAACAGTGGGGAACTTGGATGGATGTTTAGGGGCCTGGAAGGAGATAACAGATTTTATTATTCTAGAAATTCCATCTAGATGATGGCAGAGCATCCAAGTTGGTATGTGTACACTCTCACTGTTAGGAAATTGGTGACAGGCTACAACCTGTCAGATGTAACCATAGTGACTTTATACCATTTACCTGGACTCTCAAAGTTGCTAGGGATGTGATGGGCAATTTCTGTAAGCTGGTTTCTCTGTACAATATATGTACATTTTATTGCTTTACTCTACTTCGTAAATGCAAGCCTACTATTCATTCTGATCAAACATTCATGAAACAACAACATCAAAAGAAATTCACTTTAATTTATTAAGGTCTTCTATGTTGTGCCCTTGAAGAAGTTCATATGGATAAACAAGCTTATATAAATAGCTGGCAGCATCATGTGAACTGCAGTTCATAATCAAATAATAAAATGGTAGACGTTATACTTCATGCTTCTCCAGGCAATCTCTTGAATAAACCTAAAGGCATTTGGAAATTTATATGAGAAGTAAGTTACACTTCATAGGCAATATTTTTTTGTTTTATTTTTTTATTTTCTCTCATACAAAATTTATACATACATTATTATGTGACTCTAATTGCTCTCCCCATACTGTGACAGCACACTCCTACTTTCCACCCCGGATCCCCCATGTCCGTTCAACCAGCTCCTAACCCTCTCTGCCTTGCTGTCTCACCCCTGGACAGAAGCTACCCATTTAGTCTTTGTATCTACTTGAGCTAAGAGGCACACTCCTCATAAGTATCACTTTATGTCCCACAGTCAGTCCAATCCCTGTCTGAAGAGTTAGCCTCGGAAATTGTTTTAGGTCTGGGATGATAGAGAATCCAGGGGCCATGCTTTCCAGAGTTCCTCCAGTCTCAGTCAGGCCATTAAGTCTGGTCTTCTTACTAGAATTTAAGTTCTGGACCACACCTTTCTCCTGTTCCATCTGGGACTCTCTGTTGTGTTCCCTGTCAGGGCAGTCACTGGTGGTAGCTTGTCACCATCTAGATCTTCTGGTCTCAGGCTGATGAAGTCTATGGTTTATGTGGCCCTTTCTGTCTCTTGGGCTAATACTTTCCTTGTGTCTTTGGTGTTCTTCGTTGAGACCAATTGATGCATCTTAGATGGACGCTTGCAAGCTTTTAATACCCCAGACGCCACTCACCAAAGTAGGATGCAGAATATTTTCTTAATAAGCTTTATTATGCCAGTTAACCTAGATGTCCCCTGAAAGCATGGTCCCCAGACCCCTACCCCTGCCACTCTGTCCCTCAAAGGAAACTTCTTAGCTTTGGTTTTGTCCAGTTGTACTGACTTCCTCTGTAGTGTGTGCTGTCCTTCCCTTCACCTAAGATAATTCTTATCTAGTTAGTAAATAACCCTCACCCTCCCTCCCCACCCTCATAACCATCACAGAATGTTTTTTTCTGTGTTGAAAGCTTTTCTTGAGCTCTTATAATAGTGGTGTTATACAATATTTGTCCTTCTGTGACTGACTAAATTCACTCAGCATAATGACCTCCAGCTTCCTCCATGTTACAGGATGTTTCATGACTTCATCATTGTTCTTTATTGTCGCGTAGTATTCCATTGCGTGGATAAACCATGATTTGTTTATCCATTCGTCCATTGATGGGCACCTAGGTTGTTTCCTTCTTTTTGCTATTGTAAACAGTGCTGCAGTGAACATGGGTGTGCATATATCTATTCGTGTGACGGCTCTTATTTCTCTAGGATGTATTGCAAGGAGTGGGATAGCTGGACTGTATGGTATTTCTATTTCTAGCTTTTTAAGGAAGCGCCAAATCGATTTCCAAAGTGGTTGTACCACTTTACATTGCCACCAGCAGTGTATAAGTGTTCCAGTCTCTCCACAACCTCTCCAGCATTTATTATTTTGTGTTTTTGGGAATAGTACTAGCCTTGTTGGGGTGAGATGATATCTCATTGTAGTTTTGATCTGCATTTCTCTAATAGCTAATGATCATGAGCATTTTTTCATGTGTCTGTTAGCTGCCTGAATATCTTCTTTGGAGAAGTGCCTGTTCATATCCTTTGCCCATTTTTTAACTGGGTTATTTGTCTTTTTGTTGTTGAAGTTTTGCAGTATCTTGTACAAGATTTTAGAGATTAGATGCTGATCAGATTTGTCATAGCCAAAAATTTTTTCCCAGTCTGTAGGTTGTCCTTTTACTCTTGGTGAACTCTTTTGATGAGCATAAGTGTTTGATTTTTAGGAGCTCCCAGTTATCTAGTCTTTCTTCTGGTGCTTGTGCATTGTTACTTATGGTTCATATTGTGTTTATGCCATGTATTAGGGCTCCTAGCATAGTACCTATTTTTTTCTCCACCATCTTTATCGTTTTTGATTTTACATTTAAGTCTTTGATCCATTTTAAGTAAGTTTTTGTGCATGGTGTGAGGTATGGGTCTTGTTTCAGTTTTTTGCAGATGGATATCCAGTTATACCAGCACCATTTCTTAAACAGACTGTCTTTTCCGCAGTTAATGGACTTTGGGCCTTTGTCAAATATCAGCTGCTCATAGGTGGATGAATTTACACGTAGATTCTCAATACTGTTCCACTGGTCTATGTATCTGTTGTTGTACCAGTACCAGGCTGTTTGACTACTGTGGCGGTATAATAGTTTCTCAAATCAGGTGGTGTGAGGCCTCCCACTTTGTTCTTCTTCTTGAGTAATGCTTTACTTATTCAGGGCCTCTTCCCTTTCCATATGCAGTTGGTGATTTGTTTCTTCATCTCATGAAAAAATGCCGGTGGAATTTGTGTTGGGATTGCATTGTATCTGTAGGTCGTTTTGGGTCGAATTTATATTTTCACTATGTTGAGTCTGCCTATCCATGAGCAAGGTATGTTTTTCCACTTATGTGGGTCTCTTTTGATTTCTTGCAGTAGTGTCTTGAGTTTTCTTTGTATAAATCTTTTATGTCTCTGGTTAGATTTATTCCTAAGTGTTTTATCTTCTTGGGGGCTTTTGTAAATGGTACTGATTTGGTGATCTCCTCTTCGAGGGTCTCTTTTTTGGCGTAAAGGAATCCAACTGATTTTTGTATGTTTATCTTGTATCCTGATACTTTGCTGAAATCTTCTGTTAGTTCCAGTAGTTTTCTTGTGTATTCTTTGTGGTTTTCTGTGTATGAGATCATATCATCTGCAAATAGAGATACTTAGACCTCTTCCCTACCAATTTGGATGCCCTTTATTTCTTTTTCTAGCCTAATTGCTCTGGCTAGGACCTCCAGCAAAATGTTGAATAAGAGCGGTGATAAAGGGCATCATTGTCTGGTTCCCATTCTCAAGGGGAATGCTTTCAAAGTCTCTCTATTCAGGATGATGTTGGCTGTTGGCTTTATATAAATGCCTTTAATTATATTGAGGAATTTCCCTTCTATTCCTATTTTGTTGAGAGTTTTTGTCATGAATGGGTGTTGGACTTTGTCAGATGCCTTTTCTGCATCAATTGATAAGATCATGTGGTTCTTGTCTTTTGTTTTATTTGTGTGATGGATTACATTGACTGGCTTAAATCCCACTTGATCTTGATGAATTTTTTTTTTGATATGTTGCTGAATTCTATTGGCTAGAATTTTGTTGAGGATTTTTGTTTCAGTGTTCATGAAGGATATTGGTCTGCAATTTTATTTTATTTTATTTTATTGGTGTCTTTACCTGGTTTTGCTATCAGGGTTATGCTGGCTTCATAGAATGAGTTTGGGAGTATTGCATCCTTTTCTATGCTCTGGAATACCTGTAGAAGAAGTGGTGTTATCTCTTCTCTGAAGGTTTGGTAGAATTCTCCAGTGAAACCATCCGGGGCAGAGCTTTTTTTAATTGGGAGTTTGTAAATTACCTTTTCAATCTCTTCTTTTGTTATGGGTTTATTTAGTTGTTCTACCTCTGTTTGTGTTAGTTTAGGTAGGTAGTGAGTTTCTAGAAATTTGTCCATTCCTCTAGGTTTTCAAATTTGTTAGAGTATAATTTTTCATAGTATTCTGTTGTGATTCTTTTAATTTCAGTTGGGTCTGTTGTGATATCACCCTCTCATTTCTTATACAGGTTATCTGCTTCCTCTCCTGTTTTTCCTTTGTCATTTTGGCCAATGGTTTATCAATTTTGTCGATCTTTTCAAAGAACCAGCTTTTGGTCTTGTTAACTCTTTCAATTGTTTTTCTATTCTCTATTTCATTTAATTCTGCTCTAATTTTTATTATTTCCTTTCTTCTGGTGCCTGAGGGCTACTTTTGCTGCTCTCTTTCTACTTGTTCCAGTTGTAGGGTTAATGTTTTGATTATGGCCCTTTCTTCTTTTTGGATGTGTGCATTTATTGCTGTAAACTGACCTCTGAGCACTGCTGTTTGCTGTGTCCCAAAGGTTCTGGTAGGATGTGTTTTCATTTTTGTTTGATTGTATGAATTTCTTTATTCCGTTCTTAATTTCTTCTCTAACCCAGTAGTTTTTGAGCAAGGTGTTGTTCATTTTCCATGTGTTTGATTTTTTTTCCTTGCTTTTTGTGTTGTTGATTTCTACTTTAATGGCTTTATGGTCAGAAAAGATGCTTTGTAATATTTCAATACTTTGGATTTTGTTAAGGCTTGCTTTATGGCCTAATATGTGGTCAGTTCTGGAGAATGATCCATGTGCGTTGGAAAAGAAAGTATACTTTGCTACTGTTGGGTGGAGTGTTCAGTATATGTCTATGAGATCAAGTTGGTTGATTGTAGCATTTAGCTCTTCCATGTCTTTGTTGAGCTTCTTTCTGGATATTCTGTCCTTCGCCAGAAGTGGTGTGTTGAAGTCTTCTACTACTGTTGTGGAGCTATCTATCTCTTTTTTCAGTGCTGTCAGAGTTTGTTTTATATATTTTGGAGCCCTGTCTTTGGGTGCATAAATATTTATTATAGTTATGTCCTCCTGGTGTGTTGACCCTTTAATCATTATATGGTGTCCTTCCTTATGCTTTGTGGTGGATTTTACTTTAAAGTCTATTTTATCAGAGATTAATATTGCCACTCCTGCTCTTTTTTGAGTGTTGTTTGCTTTTTATATTTTTTTTCATCCTTTGAGTTTTAGTTTGTTTGTGTTTTTAAGTCTAAGGTGTGTCTCTTATAGGCAAGCATATAGATGGGTCATGTGTTTTTTATCCAATCTGTCACTCCCTGTCTCTTTACTGGTGCATATAGTCCATTTATATTCAGTGTAATGATTGATAGGTATGAGTTTAGTGCTGTCATTTTGATGTCCTTTTGTGTGTTGTTCACAGTTTCTTTGTTCCACTTAGTTTTCTGTGCTGAGTCGTTTTTCTTTATGTATTTTCGTCTTTTTCATTGTTGTTGATTTTGTGTTTGCTGAGTCTTTATATTTTCTAGTTTTTTATTTTGACTTGTAGGATTGTTAGTTTTCTTTGTAGTTATCTTAATATTTACCCCTATTTGGCTAAGTTTATACCAGTCTTTTATTTCTTTATATCGCCTTGACTTCCTCTCCATATGAAAAATCTATGTCTACATTTTTAAGTCACTCTTTTTTGTTTTAATGTTGTCATCTTTTACATAGTGACATTGCTTTCTCTATTTACAGCATTTTAGCTTTGATTTCCTTTTGTGATTTCCCTATCTGGGTTGATATCTGGTTGCTCTGTCCTGTGTTCTTGTCTTGGATTGTTATCTGATGTTACTGATTTTCTAACCAGAGGACTCCCTTTAGTATTTCTTGTAATTCTGGTTTGGGTTATGCAAATTCCCAAATCTTCTGTTTATCTGGAAATGCCCTAATTTCGCCATCATATTTGAGAGACAGTTTTGCTGGATATATAATTCTTGGCTGGCAGTTTTTCTCCTTCAGGGCTTTATATATGTCATCTCATTGCCTTCTTGCCTGCATGGTTTCTGCTGAGTAGTCCGAGCTTATTCTAATTGACTCTCCTTTGTAGATGACTTTTCGTTTATCCCTAGCTGATTTTAAAATTCTCTCATTATCTTTGGTTTTGGCAAGTTTGATTATAATATGTCTTGGTGATGTTCTCTTGGGGTCTACCTTATGTGGGGTTCGATGAGCATCTTGGTTAGATATGTTGTCATCTTTCATGATATCAGGGAAGTTTTCTGCCAACAAGTCTTCAACAATTCTCTGTGTATTTTCTTTTGTCCCCCGTTGTTCTGGTACTCCAGTCACTCATAGGTTATTCCTTTTGATAGAGTCCCAAATAATTCTTAGGGTTTCTTCATTTTTTTAAATCCTTTTATCTGCTTTTTCCTCAAATAAGTTGGTGTCAAGTGCTTTATCTTCAATCTCACTAATTTTGACTTCCATTGCCTCAGTTCTGCTCCTGTCACTTTCTATTGAATTGTCTAATTCTGAAATTTTATTGTTAATCTTCTGGATTTCTGATTGCTGTCTCTCTATGGATTGTTGCAGCTTGTTAAATTTGTCATTATGCTCTTCTCTAACCTTTTAATTTCCTCTATTGCATGTTCTGCGTTTTGCTTAATTTCCTTCCTAATTTCTTGAAGAGTTCTGTATATTAATCTTTTGTATTCCGCCTCTGGAAATCCCAAGAAATTTTCCTCCTCTGGAAAATTTCTAGATTCTTTATTTTGGGAGCTTGCTGAAGCCATCATGGATTACCTCTTTATGTGATTTGATATTGGCTGTTGTCTCTGAGCCATCAATAAGTTATTATATTTATTTATTTATTTTATGTTTGCTTACTGTTTCCTAGCTTCTTGTTTTGTTTTGTTATGCCCAGATAAGCTGCTCATATGAGCTAGTTTGATTATTGACACCTTTGAAGCTCCAATGTCCTGGCACCAGGTGATTAGATCTGTTACTAAGCATGTGAGCTCAGGAGTCCGCCCACTTCTCCTGTATGGATACAGGTCAGGTGCCCAGGTAGATGGCTACCAAGTGTGTGGTGTAGGCTGTCATCTACAGTCCTAGACAGGCATGGGTGATTGGTGTAGGCCCAGGCATCTGGCTGCTGCTCAGGGACACACACTGAGCAAGATAGGAGACTGATGGCTGCCCCCGATTGTCCATGAGGAAGGCGTGTCCCTGTTCCCTAGAACACATTGGTGGGTTGGTTCTGCAGCCAGACTATGAGCAGCTAATACTGTTGGTTGTAAGTAATGGGGGGCATCTCTTATTCATGGGCCCATATCGCAGGTGGCTAGGTGGCATGGGTAGAGCCAGTAGTCCTCAGGCTCCTGATGTGGGTAGGTGAGGACCCTGCTTAATGGGCAGAGCAGTGTGAAATGTCAAGAACCTGCCACTTTATAACTGAAACAATTGAAGTTAGAGTTCTGGTATATATTCTGTTGTACTGCAGTAATGAGGGCCTACGCTGTTTAGGTGGGCCCACACAAGTCTATGAAGTGGGAATGGCACTCAACGTCCATGGATGCCTTATGCCTGTGCCTAGTCAAAGGAGCTGTGCCTACCCTGGGTTCCTGGCTTAGGGGAGCCGGCAGTTTATTTTTCCCATTTGTTAATTTGTTTAGTATCCAAGGCTGGAAGCATGGCTCCGGATGTGTGATGGATCCTACTTCCAGCCCAGGGGACTTGGCAATTGCTGAAGCCAGTATGGGACCCAGTGCAGAGCAGGGAGCGGGGAGGTAAATGGGAGAGAGGCTTTTCCCTAAGGGGGGTGTTTTTGATCCTCGCAGTAAGCCATACACAAGTACTTATCTTTTGTGGAGGGCTGCTTCTCACTGGTGCTGGGTGGCTGTGTAGACTCTCTGGCTCTGGGTCTCTCCCGGTGTGGAAAACGTGCCTCTTGAGCACGGCTGCTTGCCTGCCTCCCCGCTCACCCAAGAGCTGCTCAGGCCTGAAGGGCTCAGGCTGTCTCTTGGTCAGGTCTGGCAGCTCCTCGCTGCTCCGAACTGTCTCTCCCTCCCCCTGCCACTCAGTCTGGTTCCTCACCTCTGCCTTTGATTTTCAGGGCTCTAAATTTGCCATATATAATTGAATTACTTGTTTTTTTCTGGTCTTTGTTGTAAGAGGGTCCACCGGAATTGTCTGACTACTCCGCCATCTTGGCCCTGCCTCAGCAACATTTTTTTATTGTTATTTTGTTTTTGTTTTTTAATGTGATGAGTTGTTCATGTTAATAATTAAATTCTGAAGCTTAAATCTGAATTTGTCTCACACTTCTCTGTGGAAATTTAATCATTTTGATTTACTGCTTTGGACAAGTCCTTTACTCTGCCCTATATTCATCACATCTTTTCTTGAAATTCTATAAAGGTTGATGAGTTTGTTCTGTGATGCTGGTTGTGTACAGATTATTAGAAGTTGTGCTTGCAGAAGGAACACTCGAGTGACAGTGTGTAATATGTCCTGAGTGAATTACTTCATGGAAATGATATGTTAAGCAATTGGAAGGTAACTGATAGTTTTTTCCATTATTTTAGAAATATCTGTATTGTTATAATACAGATAAAATCTACAGTGAACATTATGCATTATTCAAGAAATGACCAGGCATTCTCAGCAATGTTTCGGCTAAATAACTGATGATTGTAACCTTTAAAGAAATCTCATTGTGGTGACTGTTGGTAAATCACTTCTCCATTCATAGTAATCTCTATTTAGAGGCTATCTGGAAGCCATTATATCTTTTATTAATCTTAAAGGCAATAGCTGCTGATTTGACATTTGCTGAAACTAGATAAATTTTCTGTCTTTTAATATCACAGACTTCAGTCCATTTTTGGAGTATTTCTACTGCAACTCTGTTACTCTAGGAGTATTTACCATTGTAAGCAGAAGTTTTATTTCGATTTAAATATTGCTGCTTTTAAGTAATTTTCCTATGTGTATGACAGGCAGCAGTGCTAAAATACGTAAAATATAAGTCATTTTTAGCCTTTGGAAGGGAAAAATTGAAAAATACACAAGACAACTGGTGATTAAAATCAACTGCTCCACATTAGGGAAGAACTTTACTAGCTTCGCAGAATTTCCAGTCACTGTTTCAGGGATCTGCAGTGAATTAAGTAGATAGATGTTCCTGAGAGGAGAGACTTACAGGGCTTTGTTTAAGAAACACATGATCTATCCTTTGCCAAAGACGAGCCTTTTATTTAAGCAGTGATGTTTAAGGAATTCATTTGAAATAATCGTGTAGAGTACTGGTGGAGTCCCTGGGTGGTGCCAGTGGTTAAGTGCTCAACTGATAGCCAAAAGTTAGCAGTTTAAAGCCACCTAGAGGTGCCTCGGAAGACACGCCTGGCAGTCTGCTTCCAAAAGATCACAGCCTTGAAAACTCTAGGGAGCAGTTTTACTCTGCACACATTGGATCTACTCTGCACACACAACTTGACAGCAGCTAAGAGTTTCTGAGCATAGGGAAGATCCTTCAGAGTGACACTGAATTACTACTATAATGGTTATCCCCACAACTTAAATACCATTTTATAAAATGGCTTCTGTTTAAATAGAAAGATAGAGATTCCAAGACCGTCTGAGGGATAAGTCTTCTTAATCTAAGCAGCTCAAAGTTCTTCTAGTTCCTGTTCTGGCATTTTACTGTGTTCTGACATGCATTTACTTCTGCCAAGTGACATTCATACTTTGGGGGCATGTGTCATATTCCTCATCATTATAAAATCATGTGAGATGAAAGTTCTTAGAAACAGTACATGGTCATGTACTCCCAGACTTTGGCATTGTCTTTTTTTTCTCTTTCTTTTTAAACAAGTCTATACCCTTAGATTCTGAACAAAAGCTTCCTGTAGTGCTAGGAAATTAGGATAGACAAACTTAGTTCTAACTTGGTTCCTGGCCTTACCTCCATCATTCTCAGAAGAAGGAGGGGCTGACTCTCTATGTTAGTCTTTAGTTTCATTCTTCTCTGTCCAAAATCAGTGGTGGCACCAAATGGGAAGTGTGAACCATTGAAAAGATGAACTGCAAGTGTTCATTGCTGTGTATTTTGTTAGCAAGTGCCAGGTTTTACTAGTGTATGGAAATGTAATGTGATATAATTGCCTTTTTCTTAGGTATGCGTCCAAGAAGTCTTTTTAAGTAAAGCTGTTATGCTTTTATATCTTTCTAGTGAAATTATGACTCCTGAAAGTAGCTTGTTTAAGAAGTAGCCTTTTATTTTCCTTTATTCTTCATTACGATAGGGCAGACAGTGTTGTATCTGACCACATTTTCCCAGGACTATCGTCACTGACACTGGGTAGAAGGGGCTTTCTGATAAATGTTGGCTCTAGTGATGACAGAGTTGGTCTCTGACTCTAACACTAGAGTTTAATGCTTTATTAGAAGCTTTGATATCTTCAGAGTGGACACTAGCTCATTGAATATAAACTGATTCAGGATGGAAAATGTTAGATAACATTGCTGTGCTTTTTACTACATGGCAGAATGTCACAGAGCTTGATCACCATTCTTTTCAGTAAATCTGATACTATTGAGCTTCCAGAATTAATCCTCAACTCCAAAGATTTACTAAAAAAAAAAAAAAAAAAAAAAAGTGCATACTTGTGAGAGTGATGACTAGGAATACATGAATATCCAGGTGTACTGGTTACTTATTTCCAGGGCAACAGGTGATCTCAGCATCTTGGTGACATGCAACAATAAGCTTTTACTCCTCATGTAGCTGCAGTTAGGGTGGGGCTTGGCAGATATAGTCTGGATTCAGACTACTGGTGATGAAGTGGTTAAGAAATTAGCTGCTGACCAAAAGGTCAGCAGTTCAAATCCACCAGCAGCTCCTTGGAAATCCTATGGGGCAGTTCTACTCTGTCCTGTAGGGTTGTGATGAGTGGGGCTCAATTGAGTGGCTCTGTATCATGGTGTAGCTTTGGCTGGGCTTAACTCTTTGCTGACAGTTCAGCTCAGGTCTGCCCCTATGAAATGCAGCAGCTATTTGAGGGAAGGCCTTTTCTTGGTGACGACAGAGATGCAAGAGGGGTAAGCAAAGAAGGGTGACACCTCTTAAGGCTGTTCCTCAGATCTGGCATACTGTCATTTCTGTGACCAGAGCAAGTTATATGACCAAGACCAAAGTCAGGGGGCGGGAAAATACACTATGCCACTATTGGGATAAACTGCAAAGAAACATGGATATAGAATGAAGAACAGCAGCTAGAAATTTAATCTACTTCATCAGGGCTTTCACTTGTGCTTTGTTTTTACCTATAGTTTCTGTTTGCTAGAAGGAAGAGGTAGAAATAAGGATTTTTTTGTTGAGAATTCTGGAAGAGTAGACAAAAATTGTGTACACTTTCGTATTCTGCATCAGGATTCATCAGTCTGCGCTTCTCTCCACTGTTTCTCCTCTTTGTCCAGCAATGTTTTTGTTGTTAGGTGCCATCCAGTTGGTTTTGACTCTGAGCAACCCTGTGTATAACAGAACAAAACACTGCCCAGTTCTGTGCCATCGTCACAATTGTTGCTATTGTTGTAGCCACTGTGTCAGCCCATCTTGTTGAAGGTCTTCCTCTCTAGCAGTACTGAATGTCAAAAACCATACCTTCGTGCTTTTATACATGCGATTGTCTGATCAGAATGCCCTTTTTTCTTTTGGGTCTGCTGAACTCCTATTCGTATTTAAAAGTCCTGCTCAGGTATCACTTCCTTATGTAAATCTTATCTCCTTCCCAAGAACATGAGTCATTTATTTCTATAGATTACCATGTACATTCTTCTGTTGCTTTATTATTGACTAGTATTGTAATTCCTTTTCTTACGAGCCTGTTTTCCTATTTAGACTAAGAGCTATTAGAGGGCACAGTCTTTGTCATCATATTCATTTTTATATCTTTACTACCTTATACAGTCCCTGGGAAAATAAGTATTCATTTTTTAATTGAGTTGTATCTTGGGATTGGCATTAAAATAACTAAATAATGCTGATGAGAACTATGGTTGGATCTAAGTCATAAGCTAGGAAGAAGTAAAAAGGAGAGTAAAAATAAAATGAAGGCCAGAAGTGAAATGAAGGGAGAATAATGGGGCTAGTGTGAAGACAAAGGTAAAATGAACAGTGTATATAATATAGAGTAGAAACTAGGAGGAGTGTTAACTCCCCTGGGATCTGCTGGTAGTTCCTGCCCTTGTAATGCTCCCCTGACAACATGTTTCTCTCATGTGATATACATGAGTGGTTGAAAATTAAAAGCAATAGTCCCAAGAAACCGATAAGTGTCTTGGGTATATTAATTCAAGTCCATTGAACAAGTACCTGCATATCTTCTCACAGTAAGTTCTCTGCTAAATATTGTGGGGGCATATAGAGGAAGTAAAGGCAGAATCTTTGCCTTTGTGGTGTTTACAATTCATAGAGAAATAAATGTGAAATAAATAAATAATGGCACATGATAACATTTGAAAAAATTAAACATACCATGTGACCTGTATTATGAAACCATCCGTAGGCCAAAGTTTTCTCATTTGGATTTTCTTTTTGTGAGTGATTCTGGCACAGATGATGACTCAGTCTAATCTAAAACCTCAATTCCTTAGAAAGGATTTAGCAATTATTGTACCAAATCACCTTCCCTTGGGACTGTTGGGTTTCTTGAATCTGTTTATTAATTATTTTTAAAATAAGCCACATGCTCAGCTCTTTGTATTCTTCTAATGGTTCTATTTTTGCTTTTACTTAATTCCCTTTTACATGAAAGTATTGCGTTTTCCTTGTGCTGTATGTTCAAAAATATGTGACAGAATTCCTTATCTTAAAAACTTTTTATCTGCTTTGATTATCAAAATTGGCACGTGTGCAATCATTAGAATAAGAGAGGAACATAAGACAGCTTACAGTGAAGTTTTAAATAAGTTAAGTACCAAATACATGATATAGACAAAATATCAATCTGTAATTTTCCTTTATATATTTTTTATTTGCTTCTACTCTCAACAAAATTATAAGGAACATACTTATATTCTATATTCACATCCAACTTATTTTAAAAAGTTCACTGGTTCTATGTAATGCAATATTTTAGTCATAGCATCCTGTGGTTATTGCATTATACTGCATTGTACTCATTTATTTAGGACTTTCAAGTTTATGTGCTTTGTTTTTTAGGGCTGAGGTTTTTTAAAATGTGTTTTTTGTTAGCTATATCACCTCTTGCAGAGCACAACATATAGTTTCAGCACTCTGCAGATAACAATATTTCATAGACAATGCAAGGAAGGAGTCACCTTTCTCTGCTTTATATGATTGAAATTGTATTGTGGCTTTAATTTTCGGAAACTGCTTTCTAGATACTGTGCATAAGTCTTAGCTGTGCCTTAATAAACATGTGGTGACCTCCACCTCTAAAAATTGATGTGACTTTGAATACTGATTGACTGTAGCGTTTCACATCATTCTCGGTCCGTAATATGTCAGTGAATGCCAGAGCTTGTGCAGGTAGTAAAGGCCAACAGAGTTTTCGGTTTGAAGACTATACAGATCATCTGTTTCAGTCCCTTTGCCACTGAGTTGAGGAAACTGATGTAGAGAGAAATTCAGTGACACAAAATCAATAACAAAGATGGGACTAGAATTTGGGCCTCCCAATTCAGCACACTTTTCCTCCATGATAGACTTTTTTTTCTAGGATGAGCCACACATCATCTGCTGTCCATCTGCGTTACTATTCCCCATTTACATTATACGTGAATATATGAGCACGTATATGGTCCATGTGTGGAGGCCAACCCATTTTGGAACAAATGATCCCATTGTGTACAACTTTAGAAAACATTTTTAGGTTATTCAAAAGCTGAAGAGTTACAGTTAAATGAAAAGTCATTTAAAAAAAGACATTAGATGCTAACATTAGGGGACGCTGGGTGAAGGGTATATGGGAACGCTCTGTACTATATTTGCAACTTTTCTGCAAATCTAAAATTACTCCAAAATTAAAAAAAGGTTATTTTTTAAAAGGGCATTAGAATTTACTCTGATGATAGACACATAAGAAAAGCAAATTTCTACCCACATGAAAGCTGGTTCTGCCAGTTTTCCTGCTTTTCTAACTGGTCAGTGTTGAGTCCTCAAAGGCTTGACCTTCTAAAGGGTTCCGGTGTTTGCTGTGTTGTTTAATAATCCTTATGTGATTAACGACAATTACAATATCAAACAAAAAGATATGGAAGAAGGAAAATTGATTAACCTGTTCACATATGGTTTTCTTAAATAACTTATAAATGACTTGTTACCTTCCATAGGGAGTCATATGTAAGTGCACACCATTGTTACTTTCCCTCCTTCCTTCACTAAAATTATGACTAGTGCTATGATTCTCTTCTTCCAACCCTGGTCAAAGATTGCCCAGAAGCGGAAGTTAGAAAGCTGATAGAAAAGCTGGTTATAGAATTCTAAAACAGGGTCACCAAACTTTTTCTGTAAAGGACCAACTGGTAAATAATTTAGGCATTGTGGGCAATAAGGTCTTTGCTCCAACTACTCATCCTTACTATTACAGCGCAAAAGCTCCACAGACGATTTGTAAATGAATAAGAGTGGCTGTGTCCCAATAAAACTTTATTTGTGGACTCTGAAATCTAATTGTAATGTGTCACGAATTCTTCTTTTTCTTTTGAGGTTTTCCTAACCATTTAAAAATAAAAATTATAAAAGAGAGTCTTAGCTTGTGGGCTGTACAGAAACAGACAGCAGACCAGATTAGACCTCAAGATGTAGTTTGCCAACTCCTGTTTTAGAACATTAGAGCTGAAAGGACTCAGATTTTTTTCGAACCCGTTGTGGTAGGAAACACACTACTGGTCATAAAAGGATTATTCCTTGTGTTTGTTTTTAAAATTTTAGCAATAACATTGAATTTTTTAAAATCATTTTCAGTGTTTTTGGTCATTTTCAGAGCTATGTGTTAATGTAATATATTTATTGTGATGGCCAGCATAACTAAATGTGCTATCCAGGAGTGTGATGTTAGCATATTTTACTAACTATTCATGGATGTATATTACTTTATGTGTTGCATATATTGCTGAAAAATTAAGTGTAAAGTAATATTAAATGATTGGCATGGCCTGGCATATTGTTCTTGGTGGCTTTTTCAATTTAATGTAGCAAATTATCCGGGGTAGGTCTAGTCAGATAGCCTTGTGTATATGCAGGATATTATCAGAGGGAAACCTGATTAAAGCTTTGTCAACACAGGATTATTATTATCATTTTTGCCATCTTGACTTAATTAATAGAATACTTCATGAGTTCAGTTAAATAATTGTTTTGATTTATTGTCCATATAACTTACTAGTTATCTTTTGGATTCAACTTGTGGTTTAAGTTAAATAATTGTTTTTGATTTATTGTCCATATAACTTACTAGTTATCTTTTGGATTCAACTTGTGGTTTAAGGCATGATATAGCTGTAACATCATGAAAAAAATCAGTAGAAATAAGAAATTTGACATTTGTATATCTAGAATCCAATATTATCAGCATTAGAATGAATAAGATTGGTAAATCTGACATAGTTCTTTGCACACAGACTCTAACATAGTATTTCCAAAACCAGGTGTACATAACGTGAAGAAGTGTGGCTGAATTGGTATCACTTAATTTTCACAACACACTAAACTCAAGAAACAAAATGCAGTCACTAGGAAATAGCTGTTGTGTTGTCTGTTACAGTTCCTTGGAATC
The DNA here is from genome assembly GCA_030035585.1 of Dugong dugon. Classification (NCBI taxonomy): domain Eukaryota; kingdom Metazoa; phylum Chordata; class Mammalia; order Sirenia; family Dugongidae; genus Dugong; species Dugong dugon. The sequence goes on from CM057472.1 coordinate 38,729,036, forward strand.
GGTCAGTCACCGGGTATTGACTGAGTACCCGAGGGTTGAATGCTACTGTATGAACTAAGCACTTGGAAGAAATTAGAATTCAGTGAATTCATAGTCATTACTTCCCAAAGTACTACAGAGACTATAAAAAAAAAAAAGGAAGAAAATAGAATTTCACTATTGTTTTATAATTAAAGCATATCACTCATATATAATTTTACAGTTTGGAAAATAAGACTGTGTTGAATATCATCACTGATGATGAAAACAGACTATACACAGTTTGGGTTTTATATAAATAAAATATTGGCTTTCTTCTGTAAAAAGAGATGAATAGTATCCAGGTTTTTATAAGAATTTTAGCATACAGGCAAAATTGCTATCATTTTCCATTTTAAAAAGAGACATGAAAATAGCATAGCAGAGTGTATAAAATGTGGTGTGCTCTAAAGAGATAATGAAAGGAAAATGGGAATGCCGATGCAGGTAAGCCTCGCTTTGGGCGCGCTTGGCAACCTTTGTCAAGTGCTATGCTGGTATCATTTGCTTAGCTGATACCAGACCTAAAGGGTCTTTCGTTATATTCCCTATGGACATGGAGCTCCTGAAGTAGCAGAAAAATCAGTAAAAAGTTGTTCAGACTATGCTGTGCTATGATTCACATCTGACTATCTTTGTTGTGAGTCAGTCACCAAACAAAAAGGTAAAACAATACCTTACTGAGATTAGAAAATGGAGCTCTTACAGAGAGTCGTAACAACCTATGATAAGGGTGCAGTCCATGTGACCAAGACCAGTGGAATCAGCAAAATACCTGAATACAATGGAAGTTAGTCATCCCAGGAATTTTAGTGTATCTTCAGAATAGCTTAGTAGCAAGATCTTGGTCAATGGGGCCACTCACTCCTGAGTTCAGATCTTTGTGACCATGAACAAATTGCCTCTTTTTGGCCTCAGCTTTCTTGTCTGAAAAATGGCATAGTTGGGACTGAGAATCCAGCTGGTCTAGTGTACCTTCTACTGTGCTAGTAAGCCTTGATTCTATTGGGAGGCTTAAGTTTACATAGAAACTACGAAAGACTGTTAGGATTCTTATGATTTTTATTATATGTTACAGGTAATGTTTTAGGTAAGGATGTGTTTACAAAATAATGTTGGTTAGAAAGAAGAGATGGCTCAACATACACTAATTTGAAAGACTTTTTGGGATTCTAACATGTAAAGACATCTCAGATTATATTATATGACAGTGGATGACATTTAGGGCTTTTCTTAAATGACCTGGATTTAGCGTTGTTAAAGTTACTTAATATTATTTTAATGCTTAATGCTTAGGTCTGTAGAAGTCGAGTATACAAATTGTTAATATTTGGATATTATGTTATCTCTTATTGAGTTCATGGAAAACAAAAGTACTCTTAAAATAGACTGTATCTAAAATGAAAAGCTAGTTTATTGAAACAGTGAATATGGTTAACATTTTCCCCCTGAACTTTGGATTTATAGATATAACCTTATAACAAGTTTTAGGATACCAACTTTTTTTGTTGCCATTAAAGATCAGAAATAAGTCATATTTCTCCTTTTATTTTCCCATGTATTTATCCTCTTAAGTATTATTGAATGTTTACCATAGTGCAAGATGCTGTACTAGGCTGTATGGGAAATGCAAAGAGAGAAACAAAACTGGATGCTTTCCTCTAGGAGTTTATAATCTAGTGGAAGTGACACACATACTCATGAAATAATAAGATAATCTGCATGTCATGTCAAAAGAGGTCTAAGCAAAGTACTGGGGGATCCCAGACAGATAATTAACACCAAACAGTCCAAAGAGGTACCCTTTAATTTGGACCTTAAAGATGAGTAGGATTTTAAATAGCATAGAGTTTTTAGTAGGGGAGCATATTGAATATGTATAATGTACTTAAAACAAAAACAGACTTTATTTTTTAGAGCACTTTTAGGTTTATAGAAAAAAATATACAGAGTGTACAAAGAGTTTCCATATACTCTCCTCTCCACCATGCCCCCAGTTCCTCAATTATTAACATCTTGCATTAGTGCGGTACATTTGTTATAATTGACAAGCCTATATTGATGCATTATTTTCAACTAAAATCCATAGTTTACATTGGAGTTCACTCTTTGTACAGTACAGTTCTTTGGGTTTTGACAAATGCGTAATGTCATATATCGACCACTAAAGTACCATACAGAATAGTTTCATACACCCATTGTCATCATGTGAGTCTGACTCATAGTGACCCTATAAGACAGAGTAGAACTGCCCCATAGAATTTCCAAAGCTGTAATCTTTATGGAAGCAAGCTGCCACATCTTTCTCCCATGGAGAGCAGCCAAGCACTTAACCACTGTGCCACTAGGGCTTCTCTGCCCTAAAAAATGCCCAGTGCTCCACTAATTCATCCTTCCCCCCTCCCCTGAACTCTTGGAAACCACTGCTCTTCTTACTGTTTCTATAGTTTTGCCTTTTCTAGAATGTCATTTAGTTGGAGTCATAAGTATGCAGCTTTTTCATACTGGCTTCTTTGACTTAGCAGTATGCATTTAAGGTTCACCAGTGGCCACTTAAGGGTCCTCTTTGTCTCAGCTTGATAGCTCATTTCTTTTTTAGCACTGAATAATATTTCGTTGTTTATCCATTCACCTATTGAAGGACATCTTGGTTGCTTCCAATTTTTGACAATTATAAACATTTATGTGTAGGTTTTGTGTCAACTCATTTGGGTAAATACCTAGAAGCACTGGATCATGTTCTAAGCCTATGTTTAGCTTTATAAAAAAGGTGCCAGACTGTCTTCCAAAGTGACCGTACCATTTTACATTTCCACGAGCAATGAATTGAGAGTTCTCGTTGCTCCATGTCCTCGATAGCATTTAGTTTTTATTGGTGCTTTTGATTTTAAGCCATTCTAATAGACCTGTAGTGGTATCTCATTGTTTTAATTTGCAATTCCCTAGTGACATATCATGTTGAACATCTTTCTATATGCTTATTGCCATCTGTGTAATCTTCTCAGGTGAGGTGTCTGTTTAGATCTTTTGTCTGCTTTTTGATTTGGATTGTTTGTTTTCTTATTGTTGAATTACAAGCGTTCTTTGTATGTTTTGGATACAAGTCCTTTATCAGATATGTTTTGAAAAGATTTTCTCACAGTCTGTGACTCATGTTTGTATTCCCTTAACAGTATCTTTCATAGAGCAGAAATTTTTTATTTTAATAAGGTGCAACTTAGCATTTTCTTTCTTTCATGAATCATGCTTTTGGTGTTGTAACTAAAAAGTCATCACCAAATCCAAAGTCATCTAGATTTTCACCTGTTTTATCTTCTGCAAGTTGCAAGGTTTTGTGTTTTACATTTAAGTCTATGATCTATTGTGAGTTTATTTTTGGGAGAAATGTAAGGTCTGTGTCTGGATTCATTTTTTTTTTTTTTTTTTGCATGTGGATGTCCAGTTGTATCAGCACCGTTTGTTGAGAAGTTTATAGTTAATCCATTGAATTGCCTTTGCTCCTTTGTCAGATAAGTTGACTGTATTTATGTGAGATGATTTCTGGGCTTTCTAGTCTGTTCCATTAATCTATTTAACTTTTTTTTCCTTGACAACACCACATTGCCTTGAACACCATATAGCTTTGTAGTTAAGTCTTCAAGTTGGATAGTGGTAGTTTTTATTTAAAGAATTTTATTACTTTCCAAGAAAATTATTTTTTTAAGCTCTACTTTGAGATGGTTGCTTTCTGAAGTCTTTGTTTTAGATACCCATTCGTATTGGATGATATAGTATGCATCAATGTAGTTAAAGCTATAAATGTGGTAACATTTGATGAAAATTTTGGTGGCCTAGATATCAAGTAAGCTTATAAAGCTTTATCATTCCAGAAGAGTATTTTAAGCAGAAATTCAGATGCCATGTAAAATAATGTATTTATTTCTATTATCTCAATATAATCGCAACCAAAATTGTGAATCATATACCATACTAATAAATCAGGAGCTTAATCAAATATAACAGTCTAGAATCTTATTTCTAATTCCTTAGCTTTTTATGGAGATGGAAAAAAAGACTGAGATGAGGTGTATTTTTAAATTTAGAAATCCTAATGTATATAGTTCATAGAAAATCCCTTAGCAACTAAGAATATAGACAGGATCAGATCAGAGGAGTACCTATCCTGGGAGCCCTGCTGTAGAATGGCCAGAGTTCAAGCATGCCACTGGGGCAGGAGTCAGAAAGTCAAGTGGTCACCTCGGTGCCTGGTTCACACATATTTCACTAAAGCCTGTAACTGGATGGGAAGACTAGACAGCGTAGAAGAGAATGTTTTGTACTTTTATTTTATTTACATTAGCACAAAGGGAGGGAACAATTTTGCTTCACATGTGAAGTCAGTCATTTCTTGGGTTACTAGCTCAATGTTTTAGCAGAACAGCTGTTCTGTACAATGTGGCTTTCTGCAAGCAATATTTCTACTGCTAGAAAAGTGGCAGTCTGCCAAAGAGAGTGCCCAGACCAACCCCTAAACAAAAAAAATCTTTTGTCAACGACTCTAATAATTTGTACAATTCAGGAGAGGGGGGGCGTTGCACAGTCTTCGCAGATGTGCATTTATGATGCTATTTTTAAGCAGAGCAGCATGAAAGAATAAATTCATAAGAATCGGAACTTGATCACTTGCTTTAAGCACTTGGCTTCTGCTCCTGTTAAAATTTCATTCTGTGTAAAGAAAACACAGCCCGCCTTGAAACGAGGTATGGCAGGGTATGACAACTAGATGAAATTCTGCATTGTCAAACCTGTGATGCCTGCTCAAAAACAAAACGCTCTGAGGTCTTCTCCACCCCTCCCCTCCACCACTAAGGAGATGAATGGAGTTTGCTGATCCCCTCTCTGTAGAAACTTGCTATCCTTCAGCATTTTCAGGAAATGAACTCTTAATGAGACTGCATTCTTACAGCAGTCCATTCCCTGAAAATGAGTTTAAGTCCTGAAGGAGATGCCAGAGGCGTTTACACAACGAGCAGCAAATTAATATGTGTTAATTCTCTGAAGTTCAGCATCATAGGAGCCAGACCATTTTTCAAGAATCAAAACATGCGTCTAGTCTTGGATCTGTCCTCTGCACTCTGCTTATCCAATATCGCCAGCCATAGTCTCTGGTAGCTGTGACTCCTGTGATTGGAATTAAAAAATAAAACCATGGTTTTTTATAAATGAGAGGCCCCTAAGAAAGAACTCTCAAACTTCTCTTAATAGCAGAGGATAACATCTGATAGAATCCTAATTTTATCTTTAATTCGACAATACACTTGATATTTCATAACAGAGAACTAGACTATCTACTCTGTTGTTAGTTGCCATTGAGTCGATCCTGACTTATGGCAACCCCACGTGTGCATGGTAGAACTGCTCCATCGGGTTTTCGTGGCTGTGACCTTTCGGAAGCAGATCTCCAGGCTTGTCTTTCAAGGTGCCTCTGGGTGGGTTCGACCTGCCGACCTTTTGGCTAGTAGTTAAGTACTTAATCATTTGCACTACCCAGGGACTCCCCACTTACTCTAGAGTGTAAGAATATTAAATTCTTTACTCAAAATGGCACAAAATTTAATACAGACTCATTATATATGGATGATCATAGAACCAAGAGGACTGACTATATCAAAGGCTTCCTCTAATTCTGATAGTTGGGATTTTTTTGTTTGTTATTGCTATTTTTTTTCCTTTTTAAAAATCCAATCTTTTCATATTCCATACAGCTTTAAAAGTGCTTAGTTAAATGAAGTTACGTGTACTGTTAAACCAGAAATATTTTTATTTTGGAGCCCTGGTGACGCAGTGATTTAGCTAACCAAAAGGCTAGCAGTTCAAATCCACCAGCTGCACCTTGGAAACCATATGGGGCAGTTTACTCTGTCCTATAGGATCACTATGAGTCCAAATTGACCTGATGGCAACGGTTTTTTTTGTTGGGTTTTTTTTTTTTTTTTTTTTTTGGTATTTTTTGTTTCACTCAGTGCAATCTGTTTTTGTTAAGCTGACCTCTCAGACTCTAATACTTTATTTTATACTAATGAAAACGTACTAATCATGAAGGTGGAAAATTGCTAAAATAGGTTATTTTATTCTACTATTATAGCTATACTTTTAAAAGTAGTTATTTGGGTGACCTGTTTCATCATATTTCAAATCATTATTCAAGTTTCATTGAGTCATTTCCAACTCATGGCATCTACATGTGTTACAGAGTAGAACTGAGTTCCATTGGTTTTTCTTGGCTGTAATCTTTAAGGAAGCAGATCTCCAGGCCTTTCTTCTGTGGTGCCAGTAGGTGCCTTTGAACCACCAACCTTTCAATTAGTGGTCAAGTGCAAACAATTTGTATTTCTCTGTGTGAAAAGCAAGATAGACTAAAAAATTATTTTCTATGAAATACCTATTACAATGCATGTAAATTTCTTATAGAAACAATCCCTATGCATTCAGTAGCTATGTTGTCATCTTACTGTCTTATTGGCCATTAAGTGGTGATTGCATCTGAGAATATTTCTAGCCAATACCTGTTGCCACTGAGTCGATTCCGACTCATAGTGACCCTGTAGGACAGAGTAGAACTGCCCCAGAGGGTTTCCAAGGAGCAGCTGGTGGATTCAAACTGCCAACCATTTAGTTAGCAGCTGAGCTCTTAACCACTATGCCACCAGAGCTCCTTCTAGCCAATATGCCCTCAAAAATAAATTGAGTGAGACTGGCAAGTAGACAGTTGTTTAGATTGTGGTCCAGCTGATGTCAGCGTTATTAATTTTGTTGTGAGTAAATTAACTTTGTAAGAAGAAAAGTATCATTCTGATCAACTCCATAGACTTTGCTCTAGCCATAGCCAACTTTGTTGGCCAAATTGGACTTCGGGAGTAAGCGTGTGGATGTTTTGAAGGAACTCATCACCATAACATAGCATATTCTATTTGCTTAACAAATAACTAAACCACACTTGAACACTTAATCACTCACTCATAGTTGTTTAGAAATTGCAACTATATTATGAGGTCATAATTCATAATACTTTAAATCTGTGGGGGGTTTTTTCATAGTTTTTCACAATGTGGCATTATACCATCAAATAGTGGGATGACTTGCCCAGTGTTAACTGGTGCCGTTTATAACTCCCAATATCATTAGTTCCTTCCTGAACTCATTCCCCTCTTCTGAATTGCATTCCGTTTTGAATTATATCTGTGGCAAACCTCACCCTTATACAGTTAATGAAAGGTGATGATACGGTTAGTGTAATCTTAGTTCTCAGATTTTGCCCTGTAGTTACCTCTCTTGGTTTCTTCTGCTTCTAATCTTCTTGTCCCCTTCTCTTTCTGTGCCTTATCTAAACCATTCCTTCGAGGCTATATTTCATGATCGTGCTCAAAGAATTGCAAAGCAAAATGTATTGAATTTAAATAGTAACTAAACAGTGCTCATAAGAGAAGCCAGTACAAATCAGATATTTAAGTATAGGTTTCTCAGAGACCTTAATATTTCACTTTGAGTTCTAGGGCATATAGCACTGGACAGTGAATTTGGGGGCTAAAGAAAACTCCCTGTTGCATTCTGTGCTACTTATACCCAGTATTTATAAAAAACCTTATGTTTATATTGATTACATGCTATGCATCTCTGCTTACTAATTTTAGTCACCTGATTGATACAGAACTAGAACTAATAACCTTTTCAAATATTATCAAATTAAGAGAAATCCTAGACCAATCTGATTACTTAAATGATCATTGAACAATTACTTGATATTTTAGTTTTGAATGCATCTAGCTCAAGGATTTCTTGATATTTTCCATCAGACTTAGTAAAACCACAAAGGCCAAACAGTAACATAGTTCATAAACTTCTCCTAAAGATGAGGAACCCAGAATGGTAAAAATTAGCTTTATTTAAAATGAACTTATAAGTAATGGATTGTCTTTAGTGTAAGTATAGGCATAGCAAACTCAGTGGAAATTGAGGGGAAAGCACCTGATTAGGAAGTACATCTAACTACGTTATGCGTCTGGGGTTATGAAAGAATCTGATTAGATTTCACAATAGCGAAGGAGACAGAAGCTCTTGCATGCAGGTCGCCCTGCACATTAGGTTGCTAATGATTTCATTTTAATGTCACCATTTAGTTTCATACTGATCATTTATACTGACAAAAAGGAAGAAAACAAGGAACCTGTCATCAATCATTCATTTAATCAAGTAGCAAAAGTAGATAAATAAATATACTGAGTTAATTATTCTTCTGTATGTAATAATTGACAATAAAGTTAATTTATGCCTATTTTAATCCTTTAATATTTAGTGCTGTTGGAGTTGATAGCTATTAGCAATTGTAGAAAAGACTTGAGGATGGCTTTACTTCCTGCGTGTCCTGAGGAAACTCAGTCTCCATACTTAAGCTTCTCATTCATTGGAAATGTGTCATGATAAAGAGTTGTAGTTATTTGTATCTAAGCATACTGACTAACTCTGTTACCAAATATAATGAAAAACAATTATTCTACGTTGGTCTGCCTATTTGTGTTGTTTCTATTCATATTCACTAATGAATTTTTGTCTTTGAAATGTACATTCTTACTGCTAAAATAGTTTGAAACCATATACAGATAGGCTGTTCCATTCAAATGTGTATTAGATTCAGCACTAATGGAAAAGAAGCCTTTGTGACAGCACAACACTAAAATATGTTTTTAATTAAAAGGGTCCTTGAAAGTTCTTAAAACCTATTTTTGGTCAGCCAGATCATTTTTCTCCAGTCTTCCCAAGAATTTCTTCCAGTGGCTGTTCCCTTTAAAAATCCATGATTACTTTTACTAGACTTTCCATAAACAAGTGTATTCTTCAGGTGAGTGTAGACAATAAAACACAATTTTCTAAATATTCGAACTTTGAAATCTTGATAGCTGTTAGCTGCTGTCAAGCTGATTCTGACTGATGGCTACCCCATGTGACTCTTGTCTAAATCAGCCTCCAGACAGCAAATGAGAAAGCAAGGAGACTTAGTGGATTTGGGAATGCAAATGGAAATTTAATTGTTTATTTGAAATTATTGGGCTAAATAGTTGAGGAATAAAGAGACTGTGGGTACCTTCATTGTTAAAGGTGTGTTTCTTCTAGATGTATTTCATTACATAACTTTCCCTTCAGAAATTTTAATCTCTAGTGTAGCTGGATTCTAACTACTCAGGGAACTGACTTCTCCACAGTTCTCATGGCAGGTTCAGTTCTTATGAACTGGAACTGGAATTGGAGAGAGTTGGTGGGTAAGAAAACTGGGGCCAGTTGATGGCCAGACCAGAGCACATTTCACATATGCTGTGCTTTGTGTAGTTTCTCTTCTTTGCAAAAAAAAAACCAAAAAAACAAAAAGTGTTTGCAGATCTTAACTTGACCTGTTTAGAGAAATTACCAGATTCACTATCATGCTGGAGTTCCATAACTATAAATAGTGAGTTTCAGTAGATTTCAAGCTTATACACTGTTAACAGATTCCCATATTTGGTTCTTTATTACTCAGATTGCAACTAGCTTTCTTTAAAACATTTTTAGCTTGAATGAGAGGTTATGCTTATAAGGCTTTTTGGTGACTTAACTAGAGATCATATTGTAGGTCCGTTTACTGGCAAAGTAAAATTTGGAAAATACAGAAGATTTAAATTGTAAGCTACATATTGGATAAAACCTCATATACTAAGTAATTCACCTAGTCAAGATGATGTGTAAAAGAATAACTGCATTGATAGTAAAAACACAGTTTTAAAAAACTAAATTTATTATTGTCCTTATCTTTTTTTTTTTTTATTGTTCTTTAAGTGTAAGTTTACAGTTCAAGTCAGTTTCTCATACAGAAATTTATATACACATTGCTATGTGACCCTAGCTGCTCTCCCTGTAATGTGACAGCACACTCCTCCTTTCCACCCCCAGATTTCCCATGTCCATTCGGCCAGCTCCTGCCACTTTTTACCTTCTTATCTTGCCTCCGGACATGAGCAGCCCATTTAGTCTCATGTATCTACTTGAGCTAAGAAGCACTCTTTTCACAAATACCATTTTATGTCCCATGGTCCAGTCTAATCTTTGTCTGAAGAGTTGGACTCAGGAATGGTTTCTGTTCTAGGCTAATGGAGAGTCCGGGAGCCATGTCTTCTGGGTTCTCTCCAGTCTCAGTCAGACCATTAAGTCTAGTCTTTTTACTGGAATTTGAGTTCGGCACCCCACTTTCCTCCTGCTCCATCAGGGACTCTCTGTTGTATTCCCTGTCAGGGCAGTCATTGGAGGTAGCCAGGCACCATCTAGTTCTTCTGGTCTCAGGCTGATGGATTCTCTGGTTTATGTGGCCCTTTCTGTCTCTTGGGCTAATATTTTATTTGTGTCTCTGGTGTTCTTCATTCTCCTTTGCTCCAGGTGGATTGGGACCAATTGACGCATTCCAGATGGCTGCTTGCCAGCTTTTAAGGCCCCAGACACCACTCTCCAAAGACAGATGCAGAACATTTTCTTAAAAAACTTTGTTAGGCCAATTGACATAGATGTCCCCTGAAACCATGGTCCCCAGACCTCTGCCCTTGCTACTCTGTCCCTGGAAGGGTTTGGTTGTATTCAAGAAACTTCTTAGCTTTTGGCTTAGACCAGTTGTGCTGACTTCCCCTGTATTGTGTGTTGTCCTTCCCTTCACCTAAGATAATTCTTATCTAGTTAGTGAATACCCATCTTCCTTCCTTTCCATCCTCGTAACCATCAAAGAATGTTTTCTTCTGTGTTTAAACCTTTTCTTGAGTTCTTGTAATAGTGGTCTTGTACAATATTTGTCCTTTTGCAACTGACTAATTTCATTCAACATAATGCCTTCCAGATTTGTCCATGTTATGTTTCACAGATTTATGGTTGTCCTTTATAGTTGGGTAGTATTCTATTGTGTGAATATGCCCTAATTTTGTTTATCCATTTGTCCATTGATAGGCATCTAGATTGCTTCCATCTTTTTGCCATTGTGAGCAGTCCTGCAGTGAACATGGGTATGCATATTTCTATTCATGTGGCGGCTCTTATTTCTCTAGGATATAGTCCAAGGAGCAGGATTGCTGGATCCTATGGTGCTTCTATTTCTAGCTTTCTAAGGAAGCATCAAACCGATTTCCAAAGTGGTTGTACCATTTTACATTCCCATCAGCAGTGTATGAGTGTTCCAGTCTCTCCACAACCTCTCGAACATTTATTATTTTGTGTTTTTTGCATTAATGCTCACCTTGTTGGGGTGAGATGGTATCTCATTGTAGTTTTGATTTGCATTTCTGTAGCGGCTAATGGTTGTGAGCATTTCCTTATGTATCTAGTAGCCACCTGAATGTCTTCTTTGGTGAAGTGCCTGTTCATATTCTTTGCCCATTTTTTAATTGGGTTGTCTTTTTGTTGTTGAGGTTATGCAGTATCTTGTAGATTTTAGAGATTACACACTGATCAAATTTGTCGTAGCCAAAATTTTTTTCTGAGTCTGTAGGTTGTCTTTTGACTCTTGGTGAAGTCTTTTGATGAGCATAAGTGTTTGATTTTTAGGAGCTCCCAGTTATCTAGTTTCTCTTCTGGTGTATGCGCATTGTTACTTACGGTTTGTATTCTATTTGTGCCATGCATTAGGGCTCCTAGTGTTGTCCCTGTTTTTTATTCCCTGATCTTTATGGTTTTAGATTTTATATTTAGGTCTTTGATCCATTTTGAGTAAGTTTTTGTGCCTGGTGTGAGGTATGGGTCTTGTTTCATTGTTTTGCAGATGGATATCCAGTTATGCCAGCACCATTTGTTAAAGAGATTATCTTTTCCCCAATTAATGGACTTTGGGCCTTGTCAGATATCAGCTGCTCATAGGTGGATGAATTTACATGTGGATTCTCAATTCTGTTCCAGTGGTCTATGTATCTGTTGTTGTACCAGTACCAGGCTGTTTTGACTACTGCGGTGGCGTAACAGTTTCTAAAATCAGGTAATGTGAGGCCTCCCACTTCGTTCTTCTTCTTCAGTAATGCTTTACTTATCTGGGGCTTGTTACCTTTCCATACGAAGTTGGTGATTTGTTTCTCCATCTCATTAAAAAATGCCATTGGAATTTAGATCTGGATTACATTGTATCTGTAGGTCACTTTGGGTAGAATTGACATTTTCACAGTATTGAGTCTTCCTATCAATGAGCAAGGTATGTTTTCCCACTTATGTAGGTCTCTTTTGGTTTCTTGCAGTAGTGTCTTCTAGTTTTCTTTGTATATATTTTTTACATCTCTGTTTAGACTTATTCCCAAGTATTTTACCTTCTTGGGGCCTATTGGAAAGGGTATTGATTTGGTGATTTCCTCTTCGAAGTTCTTTGTTGGTGTAGAGGAATCCAACTGATTTTTGTATGTTTATCTTGTATCCTGATACTTTGCTGAAATCTTCTATTAGTTCCAGTACTTTTCTTGTGGATTCTTTGGAGTTTTCTGTGTATAAAATCATATTGTGTGCAAATAGAGATGCTTTGACTTCTTCCCTACCAATTTGGATGCCCTTTATTTCTTTTTCTAGCCTAATTGCTCTGGCTAGCACCTCCAGCACAAAGTTGAAGAAGAGTGGTGATAAAGGGCATCCTTGTCTGGTTCCCGTTCTCAAGGGGAATGCTTTCAAAGTCTCTCCATTTAGGATGATGTTGGCTGTTGGCTTTGTATAAATGCCCTTAATTATACTGAGGAATTTCCCTTCTATTCCTATTTTGTTGAGACTTTTTGTCATGAATGGGTGTTGGACTTTGTCTAATGCCTCTTCTGCATTGATTGATAAGATCATGTGGTTCTTGTCTTTTGTTTTATTTATTTGACGGATTATATTGATTGTTTTTCTAACGTTGAACCATCCCTGCATACCTACTGTGAATCCCACTTGGTGATGTTGAATTATTTTTTTGATATGTTGTTGAATTCTATTGGCTAGAATTTTGTTGAGGATTTCTGTGTCTGTGTTCATGAGGGATATTGGTCTCTAATTTTCTTTTTTGTGGTGTCTTTACCTGGTTTTGGTAAAGGGTTATGCTGGCTTCATAGAATGAGCTTGGAAGTGTTCCATCCTTTTCTGTGCTCTGAAACACCTTTAGTAGCAGTGGTGTTAACTCTTCTCTGAAAGTTTGATAGAATTCTCCAGTGAAGCCATCCAGGCCAGGGCTTTTTTTTGTTGGGAGTTTTTTAATCACCTTTTCAATCTCTTCCTTTGTTATAGGTTTATTTAGTTGTTCTACCTCTGTTTGTGTTAGGCTAGGTAGGTAGTGAGCTTCTAGAAATTTGTTCATTTCCTCTAGGTTTTCAAATTTGTTAGACTACAATTTTTCATAGTATTCTGTTATGATTCTTTTAATTTCAGTTGGTTCTGTTGTGATATCGCCTGTCTCATTTCTTATTTGGGTTATTTGCTTCCTCTCCTGTTTTTCTTTTGTGGTTTATTGATTTTGTTGATCTTTTTCAAAGAACCAGCTTTTGGTCTTGTTAACTCTTTCAATTGTTTTTCTGTTTTCTGTTTCATTTAATTCTGCTCTAATTTTTATTATTTGCTTTCTTCTTGTGCCCTAGGGCTTCTTTTGCTGCTCTCTATTTGTTAGAGTTGTAGGGTTAATGTTTTGATTTTGGCCCTTTCTTCTTTTTGGATGTGTGCATTTATTGCTATAAAATGACCTCTGAGCACTGCTTTTGCTGTGTCCCAAAGGTTCTGGTATGATGTGTTTTCATTCTCATTTGCTGCTGTGAATTTCTTTATTCTGTCCTTAATTTCCTCTATAATCCAGTAGTTTTTTTTATTATTTTTATTTTTTTAATTGTACTTCGGGTGAAGGCTTACAGAAAAAATAGTTTCTCATGAAATAGAAGTACACATGTTGTTTTATGACATTGGTTAACAACCCCACAACATATCAACCCTCTAACTTCTCAACCTTTTTTTTTTTTTTTTTTTGGTGAAAATACACATAGCCAAAGATACACCATTTCAAAAATTTCTACATGCACAGTTCAGTGACATTGACTATGCTCTTCCAATTGTGCTGTTATTCTCACTTAAGATGAAGGCTTACAGAACAAAATAGTTTCTCATTTAACAGTTACTACAAATGTTGCCCTATGACAATGGTTAACAATCTCACAACACATCAACAATATCCTTACTCAACCTTGGGTTCCCTATCACCAGCTTCCTTCTCCCCTTCTGCTTTCTGGCCCTTGTCACTGGACTCCTGTACCTCGTTAGTCTCATTTGGTTTTACAGGGCTGTCCACTCCCAGGCTGAACAGTGAACCTCGGAGGTAACTTCCCCACTGAGCTAAAAGGGTGTCTGGGGGCCATACTCTCGGAGTTTCTCCAGTCTCCTTTAGGCCAGTAAATCTGGTCTTTTTTTTTGTGAGATAGAATTATGCTCTACATCCTTCTCCAGCTCTGTACAGAACCCTCTGTTGTGATCCTGGTCAGAGCATTCAGTGGTGGTAGCCGGGCACCATCTAGCTGTACTGGACTCAGTCCAGTGGCGGCCATGGTAGCTGTGGACAGTTAGTCCTTTGGGCTAATCTTTTCCTTGTATCCTGTTCTCTTCATTCTTCCTTGCTCCCGAAGGGATGAGACCAGTGGAGTATCTTAGATGGCCACTGACAGGCTTTTAAGACCCCAGACACTACTCACCAAGGTAGAATGTAGAGCATTGTCTTTATAAGCTGTGTCATGCCAACTGAGCTAGATGTTCCCAGAGACCATGGTCCCCAGAGCCCTCTGCCCAGCAATTCAGTCCCTCAGGGAGTTTGGATGTGTCTATGGGGCTTCCATGACCTTTCCTTGTACAAGTTGTGCTAGTTTCCCCTGTATTGTGTACTGTCTCACCCTTCACCCAAGATACCACTTATCTATTGCCTATTTAGTATTCCCCCCCCTCGCATCCCTGGTAACCAATAAAGATTGTTACATTTTGCATGTGAATTTTTTAATGGGTTTTTACAATAGAGGTCTCATACAATATTTGTCCTTTTGTGATTGACTTATTTCACTCAGCATAATGTCCTCCAGTTTCATCCATGTTAGGAGATGCTTCACAGATTCGTTGTTGTTCTTTCTCGTTGCATAGTACTCCATTGTGTGTATGTACCATAGTTTGTTTATCCATTCATCTGTTGATGGGCATCTAGGTTGTTTCCATCGTTTTGCTGTTGTGAACAATGCTGCCATGAACATAGGTGTGCATATGTCTATTCGAGTGATGACTCTTATTTCTCTAGGATATATTCCTAGGAGTGTGATTGCTGGATCGAATGGTATGTCTATTTCTAACTTTCTGAGGAAGTGCCATATCATTTTCCAAAATGGTTGTGTCATTTTGCATTCCCACCAGCAGTGCATAAGAGTTCCGATCTCCCCGCAGGCCCTCCAACATTTGCCATTTCCAGTGTTTTTGATTCGTGCCAGTTATGCTGGGGTGAGATGGTATCTCATTGTGGTTTTAATTTGCATTTCTCTAATAGCTACGGATCGAGAGCATTTCATCATGTGTCTGTTGGCCATTTGAATGTCTTCTTTGGTGAAGTGTCTGTTCATTTCCTTTGCCCATATTTTAATAGGATTATATGTCTTTTTTGTTGTAGAGGTGTTGGATTTTCTTGTAGATTATGGAGATTAGACCTTTGTCTGACTTGTACTGTCCAAACATTTTTTTCCCAGTCTGTAGGTTCTCTTTTTACTCTTTTGGTGAAGTCTTTTGAAGAGCATAGGTGTTTGATGTTTAGAAGATCCCAGTTATCTAGCTTATCTATTGGTGTTTGTGTGTTGATGGTTATGGTTTGTATCCTGTTAATGCTGTGTATTAAGGACTGTAGTGTTGGTCCTATTTTTTCTTCTATGAACTTTACAGTTTTAGGCTTTATATTCAGGTCTTTGATCCATTTTGAAGTTGTTTTTGTATATGGTGTGAGGTATGGGTCCTGTTTCATTTTTTTGCAGATGGATATCCAGTTTTGCCAGTAGCCTTTGTTAAAAAGACTGTCTCTTCCCCATTTGATGGACTTTGGGCCCTTGTTGAAGATCAGGTGACCGTAGGTGGATGGATTTACATCTGGGTTCTCAATTCTGTTCCATTGGTCAATGTATCTGCCATT
The DNA here is from genome assembly GCA_030035585.1 of Dugong dugon. NCBI lineage: Eukaryota > Metazoa > Chordata > Mammalia > Sirenia > Dugongidae > Dugong > Dugong dugon. The sequence goes on from CM057472.1 coordinate 38,745,225, forward strand.
GTACCAGTACCAGGCTGTTTTGACTACTGTAGTTGTACAGTAGGTTCTGAAGTTAGGTAGTGTGAGTCCTCCAACTTTATTCTTCTTATTCAGTAGTGCTTTACTTATTTGGGGCTTCTTCCCTTTCCATATAAAGTTAATGATTAGTTTTTCCATCTATTTGAAGAAGGTTGTTGGTATTTGGATCGGGATTGCATTGTATTTGTCAGTTGCTTTGGGAAGAATTGACATTTTCACAATGTTGAGTCTGCCTATCCATGAGCATGGTATGTTTTTCCATTTATGTAGATCCCTTTGGGTTTCATGCAGTAGTGTTTTGTAGTTTTCTTTGTATAGGTATTTTACATCCCTGGTCAGATTTATTCCTAGGTATTTTATCTTTTTAGGGGCTATTGAAAATGGTATTGTTTTCCTGATTTCCTTTTCGTCGTTCTCCTTACTGGTGTATAGGAATCCAACTAATTTTTGAATGTTCATCTTGTATCCTGCTACTCTGCTGAATCTTTCCATTAGTTCCAGTAGATTTCTCATGGAGTCTTTAGGGTTTTCTGTGTATAGTATCATATCATCTGCAAACAGGGACAGTTTAACTTCTTCATTACGAATTTGGACGCCCTTTATTTGTTTTTCTTGCCTTATTGCTCTAGCTAGAACTTCCAGCACCATGTTAAATAGGAGTAGTGATAAAGGGCATCCTTGTCTTGTTCCTGTTTCGAAGGGGAATGTTTTCAGCCTCTCTCCATTCAGAATGATGTTGGCCATTGGTTTTGCATAGATGCCCTTTATTATGTTGAGAAATTTCCCTTCTATGCCTATTTGATTGAGAGTTTTTATCAGGAAATGGGTGTGTGGACATTGTCAAATGCCTTTTCTGCATCAATTGAGATGATCATGTGATTCTTTTCTTTCCTTTTATTTATGTGGTGGATTACGTTGATTGATTTTCTAATGTTGAACCATCCTTGCATACCTGGTATGAATCCTACTTGGTCGTGGTGTATTATTTTTTTGATATGATGCTGAATTCTATTGGTTAGAATTTTATTCAGAATGTTTGCATCTATATTCATGAGAGATATTGGTCTGTAATTTTCTTTTTTTGTGACGTCTTTGCCTGGTTTTGATATCAGCGTTATGCTGGCTTCATAGAATGAATTTGGAAGTGTTGCTTCCTCTTCTATGCTCTGAAATAGCTTGAGTAGTACCGGTACAAGCTCTTCTGTAAATGTTTTGTAGAATTCTCCAGTGAAGCCATCTGGGTCAGGGCTTTTTTTGGTTGGGAGTTTTTTTTATTACCTTTTCAATCTCTTCTCTTGTTATGGGTCTGTTCAGATTTTCAACATCAGTTTGTTGTAGTTTGGGTGGGCTGTATGTTTCTAGAAATCTATCCATTTCCTCTACGTTTTCAAATTTCTTGGAGTATAGTTTTTCATAATATTCTGTTATAATGCTTTTTATTTCAGTTGGGTCTCTTGTAATGTCCCCCTTTTCATTTCTTATTTGTGTTATTTGTGTCCTCTCCTGTTTTTCTTTTGTCAGTCTGGCCAGTGGTTTGTCGATTTTGTTGATTCTTTGAAAGAACCAACTTTTGGTTTTGTTGATTCTTTCTGTTGTTTTTCTGTTCTCTATTTCATTTATTTCTGCTCTCATCTTTACTATTTCCTTTCTTCCGGTGGTTGTGGGCTTTTTTTACTGTTCTCTATTTGTTTGAGTTGTGTAGTTAATGTTTTGATTTTGTCCCTTTCTTCTTTTTTGATATGTGCATCTATTGCTAAAAATTGTCCTCTGAGGACTGCCTTTGCTGTGTCCCAAATGGTTTGGTATGATGTGTTTTCATTCTCATTTGATTCTAGGAATTTTTTGATTCCATCTCTGATTTCTTCTATTACCCAGTGATGTGTAAGCAGGGTATTATTCAGGTTCCACGTAGTTGATTTTTTTTCCTTGCTCTTTCTATTGTTGATTTCTATCTTGGTGGCATTGTGGTCAGAGAAGATACTTTGAATTATCTCAACGTTTTTGCTCTTGTTGAGGATTGCTCTGCGGCCTAAGATGTGGTCTATTCTGGAGAACATTCCATGTGCATTGGAAAAGAATGTGTAGTTTTCAGCGGTTGGATGGAGTGTTCTGTATATGTCCATGAGGTCAAGTTGGCTGATTGTGCCCTTTTTTTTTGTGGTGCTGAAGTTTTCTTTGTTCTTCTTACTCTCTTGTGCTGAGTTACGTTTGTTTGTGGATTTTTTTTTCTTTTCTTTTGTTTTTGTTGGTTTTATTTTTGCTGAGACTTTATGTTTTTCCTCTTTTTTTTTAATGAGTATGTTTGTTAACTGTCTTTGTGGTTACCATAAATTTTAACATTATCTTTCTAATCTTGAAGCAGGCTACCTTTACTTGGTATCACCTTGCCTTCCTCTCCATTAGAAGGTTCTGTACCTATGCCGTTTATTCCCTCTTTTATTGTTTTGATGTTGTTGTCATTTACTGATTAACTGCTCTGATTCTCTGTTGTATTTCTTTTGGTTTTGGATAGTCCTCAAGAGTTCATTTCCTAGATTGCTATCTTTCTGGTATGATCCTACGTCGTAGGTTCTGCCTGTGAGCTGAAGCTGTTTGTCCTCAGATCAAAGAACTTGCTTTAATTATTCTTTAAGTTTTGTTTGACTTTTACGTATTCCCTTAATTTGTGTTTATCTGGAAATGACCTAATTTCACCATCAAATTTGAACGAGAGTTTTGCAGGATATATTATTCTTGGCTGGCAATTGTTTTGTTTCAAGATTTTATATATGTCATCCCATTGCCTTCCTGCCTGCATGGTTTCTGCCAAATAAGCTGAGCTTAGTCTTATTGTTTCTCCTCTGTATGTGACTTCTTGTTTTCATTTCTCTCAGGATTCTTTGTTTGTCTTTGGTTTTGGCAAGTGTGAATATGATATGCCTTGGTGATTTTCTTTTTGGGTCTCTTCTGTATGGGGTTCGTTGAGCTTCTTGGATGGCCAGCTTTTCATCTTTCATGATACTGGGGAAGTTTTCTGTCAGCAGTTCCTCAATGATCCTCTCTGTGCTTTCCGTTTTCTCCCCCTGTTCTGGAATTGCAGTCACTCGTAAATTTGTGCTTTTGATTGTATCCCACATAACTCTCAGGGTCTCTTCATTTTTCTTTGTTCTTTTTTCTGAGTTTTCCTGAAACAGAGTTGTATCCAAGTGTTTGTCTTTAATTCCACTGATTCTGTCTTCCACCATTTCAGCTGCTTCTCAGCCCTTCTATGACATCGTCCATTTCTGAAATCTTATTGTTTATCTTTTGGCTTTCTAACTGTTGTCTTTGTATAATTTCTAGTTGTGAATTTATTTTGGCATTTTGTTCCTGCATTATTTTCCTCAATTCTTCCAATTTTTTGTCCATATTTTCCATGAATTTGCCTATTTTTTCCTCATTTTTGTCAGCCTTTTGCCTCAGTTCCTGGAGAATTCTGAGTATTAGAGATTTGAATTCCCTATCAGGTAGTTCTAGTGCATTTTTTTCCACAGGAGAGTCATCTGGTGTTTTATTTTGGACACCTACTGGAACTATCCTGTCCTGTGTTTGTAAATGTTTTGTTATTGCCTGTTTTCTTCAGAGCATTCAGTAGTTATTTTTCTCATTTATTGATTGTAGATTTGTTTGTTTCGTCCCTTTTTTTAAAAAAAAATTTGACTATGTCTGAGCAGGCAGACTGTGTGTTCTTTATTGTTTGCTCGTGTGTGGGCACAATACTTTTCACCTCCTTCTTCAACTGGAAGTGTCAGTCACTCAGATATGGTACAGCAGGACAGGTCTAGCTGAAGAAGAGTTACCGGGATGGGTTGTTTGTGGCACTTAGTACAACCACCAGAGCAAGTCAGTAATCAGTGCAGGGCAGGTTCCAGTAAGCCGTTCCTGTGCTGCTTGGTGGTTTGATGTCAAGCATATGGTGCAGGTAGGCAGGATGCAGCAGGGAGATTGTTATATGTGGAGCTAAGATGGATATGGGAGAGAGGAGGGAGGAACAGGAGCCAAAAACATACAAACAAACAAAAAAGAATGCTAGTGGAGCTTGCCATTGGAGTGGAGAGATGAGAGACTATGAAATGGAGAAAAGCAGAAAGGGGTGGAGGAAGAAAAGAAAAGAATGAATAAATAAGAATCAGAAAGGTTAAAGAACCACAAATTTCTGAGGGATCCCACTGGTGCAGCTATGAGGTCTGGGGAAGTTGCTCTCAGGTGTTGAAGTACAGACTGGCTGGAAGGCGTAGAGGTATACAACGCCAGGTATTCTGGGAAGAGAAAGAGAAGGAAGATATAGAGAGACGAGAAACTGAGCAATGAAGAAAGACAAAAAGGGAAAAAGAGAAAAAATAAAAGAAAACAAATAAAAAAAAAAAACAAAAAACAAAACAAGAAGGGCCCCCAAAGAAACAGGAAAAAAAAAAAAAACCAACTAGAAAAGTAATGCCTTCAGGGATCCCTCTGCACATCTGTGGAAGCTGAAGGGGAGTTCCTTGCCTCGCAGCTCTGCCTGGCCAGCAGGGGCTCCCAACTCAAGCAAAGTAAAAGAAAACAAACAAACATTTCAAAGCAAACAAATGAACAAAAGCCCTGGGTTCCCACCAGCGCAGCAGCCCAAACCAGGAAGCAGCTCCACACTGGAGGGGATCTCCGCAGCCCCTCAGGAAGAAGCAGAGATGGCCTATGGAGCCAGTTACTTGAGCGAAGGGAGGTGGAGGTGGCGAGAGGCAAGTAAGAAATCAAAAGATGCAGGGAAAAAAAAAAAAAAGCAACACTAGCAGCCAACAAATGGCACTTAGAGAGCCAGCTAGTGCGGGCTGGTGTTTCTGGACAAGAGACTGTGTCCGTGGGAAGCAGAGGGGGCTGAGTGTGGGTGAAGAAGTTTAGAGAGTGGGAAAGCTTATATCACAAATTACCGGAGCTCTGCAGCCCCTCAGGAAGAAGGAAAGTTGGCGCACGGAGCGAGGTACTCAAGCGAAAGGAGGAGGAGGTGGGGAGAGGCAAGGAAGAAATAAAAAGAAGCGGGAAAAAAGCAACACCAGCACCCAACAAATGGCACTCAGAGAGCCATCTGTTCAGGTGTGTGGAATCCAAGCAGCCACTGCTTCCCAGTGAAGAGACTGTGGCCACAGGAAGTAGAGGATGCCGAGTCGGGGTGAAGAAGGGTTGGGGGTGGGGAAGTGTATATAGCCAGTTACCGTCGTTTTGTCTCCCGCTGGAAGCTCTGTGAGGCTGCTTTCTCGTACCCCATTTGCTGGTCTCTGATAGGAGTCCAAGGTGGTGGATCCACGCTGCATTAGCTGATAGAGGACCTCTGCATGAATCTCTCCTTGCTCTCCATTCTTTATCAGTTTTCTCACTCTGTTTGATGCTTGGTTGAGTTCTTTATCTCTTCATTTGATGTTTTAGTTTTTCAGGATTGTTGTTTTCTCTGTTCAGCTTAGTTTTTTGGGATCTTTGCTGTGGAGGGATGGTGTGGTGCTTCTGCCTAGAGCACCATTTAGCTGGAAGTCCCTTTAGTATTTCTTGTAATTTTGGTTTGGTTTTTGAAAATTCCCTAAAGTTCTGTTTATCTGGAAATGCCCTAATTTCATCATCATATTTGAAAGACAGTTTTGCTGGATATATAATTCTTGGCTGGCAATTTTTTTCCGTCAAGGCTTTATATATGTCATCCCGTTGCCTTCTTGCCTGCATGGTTTCTGCTGAGTAGTCTGAGATTAGTCTTATTGATTCTCCTTTGTAGATGACTTTTTGTTTATGTTTAGCGGGTCTTAAAATTCTCTTATGTTTGATTTTGGCAAGTTTGATTATGTCTTGGTGTCTTTCTTTTGGGATCTACCTTGTGTGGGGTTTGATGAGTATGTTGGATAGATATCGTCTCATCTTCTTAAAGATGTTTTCTGCCAAGAGATCTTCAGCAATTCTCTCTGTATTTTCTGTTATCCCCCCCAATTCTGTTATTCCAGTCACTCATAGTTTATTCTTCTTGATAGAGTCCCACATAATTCTTACGGTTTCTTCATTTTTTAAAAATTCTTTTATCCGATTTTTCTTCAAATAAGTTGGCTTCAAGTGCTTTATCTTCAGTCTTACTAGTTCTGACTTCCATTACCTCAGTTCTGCTCTTGTGACTTTCTATTGATTTGTCTAATTATGAAATTTTATTTTTAATCTTCTGGATTTCTGATTGCTGTCTCTGTATGGATTCTTGCAGGTTGTTAAACTTGTCATTGTGCTTTTCTATAATCTTCTTAAGTTCCTTTGTTGCTTTGGCTGCGTGTTCCTTGGCTTTTTCCACGTTTTGCATGATCTCCTTCATGATCTCTTGAAGAGTTCTGTATGGTAATCTTTTGTATTCTGCCTCCAGTAATTCCAAGAAGCTCTCTTCCTCTGGTAGATTTCTTGATTCTTTGTTTTGGTCACTTTCTGAAGCCATCATGGTCTACCTCTTTATGTGATTTGATATTGGCTGTTGTCTCTGAGCCATCAATAAGTTATTATATTTATTTTGTTTGCTTACTGTTTTCAAGCTTCTTTTTTTTGTATTTTTATATGCCAAATAGGCTGGTCGTGTGAGCTAGTTTGAGTATTGGCACCTTTGAAGCTCTAATGTCCTGGTACCAGGTGGTTAGATCCATTACTATGTATGTGAGCCCAGGAGTCTGTTTACTTTTCTTGTATAGATTCAGCTCAGGGGTCCAGATAGTCGGTCACTGAGTGTGTGATGCAGGCTCTCACCTAGAGTCCTAGATGGGCAGGGGTGATTAGAATAGGCACAGGTATCTGCCTGCAGTAGGGGGTCATGCACTTAGCAAGGCAGGGGGCTGATGGCTGCCCATGAGTATCTGGTAAGAAAGCGTGTCCATATTCCCAGAGTGCGTAGGTGGGTGCGTTTTGCACCTGGGCTATGGGCACCCACTGCTGTTGGATGTAAGGACTAGGAGGCACCACTTATTGTTAGACTCCTGTCGCAGGTAGGTAGGTGGCGTTGGTGGAGCCACCAGTCCTCAGCCCCCTAGTTGAGGACCCCCTTTAATGGGCACGGTGATATCAAATGTCATGAACCTACCACTCCACTATATAGCTGATGCAGTGAAGTTCGGCTTCAGGTATATACCTTGTTGTACTGTGTTAATGAGGGTGTACACTGTTGAAATGGGCCTACACAGGTCTGTGCAGGAGTGAAAGGCATACAAATCCCTGGACCCCTTATTCTTGTGCCTAGACAAAAGAGCTGTGCCTGCCCTGAGTTCCTGGCTTAGGGGAGCTGGAAGATTATTTTTTCCTGTTTGTTAATTTGCTTTGTCTTCAAGGCCGGGAGAGTGGCTCAGGGCATGTGACAGGTTCTACTACTGGCCCAGGGGACATGGCATTTGTTGAAGCCAGCTCAGACCTGGTGCAGAGTGGGGAGGGAGCAGGTAAACGGGAGAGAGGTTTTTCCCAAACGGGGTGTTTTTTGATCCGCATGGTAGGTTAAATGCATGTACTTATCTTTTGCCAAATGACCACTGCTTTTCACTGGCTCTGGAGACCTGAGCAGACTCTCCACTGCTCGGTCTCTCTGGATGTGGAAAACACGTCCAGAATGCCACTGCTTGCCTCACTGCGCATGCCAGGTGATCTGCCCCTCGGTGTGCTGGCTCCTGCCAGGTCAGGTCTGGCAACTCCTTGCTGCTTCTTAACCGTCTCTCCCTTCCCCACCACTCAGTCCCATTCCTCAACTTTGCCTTTGATGTTCAGGGCTTCTAGATCATCATATATTATCAATTCACTTGTTTTTTTGGGTCTTTATTTTAAGAGGGACCACTGGAAGCATCTGAGTACTCTACCATCTTGGCCCCACCCTTCTGTCCATATATCTTAATATCTTAAGTGTAAAATAATTATATCTGATGAATGAATTCCTCCACCCTCCCTTGCCGTTGGCATCTGTAAGCTTCATTAATTTCTATGTAACTGTGTTAAATAAAAACCTTTTTATTCTTTTTTGTTTGTTCTTTTTTTGGCCTCCTTTTACCTGCATGCAATAATTAAGCAGTAGTATGAATGAATAATGTGAATTTGTGGTCTTTTTGTTCACTGAAATAATGGTTGATCTCTTTAGCTTTTCTCTAATTCATGGCTTTTCTTTTTTTATTCACTTAAAAATCTGCAGCTAGCAGGTTAAGCGTAATGCAGTTTATAATCACTGTGGTCACAGTAAAAGCAAAAACTTTATACTATTCCTTCCTTCAAGTACTCTGTAGAGTTCTTTTATGATTTATATTTGAGAGAGACACAAATTTGGGGGGGTAAAAGAAACAGGAGAATCCTGAAGTAGGTGATATCTATGGGCATATATATATTCCCAAACACAGACACAATTTAGAATTTAAATATATGAATATTTGAATATTTCCATAGGAATATTTGAATTAAAATACTTGGTTTTTCAAATCCACTGTCATTTAGTGAGGAAACAAGAACTCTTAAACTTGGATTTCTTGACTTTCTGAAATGCTAGACTGAATGAATCTTTTGGCCACAGATATATCTTGAATACAAGATAATGAAAGTCTGGTCTGTGTAATTCTTAGAGATACTTAGTATCTATTTGATTTATCTCTTAGTAATCTTAACTAGTAGGCTCTGGGTCCCCAGCCCCAGGGCTTACAGTGAGAAAGACTACAGGGCTATTTCTGCTTTGTCTTCTGCATTTTCTGGGTTTCAGTGCCCTGTCTGGAACAGAAAAAAATCAAAGAAGAAAGGACTTTGAGATGCTTGTTATTTGCTCAGAAGTGGTGGGGTGAAGCTAAAGTTTCTCCACCTGACTGACCTTCTGGTTCCCTCATTTTGTTTCACCTCAAGCTCTGACGTGATCCTTCTGTTTGTCACTTAGACAACAACTCTGCATTTAAAAGTTTTCCTGTTAGCAGTTTCCGTCTTTTATTTTACCCCATAGTAGATTTATTTATTCATTTTGAATATGAAGTATTATATTAACCATCTGCCATGTGTGCCCAGTGCTTGGAGATAGAAAAGAAAGAGAAGATGCATTTCTGTTCTTGAAACATTTGTAATTTATTTGTACAAATGAGACTTTCTGATATAAAAGAATTAGAAAGATTTGTGAGTGAATCCATTAGTGGGTACAGTGAGTTGCTTATTAAAGAACAAATCCAGCCAGTGCCCTTTGCTATAGCCAGAGGTCTAAAGGAATATACTCTGGAACCACAGTGGAAAGCTCTTTTCTTATCCTTTTAAGTGTACCTGCATAATTGTTATCTTATTCAGCCACTCAGGATTCCTATGAAGAAAGAGAAGTAGACTGTAGTATTCAGATGAGGAAACTGAGGTACAATGAAACTATGTGACTTGCTCAGGATCCGACAGGCTCTTAATTCTGGACGACATTACCACATTTTCCAAAGACAGAGAGGCCCTGAAATATATGCTGACATGAAGCCAAGTCCCTGTGACCTTGGTTAATGAACATTCCCGGGTCTGGCCTAGGCTACTTAGTCTGTGAAATGGGACTCAGTCATTGTACCTTGATTTTCCACAAATCTTTAAGAAAACATAGCTGCAACTGGTATATTCAAAGAATGCTCTGAGTTTCTTAGACTATTTAATTTTGTAGCTATCATAGCAATGTTATACTCAACTTTTGTTAGCTTTTAAGTTTTCAGTCTTTATGAGAGTTGAATCAGTATTTTGATTTTACAGTTTATTACTGAAATTAAACTAACGTGTCTAAATAATGAACTGGATTTTTTACTTTTTCAGTGGATTTTAGGAATAAATTAAAATACCATGACCGAAACCTTTCTTAGGTATTGTCTTTTAGAGAAAACACAGCAGCTTTTTACACTGCAGAACAACAGTGGGCACATATGCACGTGTTCATTTTATCTTTCCTGTAGAAAGACGAGACTGTTCTGTAACATTTTAACTGCTTGTCTTGACGTAATCTTTAGATCTCTGATATTTCATTGCACTTGTGATGTAATCTTATCGGCAGCTTTTGTGTTCTTTCTCTACATTGTTAGACAGCATTTAGCAATGTTTGGAATGCCATTTTTATTGGCATTTTAGTGGGCAGCTTATGCACTCAAGGCATCACCTAAGTACCAGCAACACATTCTTTCTTGACTGAATAATGATGTATGTGGAATGTTACTTTTTTTGCCTTATAAATGGATAGCAATTTACACAGCTGTGGATGTGGGATGTTTCAATCCCAGACCATGTTGTAAGAAAAATTGAATGACAGTGAGCAAAACAGCAGTAATTATAAAACTAATTACTAAATGCTGATGATGCCCATAGGCTTTGCATAACTAAAATTAGAAAAGGAAATTGCTTTTGGCTTCAGAGAGGCAGCATGCTAGTTATTTCACTGTTTCAGTCAAAATGGAGGGTAGTATATAAAGTTCAATCAGAAAAATATATAGGTATACATATATATCTATAGATGTGCATATACATATGTTTTTCTATGTTAAAATGTATTCACTCTTACAATTTTATTTATAGAATTTTATGCATAGGTATTTACATAAAGAATAGAAGTATATTAAAATATGTGAATGTAGTATATCTACACTGCATTCTTGCATACGCTATAAGTACAACTTAAAATGTATATCTTTACAAAACATATACAATATATATGTTTTCTCATGTACATTTTCACAAGCAGAATATAGTATAAGTTTCAACCCTTGCGTAAAGAATCTAATCGTATGAATTCATAGCACATTCTTCAAAATGAAATATCAAGAAAATTAAAATGTTGGTTGGCTCATAAAAGATGAAATCTCATGTTTTGAGAAGACAAATGATTGATAAATCAGAAGTCTGTGAGGCATACCTTTATTCATGCCCAATTTGGAACTAAGAAATATGTGTCATTAGCGCCAAAGAAATTATTGAGATTGTAAGTATATTACCTGCAGACCCCAGATAATTCTAGGATTATAAATGTTAGAGCTCATATTGATAACATTCAGATAGGAAGTGTGGGAATAATGACTTATTTCAATATGCATATAAATGGAAAATGATGTAATGAGTTAAAATGTGACAATTTTTATTGAAAACATTTCCTTGTTCCTTACAATTAGTTGGTAGTTTCCATTTTCATTCTCTCTGTAGTCCTGCAGGCAAACATTATGAAACAGAAACTCTTCTGAGTAAACTATTTGTGCTTAAGCTTTAGACTAAATAGATCATGGATCAGGAGGAAAGATCATAGTTGATACAGAGGAAAAAGGAAAAGCAAATACTGCATTTAAAAAATTAAAGTAATTTGAATGACCTGAAATGTAATAAGTTTTATTTAATTTTCTGCCACATGTTATTTCAAAAGTCTTAAGAAATCAAAATGACAAAAGATGATACTTTCTGTAGACATGTATTATTGAAATGAAACCCAAGTATAATTGAATCAAGGCCGTAATGAAATTCGTGTAACTGTTACCAAGGGGGGCAATGCGATGAGTTAGTTCTTCCCATTTGTGTTAGTGAATTTAGTAATTAGTTCTTTTACCAAGGCAAATGGTCTAATAATGGAGGAATAAATCACAGAATGGCATATAAAATGAATATGGAGAGTCTTGCTTCATGTCTCATGCCTGGCAATTTAGTCAGCTGTAACTAATTTATACACAAGTTGGGGTAAAATCTCAACTTTGGCAAGTTATACAAGGTACTGAGGGTTGTAACAAATCACTGCTGCTCATCAGATGTCCCTTAGGTGTAAGGCTATGTCAGTCATGAAAATAAGTATGTTATCAAGATCCAAAAAGGCTCAGGATGAGATAAAATGAAACTGAAAAGTTCATGTCTTTTTCTAATGGCATATATTTGGCCTAATATTTATTACCTCTCCTTTGTTTGTTCTTCGTGGAGCTCTGTGGGGAGAAGAGGTAGGAGGATTTCTCAGTGTGTTGATGCTAAGAAATGCTGTTTTGTTTTTTTTTCTTAGTTTAGTGATGAGGAGGAACTTCAGGGGAAGGAGAGGACTGCCAGGTTGGAAAGAGATGCCGGGCTTACAAAGAACCAATTCATTCATAGATGTAACAGATAATTGTTGTTGTTGCTAGTAGTCTTCAAGCCAGCTGAGACTCATGGTGGACAGACCCCATGTGCAACAAAATGAAACATTACCCAGTCCTGCACCACCTTCATAATTGTTGGTGTGCTTGAGTCCACTTTGGATTTCGAGTGCCTTCCAAACTAGGGGAGGGGGTCATCTTCCAGCACTACATCAGACAATTCTGTTCTGATCCATAGCATTTTCACTGGCTAATTTTTGGAAGTAGATCACCAGGCTTTTCTTCCTAGTCTGTCTTAGTCCGGAAGCTCTTCTGAAATCTATTCACAATGGGTGACCCTGCTGGTGTTTGAAATATCAGTGGCTTAACGTCCAGCATCATAGCAACATGCAAGCTACCACAGTATGACAAACTGACAGACTTTGATGGAACAGATAATTACTGAGAACCTAACGTGTGCCAGGCTTACCAGGACCTTGGAAAGAAACAAAATATTTGGTTGTAGGTGATGTTTGAACTCAAAACTTCATAATTTCATGTACGAGTAGAATTTTAGTAGATGCCAGATCACGACGGAAGCAGTTTTATCAAGGCTCTTTGTTCAAAATTCCTTGTCATTTCACTCATTAAGGCAATACATAGGGTCCTGTCGGGTGCAGTTTTTATCAGCTAGTACCAGGCAGCAAGCCGTGCTTACAGACAAAATCATTTTCTACAAATTTTCTGTCATGTTTCACCTTGGTAATCGCCATCTCTTGTGTGCAAAAAGAAACAATTTATTTTCAACACTTGAGGGATATAGAACATCTGACTACTGTCATAACCTATTGTTTTTAACATAAACATTATAGCTGCATTTGCCTTGAAATATTTGCCCATTATTGCATAAATCTGAGCCATGTACAGGAGTGTCACCTTGTGCTCTCCAGCAACAAAATTGAGACCTATTGCCTAGAAAGTGCAGTTTGCTTCCTTCACAAGCATTTACTTCAACAAAATTAGAAATAGATTTCCTTTTCATAATTGAGTTAGACAGTGCAGTAACCGAAGAAAAAACTTATGAGAGAATGCATTGCTTTTAACCATAGAGTATAGAACTCCTCAAATGTGGCTAAGGACCCTACTATATTTTCCTTTATCAAAAGATGGTTGATTGCTTAATGCTCGAAGCACTACTAAATAGCTTATTTCACATTACTGGAGGAAATGTGTTTTACATCAATTGCACAGTGTAATTCTTCCTATTATTTAGGTAGAATTGCTTTACCTTGCTTTGAAGCATACGTATACGGGAGAGAATGATTTGATAATCTTTTATGATAGATAGGATATTTAAGATATATCATTCAAGAACTATATTGCTCTAGTTGGAAAGCTGAAACCTTTTGCTGTTTACTCTGATCACTCATTTACAGAATGCTGTAGCTTACAACTCAACATGTATCTTGATTCAAAACTAAAATAAATATTTATATTAGGTTCATTCCTGACTCCATTTTGTGTTCCTACTTTTGTTTTTTCTTTTTCTTTCTCATCTACTTCTAATTTTATATTTTATGTACCCTTCTAAGTCTCCTTAAATAATTTTTCGAATGCTGTAAGTATATAAGAGAATAATTGTCCTGTTTCATTATATAAATCGCAACATTTTCCTTAGTAATTTCTTTAATAATTTCCAATTCATTGTTGGTAGAAGTCAAAGAAACATTTGTCTTTTTACTGTGGCTTCTTAGAGCGTTGATGGTTTCACTTTTTTCTCTCTTGAGAGACCTTACTGCCACCGCCCCCCCCCCCCGCCCACCGCTTCTTTTTTGCCATTATTTTGAGCTGTCTTACAACTGATTACTACTCTGACATCATTTTGTGGTCTTTTAAAATGTTGCTTCCAAGCACCTCTTTGGGACTTAATATTTCTGCTCTGATATAGCTTTTAATTTACTGATCAGTTGCCTTTTTAGAACTTTTTGTCTGTACATTTGGCCTCTGCAGCCCTCTTTGTGTTCTTTTTCATTTTTGTATTAATAATTACAAGAATTCCCAATTAATTGCCATTTGTGAATATAATTGATGTGTTTCCTCTCTCTCCAGACAACTAATGAAGATGTTAAATAAGTCTTAGCATGAAGCGAACCTCAACTGAATTCCCTTGGACCATGGGCATGTTAGAGTTTACCATTGAGCTATTTTCTCTGTCTTTAAGAGTGCTTCTACTTGAGAAATTTTAATTCATTTTCTTGGATTTCCTATAATAGAGCTCTGCATGAAACGTCTGTCCAGATATGTAATGCCTACTGAACTCGCTATGATTCTCTGAAAACTAAGATCATTGATTTTACTTATATGTCCTAGATTCTTAGAAGCATTGCTTGCATTCAGGGCAGTAAAAACAGGATGTTTTTGTGAATTGGGTATGTGAAATATTATCACTATGAGACAAATTTAACTGATTTCTCCCTGTTTTGCAGTATTGGCACAAGGGAGTGTATCAAAGGTGTTTAATACAAATAAACTATATAGCTATTTTCGAGGAGAGTGTGCTTCCATTTCAGTCCAACAATATTGGGTCCACTTTCTCTATGATCAGAATATTACAAAGGGAGTGGAGAATAATTTCTATCAGAGATTCTGTGACGGAATGAAATGGAGCTCTTTTGAAGTATGATCTCTGAAAGCACAGCATGAAGCTCAAATAAAGTGAAGGACATTCGCTATTACAAGTAATGTCCTTAATAATCTTGTTAGTCTAGTCTCCCTCTGTTCGAGACAAATGGAACATTATTGGCTTATGGGCTGTAGTAAATAATTTAGTTTCCAATATTCAAGCTGCTTTGACAGTAAATTAAAATGACATGAAAGGGGCTTGTTGAATAAAGAAAGTATCCAATCAAATTTAATTGGCATGACCAAGGCAGTAGAAATATGTTTTATAATTAAACCATGTTGTCTTGGAGCTTTATAAGCATGTATGAATCAAAATGTCAAAAATTATTCTTTGATACTGTGCATTTAAAACTTTGCATGGTGAGTAGTTTCCTTAAACAAGCTTCCAGACATGCATATTGATGTAACAGGAAAATAGTTTCATGTTTTAAATAATAAGTGATAAACTTATTTCTCCATTTATAAACCCTTGCAAGTAGATATTCTGATAACAACCCACTTAGAAGTCTCCTTTACAGGATTCTGTTTTCAAATTGATACACTAAATAACTCAGAAAAGGTTAGGATTTTATTGTGACCATTGTATGGTACTTCAGTGCTCAGCCTTTTTGTGCACGAAAATAGGATTCAAACTCACTGAGCAGGACAAAGAATAGAAAAAGAACAGGATCAAGAGTAAAGAAAGAATAATATAAGGTATACTTTGATATACCCTTTCCTTCTCAAATTCAAGATGAATTAGATTTTCTGCATTTGACAACAGAAGTGTCAAATGCTTCTACTATAAAAGACAAGAAGCCATGGGAATTTCATATTTTTGTATGACCACCCGTCCGTTCTATTTTTTCTTCCCTGAAAGTAGTGCATAAGTAAGTGCCCATGTGTAATAAAATTCCTAATAATGGTTCTTTCCACAACTCAGGTGGAAAATATAGGGTGGTGTCTGAGTCTGCAGAGATTGCTTATAAAAACAGAAATGAGCTTAGTGAATAATTTTTCATTCTTAGCCTTTTCAAACATCCTAGTCAAAGCAAGCTGAAGATTAGAGAAGGTAAGCAAGAAGAGAGAGGTTCAGATATATCAACATTACTTACAATACCGAGATCATATGTTGACTTCTCTTTTAGAGATTTGAGTGTGATTATTTTCTAATCTCTCAATAAATTTTCAGTTCAGGGAAAATTTTTAGTGGATAGTTACTTTGTTCTCTTCATGAGGGCCAAATCTAAGTGGCTGTTTCTGAGGTAATATAAGTAGCTTGTGTTTATGTTGCTCCAAGATAAATCTAAAATGATTTACTATGAATGTATTTTCTATAATGTGTTGTTCTTCGTGCAGTACTGTAGCACTGGATAATGTGGATATGCATAAAGTATTTTCTTTGAATCTTAGCATGTCTATGTGGTAAAATCTGCCCTCCTCAGTTACATTCTTTTCACTTGAAGACTTTTAAACCTAAGCATATATTTCCAACATTAAAAAAAAATTGATATTGTTACAAATTAAGGGGGCAGGATTTTTTTTTTTTTAAAATCTTTTTTCCTTAGTGTTGAGCCAGTAACTTCTATATACATGCAAATAATCGATAAAGGCTAAATTTTCATTATTTTTACCACATAGCTAGCAAAAATCATTAATAACATACTGTTTTCTGAGCTACTGTGACCTCAAAGGATTAAAAATAAGTGAATAACTTCACAATGGAAACAGAAAATCCTATCAGAGAGAAAGTTTCTGGAGAGATTAATACAAACTAGGCTATGTATTTAGTCTCTATGCTGAGACTATTTTGTCTCTCTCTTTTTTTTTTAAGAGTACTTATTCCGGTGGTTCTCAAACTTTAGTTTGTATCATAATCATCTGGAGGTTGTTAAAACACATATTTCTGGGCCTAACTTCTAGAGTTTCTAGTTTAGTAGGTCTAGGTTGGGACCCGAGAATTTGCTTTTCTAACTGGTTCCCAGTTGATGCTGATGCTGCTGGTCCAGGGAGACACATTTTGAGAGCCATTGACTTCTTTACTCATACCATCAACATACAATTGTGAATTTTCTCCTATATGCCAGAAATTGTACTACTTGCTGGAGCTGTGGTGGACTGTCTCTGCCATCATGGAGCTGAAAGTCTGGTGGGGGAAGTTAGCATGGTACATAGACATTTAAGTAGAGCATAAATGCAACTGTGGACATAAGCCTAGAGCACTGTGGCCAGCTCTGGGAGTTTAGAGATGTCTTCTGGAGAATATAAAGATCAAATGGAAGCCTAAAAGGTGAGGCGGGGGGCAGGGGGAAGATATATACCACAGCCATAGATACTTACCTTCCAAGAGGAAGGAACTGGAAGACGAGAGACAGGAATCCAGGAGACAGGAGAAACTTGAGTACTCTCTGTTCTTCTGTGCTTTGTCTAAAGGACAATATATATTTATTGATCATATATGACATGTCAGGAGTATACAATTATTTCATTTTTATTTTGTTGTTCCCACAAGAACTGATATAAGTGTCTGACTTAAATCCAAACTCCTCAACTATGATATTGACAAATTACTATGAAAGCAGGTTCTTTGGGGACAACTTGTGTATATTTCTTACATATTTTTTAATATCAATATTAGTCTAAAACATCACCAATGTTAATTCTTTAAAGGGAAAAAATGGTTATTTGCCTTTAAAAATCAAATTGAGCAATTACTGTTTCAAAAGGAGTAAAGGAAGGTGAAACCTTCTTTTTCTAGAAGTCTTCCTGGCCCAACCCAGCTTACCTCTGTGCATGTAGGTTGGTTTGACTTTATGTACATGTTAAAGTCTCTTTTGAGCTAGGTCTTCCTTTGACAAATCTGACTTTCGATTTTATTGCCACTTACATTTAGTACAAAATTACATAGCGCAGTGAAATATGATCACTTTAGGATTTTCACTGTTTTGGTTGGTGCTCTTTGTTGTAATTTGTAGCTGACTTTACAGTTACATGAGGACCTATGTCTTCTAATTCTCCCAAAAATACAGAGGGTACTCCACAAATGCATTGGGAGTTTTGAAGATATTTTATATTTTTAAATGATTGTGTGAGCTTTTTTTTTTCTTTCTTAGTGGCTGGCAGTTGGGCATTTGGGCATTTATTTATTTGTCTGGAAATTTATTTATTGTTGTAGAAATCAAGGGTTTGAGGTGATAGTGGTAGATAAATGCTCGTGGCACCTGCCATCTTGGACTTTGTTTTATGAGTGCAGTGTGAAAATAAAACGACCTTATACTTATATACAGCTGTTTTATATATATATATATATATATATATAACTTATTCTCTTTTAATTTTATCTTCCTACAAACTCCGAGGTATATCATTATCTCCGTTTCATACATGAAACAGGCCAAAAGAGGTTGACTCTAAGACCATATGACCCTATGGTCAGTATGTGGTACAGTCAGTATTAGAATGTTCTATTTTGATCATATCAGAACTCTTTCTGCTACACCACATAACCAGACCCTTTAACTATATATACTTGCCTGGGCTGTCATCCTGGAAACTAAAGCTTCCCAGCAATGCAGTAGTAAAGGCCACTCTTTGCTTGTCAATTTGAGTGAGCATCTCTTCCGATCTTAGCTTTGTACTTGTTTGGGGGACAAGGGATTTTCCACTAGCCCAATAGTTTTCAAACTTATTTTTCTTTTTTTTTGATTAAAGGAAGTTTTACCTGGACTTATAAACTATAGCTCTAGGCCAGTGGTACCTAACCTTGGCAGATCTGATATGGCTGACGAGCTTTTATGTAATAGAAAATTGGTAGCTCTAGTCAGACCACCTGATTTCAGAATATCCACTGGAAAACTGCTAGGTAATTTTGATGATCAGCCTGATTTGCAAATAATAATTATAACTGTTGTTGTTGAGTCTTTATTTCTGTGTGCCAGATTCCACTATATACTTCATGATTATCTCGTTTATGCTAATACAGAATTAGCCCATTAGAAGACTCACAGTTCAAACCCAGATATCAACCTCCAGATCCAAAGCCCTAAATTCATCCATAGGGCTCTGGCCTAACTTCTCACTCCATGCTGTTTGTTCTCTTCACTCTCCCCAGCCCATACTTGTGTCTCTCAGCTGATCCTTTAATAGAGGGTGTCGATTTCCACTATACTAGATTCCTTTAAGTAACCTGTTGAAAAGTAGATTATTTAATTATGATTGATAATGGAAATTTCTACCAGGAGTAAAGTATAAGACAAGAAGAGTCTGAGATGAATGCCTTCTACCCACCTCCAGTCATTCACGGTAAATGTTCTTAGGTATAACAGCTAAGCAGAGTTTCCAAACAAGATTTAAATTTCGGAGAGTGAAACAGGCTGTTTTGAGGACATTACAGTTTCCTCTAAGCACTGTCTGGTTGTCTGTTGAAGTAAATGTTTTCCCAACACTAAGTTAGGAATGAAGTACAAAACTATCTCATACTCTGATGAATTTTTTTTAAATAATTGGCAGGCCACACTCTAAGCTTTCTAGACAGTGTACAATATTAGCACCACCATATATTTTAATCTTCTTTGTATCAGTAATTTCTGTTGTCCTTAAAAACAAACAAAAAATATCCTGCCTTTTTCCTACTGTTCTTTCTCCTTTCAGCAACCAATAGTTGGCAGCAAGAACATGGATTTGGAAGGCATCTGACTTGAGGTCAGCACTTGGCTGTGCCATTAACCAGCTGTATGACCTTGGACAAGTATGTGAAGTGCTCTGAGCCTCAGTTTACTTACATGTATAACTGAAACTACTAATGCCTAGCATGTAATAGGAGCTCAGTGTCATAGGTTGGGCTCTCCAGGGAAGCAAAAACAGTAATGCATATAAATATATATAGAGAGAGATTTATATCAAGGAAATGGCTCATGTGGTTGTAGAGGCTGGAACGTCCCAAGTCCATGGGTCAGGATAGAGGCCTCCTCCTGAATCACGTAGCTGCAGGGGCTGGCAAACCCAAGATTGGCAGGTTAGAGAGCAGGGCTCTTGCTCACAGACTGTGAAGATCAATGAATCCTAAGATTGACAGGCAAGACTGCAGGTAAGCTGCTAGGTGAAGTCCCAAGAACCAGAGGTCAGATGAACAGGATCCAGCTGCAGGATCCAGAATGAACAAAGCCTTGCCAGAATGTCCACTTGTATTTGATGGAGGCCACAAGTCCAAGGAAACTCCCGTTTATCTGATTGGCTACTCACAGCAGATCCCATCATGGAGGTGATCACAACATTATACAACTGCCAAACCACTGAGAATCATGGCCCAGCCAAGTTGACACACAACCTTAACCATCACACCCAGTATAAGTTCATTTCTTTTCTGAATCACAGTAGGAGCTCAGTATGAGTTCACGTCTTTTCTACCTTCAGAGCTTTGATTCTGATTATAGGAGTATCTAGTTTGATCTTAGTCTGCTGAAGTTCTAGCTTTGGGAGGGAATATACTGTTCCTGGAGTAATAGACTCCTTAATCTAAGATCTAATGAAATGGTAAGTGGAGATAGAATTTCCTAGAGCTCTATTTGTGCAAATTCACTTATATTATAAAATAAAAATGTGGAGTGAATATTTTACTACACGTTCTTCACCATCCCTGTTATTACCTGTATTAATTTGATTCAATCATTGACTTTTTTTTTTGTCATTTTAACTATTTTTAAGGGTATAATTCATTGGTATTAATTACACTCACAATGTTGTACAACCATCACCAATATCTTTTTCCAAAATAATTATTCATTTTAATTTTGATTTTCCTTTTAGCCCTTATAAATACCTTTGCTGATGTAGGAGAGTTCCTGGTTTCAGCTTGTGGGGAGACCAGCCAAGCCTTTCGGTAATGTAGAGGGCTGATTATGAGCAAAGGGCATTTCACCTTGGTTTACATTACTTTTCTTCAGATGAGGTCTTCAGAAATATTCAAAATTAGCCTTTCCTTTACTCAAAAATAAGAAGGTTTTGGGCCTATTTATTTTGAAATAGAGAATTGATTTTTTTAAAAATATATACAGCAGTTCTCTGGGTGACAGAATATAAATATAAAAATCTTTCCAAGAAAAAATATATATATATACAGACAGTGGCAACCCTTTATGATTCCAATGAGGCAACATGTAACAACAGCATGACATTTTGTGTCAGCGCAGGTTTTCCCTGCAAATTCTTGTTACATTTTGGGAAAGTTTACTGAAAGTTGGCTAACAGCTGTAGTCTACTGTATGTTTATCACAGTTTCCAAATAAAAAGTCACTCTTGGGCCTGAGATTGAACAGTTTAATTTCAAACATGGCTCCATTGATAAGGGGAAGTTGTATCATTTCACAATTTATTTTTAAAAGGACTCACATAGGAAGCGCTACACTTATTTTTAATTAAGAGCTATTTGCTAAAAGGACTTTTTCTTAAAATTTTGTAGACATCAACCTCAATATCGAAGTATGTCTTACTTAAAAAACCTATTATCGTCGAGTCAATTCCGACTCATAGCAACCCTATAGGAGAGAGTAGCACTGCCCTATAGGGTTTCTAAGGAGTGCCTGGTGGATTTGAACTGCCGACCTTTTGGTTAGCAGCCATAGCTCTTAACCACTACACCACCAGGGTTTTTCCATGCCTTATTTAGGTGAGAACAGTAGAGAATGAAAGTTCACCCTAGTTTCTGCTCTCAAGTTCATACAGAGTTGCAAAGACAGGCGACCCAAATCCAGAAAATCAGTGTTTGCAGAATCCAGATGTGGTTACAAAGTGAATTATAGTTTCACGATGTAGTTTAGCTAACCAGACAACTTCTGTCACAGCAAAATTGTGATGAAGTCTAAATTCAATCCATACAGGGCAAGACACATCAGCTACAATGTGTGAAAAATGACCACAAGTGATAGGTTTTTACTGAACAAAATTCACAGTGATACAACTGCTTACCTTTTCACAGTGACACTTATTAGAACTTATGAGAATCATAACAGGTAATCTCTTCCTAAAGGTAACATAACTTTGTATCAGCTGCAGAATTGTGTGTGCTGCTGGCACCGTGTGTTGTCTGTCTTGTTTAGTATGGACACTGCCACGTTGGTTGTCATAAAACCAATTTAAAATTTTAACCTGTGTGTTACATTGCCTCCATTTCTTTTCATGATTCATAATTTTAGATGCTCTAATATTTAGTGGAGAGATTTAAAATTGATTGTGAGATATATATTTCCATTCTGGAGTTCATTTGAAATATACAAGTTTTTAGCCATTTTCAAATTCCCCATTCAGTATTTTTGTGTGGTTGAAATATGAGTTTAAAAATAGTAGATTTTTAAATGCTTTTGTATAGGCTCAGGAGAGTCCTTCCTGCAATATCTAGCTGAAAAGGTAATGAACTGTAAAATATGTTGAAATGATTGGGGATTAAAAGTCTCTGGTGTGTAGTGACAGTGCAGTTATATTCCACAGTAAAGGTTTCTTGTATTAAGAGTAATAAATAAAACTTATTTTTCCCACTGTGATTAGTTGTCACCACCATAATGATAGCTTTGACCTTCTTCTTCTTCACATATCGTTAGCCTGTGACCAGGTAGTCAGACTATAGCAAAATGCTGTGGAAACAAATGCAAAGTCAGATTTCGGTAAAAACAATTTGTACAGAACCACTGCAGTGAAAGTCTGAGAGTATAGTAGACGCCTTTTGGAGTTCTGCAAATATGCTGTTTTTTCAGTGTGATGTACATACTATCTTCGTGTTGTTCTTTGACTCCTATTTCTGAGGTTAGGTTATATCTAGGATGGGGTTTACAATAGTGCCTGCATTTGAACATACACTGTATAAAAAATTGACCCTATTAGAGTCCAGCCCCAAGAAGTCAAGTGCAAATTACTGAGGGAAAGTTCTCAGGCAATAAGTTAATAAAAATTTTAATCTTTATCTAGATCCTGTTAAAATTTTAGAAAATTAGGACAGAGCTCATATTTTATTGAGTAAATAGGGCAGGAAATTTAAGTTTATGTAAAAACTGTTTATTCTTTATTTTTGTCTTTCTTTCAAGGGGGAGGTAATTGCCAAAATTAACTTCAAAGAGTTAAACTGAGCCGCATTCTTGAGCTGGTGCTCACTGCGTTCAGTCCATTTTAATTCTTTTTTTTAACATTATCATCTGAAATGTGAATGTCATGGAATGCCTCCAGTGTAAGACTCCTGAATAGCATTGGGCCATATTTATTCATTAGAATTATGTGCCATTTTCTCTCCCTTTCCTATTAAGCCCCATTTGTCTGTCTAGAAGGTCAAAGGAGCAGCTGCCTCTGGGGCTGACCTCCATGCACCTCTATTGTTTTGCTCTTCCAGGGGTACTAACTCTTTACTTCTTCCTGGGGACCTGCAAGATTGTCCTTTCAAAGCATTTACCCTTTCTTAGGTCAGGGAGCCAGGACAACTGCTCACATGTCCCTGTAATCCCTGCTGCCTTACTGTGCAGTTCTGTCATCAATTGCCATCTGGATGACTTGATGCTTTCTCTTAATGATATCACAGTTCACAAATGAAATCAGCAAATAATAGACACGTTTGTACAACTGCTTCGAAAATCTTTCTTGAATTTGTGCTTTTTGAGTGCTTACTATTCTGGTAACTGCGTCAAATGCATTCCATCCATTGTAAGGAGTTTGAAAGCAAATCTATTCTATGTATATGTATATATGCATAGATATGTAACTTTTATTGCCCAACCCCCATTTTTAATAAGAATGGGAGTTTGTAGAGCATTTGCTACAAATGAGTGGCCACTTACTCCAAATTTCTGTGAACCTAAGATAACCAACAATAAATGCCTTTACTTTACTTGAACTTTGCTGTTGCATTGGGGTAGATAGATAATGGAAGAGTGAAGCATTGAAATGTGCCTAACTAACATGCTGTTACAAGCCTCATGATAGATTTGTGTTTGACTTAACAGCTTTTGGAACCTAATAAAAAGAACTTAATTGACAATTTCTTGAAATTGCTAAGAAAACCTAGTGATGTTGGTAGGGTATAATAAGGAGTTTCTCATCACTGTCTTCAAGATTGAGCCTATACAGAAAAGAAAAAAAAAAAAAAGGATTTATCTCTGTGGTAACTCTAAGTAATTGATACACAGACAAGGTTTGGTTCCAATTTGCCAGCAATAAAGTTGTAATAGGGTTTTCTCTGCAATTTTAGCCTTAATGTGCTCATTCCAAAGAGCGGTATTTTTCCAAGCGAACAAATAACATCAGTAAAGCTTACGATCAGTAATAGCCCCACACTGATGCTCGCATTAAACTTGTTAAATCAATTCACTAGACACTTTCTAAAGTGGACTGTCTGTTTACTATGACTTGCACCCTATGTGGATGATCCATCAGTTATGTTTATTTGAATCATCTTTACATTCAAAATTGGTAATTATTCATGCTTGATTGTGGTTATGAATGGGCCTCTTCTTCTGTTTTTGTTTTTTTTCCCGTTTTGTTTTGTGGCTGCTTATTTTTCAGCTTTTGGTGTTTGCAAGATATGAATTGCTTAGTGAAACCAGCTACTTAAGAGGGTATTTTTTTTTTTGCCTCTCCAAAAATGTGTATGCATAATTTATTGTGGGTAATATCTTTCACGATCAACTACTCTTTTTTCAGATACCATTGTCATTCTTGAAACACAGAAACACATATGTATTTATATTTATCAAAATGGATGTCAATTCTAATTGTATTACCAAAGATGGTATATAATTAAGCAGAGACAGAAGATGTTAGAGGAAGAAAAAGATAGCCAGGGTTCTGGAGAGCAGTTCTTGGAGGTAGGCAATCTACTAACCATGCTTCATTTTTCACTGGAACAAGCTGAGCCTGCTACTGCATGCTGCCTTTTGTCAGTAAACACAAAGAGAAATCTGAAGCCATCAATCTTGCTTATCAATACTACTCAGTGTGATTCTTTCACTAGCCATTTTCCTTTTCCTTTACCTGTACAGAACTTCATTTTTCTCAGAGTGTCCTTTCAGTTTGGCTGTGAATGAGTTGAGGGTCAGGTGGGCAAAACAAAATTAATGCTATATATTTGCAGAATTGTGTAATGCTTAGGATTCAGTGGATACGCCTCCATATACAGAAGTCAAATGTGGCTAAAAGGACATTTTCTGAGTAAATTTAGGTGCTGTTGCTGTCCGTTGGGTGTGATTACAGCCACTTTGTTGTGTTCTATGCCTAGAGCCACAAGTGCCAGAGTGAAAAGACAGGCTGTTCCCCCAAACCCATCCCAACTTTTTTATGTGTGCTTTGTCTCTGTCCTTCTACCAAGTCTGTATTTTTCACACTTATCTATATTTCATATTTTTCTTTTACTAGAGGTTGGTATAGAATACTTTTAAATCAGGTATGTTACATAACAAAGATATTATCTCAGAACAAATATGAAGGAAATCTTTACTGTAATCTATCAAATAGCCTTAAAAATGTATTAAATCACAAAAACAATATGTCTCTGCTCCACTTTAATATTATCATAATAATGTTTTCTTTTATCACATGGAACAACAGTTGTCTGAAGTAATCTAGTACCAATTCAGGATTTTAGCTTATATTGTAAATTATTAAAACTTTCCCCTGCTTTCTATTTTAGAGGGGCGGTCTTATCTAATTTCTTTCAGACTTCAGGCATGAAAGCACATTATAATTCAATTGACTACTTTTGATTACTTAACACTTGATAGGTATTTGTACTCTTTTTTTTTTTTCCTTTTTGGTAGTAAACCCGTTAGGTTAATAACTACTTCTTTTGTGTCTAGGAGCCCTGGTGGCACAGTGTTTAAGAGCTCGACTACTACCCAGAAAGGTCGGCAGTTTGGATCCATCAGCTGCTCCTTGGAAACCCTATGGGGCAGTGGGACAGTTCTTTTCTGTCCTATAGGGTCACTATGAGTCACAATCAATTCAATGACAACAGATTTGCTTTTTTTTTGTTTAATTGTGACTAAGCCTGTAAGAAACTAGTGTGCTTAGTTTCATGTCTATGCCCAAGTTGCTCGTTCCTGTGAGGTGAAAGAAGACTTTCAAAGTGTTAAGGTATAGCCCATTGGACTGCATTCTGAAAGAGCTGACTTTATTTCCTGTGACTCTGCAGCACTGTCTGACTACAGGATAATGTTAGATTAGGTAGATGAAGGGGTAGAAATTTTCTCTAGGTTTGATTAGTACATATGTCTGTATGCATATCTGGTGAGGTACTTAATATATTAACTACTATGTGAAAAATAAAACACTAGGTATTTTTATATATGGTATCACTTAATTTAGCATGTAAAAATACCCATGACATTGTTATTCTTATCCTTCTTTAGAGTCAAGGAAACAGAGGCACAGAGAGATTAAACAACTTTTCTGGTTAAACATAGAACCAGAATTCAAACCCAGATCTAGCGGATTCCTAAGTCTATGATTTTTATGCAGTTTCACTCTAGGACAAGTCAATTTTTAGGGACAGATCACCATTCTGTTGTGAGAAGCACCTCACCCCAGCTGATTTCCCACAACCATCAGGCTTCCTGGGTGCCTTTCCAGTGAGTGTTCTTCTTAAATCTCTTGAATATGCTTTTCTTGCCATACGGTTCCTTCTGTCTTATTTAAACCTGAAAATACTTTCTCATCTGAATGATGCTGAAGCCTAACTGTGGTCCTTGACTATAGGCTTTCCTCTCTCCCTTCTTCTTTCCAGTCTAATTTCCCATAGAGCTACCTCTATAGTCCTAGTTCTATGAAGAAAACCTGTTGACGTGACTTTCTTATATAAAATTATTTAATGGGTTTTTTCCTTTGCTTTCAGAATACACTAGACATAGCCCCTCATGACCTAGAATTTGTCTACTTTTTCTAGCCCCATATCTTGCCACTTCTGTCCTCAACTTTATCCTTCTGGCCTTACCAAACTTACTCAACTTCAGTGAATATGCTGCTGTCTCTACTACTTCTTTCTCACTTTGTTGATCAGAGTGACTCATACTTCAGTGTGTGCTTAGATGCCAAGGTGTGATCCTTTACTGCCCATGTTAATTCCCAAGACTGGAAATAGAGGGCCTTCATTTGTGCTCTCATATCCCTGTGTGTATATTTTTGTTGCTTATTTAGTTGTTACCCTCCTCAGGCCTCTTATTGCTGTATCCTTAATTCCTAGTATATAGTGGGTGCTCACTAGTGAATATATAAATTGAAGAATGCCTTAATGTTTCAAGAGAATTAGTCTTTGAGGAAACCAGTTATAAAAACCATTTACAAAGTTATATAATAACTGAAAAATACTAAGCAGCAGTTAAGCAAACATTGGGAAGAAAGCAAGGAATGATTAGCTACATCATCAGTGACATTTTTTATTAGCCAAAGATCTGGAGGAATTATCAAATATAAATGACTCAGAACTTGGTTCTAGTACCTAAATGTCAAGTGTATGAGGATAACTCTTAGTCTAGAATATTAGGCATTGTGAAAATCTATGGAAATGTATATATATATGTCTCTTATATCAGGAGATGCTATACTCTTTCTGGGAATATTGGAGGAATTTCTACAGGAAACTAGTTGCAGACTGACCTAGTCTTACTTTCTTTTTCCATTTCTGGAAAAGTATTAAGGATACATTGTCCAGGAAAATTTGGAACTGGGAACAGGTCAAAAGCTTGTATGAATAGGAAGTATGCTTTTGACCTGTTCTTGTTTTCTGATAGGTAAGTTCCTTTCCAATCCTGGCATGGTTTGGTTAACACAGGAACTTTTGAAAATAACCCCATTCTCTGTTTTGAAATTGCTTAATGCTTGTCTTTGCTTGGATAGTAATTCAAGTAGTATGCGAGCAGAATGTCTAGCCAGGTTTACAACAGAAGGTATCCCAGTAGTGTTGTTCATAGGCAGTGCTTCTAAACATCGTGAAACTTCGGAAACACGTCAGCATCTGTAAAACTATTCACTCTCATTTAATTTGCAGCCCTTTTTGTAAAACAACATATAGAAATGAATGCCCAGTAGCTGTATTTGAACGCTAGCCACACTACTTACAATATGAACCAGATCAACCCCACTAGAGTATTTATGGATCGTAGGCTGAGCTGAAGGGAACCTGTGAGATCGTTTTTTTAAGGCCCAATTCCCGAGTCAGCCATTCATTTCCTTTTTTTCCATGGCCATAGTTTTTGCCCCTGACTTTGATGAGAGTGATTGGGGTGACTCAGCCCCTTCTCACCCCACTACAGATAAAGACTTCAAATACAAATATCTGAAAGTGGTCTAGTTATTAGTTGCCTGTTAGTGGTCTGTTATTAGTTGCCTTCAAGTCAGCTCTGACTCATGATGATTCCATGCACAACAGAAGGAAATGTTACTGGTCCTGCACCATCTTCAGGATCATTGGTGTGATCAAGTCCATTGTTACAGCCACTATGTATTTTGGGTGCCTTCCAACCTAGGGGTTTATCTTCCAGAACTATGTTGGACAGTATTCTGTTGTAATCCTTAAGGTTTTCATAGGCTGATTTTCGAAAGTAAATCATAAGGCCTTTCTTCAACCTGTCTATCATAGATAACTCTGCTGGTATTTGGAATACCAGTGGCATAGCTTCCAACATCATAGCAACAAGCAAGCTACCACAGTACAATAAACTGACAGACAGGTGGTAGAGCCTTAGACTAGGAACGCCAATTTTATAGTTTAGATCTTTGTCTCATCCTTCTCCAGGGTAGTGTATGATGTCTCTCACAAGGTGCCAGCATCTAGATGGGATTTACTAGGAATCTGTGGTTGACTAACACACCAGGAGAAGTATTTCCTATCTATGGTTTTCAAAATTTCAAGCCAGCATAGTGGATTATTGTTAGCTGTAAAGAAAAGCTGATGCCCTCAAAGAGAGCCACTCTTCAGGCTAAAATGGTAGCTAGAAATCATTTGTTGAAGTGTATCTGTCTTATGAATAGTAAGTTTTCTAAATTTAAAATCACCTATAAAATAGATTTCCTGTTACTGTATTACAAGAGCCAATAGATTACTATGGGATTTGCTCTTAAATTTATATTCTAAGTGTCATTTAATATTTGCCTCAATATTATGTTTTAGCTATGGCCTGACCACTGTAGTTGCAGTTGCATGTAAGAGAACCTCTTTTAAAAGCGATACTATTTTATGTGTCATATTATGCTTTTCAGTGCATTTAAGACCCTTAACAACAGCAACAGCCTATCTATTTTAACCATAGAAACTGGTATAATAAGTAATACTAAAAGACATTTAGTCATAGAGAGAAAAATTTCTCTCTTTTGGGGGGAGAGTATAAATAAATAATTTTGCTCATTTGGATTGGATTGTAATTAGTTTGATTGATTTTGTTTTCATAAATTATGAATAGTAACAGGACCTAATTTAAATCTAGGAAATGGTGAATTACTAGTAATTCCACTAATTAAATTTTAAGATCTACCCCAATTTCCATTTGCTCTTAATTTTGTGAAGAATTAGGCTGTAAACCAGGGGGAACTCTTCAAAACAGATTCATTTTGTTTTTGCTTCATACTTTGGCCATTATAATTAAAAAAATTTTTTCTAGAAAAACACAAACCTGGAGTTGCATATACTCCAATTTCCTCCCCTCAACCTGAATGCATATCACAACTGTATTTCCTTGATAATCAAATGAAATTTAATTTGGACTAAAATACACTGAAACCTGGGAGAACCTAACTTGTTTTTCCAGATCTGGAAAGTTTTCCGCCTTTGACAGGTGCACTTATCACTTTTTTATCACTTGTTTTAGTAGAAAATATTTGAGTTTTCCTTCTCTGACAGGTTTCCACCTAACACAGGTTCTGGCTTTCACAGGTTTTACTGTATGAGTTCATTACACAATAATCTTAGCTTTATTTTTTCCTAGCATAATTTTGATATCAGTACTGTTTTTTGTCGGGTACTGCTTAGATTCTATTTTGAAATGATGAATGAACCGTGAAGCAAAAATTACGGAAAGCCAGAAGTGGAAGGCTGTAAGAGGTCATTTAGTCATTGCTCTGGTTTTACAGATAACAAAACAGAGACTAAGAGGATTGGAGGCAGAGTTGAGTTTGAAGAGATTGATTACTCTTCAAACTGAGTCTCAAACATTGGTTTGTGTCTCTCAGCCACTTAAACATCCTTTCATATTTCCTACTCAGCTTGCTTTCTTGTCTGGCTGGACAACTCGCACAAAAATGACCTCTTTCCTCATGTCCATAATCCTATCTATCCTTCTCCTTTAACAGACGACCTTCTTCCATCTATCTCCTCCCAGAGGGTGACTATGTCAGGCATGAACTTCCTCAGCTTCTTGCTTCTACACCTGTGGGCTTTGCCGCTCAGACTTAGGGGAAAGGGCATCTCTCCTTACATTCCAGCCAACCCTGTTCTCTTGGTGCCTTCACTACACTCACTCCTGTGTTCTCCTTTTCTCTTTTTACTCTGTCCTACCATTGCTTTTAAGTATCTTTTTGGACCTCAAGACAGACCTAAAATACAGACCTATTGGTGAAAGATTTTTATTTGGTAAGTTTATCTAAATTTATTCTTTATCTGACTGTCAAGGATTGAATTGTATCCCCCCAAAATATCTGTCAACTTGGCTGGGTCATGATTCCCAGTATTGTATGATTGTATACCATTTTGTAAATCTGATATGATTTCCTTACGTGTTGTAAACTCTATCACTATGATGAGGTTATACTGATAAGGTTTACAGGATTAGAGATAGTGTCTTAATCCAATATCTTCTGAGATATAAAAGTGAGAAGCTAGCAGAGACAACATGGGAACCTCATACCACCAAGAAAGCAGTGCCGGGAGCAGAGTACATCCTTTGGACCTGAGGTTCCTCCTCAGAGAAGCTCCGAGACCAAGAAGATTGATGACATGGACCTTACTCCAGAGCTGAAGCAGAAAGTGTTCCCCCTGGAGCTGACTTCCTGCATTTGGACTTGTAGCCTACTGGACTGTGAGAGAATAAACTTCTCTTTGTTAAAGCCATCCACCTGTTATAGTAGCACTAGCTGACTAAGACACTGACTAAAAGATGTGGCTACATATAAGTACTGATGGAATTTCTTTTTATTCAAATGAAGAATAAAGTATGCCATGGAGTAGATCAATTTTGAAAATATTAAATGATATAAGGAACGTCTAGGTTCGTCAAAACATCTTCTGTTCATTACCACGGAATGTGGCTCTTAAATAGCCTCTTTTCCACAATCTCCCTGAACAGGTCACTCTGGGGAACCATGGCTTATGACAACTAAATAAGTTACTTTAATTTGCATACTTCCAGCAATAAAAGTGCCATTTCATCTTTTAATGATTTTTTTTTCCTAGATTACAAGGGACAAAAATCTCAGTCCTTTTTCAGGGGTAGATTTTATGCCAGTAATCATAAAGAAGTCGTTCTGGATTATGCTCTGTTTGATTTTATTCTTTGGGGAGTGATAGGGAGAGTATTAGCCTAGGGACATTTAACCACATCTTACAGGACTTTGTACATTCAGTGGAAATATGAGACATATTTTGATCAACATTTCTGGATAGTAGGAAAGCAAAGAAAATTGAGAAAAAAATAAATTCAATATTTTATTGTTATTATTGTTGTAGGGATGTAGGAAATCAAGAAAACGAAGATGCAATTTAATAATATATCAAATTCTTGTCAGGAAATGGTAGGAATTTAAAGTAGACATGGTGTTATGTTTTAGGACTAGTTTTTTTATGTCTGGCTCTTTGTCCTTTTCATATGGGTAAAGCTAACGTTGGTAGGAATATTAAGAGCTGAAAATGGAAGATTTCTGTAGTGGTTGATTAGAATTGCTCTGCACATTGATGTGAAATGTATGTGGATAGTTTCTTTGATGTCGTGATTATTCATGGAACCTAATTTGCTCAAGAAAAGGCATATTGACCTCATTTCATGTCAGGTCCAAGTCCTTCATGGGTTATCCTCTTATTTCCTCTCTATTTCTCATTAAAATCTTTCAGATAAGTCTTATTTGAAGGGAAGACAGTACCTACCTTACTGTCTCTTAAACGTCTCTAGCACTGTTACATTCAGAGAAGGATTGTCCTCAGTATGGGATCTGATTTTCCTATCAATTTGTCTTTCTGCCTCCCACCTCAGGTTTGACCCTCATGGATCCTGGTTCAGTTGCTCCTAGACATCAGTCCTCTGTTTTATCTCCTTTCTATCCACTTATTTATTTATTTATTTTACTTTGTAGAAGAGACTACAATAAAAAGTGACACTGACTACCTGTTCTTCATTTTCCAGTTCATAGAATGATTATCAATTAGAACTACCTACCAAATTCTTGGCTCACCCATAGAATAGTAATATAGTCCTTACATATATGAGTTTATTTTTAAAGAATTCTTAAATACTTCTCTTTATTCCTGCTAATTATTTCTTAAACAGCTGAAATAGGCAAAATAACGAGCATAAATTACCTTTGTCTAGGGTTCTAAAGAACCAGTTATACTTAATATTCACATTAGCCCTGATAATTCATGTTAAGGAACACAGGTGATAGGCAACACTCATTAAATTTTTTTTGGGGGGAGGGGATAGTGTAAATATAAATAATACAAAAACAAATTTTAGTATTTGTTCATTTTATTTTTAAAGGGAAGAATCTTATTATGAAGTGGGAAAGATGCAATAAGACAGGTAATGAAAGCTGGTCTATGGACTCTATTGGATCCATAGTGTTTTTGACACGTTAAAAATAACAACTTCATAGTCAGATAAAAACCAGTTTAACCACAAACCATTTAATATATAAAAATAAATAATAAGCAGCTCAACTTAATTAACTATGAAACCAAGTGATAAGACTCTAATTGACTCACTCATTGGGATACGGGAGGTAAAGAGGGGACAACATAGAATAGCAAGAAGTTGAAGGACATTAAGTGACTATACTGAATGGATCTCTGAGTCTGAAAACGCGAGCTATTGCATGCAATAGTTTTTTTGTTGGCCCTGAGGACCTCATAGCATAGACATCTTCCTGGTATGAAAACTCTTTCCCAAGGCTACTGTCTGACTTTAACATCTCTTTAGTCCAACCACTATTTTTTCCTGAGGAAAAGCCTTTACTTATTTAATGTGATGAGGTCTTTAGATCCTTATTTTCTACCTTGAAGATTGAATTTAGATTTTTGAACATTTGGCTATGATTTGTTGGCATACACTAAAATGAGCTAAACACATCTTTAAAAGAAGAAACCATCTCTACCTAGTCAACATTTTTTTTGGATCAGCGGAATTCAAGTTTGCCATATTATTTCTACCCTGGCTATTCAAGTTCCAGCCTTGCCTTGAAGTTATGATAAATCTAACTGCACATTTGTATGTTGAGCAGCAGGGTTCAAATTAATCTTACTGTTTTTCCTAAGTTAAATTGCCTCTTGAGTTTTCTGCTACTATTCACCTAGGCTTGAAATTTGAAAATCATCAACAACAGATCATTCTCTATAACATCTAAACTTTCTATTGATATTGTATCTGCGTTAAATTTAAGATTTATTCTGTTTCTCACCAATAATAGCTTTGTCTTGGCCCTCCGCATTCCCTGTCTGTACAAACCAAATATTTTTTTTACCAGTCTTCCTAACCTCTCCCTGTTCTCCCTCCCTCAATCTGTGCTGAATACTTACTCCAGATTAATAATCCCAACCAATTTCTTTTTCTTGTCATTTCTATTTTCAAAAATGTACAACAGCTACATCCTTCCTGATGAATGAAAAATGTTCATGTTTACTTACAATGATTATCCCCCATTTTTATCTTCACAGGTTACGTAGTATTGTTCCTGTAATAACCAAGCCTTGCCCCGATGAGGAACATTGTCCTGAGTCATTTGCTTTCAGGCTCCTCCATACTTTTCCCGTATTTCTCTTCCCACTTAGAATTCTATCCTGCCTTCCTTCTGTTTATCCCAATGCCAGCAGTTCTTCAAGAAGCCACATCAGATGGCACTTCCTCAGTGAAGGTTTTTCTCACTGATTTCTGTAGGCACGTTCTTTGCTTCTCTTCCTGAGTTGGTCGTTTTGTTCAATAATATATTGTTTTAATTGAACTTAATTAAGTGGAATATTTCTTAGAAGAAACCCCAGTTATTTAAGCATTTATTTTTTAATTCAGTCTCTAAATGTGGCTTTTGGGAATGCTGTATAAGCTATTCTAATTGTCAAATTGGGGTTAGGAATTAGGGACAAAGCATACATTGTTAGGCTCTAAAAGACACTTGGAGCCCTGGTGGCACAGTGGTTAAGTGCTTGGCTGCTAAATAGAAGCTTTGCGGTTTGAAACCAGTAGCTACTCTGCGAGAGAAGAATGTTAGCAGTCTGCTTCCGTAAAGATTACAACCCAGGAAACTCTAGGGGAAGTTCTCTTCTGTCCTATAGGGTTGCTATGAGTTGGAATCAAGTCAATGGCAATGTTTTGTTTTGTTGTTTTTTTAAAATAGATACTTAGTGCAAACCCAGCCTCTCATGGTGAGATACATCCATTGTAACATATTTAAGGCTGTACCTCTTCAGAGAATCTGACTCACTAGTAGAAAATGAGACTGTTTTGACGTGTACGCTATTGACAGTTTTAGTACTGCATTTAAACATTTTCCTCAGTGCAATATTAAGTCAATAGGTTGTACTTTTACTCTTTCAGGATTTCAGAATCTAAACCTGTTAAGTAACTGGCACGTTAACATTTCAGATCGTCGTGATACTAAGGTTGACATAACAGTTTGATGTGTCAAAGTAATTTTTCTCCAATGTACTTTTTTTTTTTTCCATGTAAGAAGTTAGGTAGTTTTATTTCTATTCCAAAGTAATGGAGTTTGAAATTCAGACATCATTTTATCCTAAAGCAATGAGAGGAAATGGTAGTGGTATCTATCTTATTACTGGAATTCTTGGCTCTTGGGCTTAGCAACAATCATGAGGAGTCCCTCCTTGCCTTGAGAGCAAGAGAAGTTTTGGAAATGTGCAGTATTTGGTAAAAGGTAATGAAGCAGAAAGTTCAGCTCATCTGGAGTTTAAAATAAACTACCTGCTTTGTAGCTTGACAGAAATAAAAAGTTTGGCTAAAAAAAATTACTCTGTCCTCTCCCTTTTTTTAAAGCCAATGCATTCCAAAGATATAAGTGAAGAGAACAACATTTAACAAGTAGAAGGGAGGCAACTTTCCTTTGAGAAAGCAGCAAGCAGAATGCATTAAGACGCACATGGTGTTGGTATTTCTGCCTCTGCTTTCATCATCCTACTTGTTATAATTAGAAATTAAAACCCGAGGAGAATCTTTTTGCCTAATTTTGTGTTGATTGTCTCATAGTTAAATTGTAAAGACACACTGTGCATCATAAGCTAAGAAATATAAGTGTAGTGAATAAGATTCCACTTTCTGAACCGTTGTTTTAGATTTCTTTCAAGTTCAGTATATAACCAGATGGATTACATGCAGAGCATGATAAAATTGATTGATTAGGTATCATGCCAAGACCTGAAAGGTCATATTTCCACCTTGATTCATTGAAATTAGGTAGAGACACTATTTAAGTGATTTTAATCAAATCATTATGCAATGCTAAAATTGATACATTGGACATGTTTAATAACAGTAAAACATTGCTGATTCTCACTTATCCATAATCATTTATGGCATTTTATTACAGGTTTTTTAAAAAATCTACAGATTCATAAGCTCAGCATGAGGATTGTTTTAATTTACAAAGGATGTATTCTAAGAAAACAAAATGGAAATTTTAGTTTTCTTAATGAGAATAATGAAAAATGATTGATTAAAAACTGATTTGAAAAAGCAACTAATTTGAGAATGATTTAATCCAGTTAACAGAGATGTTTTTAAAGAAAATAAACCTGAATACATCCATTTAACATTGTACACTATGATGTTATTTATATTAATAGTTGGTACATATACACACATAAATGATTTAATTTAGATTTTACTAAATAAACCTGAATACATCCTTTTAAAATTGTACACTATGATGTTATTTAGATTAATAGTTGGTACATATACACACATAAATGGTTTAATTTAGATTTTACTAAAAGAGGTAGATAGACGAGTTAGTGGCTGAAAGGGCAATAGAGATATTTGAGAAATGGATGAAATTTGTCTTGTAGAACTCCCTCTACTAGCTGCTTGTCTTTGTTTTCTTTCTTTTGCAAACTTCTTTGAGACACATAGCATGAGTGGTAGAAGGTTCTCAATAAATGTCATTTCCTTTTTTCTTTTTCCAGCCTTCCACCCCAACAAGAGCCTGCCCTCACGCCTCGCCTCTTCATTAGAGCTTTCTGGCTCTCCTTTCTTGGGGAGTTGCTCAGGCCCAGGACCTAAGGCCTTCAACTCCCATGTGAAGCCTGCTCCCAACTGCTGTGATTCCTCCCTTGTTCCCAGGATTTGTCTGAACAAGTCTTTTTCAGTAATTGGTCATATTTCTTGAGTTCCTTGGCAGAGCTTAGTAGAAAGGAAGGCACAAGATAAATGCTCTGTATTAGCTGTCATCATCATTGTCATAATTATCAACTTTTAGTATTCTCTGGATATCTGGTGGTTTCCTGGAAACAAGGCTTCTTCTCTGCTGTCTAATTCAATGGATCTGCTCTAATGGGGAGATGGTCACCCAAGGCTAGCCCCATGGCCGGCATTTGCAGGGGAAAGGAGGCAATGAGGGCCATCTCTAGTCATATGCTAGGATTCACCTAACACTTCTTGTTCTGAGCTATAATCCTAAATTCCTGTCACTGAATGTTTGGTCTGGCCTTATTTCAAAGACCTGTGACATAGACTTAAACTCTGGGCCATGACACTGCTTACTTTTCAGTTTAATAATACTATTAACTACTACTGAGCCAGGCTCTGTTTTAAGTATTTTACATGTCTTCACTCACTTCTCACCACAATCCTAAAAGTGATGTGCTGTTTTTCTACACTTGAGTAGAGTGAGGTGCAGAGAGATTAAGTAACTCACCCAGGGTATATCGTGGAGCCAGGATGCCAACCTGAGTAGTGTGGTTCTGAAGCCCCAGTTCATAACCACTAGACTCTGTTGTCTTCTGCATTATTTTTTTTTCTTGAAATATTTTAATCAGTATTCTAAAAGTAGACTTCTATATTGGTTTTCTGAAAGTCTGTCATTAGATTATGTTGTTTTACACGGTCTATTAATGCCATTTTAAAATAGTGCCACCTTTTAGAGATGAAATGATATATACATACACATGTATTTACTCAGTCTTGACATTAAGTAAATTGTGTTTTTAATGCTAACATTGAGGAGTTGTTATAAAGTGTAATGGTCTTTTTTGTGGTAACGTTGCGTTTCCCATTCTTGAAGCTCACTTTGAACTCAATCTAAGCCTACCTGCCTAAAGCAGTGTAAGGTATGAGTTAAATGCATGGTGGCTTCCTTTTATATCTAATGGACATCAGTGACAGGATATGTGTTTTGTAATTTGTGGACCCTGGGGCCGTTATAGCTGCTTTTAATACCTGAGAGAAGTATGAATTGTTAGGTCACAATTGCTGTATTTGTAAGAGTCTGAAATGGATCATTAAGATTGAAGAAAGAAGTAAAGTCTAGATTCAAAGTCTTCCACCAAAACCTACCCATGAGAGTCCTCAACACTAAGTCAAAGGTGATTATTCTTCCTCAGATATGGTTGCCATTTTATTGCTTCAAAGAATTTCAGATAAGAGCTAAAAGCAACAATTAAAGAAAATAACTACAATTTAATGAGTACCGACCATAGATCAGATACTTCACTACGTGCTTTATATACATCTAGTCCAATCACCTCATTTTCATGGGTGAGAAGAGAAAACTGAGGCTCTTAGAGCTTAAATGTTTAATAAAGATCTTTCAGCTAATGCATGACCAAGCTAGGTCGGGACTATTTCCCCATCTAATATGCCTCTTAAGGACTCCCTGAGGGAATCTCAAACATTTCTGCAGAATGCTGCTAATAGAATCTTATGTATTAAAGACCTTCTTTATTTTAGCCACTGCAGATATTTGCATTCATATCTTCGATATTGACAACATCTCTTATTGATCGTCTTTAGAGATAAATCTTAAAGGCCTGAGCACAGAGAACTGTTAAGGAGAGTTGGTGTTTAAAAATTCTCTCCCTTTTCCTGTCCAAAAGAGACACATTTAGAGTATCTGACTTAGCAAGGAAAAGAATTGTTTGGGATGGGTAATTGCCAGCTTGACATTTCTTATTATGGCTTTGTCATTTTTACCCTGTAGTTTATGAAATCTGCTATTGTATATTGCCCAAAGGCTTTAAAAAATCAGTGGTTGCATTTTAAAGTATATAGAATAAAATAAATGCCACAATTCACATTGTATAATTTTAAGACTTTGGGGAAGCTGGGAATACCAAGGTCAGGCTATTCTTGGGGTATTAAGAATACTAGAAGATATTGCTTCCAGCTCATTGTACTTTCTATATGTTTTGTGATGTGGATTTTACTACACAAATGTACAAATGATAATATATTAAGTGAATATATACAGATAGATGATTTTTGAAAGTTAATGTGGCTGAGGTAGCACTACTAGCATTTGAGGGTCTTATAAGAGGTCTGTAGACATCTGTTGTCCTTTCTGTCATCTCATCAAAATGTAGAGAAGAGAATTAAGAACAGGGAGGAGCTGTGTTTGCATGAGTTGAAAGATTTTGTAGGCACTCCAAATGCTTATGAAATCTCAACCATGAAATTAACCTTTTTTCCTTAAATGCCTGTGTAATATAAGTCAACCATCTTCATAAAGGTAAGAGAGAATTTATTGACATATTCTTCTGTAGTTTGTCTCAAGAAATTTCAAAATAATTTAAGATGAAAGCAATTTAAAATACAATCATTTTGCAGTTAAATGTGTATTTCCCACTGACTAGATTGTAAGCACCCTAAACTGGATTACAAATGTCTTGAAGCTTGGATCTGCATGTACAATTCTCATTAATACTGCTAAATACTCAGCCCAGTGTTGGGCACATTGTTGTCGTTGTTAGCTGCCATCTAGTCAGCCCTCGACTCGTGGGTGACCCCAGGCACAACAGAACGAAATCCCATCCAGTCCGCACCACCCCCAAGATCATGTGGGCATTGGACTGTTGTGATCCATAGGGTTTTCTTTGGCTGATTTTAGGAAGTAGATTACCAGGCCTTTCT
The DNA here is from genome assembly GCA_030035585.1 of Dugong dugon. Classification (NCBI taxonomy): domain Eukaryota; kingdom Metazoa; phylum Chordata; class Mammalia; order Sirenia; family Dugongidae; genus Dugong; species Dugong dugon. The sequence goes on from CM057472.1 coordinate 38,784,226, forward strand.
TCCTAGTCTGTCTGAGTTTGGAAGCTCCACTGAAACCTGTTCAGCATCATAGCAACATGTAAGCCTCCGCTGATAGAAGATTGATGGCTGCATATGAGGTACACTGGCTGGGAATCCAACCTGGATCTCCTTGTGGAAGGTGAGAATTCTGGCACTAAACTGCCACTGTCCCTCTTGGGCACACAGTGGAGTGTTAATAATGCATATTGAGAAGAAGTGACCAAACTCGTGTTTTAGGAGTCTTGGTCCCTCTACTCCTAAAGCAATCTAGAGCCAGTCAGTCTTACTCCGGTTTTTTTCATAGCTGTGAAGAACTTGACATTTATCCATTCAACAAGTTACTTTTTACCTCCTACTGTGGGCCTGAGGATAGCATAGAAAATTTAAAAAATGATTACTATATTCTTCTTGATAGTTCTTTTCAATTCTCCTAACTGCCAAGTTTTGGAATGCCCTGGGATAAGAAACTTGCCCAGAGAGATATGTTTTATGTGAAATTAGACCCAGGTAATTTAACCTACCAGTGACCTTTGGAATTGAAGTCCATTCTCTGGCTTGTCTGTGGGGTTAGGATGCCTGCCCCCAGGCTGCATGCCAGCTGCCTTGTGATCCCAGGTGTCTGCACTGCTTTCTTCACTGGTTGGTTTGCTCTCTTAATAGGCCACAGACCTGCATTATCTCTTCATTACATCGGACTCTTTGACTCCTTCCTTCATGAATTTGTGAAATGCCATCTCTAGGTACAGTATTTTGTAAATAAAAGTAATAATATGGCAAGACATAATTATGTAAAATTATCAAGGCTTTGCGGTGGGAGGAACCTTTGTTCTTGTGGTTCATTGTCATCCTTGTTGCTGCATAACTGGCCTTGTCTTTGATGTTTCCTTGCCATGGATTTCTTCGTTTCTCCTTTGTCATATCTTATTATTTGCTTTGAAACAACCTCTCCTCTACTGGTATGCAGATTTATTTTAGCTTAGTCCATCAAGAATTTATCAGTCAATTACAATATGACTATCACTGTATGGGACACTGTGGGAAAGATTCCAAAATATATTTGATATTTGATGTAGCCTTTGAGGAGCCCTTGAGGAGCTTAGGAGCTAGGGGATGACTTCTCAATATTATTCCATACCAATCTAAGCCATGGGTATTAGAAAATTACAAGCAGTATGTCGATATACCTTATTGGAATATTAGGTATTTCTCGGAGATCTTTGCCCTCTTTGCCTATCTACAAGAGAGACAGAGGGAGGGAGTTCTGGAAAGGGCTTTGACCCTGTAATTTATGTATTTTGTGTCTGATTTCAATATTGATTCTCTTTATGGTGAAGGCTCAGACTGCTGCTTTCTTAAGTCTTGGTGGTAAACATGGGATTTATTTATTTCATCCATTCTTCTAATCATCCTCCTGATTTCTAGGCTAGACCTGGAGATGCCTAGTAGGAGCTGATGCATAAAAATCTAGGAAATAATGCCTGATTTTATCGAAAATGTTCTATTTTAAAGTGCATTAAGACACTTCAGAATAAAAATGGCTAAAATCTGTTAATTTCTTACTGTATGGCCAGCTTTGATGAAAAATCTAACTGTATTAAATAAAGTTTTATCCTCACAAAAACCTTTCAAAGTTGGTATCTCACTGCTTTCTTCATTTTATAGGTGAGGAAACAAAGACAGGGCAAAGTTACATAATTTTCCCAAGACCCAAATCTAATAGATGGCAGAGCTGCGATTTGAACTCAGTTCAGGAGGAGTTCTGAACACACTTTGACTCTCTGAACCACTCTGTTAAATGCCCTGGCCTTTGAGGGACACTAAACAGAAGCATATGGATAGAGAAACAAGTGATTGGGTGGCTTGATTGTATTTGATGGGTGAATAATTCTGACCTATATAACTTAGCATTTTTAAGTTCCTGGCTCAGATAATTATTTAGGGTACTTGGAATGGATTAAGGCAGCATCCCCAGCCATGTATGTGACTTGAGAAAGGTCTGTGATGTGCAAAAGAATCACCCCCAATGACAAAAAGTTTTACTCTTGCATCTTAAGGCGTTGTTATTGTTGCTGTTGTTAGTTGCTGTCGAGTAGATTCTGACTCATGATGACCCCTGTGTTACAGAGTAGAACTGCTACATAGGGTTTTCTTGGCTGTAATCATTAATACAGGTTAAAATGCAAAGTGCCTTAATAGGTGGGGGAATATATTGAAATATCATCATTCAAGTAGGTGTTTACAGAACTTCACAGGTTAGAGAGTGGCAGGTACTCTAACAGGGTGTTTTAGGTCTGGTTTCCTGAAAGCAGAGAGTGTGAGACGGGAAGGGAGGAGGAAGGGAGGGAAAGAGAGAGAAAGAAAATGAAAGTATCAAGGGGAGAAAAGGGAACGGAATGGATTAACCAAAACCAAAGAAAACTCAACTGCCATTGAGTCAATTTCGACTCACAGTGACCCTATAGGACAGAACTGCCCCCATAGAGTTTCCAAGGCTGTATTCTTTATGGAAGCAGGCTGGCACATCTTTCTCCCAAGGAGTGGCTGGTAGGTTTGAACCACCCACCTTTCAGTTAGCAGCTGAGCACTTTACCTACCACTACACCATTAGGGCTCCTGTGGAATGGATTACCTACTTCAAGATGTGCTATTGGGTTTAAAAAGCTTAATTGTGTAGATTTTTATAATCTTTCATCAGAACGGAAATAAGTAACATTGCTTTGGTGGCTAGATTAGTTTCATGTGTTTTCTCCTTGGAATACCATAATTTAAAAACAGCCTTGGGGCTTTCTAAATAGTAACTTTGTATCCTTAGCCTATTAAGCACGTCTTAAAACCACAGACTATCATTTGACAGGCTGCCATAAGACGGACAGTGTCTACTCTGCAAACATCTCAGATCAGCCATCTTGAGAAGTGAATATCTTCCTGGAGGATGTGGCAGACAAGGGTAGACATGCCTGGAAATATATCCAGAGAAGATTTCCACTAGCCTTGAACATTAACAGTCCTAGCAAAAAGGTTCTCTTTCCACTAGAGCTAGTAAAGCAGAGCTTTGCAACACAAATATTTGTTTTAAAAATCTGATATAAAAAATTCCTCCATTGTTTGCTAGCTCTACCATCTGGTCCCACACTTAGCAGAGCAGTATTAGCATAATTAAATTAGCACTTTTCTATCTCACCTTTCTCTGTTCTGGCATGCACTCTAACTAATATATCCATTTTTTGAGGACAGTATTTTTTGACACAGTGTTTATAAAATTACATTAGTGTTATTCCTTATTAATTTAATGTGAGATAATTAAGGATGGGCCCTTTAAAGATTCTAATGACTTTTTCAAATGGGAAGCTTAAAAATTTAACCAAAGATCAAGCTGATTGTTATTACTGTGATGTTGTTTTGTTTTTTATTTTTTTCCAAAACATGGATAAATTAAGTGACTGTAAGTTTTCAAAAACAATGAATAAACTGATGAAGATCAAGGTGACACCTTCAAGTGCTCATCAAATTCCAGGCGTGGGGCCTGCCTCCTTGTGTAGCACTTGTGATCTGTTTTCTCCTGCCAGAAATCATGTTTTTCCATCTTGTTTTGCTCAGCATCTTAGGCAAATCATGGTCTGAATTATACACATCATTTTAGAATATGATAATATTCAGCAGTTCTTTTCTTAAAGACTCAGTAGCTACATATTTCTTTCACAAAGAACACCATCTCCTGTATCATAATACCCATCATAATACCCATAATTATGACAGTGGGATATTCATGACCTTTGTTTCAACTATTTGGTTTGGCTACAGCTTTAGTTTTTGAACCAGAGTCAAAATTTTAAGTATTTTGTAGAAAGGCCAGATAAGAAATTAATGTGAACTACATTTAATTTTTACAAGTGTTTACTTTGTTTCCGCAAATAAAACATCAATAGAATTTTGGCAGATGTAATGTTGCAAGAAGTGAACAGTCTTCATCCAAATACTTGGAAACAAAAGCACCCCGAAAGGGTAGCGATGTTGAATTTATTCATTAAAAAAACTGAAATCTGTCTACAACATACAAAGTAGGATTATTACAGTTAAAGTAGCATTTCGATTCGAATTCCCCCTGTTACTAAGGCACCAAAGCTCTACTCTGCTTCCCAATGTCTCTCCAATTAAATTATGTGGTATATTCTTACAGTCACTGTTGCCTGCCACTTGCTCATCTCCCACCTGCCCTTCAGTTCTGACTCTGGCTGCCTCTCTGGTCACACTGTTGACCTTCTAATAGCTGACTCCAGTGGATTCTCTGCACATTGTGTGGCCTCGCTCCTCTGGGAGCATTTGACCCAGTGGATTGTCCCTTCACCTCCTTCCGACCTGTCCCCAAACTCTTTCTTCTGGTTGGGGGCTATTCTCTTTCCTTTTAAGTCTCCACTCCCTTCCCTACATTGCTCCTGGACTATCTTCTCCTGGCCTCCCTTAAGTAGCAGTATAGGAGTTAAGAGCGTCAGAGTGAGAAAAACCTAGGTTTGAATCCTGATTCTGCTAATTACTAGCTATATGACTTGGAGAAAGTTATTTAAGTTTTCAGAGTCTCCATTATCTTATCTATAAATTGGAATGTAATATTTATTTCTTATTTAACAACAGTCTTGTAGAATTAGGTGATTTTTTTTTTAGGAAAAAAAGCTTCGTACAGTACAGGCATGTGGAATAAACTTACAAAAATGGCAGTTATTCTTTTATTTCTGGATAAACACATCTATATTCACTAGGTTGTAAACTTCATGAAGGCGAGGATACTTGATTTATTTCTAACACCAGAATAAGTGCATGGCATATAAGAAGCACTCACTACAGGGTTGCTGAATGAATGAATGGATATCCAAAGAAAAAACTTTCAGTGAAATGTTGTTATTAGCTGCTGTGAAGTCGACCCTATGCACAATGGAATGAAATACTGGCTAGTTCTGTGCTGTCCCCACAATTGATTGAAGATTGGACCAGTGTTATCCATAGGGGTCATTGTTGGCTGATTTTCGGAAGTAGATAGCTCAGCCTTTCTTCCTAGTCTGTCTTAGTCTAGAAGAGCTGCTGAAACCTGTTCAGCATCACAGGAATATACAAGCCTCCAGAGACAGACAGGTGTTGACTACACATGAGGTGCCTTATTAGAAATCAAAGCCTGATCTCCCACATGGAAGGAGATCTCTGCCTCTGAACCACCAATGTCCCATGACATGCCCTATTTCAGTAAAATGGTATCTTGAAAATTTAACTGGCTATCCTGATTTCTCATCTAAACTTTAAACCTGTATTTCCAAGCACTTAGTCTATATTTCTCTGGATATTCTATAGATTTTTGAAGGTGAACATGTACTTTCCCCAACCTATACCCCCTATCCCTGGTAATGGCACAGTCCGTTAACTGGATGCCATCCTAGTCAATCTCTCTCTGGCCTTTCATATCTAGCTGGTTCCCAAGTACTAATTATCTTTAGAATTTATCTCCTTGCCTCTATTTCTGCTGATTCTTTCATGGGGATGGTTTTATAATTAGCTACCTTTCTGTCTCTTTCCAAAACATTCCCTATACTGTTCCTACAGTGAGCTTTAAAAAAACTCAAAATGACCCTCGTTTTACAAATGAAATAATAGAAACCCCCATAGATTGAGGACTGCATACAGTCTTTCAGTGAGTCAGTGGCAGAGTTGAATCTAGAATTTTTAGGCTTCATAATTCTATATCTAAGCATCTTGTATTTGACCATAATGCCTCCCCATTAGAATATACATACTGGGAAACCTAGCATCTTTTTTTTTTTTTTAAAGGGCTGACTTTTTATGTAAGGGAAGTTTGAGACTCCTTTTCATTTCATTAGTTGAAGGAACTGAAACACTGCAAGAAATTTAAGTCATAACAGCACCACAGTGGCAATGCCTGCAAGAGTTCTCGGATCTGAATCATGAGTTTGCTTCTTTTCTCTTGACCCTTACCACTTCTCAGAATTTACAAATGTGCATGTGAGAAAAAATACTTCCCTCTAAAGATGTAGGGGTAAGAGTGAAAATAAGAATCCAGATAATAAAGTGTAGCTACAAAAGGGAGCCCACTTAGTTTGGAAAAACCATTACTGTATCAGAATGATGTATCTGCAAGTGACTTGCATGAACATGTTTTATGAGCCCGCCAGCATGTTTTTTGTGGTTCCCTGTAGCAGATACTGCTTTTTTATTACTTGTTAGCCACTTAAAATCCAGCCCAATTTTAATAGTGCTAAAAGAGCAGGAAAATTTATTTTTAAAAAAAGGCTATATTCTTCTAAACCAGAGTCATAATATTAATACTTAAAATGCAGAGCAACATGCTGGGAAAATGGGATAGTTATTTAGATATATTATAAAATGTAGCCTACCACTTTGATGTGATCCACTACCATTTTACCAAACCAATTTAACAGTATCCTGTAGAGAGGAAATAGTGCAATCAAAATTAGTAACAGAGATTTTCACATGCATAGATCTAAATCAGGGTAAGTTGATAATGAATTAAGTAATTTTGCTTCCTTGTGAAGTCAGATCAGTAGTAGATGCATCCAGGATAGGATTCATGTTTAAAGGAACTGCCCAAGCGTAGTATTCTGACTCAACTGACAATACTCTCAGTTGTTTTCCTCCTTTTCTTCTTTGTGTTTTCTGTTATACTTTGATGGGGGAATTTAAGTAAGTAGTCACAATAAATTAGTATATTTTGATTATTTCATCAACTGACTATGTTTCAATAAAGGCCAAATCCTTTCAAAACATAATTTTACAAATCTAATTTTTAAGACATCAAAGTCACAAAACTACACGCAAATCTTTAGATATAAGAACTACGTGCTGTATAACTTTTCAGTGTCTAAGCACACAGTAAAGTTATTGTCATCTTCCTAGTACTTAGTTTCATCTGTAAACACCAAAGGTGCCTATATGGGTTTCAGCTCTAACAAGTTGCCATCTAGTCAATTCTGACTCATGATGGGCCCCATTTGTGTCAGAGTAGAGCTCTGCTCTGTAGAATTTTCAGTGGCTGATTTTTCAGAAGTAACTAGATCTCTAGGCCTTTTTTTCTGAGGCACCTCTGGGTGGACTCAAACCTCCAGCCTTTCAGTTAGCAGCAGAGCATGTTAACTGTTTGTACCACCCAGGGACTCCATTTCACCTCCAGTGGATTACAATGTATCAGTGCTTGCGGTTCCAGGCTTTGTATTCTAAGACTGTCGGCAACGATGTGCAGCTTGCAGGCACTGTGTGTTGATGACTGTCATCACTAGACCTTAAGGTTCATTTATGTTCATCATTTCTACACTGAAATTAGGATTAATTTGCCCTGAGAAATTTGACAGAGAGCCATGAATCTACTTTTCCCATGTAGTAAGTGTTAAACATACTTAACCAGGTGAACATAGAAGTAGTGAGGGTGGAAATGAATGCAGTTATCACAACATTTAGGGAAAAAAAGCATTTTTCTTCAACACTATGACCATCTGCAAGGTTTATGTACAACCTCTTACAGACCTTACCTGAACTGATAACCTTTTGCTGTGCTAGACATTACCATAAAACCCAACATTTATTCTGGTCCCCTAATTTTCCCCACCATGAACAGTAATGTTTATTCCCATAACGCTGCCCCCGGTATTAGGGAAGCAACCTGGTTTACTGGAAAACACATGGAGTTTGAAGCTAAGAAAACATGGATTCTAGGTTGACTCCCAAGTTCACCACCTACTAGCTCTGAAATCTTAGACGAGGTACTTCTTTTTTTCTGATCTTTATTTAGTTCCTTTCATCTGTAAAATGAATGTAATAAGGTAATTATTTCACAAGGTTATTGTACAGATTAGAGGCAATGAACATAAAGCACTGACATATGGAACCTACTTAATAAATTATTATAAACAGAAATTCTGATGATTATTTTGTCATGCCTTAAGATGAATAATAAATGCGATAGCGGAATATAAGCATATAATTATGATTCTCACAGAAAGTTCTGTTTTTTCTAAGGTAGAATTCTGACTTCTTGCTAGAATGCTTGGTAGAATATAAGCTGTCTGTTCACTCATTTTTTCATTCATTTATCAAATACTTATGGAGTGCCTACTATGTACCAGGTACTTAAGAATGCAGACATAACCATAACAAAGTCTTGTCCTCACAGAGCTTACTTTATAGCAGAAGAGAAAGTAGACAAATAAACACATATAATACTATGATGACTGCTACAAAGAAAATCAAGCAGTGTAGGGGGGTAGAGATAAATATTTTAGATAGTATGCCAAGAATTTTTCTCCAAGAGAGAAAATACAGAAACATAAAAATGTCAGCCATTTTTAAAAAGTAGACTTTTATTGCATTTATGTAGTTACTTGATTCCCCCACTAGTTGCCCTCAAGTTGATTCAGACTCATGGTGAGCCAGTGTGTGTGTCAGAGTAGAGTTGTCTCCATTAGGGTTTTTTAATGGCTGATTATTTGGAAGTAGATTGCCAGGCCTTTCTTCTAAGGTGCCTCTGGGTGGACTCGAACCACCAGCCTTTTGGTTAGCAGTCAAGTGGGTTAACCATTTGCACCACCCAAGGACTCCACTAGATGCCTAGTGGATATAATCAAATGAGAAGGCATTGTGACCAAATGGAAGACATGGGTATTGAAAGCCGGAAGCCTTTTTTCTTATCTGAGCTCTGCCACTGGTTAACTGGTGACAATGTACAATTCACTTTATCTGACTTTCACTTATTTGATTTGTCAAAATTTTGAAATATGTATTGAGTGCCTACCATGTGCCGGGTACTTGGAATAAAGAAGTGAATATAAAGCACTGCTTTCACGAAGCTTATGTTCTGGTGGAGAAGAAAGTCAAGAAATGCACGTGTGATATCAGTAATAAGTGCTACAGAGAAAAATAAAGCTAGGGTAAGGGGATAGAGAGTAATAGACATGGCATTTTGGATGGTGTGCCAAGTATTTCACATCTTTCTGAGCAGTAACATTTAAGCAGGGATTCAGTGAAGTGAGGGAGCAAGTCATACAGATCCCTACTGAAGAGGCAGACGGAGTACCCAGGGCCCTCAGGGGCGGGCCTGATGTAATCTAGAAAGGCAAGGACGCTGGTATTGCTGGAGTGGAATAAGAAAAGGGCAGGTGTTAGGAGTTAATTTTGGACTGGTATTAAAGGCCAGACAAATGCTTTAGATTTTATCTAAGAGGGAAGGGAGGCCACTGGAGGGCTTTGAGATGGTGAGAGACATGATCTGAGTTATGGAAACTGTGTAGGAAGCATACTAGGGAGGGCCACAGTGGAAGCAGAGGGGCTACTTATTACAGAGGTGAGAGAGAAGGGTGGCCTACACTGAGGTGTGCTAGAGGAGGTGAGAAGTCATCAAATTCAGGATATATTTTGAAGGTTAAACCCTACATAATCTGTTGATTAGAGAGAATAGAAAAGAACTGAGGCTGGCTCCAAAGCTTTTGCCTGAGTTTCTGAGTGAATGGTGGTAGTTTATCAAAAAGGGATGTCCTGGGGATAGGTTTGGAGTGAGTACAATCCAGAGTTCAGTTTTGCACAAATTGACTTTAGAGAAGAATCACTTCAAGTCTTTGGTTTGCTAGGAGGTCAGTGTTGGAGATACTTACTTGGAGATTATCAGTGTCTATGTGGTATTTGGAGCCCTGGTGACACAGTGGTTAAGAGCTTGGCTGCTAACTGCAAGATCAGCAGTTTGAATCTACCAGCTGTTCCTTGGAAACTCTATGGAGTAGTTCTACCCTGTCCTATAGAGGTGCTATGAGTTGGAATCGACTTGATGACAAGGGGTGTATGTGGTATTTATAGTCACAGGGCTGAGTGAGGTCATCTAGGGATAAATGTAGATATAGAAAGAAGAGTTTTGGGGAAGGAACTCTGGGACCCTCCAATATTTATAGATAAGAGAGAGATGAAGATCCAGGCCAGGACCTTGAGACCTAGCCAGTGACATGGTAGGAAAACCAGAATATTGAAGGGTCCTGAAAACTGAGTGAAAAAAAAAAATCTCAAGATGGATATGATATAAAAGGGACAAAATACATGAAAGTGATGTTGAACCACTACTCTAATAATTCTTCTATCTCACCTTAATTTTACAACCTTGTGTGAACAGTACTCAGTTTCTAATTACTTAAAGACTTCGCATATCTCAAAAGCATGAGTGACGAAGGAGAGGAAACAAATTTAAAGGTAAAGCATATAATTCAACAATATTCAGCTCAATAAGTATATCATACCACATTTTTGGAAGTAAATGCTTTTATCTTAAAAAATATAAAGACATGTAAGATTTCGTATTGAAGAACAGCATAACAGTATACATAAAAAGAAACACAAATATTACAGTTAAATGAGGCCAATTCCATAAAATAACCATGCTAGAAAATATTTCTAAATTGAAAAGCATATTCCTGATTAAAAAATCAATGGTTCTCAAACATTACCATGAGTCAGAATCACCTGTAGGGCTTATTAAACACAGATTGCTGGGCCCCACTCTGAGAGTTGCTGATTCAGAAGATCTGAGTTTTGGCCCAGGTGATGCTGCTACTGGTGGTCCCGGGCCACACTTTGAGAACAATTCTATAAACTATAGCTCCTGGGGGTAGATGTCCTCTTTGCTTTGTGTTTATTAAAAATACAATAATCACAACTATTTAATGTTGTTCATTTAATAATGTACCAGGAGGATATTAATTGTTTTTAATCCATTATCTTATTTAATCTTCAAAGCAACCCTATGAGATAGGTGTCATTTTACATGTATGAAAACCGAGCTTCAGAGGAGTTGAATAATTTGCCCGAAGTCTTTCAGCTAATAACTGATAAAACTGGTAATTTAACTTACATCTGCTGGAATACCAGGGTGTAGAGCCTTACCCACAATATGTAATACAACCATATGTACCACATTGCCTGGGGCTAGTACCTGTTTTCACCTGTTTATTCCGGTGTAAATTTTAACAAACTCCTTTCACTCTAAAAGTGTGTCAGTTTGGGTAGTAAATTGTATGATCATCCAAAGGAAATAATGCTCTGAAAACTATGTGTATTTAAACAATAGCAAGATTGGTTATAATAGCATACAGGTAGTCCCTGACTTATACCATATTCGAGTTTTGTTGAACTGCACTTAACGAATGTCTGTTTTATGTTTTTTTTGGTACATCTTATTGTTAGTAATATGTACTATATACAGTGTTGCAGTGTGTAGTTTGCTGATGTTCACTTGCAGATGTTCAATATTATGATTTATAAAGATACTGATAATAAAAGGCAATAATGAAAACTAAAAAATTGAGGTATTCGATTTACGTCAGAGCTGACTTATGATGGAGTCATTGGAATGGAACCCCGTCATAAGTCAGGGACTACTACTTGTATTTAAGACTTAAGTATCAGTGTTTTAAAATTAATTGATCTTAAGCGCATAGCGGCCATCAGAAATCTGAGGTTTGGCCATGATTTTCCCACTATGAGATGCTGGAAAAGCCAGTGAAATTCTGAATCTCTGTTTCCTTATACATGAAATGGAAATAGTTAAACTACTCCACTGACCTCGATGGTTTATTGTGTGGATCATATATAATTTAGATGGAAGCACTTTGAAAGCATTAAAGCATTACAAATGGTGTTACTACTAGGTCAATATCACATCAAAAAGAAAGCAGAAATTAGAGGAAATGGGGCAAATTTAAATTAAATACAAAATGAAGATTGATAATGGTTTAAAATAATAAAACTATAATGGATAACTTTTAGCGGCATAGCTGGTCCCCTTCTTCAGATGGGGGTTAGTCACTAAATTTCAGTGAATGTACTACTTTCATTTCTCCTGAAGGATACCCTGCCTATCATAACTCTACTTAAGCATGCCACTCAGTTAGCAGTTTCAATCAAAGGAATTTACAAGAAGTGAAAGTAAAATACCAAAACGTAATTTAAAACCATTGCTCCTGATACAATATTCTAAATTCTTTTTAAAAACAAGATGGCGACTTTTGTCCCTAACTAGATTTGTTCCTCCTGTACTAAACGGTTGAGAGTTTGACATCTCTACTTTGCTTTTAATAATTAAGCTGACACATTTCTTGTCTGTGTTTTTTGAGAACCATTTGTTTTATAGTCAATATCTTCCTTTCCTTAAATCCATAGTTATGTACAGACCTCTTTAAGGAAAGACAGTAAACCAGGCACAGTGAGACCTGTACCCAGCACCTTGTCTGGGACCTAGGGATTGTGGGTTTCTTGCATTTCTTGCAGGCCTAGGAAATATATTTAGAGTCTTTTATGATAGATGCTATAGAAATAGATTTTGAAAAATACTTTTTTCTCTCTTGTTTGCTTGTTTTGACACAGTTCTGTATAAACATGTAAGTCATATCTAACTGGTTTCTTTGTCACCTAGAATGGATAAAAAACATGGCACAGTAAACTGATTAACTTAACTGTCTTTTAAAAGTTTTCTAGTTTGAATATTACATATGTATGTCTAGTATTACGTTTTAACCATGGGTACTTTTAACATTACTCAACTGAGCTTTGACAGTTAAGGAATGTGTGAGTAAGAGGCCAAAGTTAATTGTTTTAATCCATGGTTTGTGATTCTCCACAGAGTAATAGAACTTGTGACTCATCCACTGGACTTTTTTGCTGATGCTAGGTACCTCCATCCTTTCTTTTCCATTGAAGGTTAATGTTCCAACCCTGTCAATATCACAAATGTCCATATTTTCTACAGAAGAGTGACCAGGATGCTCAAGGGCTTTGGGGGAACAGTAATGCTGAAGCCAGTCCATTTGCTTGAGTGTATGAGTCCATAAAAAGCTTGCTCACAGTCTGAAAGCTGACTTTCTCCTTATTTCCATTTTTTGGATTGTCATTGTTTGCTCAGTTATAAAGTGGCTTGTTGACACCAAATATTTTAGTAATTCGCTTCCAAGGCTTTATGCATATGCCTTTGAGATGCTGGTGTAGTAATTAAACTGTCTTTTAGCTGAAATGCTTACAAAGCGTCCAGTTCTGTGCCTGGCAGCTGGTGATGCATTATAGAGACATTGAGCTAATCGATTAAAACCGCAGAGGCATGGGAGTTGTCTGACAGCACTGTACTAGGATGAAATTAGTTGGAATTGCATGGTGAAATTAGGGGGAATGTGACTGATTGCAGCCCTTCTGGGAGAATCCTGGGTGAGAGGGACACTGTGCGTTGATCCCTGTGTAATTAGGACAGTCATGTTTTAACAGTATTTCTAAAGTATTAAAATGGACTGGATAAATCAGCAGGGCTGCTTCCAGTGAACTTGGCATCCATCCACTATGACTGAAATAACATGAAATTTTTCGGCTGCTAGAGAATGTGAAATTGGACTAATTGTCTTTTAACTAGTCTGCTCGACTGCTAGCCTGGAGCGGGATTGAAAAGGGGATAGGCTGGTGGGACTGCAGCTGGGGGAAGGGAAACTTAAATTCATGACTGTTATTTCAGCCCATCTGAATGGATGACACCATCACATATTCAGACAGCTCTGATTTGTACAGACACATCATTAGGATACTTTCTTAAATATTTTAAATCCAATTTAGAGGGGGATGCTTTGATTTCAAGAACACAGAAACCTGACCCTATCTCCTTGGTTTATAATTACTGCTCATTCCGTTCTTGAGCTTCCTCTAGAATAGGGGGTGACGTAGGAACCTTGTAAATCACTCATCAATTGTCCACATGTGACTCTGCCCTATAATTTTTTCTGAGTAGGGGCTCATTGTGCTGAGAAAGGACAATGATGCATATTACTTTGCATATTACTTTCTCTGTGTCCAACAAAGGCTTGTTTCATAATCACAGAATGTTATGACTGGTCCAATGTTCACACTTTACATGTGATTAAAAAGAGAACGAGAGAGGCTAAATGACATGGTCCCAGTTGGGTTTGTGATGACTATTCTACTGTTTGTTCATTGTAGTCAATCACCACTGCTAACACCAGGTAGTAGTAGTATTTGGTTTAGTGTTACATTTCTCTATGGATCTATAAATAAAAGGAGACTTTCTATGATGCATACATATTATTAACAGTCTTACAGTACTTGGGTTATGCTTCTTTCTTTAACATTATTGAGGTCACTCAAACTTACTGCAGTGCTCTTGGTATCACTGTTAATTTATGTTTCCAAGCTAAAACGCGCACACACACAAAAACACACACCTTTACACACAGATGACATTTCAAGAATTCTTGAAGAGGTATAGGAATCATCTTGCAGAATTTCCTTGCCTTCAGAAAGGCGTACTTAATTATCACCATCTATTCATGCCTCAGAGCCCTGGTGGCACAGTGGTTAAGAGCTTGACTGCTAACCAAAAGGTAGGCAGTTCAAATCCTCCTTGGAAACCCCATGGGGCAATTCTGCTCTTTCCTACAGGGCTGCTATGAGTCGGAATCGACTCAACGGCAACAGGTGTATTCATTCCTCTGGAGTTAACTCTCCACAATGTACTGGAAAGCTTCACGCTAGACTGCATTATTTTGGTTCCCTAGAGAATTTCTTTGGTTGAATAGTGTTGTAGCATTGGTCTTAGTATTAAGGGGCATCAGACAAAATAGAAAAAAAAAAAAAGCAAACAAACCCACTAATCATTGTGTATATTGCAAGAAAATTGTGGTAGTCATACCTTAAGTTTCCTTTTTCTCAGGACCCATGGGAAAGGGTTCTATCTGGTCCTATAAAGGCACGGTTATGTTTTTCTTGAGCAACTGTATGTTATGGATCCTACAAACAGTCTGAAGATGAGAGTTGCGACCACTTTCATGACCTGCATAACACTGTTAATTCCTTACTCTTAATCCCTGTCCTCCTAACTTGTCCCTAGAGACTTTTCAGGAGATCCAAGGCCACAGATGATGAAGAAATGAATGGAATTTTATTTGGAGAGTCAAATGAAAAATTGTCTTTGATATAGGCAGTTCACTGGATTGTAATAACAGTGGATGGTTGAAATGCTGATGATAAATATGTAGAGTTGTTAAAAGTAGGTAATTCCTGTTCTTACATTTGTTTGTAAAGAAAATCATGTCTTTAAATCATTCTTCTATAAATAGATTACCTTTCTTCAGTGTTTCTCCTTGCTGTAGTATCTGGTATACTTATGTTCAATGAATGCATCAACTTTGGGGGTAATTTTTAAAAATCTTTTTATCCCTTGCCTTCTAAACAAACTCAGAATCTTAGTTGCAGAATGTTGGCTGTCACAGGTGTTGTGCTTTATCTGATGTTGCATCTTATAAATTCAGTTTCCCAGTGGTGTTTAAAATCTCGTGAAAATTTTTGCGTTTTTAACATAGGTTCTTCCATAATGTATGTACATTAGTATATTAGGATCAAAAGATAGAGAGAGACAAAATTCTGGCGTATTGCAAAGTTCCCATGCAGGCTTTAATTTTCTTAGTAGTACTGAAAAGATGGTATTGCATGGATATGTTATAGTTCAGTTTTTTTTTTTTTGTTTTTTTTTTTTTAAAGTTTAAAAGGCTAATCTGAGGCATTCATCACTTTTTGCCACTGGGGAGCTTAACCAGCCCCTGAGGGTTCCTTTCTCCTGCATTCAGTGCAGCCCAACAAAGCTTTTGTTGGGAAATAAATTTGACTACATTTTCTGTTTGCTGTTCATTTATTTTAGTGTGCTGAATTCTTTACCTCTTTGTAAATGTCTTTAAAACTATTTTAGAATAAAGTGTGATGTTATAAATAAAATTATTCTCTATATGTTGCCGCCTTCCCAAAGTGTAACCAGCAAATATTAGAAGGAAAAAAAGTGCAATATCAGGGGAACATGATCGTATGCTTTCCTCAGGATACCTCATGCTTAACTGTATTTTTGAGTCATATTTTAAACTACTTAAAGGCTGTTTTTTAATTCATAGAACCAATGCTCTATTTTCTTAAGATTCTCAGGTGCATATGATTTCTGCAAACTCCAGAATTCCAAATAATTTATTTGTAGAGGCAACCCGAGAAATACTTTAGGCAGATATAGATAATGTGTGCCAATATAGGTAAGAAACTATACATGTGGCTCAAATATAATTATGGAAATGAATAGTCTCTATTTATAGACCCTTGATTTGGAGCTACTAACTACCCATATGTTATACAATGTTTATTACTAGACCATAATCAGATTACTAGTAGAAGACTATTCTGATGTTACCCTAAAATTGTTTTTTCTTATGTGATAAAGCAGATAATTCTTAAGGAAAAACAAATTCACATTGAATAATGTGTAATGTTTAGTAGTACTTTGTGTGCACGCGTCCATTGTCTACACATATCACAGCCATATATCATTTATTCTTCACAACACTTTCTGTAGTAGGTACAAGCTCTCTCATTTTATAGATGTGGCAACTGAGGCTTGCTGAGGTGAGGTAAACTGACCACAGCTATGTAGCTAACACAGGTTGGGTCTGATTGTCAAGCTATGTCCGTAACCACCATGCTACTGGGCACTTTGGAAAGGTGCAAGGGAATAGAAAATATATAGCTTCCTAAGTGGCTCATGGGAGCCCTGGTGGCGCAGTGGTTGAGGGCTCAACTTTGAACCAAAAGATTGAAAGTTCAAATCCACCAGCCGCTTCTTGGAAACCCTGTGGGGGCAGTTCTACTCTGTCCTATAGGGTTGCTATGAGTTGGAATCAACTTGATGGCAATGGGTTTGGTTTTTTTTAAGTGGCTTTCATGGATATTTTTTTCTCCAATATTAATTAAGGGGATTTTGGAGCACTTGTGTTTCCATTCCTATCACAGTCATATGGAAAATGAAAACATGCTTTAAATAAAGTATACATTTAGCACTCAAAGTAACTTAAGGATATGATTATCAGAAGTTGAACTCAAAAGGCATGAGGAATCAAAGTGAATGAATTGCAGCTGGGGCTGCCAGTGTCAGATGGTTTACTTCTTCCGTGATTCATCACATCTTCACACATAGAAGGGAAAAAATGATTTTTCTAATTACTAATGAAATGAGAATGTTTGTGACAGTAATTTGGTATAATTATTAAGGAGTAATTTATTGTACATTTAAGATGCTCTGGATAGTATATGGCATGCCCCCTAGTTATTCAGACAAATACTTTCTGATTCCCATCCATCTTGACCATGCAAGCTCAATGACCTGCCTCTGGAATGGCAGATGGCACCAAAAATCAACAACAGTAGAGCATAGGAATGCTGTTACCCCTTATTCCATCTGAAAAATATTCTGGGGAAGAATGCTTGCATATATTTCTCTCTTCCTTGTTCCTGTCACATGATGAGAGATTGCACCCACTTCTCTCTTCCTTTTCAATCAAGTTGCATTTGGTATAATTTATAGGATTTTAGACAGCAATTAGAATAACCTTTCCAGGATTTTACACCAGATAAAGTGCATTATCAGATACCTCAGTTCCATCCTACCTTCCTTGAATGAGCCTCTTAAGATTATTGTCAGAAACAAAACTAGGGAAATAAAGGAAATTAATGTTGTGTATCTGTTGTTCTTTTGGAATAGAACCTTTTTTTATTACAGAAACCTTCAAAGCATTGTTGGAGAATATTATATAAACTATTATGGTGCAGTGGTTATACACTTGACTGCTAACTGAAAGGTTGGTGGTTTGAACCCACCAGCCCCTCTGAGGAAGAAAAATGTGGCGTTCTGCTTCCGTAAGAATTACAGCTTGGAAGCCCTATGGGGCAGTTCCACTTTGTCCTATAGGGTTGTTATGAGTTGGAATTGACTTGACGGCAATGGATTTGGTTTGGTATTACATAATAATAAAAATGAGAAAAATCATATTTATCTTTGATATGGTGGACAAGACCTTTCATACTGATGATTCTGCCTCTTTTTGCAACCTCGTCCATCACCACAGCCCTGTAACTCCCTCCTCTTGCAGATCCCCCATTCTTTGTGCCAACCTCTTTCTCTTATATCCTCAAATGTTTGTACTTGCTGTGGCTCCCACCTGGTTTGCTCCCCATCCCTTACCCTCTCCTCTCCTGTTAAAAGCCTAAATATTCTTCATTTTGGAGGACTCAGAGTATGATTTACCACTCCTTCAGGTCTCCTATCACCCCCTCCCAGTTAAGACTGAATTAGATACACTCTCCTACGAGCTCCAGTGATGCCCTGTATCCTACTCCACCCTACCCTGTCCCATACCATTCCATGCCATCCTATCCTTGCCTCTGTAATAGCACCTATTGCACTATTTTGTGGGGTGTCTTCATTAGCTTTTCTCCTGGGCCCAGGCTGGAGAGACACTGAAAAGCAGGGACCATCACTCTTTTTCTTCCCTGTTGGGTTTTCTTAGTTCCTGACAAGGTGTGTTGAATTACCAAAGATCAGGTAGCCAGGTAAAAATGGTTGTACCAGGGCTCACCACCAGCCTCCTGACTCCAGGGCTCTTTCCAGTACTTCCATATGTCCTACCTAGAGCAGTTTTTTTTTTTTTTTCCTATCCATGTTCCCTCAGTAAAATTATATATAATTAAATCTCTTACCCTTGGTCAGATTTTTTGACTTACTGAAACTCCTTCTACAAAGGTATATATACCTTTGTGTGGACAGTGCTTTTACTTATTCATTCATTCATTCTACCACCATTTATTAAACTGCTAAATTTTGTGGATACAGAGATAATAATCATTGTTTTTTGAAAAATTCATGAGAGAGACAGGCAAGCAAGCAGATAATGGCAGTGCTGCGTGTTAAGTACTGTGATTAAAAAAAGTTGCTATTCAGGCAACTCTGACTAATGGTGACACTCTGTGTGTCAGAGTAGAACTGTGCTCCATTGAGTTTTCAGTGGCTGGTATTTTGGAAGTAGATCACCAGGATTTTCTTCTGGGGTGCCTCTGGATGAACTCCAACTTCCAACCTTTTGATTAGCAGTCAAGCGCATTGACCATTTGCGCTACCTAGGGCCTCCCAAGTACTTTGATGACGCCCCTAAGCACTCTGTGTTCAAAGAAATCATCAGTCCTGTAATGGTTGTGCTTATTCAGCTAAGGTTCTTGTAGGGCCACAGAAAATCAGCATAAATGATTGATTCTGCCATCTCCTCCCTGGTATCCTTTCATGCTATTATCAATGGTAATAGCATGAATGTGCAGGCTTTCCTTACACTTGATCATCAAAATTCGGCTTTGTTCTTAGTTTTCTATTAGATGGTTTCTAACGTGCTGCTTCCTTAGAACCTTCTCCACTATAGTCAGAGGATTGACTTACTCTGAGAATGAGGTTTCAGAAATCACCACTTTTCCCACTGTGAAGAAGATAGAAAAAGAAACAAAGGAATGTCCTTTTGATGCAGTGAAAATATGATACTTTTCCATAGTGAAATCGCAGCCATGATTTCTTTAAAATGAGCTCCTAATAGGGAGTTGGGCTGCTTTCTGAGCAGAGAATGGTGGTTATCCCTGGAGTCATCCAGAAGATACATGGTTAGCAATGCTAGGGAAAAAAAATCTAATTTGCAGATAGGATATTTATCTTTAGATGACAAAAGCCTGGAAAAGCAATTTGTAATTTTAAAAATAGCTGGTATATGAGTACAGGTTAAAAGCAATGAACTTTGCAGTTTTGAAGTTATTTGTGGGGGGAAAAAAGCTATGTGAAATGCTTTGGAATAACCCTCTGTCTTCAAAATGCTGTGAAGCTTTCTTTGCTTTTCATTGTATGAGTGTCTTGCTGCAAGCTCATTTTGTTGTTAAACATGAAGTTTTACAATGTAGATTGCACTAAGAATTTTTTAATGGAGCAATTTAGAGCAGCTGCACACTGCGCTGGAATTCCCAGGGATTAGTCGATAGACTTTTCTGTGATTACAAATCCCACAGTGGGAAGAGGTGAGACATGCAGACCCCGGGAGGGGAAAAAGGGGGAGATTGACAGAAAGGACAGAGATGAACAGATTGACAGACTGACTGACTACTGGTAGGTGCTCTGGGAGGCTTTTACTTACTCTATTCCCCCTACTTGTGCTTGCTCAATTGTCTTCATCTTTACTTCCGTCATTGTCTTCAGCTTTACTTACCCTGTTTCCTCCACCTGAATGTTTCTCTGTCTCCTTGGTACAAGCCCAGAGCTGCCTCTACTCCATGCTTCAAGCCAGGACTCACCAAACCCACTGCGGTCGACCCTATAGGACGTAGTATATCTGCCCATTGGGTTTCCAAGGCTGTAATCTTTATGGAAGTAGATTGCCACATCTTTTTCCCTAGGAGCAGCTGGTGGGTTTGAACTGCTGACCTTTCTGTTAGCAGCTGAGTGCTTAACCACTGCACCACCAGGGCTCCTAAAACCAAAACCCATTGCGATCGAGTCAATTCCAACTCATTGTGACCTTATAAGACAGAGTTGAACTGCCCCACAGGGTTTCCAAGGCTGTAATCTTTACGGAAGCAGACTGCTACATCTTTCTCCCACAGAGCGGCTGGTGGGTTCGAACCACTGACCTTTCAGTTAGCAGCCAAGTACTTAACCACTCTACCACCAGTACACCCTTAGTCTGGCTTCCTGCAATACTTGGAGAAGCTTTTAGAATTTAAAGTTAAACTTACTTTTACTTTATAGATGAGGAAATCAAATCCCAGTGAAAATAAAGACTGGTTCATTGTTGAAGAAACTCAAGACTAGCACATAAGGTTCCTCAAATTTAGTATGCTCTACATTCACCATATTGGCATATCTTGAACTTGTAAATGTATTGTTATATTACATTTTTTAATAATCTTGCGTATACATTTTGTTTTCCCCTCTCAAAGGAATTCAAAGCTTCGTGAAGACCAACTGTATCTCTTAGTAGCAATATCTCTGTTTATTATTTATTACGTGCAAGTGACTTTGCAATCATTTCCCACTTGTTAAACTCTCTCTGAAGAGGGTGTTAGCCCAGATGGGAAACGGAGTTAGATAGATTGGTATCTGCCCAGTTTGACACAGGTGGAGGTGGTAGAGCTGGGTCTGTCTGCCTTAGAAGTCCCAGTTCTTAGTGACCACTCAGGGGTCTGAGCACTGTACCAGCACCCTACACTGCTTTCTTATCTACTTTGCACTTTGTACCTTTTTGACAAGTCCTTTGTGTACCCTGACTACTTCTTAAGGGCAGCCTTTCCTCGAGATCTGTTTTGTCCAAGGGTATCACATTTAAGAGTCTATACAAACGCATTTGTCCTTATCTCATTCAAGTTACGTACTTTGGAAAGGGCAATCATGTTGCCCAGAATGGATCAAATTGTTCAGAGAGGATCATGTGGAAACTATTAATATGGCAATAAGACTTCAAAAATCCACTCTACACACTCTTGAGTTATGCTGGGAACAGAATCTGGAATTGAACCAACCTGGCGAATGTTTAACCATGAAATTCCACCCAGCTCAGTGTCTGGCATATAGGAGGTGGTCAGTCAATATCCAATGAACAGATGAAATAAAAGAAGAATTTTATGGAATTAGGGTGCCATTCATAGAGTATAATTATGTGTTTCCCAGTCAATTTTTAATGTTGGAGATGTGCCAGGTACTGTGGTAAGCACTTCACATGGTTTATTGTACTTAATCCTTATAATCTGTGTTTTTGTTGTTCCCATTTTGCAGATCAGGAAATGAAGTGCTAACTAAATTAAATTACTTGTCCAAAGCGTGTGGCTAGTGAGTTTTGAGCCAGGGTCGATACATGTATTCTGACTCCAGAACCTCTGCTGTTAACCATGATGATGCTGTTGTGTGTGTGTTCATGCATGTTACATGTATATATACATATATACACACATGCATATATATATACACACACACACACACATACATGAATACACACACACACATATATAAATAAAATTTGGCACCTGCTCTAGCCCTGCTAAGCTATGGCACTGAAACCTTTCCCTGAAACTCAGTGTGATAACCTTGATAGCCAACCTTTGCCAGCTCCCCGTCTCTGTCTACATCTACCTGACATTGGCTGTGGTCCTTTTCAGCCCGTTTGTATCTTCTATCTTCTCCTTTGCTGCTTCTTCCCCAAGTCCCCATAAAAATGCTCCCACTACCTAGAAACTCCCATCTGACAGATCTGCCTGTCTGGGCCTTGAGGTTTCAAGTAGATGTTGTCTTTTGTCCTGCTGGCCATTGTCTCAAGAAGGCAGGGTTGGAGCCCTTTTTCTACATTCTTCTGGGAGCTGCATGTCTCAAGTCCAATCCCATCAGGGAAAGAAGAGTCTCAAAATATACGTAAATCTTTCATTCTAAAAATCTCAAACATATCACTGTTGTTTAAATTGCCTTTGTTCATGTCACCTACCTAGACGGTCCACTGTTAGTCTGAGGGTCTATGTAAAAATTCACCTTTGAGGTTATCAGTGTCAACCAGAACGCTGGAAAATGGACTCTGGAGGTACAAGCACACTTTCCCTTTCTGGGATTCTGTTTTTACCTGTTTGGGTCTGGGAGGGAAGTGGAGAGGAGAAATTCAATGCAGAGATTGCTGCACACCTAGGAATGATAACAGAGCTAGGGAGAGACCAGTATAGAGAAGCTTCAAGAAAGGTGTGTTAATGATGTTTTTCTTCTACACGAGTATGTATTTTTATGGGATTAATAACAGATTGAGTAAATTCAAATATATGTCAGAATAAATGGACACATGTGCTTAATGCTAACAGGCATTTGGGTGGGTGTATTAACAAAATATGCCAAATGCGTCCAGCAGTTGCATTTTCTTCCTGCAGATTGGATTATCAACTAGTCATTAACCAAGGAAAAACAACAATAATAACAATAACAACAACAGCAAAATCCTTGCTCCACTGTCCACACTAAAAAGAAAAAGAATTCAGAATAATTGCATGTTGACATTTTTAAAGGTGCTTTGCCTTTTATCACTGGATGTTTTTCCCTCACAATCTGCTTTGTCACAAAGCTCAGGGACTCGTTTTGTGGGAACTTAACGTTTCTACTCTGTGCAACAAAGACTAGAACTCCAGAGCGTCTGAATAATCCCTTTGTGAGGCAGTCGTTTTAAAGTGGCAGCATAATGGTTACAGATTTCCAAGGAGATACATAAAAATAAGGTGACATGGGTTCTTGAGCAGAAGCGGCTTTTTGGATCTAGTCCCACTTTTTATGACTGTTTACAAGTCAGGTGGCAAGTGGAGTCTACAAGTGGTGTTTAATTGCACCTTTTAGTATGTCCAGACTTCGTGATATGAATGACTTTAATCTACAAGGTGAGTGGAAACTACCAATCTCATTCCAGTTTGAATTGTAGGTCCAATTCTCCTTATACAGCCATAGGGGAAACTACAGTCCCTATACTTACTTTACTAGGCAGTCTAGCTCCCAGTTCCAGGGTTTAAAAGTACATCAACTTCTGTTGAAATAACAGATGAGGATTCTGTAAGAGAGAGGCATTATGGAGGTGCGGTGGTAACACAGATGGGCACGTGTGCCTGGCTTTCTGTATTGTGTTTTGAAAGGCCTCATATCTCAGCCTGGGCTTTATGTAGGAACACCAGGTCTGCGGTGAATCTGTTTCCTCAAATGGAAATGCAGGACCACATGAAGCAGTCTGTTCCTAATATGTTTAAAGTCGCGGGAAGTGAACGTTGATTTTATAACTGTCTCCTGGATTTATTTCTTTCTAGCCTCAGCCTCAAGATAAGGCTGAAAGAAATAAAATTTTAATAGGATGAGGTTGGGATGAAATTCCTAGTTAGTTAAAAATTAAATTAGCTAGAGATTTTGTTTATTGTAAACATCATACAGTACCCACTGGTTTTATATTTTTGAGGTATTTTACTTTCTGTTCAGGTACAAGCTGTCAATCAAGGCTAATCAAACTGGCACAGTTAACATGATACATCATAAAATTTCACAATAATGTCAACCTGTAATTCTGTCAATCTGGTTAAGGGAAATGGGCTAAAAACAATATTGCCATTTTGTAATAACACTTGGAAGCCTTTGCAGAATAATGTTAGCATCATCTCCCCGTTAAGTCGGTACCTGACTTCTACCATGGGCAGCTCTTGCTGCTAACAAGTGGCCAGATGGTCAAAGCCTTTCCTTCCTCTTGCTACTCATGAGATCTGGGGCAGGGCCAGGTAAATGGATCCTGCTTTTCCCCAGCATATCTCCAGTCTGACCTCTTTGATACATCAAGAAGGATACATTTCAGAGAACAGTACCAGTATTTCCTGCTGTTTTTCTCATGTGGTATAATATGCACGGACATTAAGTAGTCTTATTTATTCCGTCAGCTCGCTTGTTATACATATTTTCTCTCTTTATGAATTACTGTTCTGGGGTATTTCAGAAGCATCCATTTGAAAAAGCACTGCACTTAACAGTAAAACACAAGCTACCCATTATACAAAGCAATAAAACACAGCTCCCTCTGCAAACTTTGTTTCACTTTGCAGCCCCAGGACATCATGGTTCCGCATTGAATTGGGAAGGATAATAGACTCTCGACTCAGGAAGCCCATAGACTTGAGCTCTATTTGCCCTTGATGTTCCCTGGGAGTTCTTGCCTGGATACAGGGACTCCCTTCGGTTGGTGGGTCTCCCTTATGGTCAGTATGGCTGGATTTTAACTCTTAAATATTCTTTTCTCTCATCAGAAAACAAAACATATTTCTGTTTACTATTATAAAATGTAGGCTCAGATTTTTTTTTGTTTGTTTCACATATACTCTTCGATATATTTTAGAGAAAATTATTTCGTATAAAATGAAAACATTTGACCAGTAGGTTATTTCAATGTTTATCTTTTATTGTTGTTTTTAAACTGAAGAGACTTCCTGCAAAGATCTTACTCAAAAACAAATAAATATCTACAAAACAGACCAATAAAGCATAAACAAATAGAGTGTCTCTGTTGACGTAGGAGTCCAGGCACAGCTCCCTCTCCCCCTCCCCTTTATGGGGGCACATTTTGTAAATGGCTGAACTACATGTATCCATCCTAAGCGTCTTCATACATATTCTGAAACGTATTTTATTTGTTCTGATGCAATACAAATCATTTTGGACACGAAATATATTAGAGAGGCACTGAAGGTTCAAGATGCTGAGAAATTTTCAGGTTACCACAATTAATGAGAACGTATTTAAAGCTGCACAGGGATCTTTGCAATACCATTGCTGCTCTTCAAGAAACTAGATTGTGAGACTGTCATTTAGAATACAACGTTCAAGCCACTTGCTGCAGTAGCAGCTCTGGTGACCCACCAGATCTTCTAGTAGCTGTTTCCTCAGAATTGAGTATCTCTTGCTGGCGACCCTTGACACTGGACCGTGTCCAAGTTACTGTTCTTGACTTCCTCATTCCTCCAGCTCACGACCTTCTCTGCTTACTCATGGTTTAATTGTTAAAAATCTAAGATGTGGAGAAGGAAACTGGAGTGGAATCTGTGGAAAAAAGGGAAAATCGATTTAAAATCACGGGCAAAAGTTATTATAAAACTTAAGGCAGAAAGAGTTAAAGGTGGGGGTGAATAGGTGGCACACAGGACATTTTTAGGACAGCAAACTATTCTGTATGGTACTGTAATAGTAGACATATGACAATGAAACTATTCTGAATGATACTGTAATGGTGGACATGTAACACTGTGCATTTGTCAAAACCCATAGAATTGTACAACAGAAATTGTAAACCCTAACATAAACTGTGGACTTTGGTTAATAATAATATATTAATATAGGATCATCTGCCACCATCTGCTGCTGGTGGGTTTGCAGCTGACTTTTTGGTTAACAGCCAAGCACTTTAACCGCTATGCCACCAGGGTTCCTTACCAACTGTAACAAATATAGCACAGAATGTATGACGTTAATAATAGGAGAAGCTGTGTGCAGGTAAAAGGGGGGTATATTGGAACTCTCTGCATTTTCTGCACAATTTCTTTGTAAACTTAAAACTGCTCTAAAAAATACATTAAAAATAAGTATAGGAATTTGGCCATGGAGCCCTGGTGGCACAGTGGTTAAGAGCTTGCCTGCTAACCAAAAGTCAGCAGTTTGAAACTACCAGGCACTCCTTGAAAACCCTGTGGGGCAGTTCTGCTCTGTCCTGTAGGGTTGCTATGAGTCGAATAGACTCGACAGCAATGGATTTGGTTTTAGAGGTAATTAAATTCATCCTTCCCTCCCTCCCTTCCTTCCTTTTTGCCAATATTTATTTAGATCTATTTAGGGACAAAACTTTATCTAGAGATTGAAGATACTATTAAAACTTTCTAAACACTTTTTGAAAAAGGATTGTGATTCAAGTGATTTAGTGAGCATGATAGAAAAAGGAGAAAATACTTATGACAGTAACCAGCTTTTCCTTAATCAGTTTTTCACCTGTTTTTTTTAACCTTAAAAAAACACACACACACAGTGGTATTGAGATATAATCCACATATACAATTCACCCAGTTAAAGTATATAATTCAGTGGTTTTTTTGTATGCTAACAGATGCGTATAACCGTTACCACAGTCAATTTTAGGACATTTCAGTCACCTCTAGAAGAAATCCTATACCATCCCTATCCCCATCTCACCCTTCTCCTCCACAACCCTAAGCAACCTCTAATCTACTTTCTACCTCTGTAGATTCCCTTATTCTTGACTTGCGTATGAGTGGAATTGTATAAAGTATGGATTTTGTTACTGGCTTCTTCACTTAGCATAATATTTTTAAGGTCCATCCAGTTTATAGCATCTATCAGTAACTTCTTTTTTTTGGCTGAATAATGTTTCATTGTATGGATATACCACAATTTATTTATCTATTTGTTTCCATTGATGGACATTTGAATTGTTTCCACCCTTTCGCTATTATGCATAGTGCTGCTATAAACTTTCACTTACAAGCTTTTGTGTGGACATATGTTTTCATTTCTCTTGGCTAAATACCTAGATGTGGAATTGCTGGGTCATATGGTAGTTGTATTTTTAACCTTTTGAGGAACCACCAGACTGTTTCCAAAGAGCTGTACCCACCCCACTTTATATTTCCACCAGCAATATATGAGGGCTTGAATTTTTCTACATCCTTGTCGACACTTGCTATTAGCTGACTTTTTGATTCTAGTCATCCTAGTGGGTGTGCAGTGATATCTCACTGTAGTTTTGATTTGCATTTCACTAATGATTAAGAATGTGGAACACCTTTTCTTTTGTTTATTGATCATTAATATATTTTCTTGGAATAAATGTTTATTCAAATCTTTGTCCATATTTTAATTGAATTATTTGTCTATTATTGAGTTGTATCCTTAATCAGTTTTGATGAGAGATTTTCAATAATATGATGGAAGACTTAATATAACACTGAATAATAGATGCAAAGAGAAGACTTCTTATGAATGGTAGATAAAGTACCTTGAAAAGAGTGGAGGAAGGGCTCTTGTGATTATAAAAGAACACAATTAATGCAAAAGAGAGATGTGAAATTCCAAAAATTAGAGTGCTATATTTTGCTTTGTGGCCAAGTGGAAGGGGTAAAAATAGTGCTAATTTTATTTCCAGCAATAGCTAAGGGTTCAGAATAAAGAAGTTAATAGAGTATTAAGGCAATATAAGAAAATAAACAGAGGTGTTGTTAATAATTGGACAGCTCAGGGTAGAAGAATTCTTTGTTGATAACTAAATTATAGATCACTAATCCAGTAAGGCAATACTTCTTGAAAAGTTGTGGGCAGCACACTGTGCAGGTGCTAAACAAGGCAGGGGAAGGAGGATGTGTACACGATTAATCATAGAACAAGGTAGAATATGATGCTGCCATGAGAAAGATGCAAATGTTGCACAACTGAAGTTTGAAAGAGGGAAAGCTTACTTCTATCCTGGGGAGCAGGAAAATGTTTCAGTGGTTTCTCATCGCTCTTAAACTGTAGTCTTATATGAACTACAGGGTGTGCTCTGGCCCTTGACTACCTCTCTACCTTCTACTTTCTCTCTGTTCTTCACCCACATTGGCCTTCTTGCTTGAATTCTCCATGACTTTCCCTCCACTGGCTTCGTACATAGTTGCCTCTGTCTGGAATGCTCTATTCCAGTGCCCTATTCTTTGACCTAATTTATTCCTAGTCCTTCTTTCCATCTCATCTGAGGAGTCTCTTCCTCAGGGAAACCTTCATTGATGCCCCAGCCTAGGTCAGGTTTCTTTGTTATACAGCAATCAAGGACTTGATTCTTTTCCCTCCAAAGTCCTCGCGATTATACATTCATTAGCATAATGGTTTGTTTAATGTCTGTCTCCTTCACTGGACTTTAAGCTCGAGGAGAGGATAGTGTCTATTTTAGCTTGGCTTTGTATTCCCAGGGAGACCCTGGTTGCGTAGTGGTTAAGTGCTACTGCTGCTACAGATGCTAACCAAAAGGTCGGCAGTTTGAATCTACCAGACGCCCCTTAGAAGCTCTATGGGGCAGTTCTACTCTGTCCTGTAGGGTCACAGTGAGTCAGAATCGACTCGACGGCCATGGCTTTGGTTGGTTTTTTTTGGTATTCCCAGTACCTTGTCAGTAAAGAATCTGTATTTGTTGAACAAAGGAACATCTATGCTGGGCCTTAAAAGATGAGCAGGAATTACAACTACCAAGATTGGATAGTGAGGAAAGAGCATCAGCAGATGTCAGCCATGAATCTGTCCTTGGCATGTCAAGGGACTGGTGAGGTCTGCCTTTGCTGCCACCTGGAAGGAAAGTAGGGTCAGATCATGAAGCACTTTGCCCTCTAATATGATGCTGTGATGTTTGACTTTTTAGGACCCGAAGAAGGAAAGATACTTCACAGACTAAAAAGACCAGTTTTATTTATTATAAGTTAAGATTTATAAAATGATTTCAGTAAATTATGTTGGGATCACAAAAGAGTATTTATGCCAAAATAATATTTTAAAAATGAAAACAAATTCTTCTAATACCACACATGTCTATTATCTGTGAAACACCACTGTAGCAACTGTGGAGGATACAAAGATTTAAAAAAAAAATATGACCCTTGTCCCTTTCTGATGAAGAGATGAGAAGAGGGAGGAGATGGGAGGCAACTGTACTGTACAGCAAAGAACAATGGAATTTTCCAAATTAAGCCTGTGATAAAGCCATGCGCTTATGACCAAAAAGAGGATAAACACCTCCTAGCTCTTGCAAAGTCATGATTTAAGAGTGATTTCTAAAGTCGACGTCTTCAGTTTCCATCTTTCTGAGAAGAGACGTTAATAAAAGGTTTCATTTTAAAAGCTCTTCCAGATACTAAAAGCCTGACACATGGCTGGCTGTCATTCCTATTCCTATCCTTACCTTGGCCTCCCACAGCCTTTCAAATAGCATTCTGAAGGATCCAAAAACAAGGCAGATCAGATTCTTCAAGTGAAAGATTCACGGGCAAACTAGTTAAATACAAAGAAGAGCTGATTACTGCTGTCAAGTCAACTTCACAGAATAACTTCAGCCTCTGTTGCCTAGTTGAGCATATAGATTTGCTCTAAATAAACATTACTACCTATGAATAGTTGAGATAATTATTATTTTCCCAAATTTTACTTAGGGTACATATTCAATGTATTTTGGTTGAGTACTGAAGTATTCATGGAGTCTATAAAGAGATACTGGTTCAAAGATTTGTCCTAGAAAGAATGAAGGCTTCATACGCTGATTAAGAGTTCAAGAAGCCCTTTTGGTGAAGAAGGATAGTGTTGCTCACTTACAAGAAGTAGACAATCACAATGCAATGGGATGGAATCTGAAATCCTGTCTGTTTTGGCACACTCGAGACTTTAACATGGTGTCCCTGTAGAAGTGAAAGAACCTAAATACATTGTATTTGCTGCAGTGCTTTGCAAATACTAAAATCATTAAACAATATAAGACATAGCATATTTAAATTACTGAAAGATGAAGACTTGTGATTTCCCCAAATATTTTCTGAAACAAAACAGTAAAAATGCAAGCTGTGGTTAAGAACTTAGAAATTAGACTTGATTTTCAGGGTCTACTATACTAGTGGAGCCCTTGTGGTGCAGTGGTTAAGAGCTTGTCTGCAACAGGTTTGGTTACTATTGAAACTTAATTCCCCTGTGTTAAGAGTATTCACAAGAACTTAAACTTAATTCTGCTGAGATACTTGTTTTCAATTGAAGATGTTGCTTTTATTTCAATGTCTCTTTGCATACATGTAGATTTACGTATATATTATTCATTGTCTGTATATATACATACATACTCACACACCTTCCTCAGTAGTGAAAACTAAGCCTAAAAAGTAACTTTCTTTCATGAACGTGGGTTCGTCTATGCCTACCAATCTGTGCCTTTGCAACATTTCTTTTCTGGTGTTAATTCAAGGTATTGATTTAAGTCTATTAAGCCCAGTAGAGTTCTGTTCGTCCTAGATAATGCAGTCCTAACAGATGAGGGCACCTCGGGTGCAGCTGCCAACCACCACTATATCACAATTATGTTTGGATCAGGATATAACTACCAATATCATAGAGATTTGCTTTCAGATTTTCAAGGTCTGCATAAAAAAATTGGTTTCCTATGATAGCTACAGAATTCTGAATAGAAATTCTCTCAACTCTTTTCTTCTTGGTTCGTATGTAAATGGAAATATTCAGCTTAGGTTACATAAAAAGACAAAGTAGTGGTTAAGAATTTTATGAGACTGGGTAGAGTGATGTTTGTGTTTCTGGGTAAAAAACTTGGAGCCATCTATGGATTAAAAGGTTCTTTTCTGTCCAGCCTGGTGACTCAGGCAAAGCAACTAAACTCTGCTCCTCCAAGGATCGTAGAACAGGGTCCTTACTTGGGCCAGTAAAGAAACAGCTGGACTTTATTTTAGAAAAATCACTTTATTTGCTTCCCTGTGATGCCTGGCAACCTACTTCTCATTTTTTCCTCTCTGCATACTTACTGATGACATATATAAAAATCAAGAGTTTTGTTTTACGTAATTTATAAACATAACTAAAATCAAGCTATGCTCCCTATTGATGAGTTGAGAACATAGCCTTGCAATGCTTACTGTCTGGGTTGTAATCTCAGATCTGCCACTTATGAGGAGGGTTATCTGGGCAAGTTACCCAACTCTCTTTGCCTCAGTTTTCTTTCTCAGCTGTAAAATGAGGAACTCTAGGGTTTTTGTTTCTTGAAACATCTCAGTAGGTATTCCATCAGTTCCTGGGGCCTTATTTTTCACCCTCAGTTTAGCTTGGACTTTTTCCTTCAACACCATCCATTCTTGATCATATGCTACCTCTTGAAATGGTTGAACGTTAACCAGTTCTCTTTGGCACAGTGACTCTGTGTATTCCTTCCATCTTCTTTTGATGCATCCTGCGTCATTCAATATTTTGCCCGTAGAATCCTTAAAAATTGTAACTTAAGGCTTGAATTTTTTCTTCAGATCTTTAAGATTGAGAAATGCTGAGCATCTGCTTCCCTTTGGTTTTCTAACTCCAAATCTTAGCACACTTCATTGTAATACTTTACTTTGTCCTCTCGGGCCACCCTTTGAAATCTTCTTTTCAGCTCTTTTACTTGATCATTTCTTCCATTCACTTTAGCTATTCTACTTTCAAGAGCAACTGTCAGAGTCTCTTCTGACATCCACTTTGATCTTTTCTTTCTCTCCTGTCTTTTTAATCACCTTTTGCTTTCTTCATGTATGATGTCCTTGATGTTATTCCACAACTCGTCTGGTCTTTGGTCATTAGTGTTCAGTGCGTCACAGCTATTCTTGAGACGGTCTCTAAATTCAGGTGTAGTATACTCAAGGTTGTACTTTGGCTCTCATGGACTTGTTTTAATTTTCTTCAGCTTCACCTTGAACTTTCATAAGAGCAATTGATGGTCTGTTCCACAGTTGGCCCTTGGCCTTGTTCTGACTGATGATATTGAGCTTTTCCATTGTCTCTTTCTATAGATGTAGGTGATTTGATTCCTGTGTATTCCATCTGGCAAAGTCCATGTGTATAGTTGCCGTTTATGTTGTTGAAAAAAGGTATTACCAATAAATAGGACCAAGAGGCAGTTGCTTGAGCAGAACAAGGGGATACTGCGTGGTTTAAAATCAGGAAAGGAGGTGTGCGTCAGGGTTGTATCCTTTCACCATACTTATTCAGTCTGTATGCTGAGCAAATAATTTGAGAAGCTGGACGATATGAAGAAGAATGCAGCATCAGGATTGGAGGAAGATTCATTAACAGCCTAGAGGAAGATTCATTAACAACCTATGATATGCAGATGATACAACCTTGCTTGCTGAAATCAGAGGACTTGAAGCACTTACTGATGAAGATCAAAAGCTACATACAGCCTTCATTCAGTATGGATTACATTTCAACATGAACAAAACAAAAATCCTTACAACTGGACCAATAAGTAACATCATGATAAATGGAGAACGTGTTGAAATTGTCAAATATTTCATTTTACTTGGATCTACAATCAATGCCCATGGAAGAAGCAGTCAAGACATTGAACAACATATGCATTGGGCAAATCAGCTACAAAAGACCTCTTTAAAATGTTGAAAAGCAAAGATGTCACTTTGAGGACTGAAGTGAGCCTGACTCAAGCCATGGTGTTTTCATTTGCCCCATCTGCATGAGAAAGCTAGACAATGAATAAAGAAGACTGAAGAAAAATTGATTCATTTGAATTATGATGTTTGCGAAGAATATTGAATATACCGTGGACTGCCAGAAGAATGAACAAATCTATCTTGGAAGAAGTGTAGCCAGAGTGCTCCTTAGAAGCCAGGATGGAGAGACTTCATCTTATGTATTTCAGACATATTATCAGGAGGGATCAGTCTCTGGAAAAGGACATCACGCTTGATAAAGTAGAAGGTCAGCGAAAAAGAGGAAGACCCTCAACAAGATGGATTGACACAGTGGCTGCAACAATTGGCTCAAACATAGCAACAATTGTGAGGATGGCACAGGACCGGGCAGTGTTTCATTGTGTTGTACATAGGGTCGCTATGAGTTGGAATCAACTCGACAGTACCTAACAACAACAGCAGGGTTTTTGTGAGTATTAAACAAGTTAATAAACAAAAACACTTAGATTTATTCCATACACACACACACAGACACACAGTGCTATAAAGCTCTGTGTTTGTGTGTACGGCAGAAAGTTATTGTGAGATATATATATATATATATCCCAAAAAATATAATTAGTTATAATTTTCTGGAAATGTTTATGTATACTGGGATTCAGAATATAACAAAGAAAATCACAGAATGAAAGTACCCAGTTTCCATAATGAATAAAGGAAAATTTGTGTTTCTTCCCTATATGTCTCTTTTTCTCTCATTTATCATTATTTTTACTTGTATATTTTCAATAAAAGTGTTGCTCAGTAGCCATATATTGCCCATGATCTTCAGTAATTTTATTCCTGGCTAGTGTTGTTGTTGTGTGCCATCAAGTCGATTCTGATGGCTAGTGTAGGCAAGTATACACTAAAAAGTAAATATACACACAAAAACAAACGTACTAAAATAATATTCTGGGTTCCTTTCAGTCCTGCTGTCAGGAACCCTGCTGCTTGCATATAGAAATAATCTTATCTTTCCATTAGGAGCAAATGGGAGCACTGACATTTCAAACTCTTTCAGGAGAACCTTTCTGAGCTTGCTAGTTCACTGGTGTCGGAGCTTGGTGCTGCTGCTCCTGCATGAAAGACATTATTTATCATCACAGTGAGTGTCACTTCAACTGTCCTAAGTTTTCAGGCTGCTTAAGATGAGTCCCTCCCTGCTCTCCTTGTATATTGGCTTGGTAAAGGTGTACATACGGGAGATTTAATCACACGCTGTGCAATTTATGGAGCCCTGGTGGCATAGTGGTTAAGAGCTCAGCTGCTAACCGAAAAGTAGGCAGTTCAAATCCACCAGCTGCTCCTTGGAAAACCCTATGGGACAGTTCTACTGTGTCCTATAGGGTCGCTGTGAGTCAGAATCGACTTGACAGCAGTGAGTTCTTTGGGGGCAGTTTATGGAGCAATTGGTTATTAATATTTTTGAGGCACTTTCTGCAGTGAAATGTCTGTTGTGGTTTCCAGTAAACCACCCAGATGCGGTTTTTTTCCCAAATAGCTTTTTCAGATCATGCTAGGATCAAGATTAAGTTTCAGAGAAAACTTCACAGATGGCGCTTCAATGACATTTCTGCCTGCCCAAGACTGACCAACTTTTTGCCATTTTTAGCCATTACTATAACTTCACTGACCAGTTCACTTTGCATGAATAAATCAGTATCTTGAGGACAAAGAATATGTTTATTTCTACCTCTTGCTAACCTCTTTCGTCTTACCAAGGTACCTCCTACACTGTGTTTCCCCTTTTCCATCAGCAGAGTGTTTTCTGGTCTTTGGGTATGTACGATGTGCAGAGATATTTATTTTAAAAGATTCTATAAAGAGACTAAACAGGTATAAGTAGTTTAATAGTCAATTGGTGAATCTTCGAAGACCGTACCAATGTAAATGAATAAAGGTAATGTATATTATTTATAACCTGGCCATATGTTTTATCAAACATAGTATCTGGAATTTGAATAATTAGAAAAACAAGGACAGACATGATGCTGTCTTCTTATTTCCCTGACCATATCGAGTAGCTGTGACTACTTCAAGGCATGGCCTGGGCAGGGGGAAGGGCTGTGTTCCCTTTATAGTCTTCAAATCAAAAACCAAACCTATTGCTTATGAATCAATTCCGACTCATACTGACTCCATAGGACAGAGTAGAACTGCCCCCTAGGGTTTCCAAGGAGCGTTGGTGGACTCAAACTGTGACCTTTTGGTTAGCAGCTGAGCTCTTAACCACTGCCCCAACACAAATTAATATACAATCTAAATAAAACAATGATCTTTCTGTGCAAATGAAACTTTACTATAGGTCCCTTTATATCCCTTCCAATGAATTCTTAGCCTTAAGACCCCAAATAGAAAAATTCTGGAGCTACCAATTCTCTTTTCATATACCAAGGCTAAGCTGGGGTGTAATAGTCAATGTGTTACTTTAGCCATCTAGTATTCATTCACTCTTCTCCCGATACCAACATCCAGTACTACTCTGGGGTACCATCCTCATTTCAGCCCCTAAGCTTGGGGTAGAGTTGTGCCCACTCCTAATCTTGGGGATGGGTTCGTGATTCAGTTTTTCCAGGTAGAGTTCAGGGTGTTCTTGGCATCTGTGATTGGCTTACCAATGGACATGTGAGCCTTTTCATGGAACTATTAGAAGAAAGACACACCCTTTTCTTATAGATTTGAATCAGAAAGGCTATGGCTTTGGCAGTGTTCCCAGCCATCTTACCACTTCCTGAAGCCTGAGCTTGAAGCCCATCATGTGGAAGGTAGAACTGGGAGATGGAGAGAAACCAAATCCTGCTAATATAATTTAAACTTCTAAATAAAAACCCCAGGTGCCAATTTTATTTTTCTTCCAGTCATTCTTTTTTTTTTTTTTTTTTTTTTGCTTAAGCCATTTCAGTTGGATTTTTGCTCTCTTTCAGATGGAAGAATCCTAATGCCACAAAGGGAAGGAGAAGGGAGATAAAAAGCAAAGATAAAATACATGGGATTCCAGAGCATTTTTATTTGCTTAGAAGTGGAATAAAAATTAAAATTTAGTAAAATATGTGGAATATTATTTGCTCAAACTCAGTTGACTATTATAAGTAAATTCAGGCATTGGTTTTTGAGTAAGAAGTGATGTCTGTAAGCACCAAGCACATGTCTTACTGATCATGCATAAGATTTGCCAACATTGTAAGACCACTTCCAGTCTTTGCACTAGGAAAAAAAAAAGCTCTGTTTTCATGTCCACCTACATATCCGTTGCCATCTAGTTGATACCAATTCATGGCAACCTCAAGTGTGTCAGAGTAGAATGGTTGTATGCTTAGGAAAATAGAATGGTGCCATTGGGTGGATTCGAACCATCAACCTTTCAGTTAGTAGCCAAGACATATAATATCCAAACACACTGTATATCCTAAGTCCTCTTTAAGAATCTATTTTTATTCATTGATTTGTTCATTAATTAAGTCATTCTTCATTATTTATTCAAGAACATTTATTGAGACTCCATCTAGGCACTGGGAATGTGATAGTGACTAAAACAGACTAAAACAGACCAAGTGGGATTCATACCAGGTATGCAAGGATGGTTCAACATTAGAAAATCAATCAACGTAATCCACTACATACACAAAAGAATCACATGATCATCTCAGTGGGCACAGAAAAGGCCTTCAACAAAGTTCAACACCCATTCCTGATAAAAAATTCTCAATAAAATAGGTATAGAAGGGACTTTCCTCAACATAATAAAGGGCATCTATACAAAACCAACAACAAGCATCATTCTTAATGGAGAGAGGCTGAAAACATTCCCCTTGAGAACAGAAACAAAACAAGGATGCCCTT
The DNA here is from genome assembly GCA_030035585.1 of Dugong dugon. Lineage (NCBI taxonomy): Eukaryota > Metazoa > Chordata > Mammalia > Sirenia > Dugongidae > Dugong > Dugong dugon. Next base: position 38,820,769 of record CM057472.1, read on the forward strand.
TATCACCACTCCTATTTTACACTGTGGTGGAAGTCCTAGCTAGAGCAAAAGGCAAGAATAAGAAATAAAGGGCGTCCAAATTGGTATGAAAAAGTTAAACTCTCCTCTTTGTGGATGGTACTATACTATAAATAGAAAACCCAAAAGACTCCACGAGAAAACTACTGGAACTAGAAAGATTCAGCAGAGTATCAGCATACAGGATAAACATTCAAAAACCTGCTGGATTTCTATACACCAATAAAGAGAATGACGGAAAGGAAATCAGGAAAACAATACCATTTATAATAGTCCCTGGAAAAACATCCCATGCTCATGGATAGGTAGACTCAACATTGTGAAAATGACAATTCTACCAAAAGCAGTCTACAAATACAATGCAATCTCCATCCAAGTACCAACAACATTCTTTAAAGAGATGGAAAAACTAATCATTAACTTTATGTGGAAAGGAAAGAGGTCCCAGATAAGTAAAGCACTATTGAAGAAGAAGAATGAAGTAGGAGGACTCACACTACCTCACCTCAGAACCTACTATACAGCTACAGTAGTCAAAACAGTCTGGTACTGGTACAACGACAGACACATTGACCAGTGGGGACAGAACTGAGAACCCAGATATAAATCCATCCAGCGGTCACCTGATTTTTGACAAGAGCCCAAAATCCATCAAGTGGGGAAAAGTCAGTCTTTTTAACAAACGATGCTGGCAAAACTGGATGTCCATCTGCAAAAAAATGAAACAGGACCCATAGCTCACACCATACACAAAAACTAATTCAAAATGGATCAAAGACCTAAGTATAAAACCAAAACCTATAAAGATCATAGAAGAAAAAATAGGATCAATGCTAGAGGCCCTAATACATGGCATTAACAGGATACAAACCATAACTAACAACAGGCAAACTCTATAAGGTAAGCTAGATAACTGAGATCTTCTAAAAATTAAACACTTACGCTCATCAAAAGACTTCACCAAAAGTGTAAAAAGAGAACGTACAGACTGGGAAAAAATTTTTGGCTATGACAAATCTGACAAAGTTCTAATCTCTAAAATCTACAGGAAAATCCAACACCTCTACAACAAAAAGACAAATAATCTAAATAAAAAATGGGCAAAGGAAATGAAAAGATACTTCACCAAACAAGACGTTCAAGTGGCTACCAGACACATGAGGAAATGCTTGCAATCACTAGCCATTAGAGAAATGCAAATCAAAACCACAATGAGATACCATCTCACCCTGGCATTACTGGCATGAATCAAAAAAAAAACAGAAGATAACAGATGTTGGAGAGGCTGTGGGGAGATTGGAACTCTTATGCGCTGCTGGTAGGAATGCAAAATGATACAACTATTTTGGAAAACGATATGGCGCTTCCTTAGAAAGCTAGAAATAGAAATACCATATGATCCAGCAATCCCACTCCTAGGAATATATCCTAGAGAAATAAGAGCTGTCACACCAACAGACATATGCACACCCATATTCATTGCAGCATTGTTCACAATAGCAAAAAGAAGGAAACAACCCAGATGCCCATCAACAGATGGATGGATAAACAAACTATGATACATACACATGGAGTATTATGCAACGATAAAGAAAAATGATGAATCTGCGAAGCATCTCACAACATAGATGAATCTGGAAGGCATTATGCTGAGTGAAATAAGTCAATCCCAAAAGTACAAATATTGTATGAGACCACTACTGTAAAAACTCATAAAAAGGTTTACACACAAAAAGAAACAATCTTGATGGTTACGAGGGGCGGGGGGAGGGATGAGGATGGAAAAACACTAAATGAAGTGGTAACTTTGGTGAAGGATAAGACAGTACACAATACTGGGCAAGTCAGCACAGCTTGTACAAGGCAAGGTCATGGAAGCTCCATAGACCCATCCAAACTTCCTGAGTGACTGAATTACTGGGCTGAGTGCTGTGGGGACCATGGTCTCGTGGAACATCAAGCTCAATTGATGAAACATAGTTTATAAAGAAATTCTTCTACATTCTACTTTGGTAAGTAGTGTCTTAAAAGCTTGTGGGCAGCTGTCTAAGATACTATACTGGTCTCACCCTGTCGGGAGCAAGGGAGAATGAAGAAAACTAAATACACAAGGGAAAGATGAGTCTAAAGGACTAACGGACCACAACTACCACTGCCTCCACCAGACTGAGTCCAGTACAACTAGATGGTGCCCAGCTACCACCACCAACTGCTCTGACAGGGATCACAATAGAGGGTCCAGGACAGAGCTGGAGAAAAATGTAGAACAAAATTCTAACTCACAAAAAACACCAGACTTACTGGCCTGACAGAGACTGGAGAAACTCTGAGAGTGTGGTCCCTGGACACCCTCTCAGCTCAGTAATGAAGTCGCTCCTGAGGTTCACCCTTCAGCCAAAGATTAGACAGGCCCATAAGACAAAATGAGACTAAAGGGGCACAACAGCCCAGGGGCCAAGAACTAGAAGGCATGCGGGGACGGGAAAGCTGGTAATAGGGAACCCAAGGTCAAGAAGGGAGAGTGTTGACATGTTGTGGGTTTGGTAACCAATGTCAAGAAACAATATGTGTGTTAACTGTTTAATGAGAAGGTAGTTTGTTCTGGAAATCTTCATCTAAAGTACAGTAATACTAGTAAAAAACAAACATGATGTCCGCTTTCATGAAGCCAGTGATGTTGAAGGGGAGGCAGGCCTCAAGCAGAAGAACCCTCCTACTTATAATTACAAATTATTTCAGAAATAGATGAATGTCCATTTGGAACAGCTGTTGGCCCATTTTTTAGAATATATTACAGCTACCATGTAGTATGAGCCTAATTGTTGTAATTAATTTTGATTGCTAGGATTTAACATAGCTATTGTATTTGAAACTTATTACTTAAATTACCACAGATCAACGTCTACAGCATGCTCCTTGGAGCAGGCAAAGTCCATTTTATTTTGAAGTTTGAAAAGTTTAAAATTTTACTTTTTTTTTTTTTTAATTTACTTCATTTTTTTGGTGGTGAAAATATGCACACCAAAACATCCGCCAGTTCAACAATTTCTGCACGTAAAATTCCGTGAGATTAATTACATTCTTCATATTATGCAGCCATTATCATAATTCTTTTCCAAGTTATTCCACTATCGTTTACATAAACTCACTGCTCCCTAAGCAAAAACTCCCCTTTTCTCCCTCCCTCCCACCCTGGTAACCACTAATAATCTTTGCTTTTTAAAAAATGTATTTGCTTATATAAGTGAGATCATATAGTATGTGTCCTTTTGCCACTGACTTATTTCACTCAACATGTTTTCAAGGTTGATCTATGTTGTGGACTGCATCAGGACTTCATTTCTCTTTATGGCTGAATAGTATTCCATTGTCTATATGTACCATATTTTGTTTCTCCATCTTTTTTTTAAAAATTTTTTATTGTACTTTAGATGAAGGTTTACAGAACAAATAGTTTCTTGTTAAATAGTCAGTGCACATCTTGTTTTATGACATTGGTTAACAACCCTACAACATGTCAACACTTTCCCTTCTTGATCTTGGAGGACCCTTTTTTTGGTGAAAATATACATAGCCAAAGTTACACCATTTCAAAAGTTTCTGTATGTACAATTCAGTGACACTGATTACATTCTTCCGGTTGTGCTGCTATTCTCACTATCCTTTTGCGAATTATTCCATCACCATTATCTTCAACTCACTGCGCCCTAGGCTTCCCATCAAACCTTTTGAGTTGCTGTTGTCAACTTGATCTCACATAGGTAATTCTTTTTTTTGGTACCTAGGATGAAGGTTTGCAGAATAAATAATTTCTCATTAAACAGTTAGTACACATATTGCCCTATGACAATGGTTAACAACCCTACAACATGTTAACGCTGTCCCTTCTCAAACTTGGGTTCCCTATCACCAGCTTTCCTGTCCCCTCCTGCCTTCTAGTTCTTGTCGCTGGGCTGCTGTGCCTCATTAGTCCTGTTTTGTTTTATGAGGCTGTCTAATCCTCGGCTGAACGGTGAACTTCGGGAGTGCCTTCACCACTGAGCTAAAAGTATATCCGGGGGCCATACTCTCAGGGTTTCTCCAGTCTGTCGGGCCAGTAAATCTGGTCTTTTTTTTTTTTTTATTGTACTTCAGGTGAAGACTTACAGAACAAATAGTTTCTCATGAAACAGTAGTACACATATTGTTTTATGACATTGGTTAACAACCCCACAACATGTCAACCCTCTAACTTCTCAACCTTTTTTTTTTTTTGGTGAAAATACACATAGCCAAAGATACACCATTTCAAAAATTTCTACATGCACAGTTTAATGACATTGACTATGCTCTTCCAATTGTGCTGCTATTCTCACTTAAGATGAAGGCTTACAGAACAAAATAGTTTTTCATTTAACAGTTACTACACGTGTTGCCCTATGACAATGGTTAACAATCTCACAACACATCAACAGTATCCTTACTCAACCTTGGGTTCCCTATCACCAGCTTCCTTGTCCCCTTCTGCCTTCTGGCCCTTGTCACTGGACTACTGTACCTCATTAGTCCCATTTGGTTTAACGGGGCTGTCCACTCCCAGGCTGAACGGTGAACCTAGGAGATAACTTCCCCACTGAGCTAAAAGGGTATCTGGGGGCCATACTCTCGGGGTTTCTCCAGTCTCCTTTAGGCCAGTAAATCTGGTCTTTTTTTTGTGAGTTAGAATTATGTTCTACATCCTTTTGCAGCTCTGTCCAGAACCCTCTGTTGTGATCCTGGTCAGAGCAGTCAGTGGTGGTAGCCGGGCACCATCTAGCTATACCGGACTCAGTCCGGTGGAGGCCTTTGGACTAATCTTTTCCTTGTATCCTGTTCTCTTCATTCTCCCTTGCTCCCAAAGGGATGAGACCAGTGGAGTATCTTAGATGGCTGCTCACAGGCATTTAAGACCCCAGATGCTACTCACCAAGATAGAACATAGAACATTGTCTTTATAAACTGTGTTATGCCAATTGAGCTAGATGTTCCCCGAGACCGTGGTCCCCACAGCCCTGCACCCAGCAATTCAGTCCCTCAGGGAGTTTGGATGTGTGTATGGAGCTTCCATGACCTTTCCTTGTACAAGTTGTGCTGGCTTCCCCAGTATTGTGTACTGTCTCACCCTTCACCAAAGTTACCACTTACCTATTGTCTATTTAGTTCCTCCCCCACCCCTCCCATCCCTTGTAACCAACAAAGATTGTTTCTTTTTGCGTGTAAACTTTTACATGAATTTTTACAGTGGAGGTGTCATCTAATATTTGTCCTTTTGTGATTGACTTATTTCACTCAGCATAATGTCCTCCAGTTTCATCTATATTATGAGATGCTTCACCGATTCATCATTGTTCTTTATCATTCCATAGTACTCCATTGTATGTATGTACCATAGTTTGTTTATCCATTCATCTGTTGATGAGCATCTAGGTTGTTTCCATCTTTTCACTATTGTGAACAATGCTGCAGTGAATATGGGTGTGCATACGTCTATTCGTGTGACAGCTCTTATTTCTCTAGGGTGTATTCCTAGGAGTGGGATTGCATTTTGTAATGCTTTTTTTTTTTTTTGTGGTGCTGATGTTCTCTTTGTTCCTCTTACTCTCCTGTGCTGAGTTCCTTTTGTTGTGGATTTTTTTTTTCATTTCTTTTGTTTTTGTAGGTTTTGTTTTTACGGAGACTTTATATTTTTCCTCTTTATTTTGATGAGTAGGTTTGTTAACTTTTTTTGTGGTTACCTTGAAATTTACCGGTATCTTCCTAGATTGAACCAGTCTATTATTACTTGGTATTGACTTGCCTTCCTCTGCTTTAGAAAGTTCTATACCTATACCATTTATTCCCTCTTTTATTGTTCTGATACTATTGTCATTTAAAGATTAACTTCTCTGGTTCCCTGTTGTAATTCTTTTGGTTTTGCATAGTCCTTAAGAGTTCATTTCCTAGTTTGGTATCTGGCTAGTGCAATCCTGTGTCCTGTATTCAGCCTGTGGTCTGATGTTGTTTGTTCTCAGATCAAAGGACTCCCTTTAATAAGTCTTGTAAGTTTGGTTTGGTTTTTACGTAGTCCCTTAATTTCAGTTTATCTGGAAATGACCTAATTTCACCATTATATTTGAATGAGAGTTTTGCAGGATATACTATTCTTGGCTGGTAATTTTTTTCTTTCAAGGTTTTATATATGTCATCCCATTGCCTTCTTGCCTTCATGGTTTCTGCCAAATAATCTGAGCTTAGTCTTATTGTTTCTACTGTGTATGTGACATGTTTTTCTTGAGCTGCTCTCAGGATTCTTTGTCTTTGGTTTTAGCAAGTGTGATTATGATATGCCATGGTGATTTTCTTTTGGGGTCCTATATGGGGTTCATTGAGCTTCTTGGATGGTCAGCTTTTCATCTTTTGTGATATTGGGGAAGTTTTCTGTCAACAATTCTTCAATGATCCTTTCCGTGTTTTCTGTTTCCTCCCCTGGTTCTGGAACTCCAGTCACTTGCAGATTTTTGCTTTTCATTGTATCCCACGTAATTCTCAGGGTTTCTTCATTTTTCTTTGTTCTTTTTTCTGATTTTTTCTCAAGTAGAGTTGTATCCAAGTGTTTGTCTTCAATTTCGCTGATCCTATCTTCCATCCTTTCAAACCTGCTCCTCAGCCCTTCTATGACACTGTCCATTTCTGAAATCTTGTTGTTTATCTTTTGGATTTCTAATTGTTGTTTTTGTATGATTTCTAGTTGTGAGTTTATTTTAGCATTTTGTTGCTGTATTACTTTCTTGAATTCTCCCATTTTTTTTTTTTGTATTTTCCATGAATTTGTCTGCCTTTTCCATGAATTTGTCTATTTTTTCCTCATTTTTGTCAGCTTTTTGCTTCAACTCTTGGATAATTCTGACTATTAGAGATTTGAATTCCCTCTCAGTTTGGTCTAGTGCCTTTTCTTGTACTCGAAAGTCATCTGGTGTTTTATTTTGAACGTCTACTGGAAGCATCCTGTCCTGTTTTTGTAAATGTTTTGGTATTGTCTGCTGTCTTCATGGCATTCAGTGGTTATTTTCCTTGTTTATTGATTGCAGATTTGTTTGTTTCATCCTGGTTTTTTGTTTTATTTGGTTATGTCTGAGCGGGTGGGCTGTTTGTTCTTTGTTGTTTGCTTGTCTGTGGGCACGATACTTTTCACCTCCTTCTCCAATGGACAGGGTCAGTCACTCAGGTATGGTACAGCAGGGCAGGTCCAGCCGAAGGGGAGTTGCTGGGATGGGTTGTTTGTGGCATGTACTAGGGCTGACAGTGCTGACTGGGAATCAGTGCATGGCAGGTTCCACTAGGCTGTGCCTGTGCTGCTTGGGAGTGTGATATTCAGTACACTGTGAAGGTAGGCAGGAAGGAGGGGGTAGTATGTGATGTACGGAGCTAAGATGGGTATGGAAAAGAGGAGAGAGAGGAGAGAGGAATAGGAGTCAAAAACAAACAAAGGAGTGCTAAGGGAACTTGCTATTGGACTGGAGAGATGAGAGGCTGAGAAATGGGGAGAAACAAAAATTTTAAAAAAAAGAAAAAGGGTAAAAGAAAAAAATGAATAAATCGAGAAACTGGAAATGAAGAAAGACAAAAAGGGAATAAGAGAGAGACGTAAACAAAACAATGAAAAAAAAAAAAAACAAGAAAAAAAAATGCCCCCAGGGATGTTCCTGTGCGTCTGCACAGAGTAAAGGAGTGGCTTCCAAGCCATGTGGTACTGCCCAACTAGAAGGGGCTTCCAAGCCAAGAAAAGAAAAAGAAAACAAACAAACAGATTGAACAGAAGAAATCAGAGCAAACAAACAAACAGAAAAGCCCTCGGGGTCCCAGTGTGGCAGCAGGAGCTGGGAAGCAGTTTCACGGTTGAGCAGTGTTTTGCAGCCTTTCAGGAAGAAGCAAAGATGGTGCATGGAGGCAGGTGTTTGAGAGAAGGGAGACAGAGGTGGTGAAAGGTAGGGAAGAAATCTAAAGGAGCATAAAAAAGTAACAGCAGCAGCCAACACAAGGCACTCTGGGAGCCAGCCAGCGTGGGCGGGTGGAATCCAAGCAACAGTGGGTGAAGCTGGTGCTTCCTGGCCAAGAGACTGTGGCTGCAGGAAGCAGAAGAGGCTCAGTGAGGGTGAGGAAGGGTTGGGGGTGAGAAAGCCTATTTCGCTGGTTACCGGTTGTTCTGTCTCCTGCTGGAAGCTCCATGAAGCTGCTTTCTTGTACCCTCTGTTTGCTGATCTCCAGTAGGAGTCCAAGATGGTGGATCCATCCTGTGGTAGCTGATAGGGGACCTCTGCATGTATCTCTGCTTGCTCTCTGTTCTCTATCAGTTTCTTATTCCATTCAGTGCTTGGCTGAGTTCTTTATCTCTTTGTCTGATGCTTAGGGTTTCAGGATTGACATGTGACTCTGTTTGACTTAGTTTTTCTGATCTTTGCTGTGGAGGGACGGCATGGTGCTTCTGACTCTAGCGCCGTGTTGCCCAGACGTCTAAAATTTTACTTTTGTAATAACAAACTTGTGAGATATAATGTAACAAACTTGTGGGATATAATAAGAAGACTTGTGAGACTTCTGTTTAGTGGTATACTGTGACAGACTTCCCAAAGGTAAGCATTGTGGTTGCTGTTGGAGAACTTGCATGAATTAATGAAGAATTTTTAAATTAATGAATAAAAATAAAATCTTGAAGAGAACTTTGCTTTTGTTAGGTGCCATTGAATTGGTTCCGACTCATAGTGACCCTGTGTACAACACAGTGAACACTGCCTGGTCCTGCACCATTCTCACAATCATTGCTATGTTTGAGCCCATTGTTGCAGCCAATGTGTCAATCCATCTCGTTGAGAGTCTTCCTCTTTTTTGCTGACCCTCTACTTTTCCAAGCATGTTGTCCTTCTCCAGGAATTGGCCCCTCTGGATAACATGCCCAAAGTACGTGAGATGAAGTCTCACCATTCTCACTTCCAAGGAGCACTCTGGCTGTATTTCTTCCAAGGTAGACTTGTTCGTTCTTCTGATGGTTCGTGGTATGGTCAATATTCTTCCCCAGCACCATAATTCAAAGGCATCAATTCTTCTTTGGTCTTCTTATTCATAGTCCAGCTTTCACAAGCATATGAGGCGACTGAAAATATCATGGCTTGGTTCAGTTGCATCTTAGTCCTCAAAGTGACATCTTTGCTTTTCATCACTTTAAAGGGGTCTTTTGCAGCATATTTACCCAATGCAGTACATCATTTGATCTTTTGACTGCTGCTTCCATGGGTGTTGTTTGTGAAGAGGGCTTAGGAGGAATGATTTGAATAACAGCATGTAGGTGGATATGATGACAGAGTTGTCTTTCTGCTGGTAAGGGTGGTATTATTAAGGAGTGAGGAAGAACTTTCAGGGAAGAAAATTGGAGAAAATAGAAATATCAGAGCACTGTGGTGAAAGGAGTAGGTAAAGGTCTGAGGGAGTGATGATGTCCTGCAGCTGGAAACTAAGTGAAACTCAGAAAATGATGGATGAGAATTCAGAAATTAGCAAGGGTCAATGCTGGCCAGAAGAAAATAGAAATAAATTGTAACATGGAAAAAATAGTAAAATGAAACCGTTGTTTTGAGTCTGGGCATCAAAGTGTGAAAAGTAGTTGATGAAAGAAACTTGAAATGGATAATTATTTTTAGGTTTTCTAAGAGAATAGCTGGAAATACACCAGAAGGATATAAAATAAAACATAGACTTGAACGTTTCATGAGATTTCAAGTACCCCAAAGTTGTGCCTATTTCCAGCAGAATATTCATTACAGCTAACAATCTAGATTACTACCTTAGGCTACTAGTGGTAGTACTATTGCTGCTACTGTTAGGTGCCATTGAGTCTGTTCCAACTCATAGTGACCCTGTGTACAACAGAAGGAAACACTGCCTGGTCTTGCATCATCCTCAAATCATTGCTAAGTCCCAAATAGTGATGATCTGGCTAGTTTAAAAATGCTTATGATAGCCTGAGGTACCTGGGCTTTCCTAAGTTTCCTTCCCATTTTATATTTCCACACGGGGCAATCACACTCTGTGTTAATTTTCTATAATGATGCAGCTCTGCTTGAAAGTGCTTGTATGTTCCTCACCTTTATTACTACCTTTATGTATTCTTGTTTTCTATCGTGGCTGAAAAGGCTGTCAGCATCGAAGACCTCGAGCAAGCTGAATCACAGCTTTATCATCTTTAAAGATACCTTCTCATGGCTATTGTATTTGGAAAAACTGTTTATATTTGATAACTTTTGTCCTTCAGGACTTGTACTTAACTGTATAAAATATACTTTGGAACTTCATACTCAGATATTTTTATTTCTCCTTTTAATCCTCACAGTTGTATGACCTTGTAATAGTAAGGAGGCATTAAAGAACCGTGGTGGCACAGTGTTGAAGCGCTCAGCTACTAACCAAAAGGTCAGCAGTTCAAACACACCAGCCACTACCTGGGAGAAAGATGTGGCAGTCTGCTTCTGTAAAGATTACAGCCTTGGAAACCCTATGGAGCAGTTCTACTCTGTCCTATAGGGTTGCTGTGAGTTTGAATCGACTTGGATTTGATTTTCGGTTAAGGGGACATTGATGGTTCACTTTCCTTACGGGAGACCTGGTTCCATTTCTGGTTTGATTCCTGGCCAAGGCACTTCATACACAGCCACCACCCATCTGACAGTGGAGGCTTATGTGTTGCTATGATGCTTAGCAGGTTTCAGCAGAGCTTCCAGACTGAAATGGACTAGGAAGAAAGTCTTGGCAATCTACTTCTGAAAGTCAGCCAGTGAAAACCCTATGAATCACAATGTCTGAACTCCAACCTGTTATGGGGATGGTGCAGGACTGGGCAGCATTTCCTTCCATTGTGCACAAGGTTGCCATGAGTCAGAGGCAACTCAAAGGCAGCTAACAACAACAACGTATGACTGTGGTAGTCAAACTGAGAGAGTACCAAGGTAGTTGTCAGTAAAATTATGTGAAAGGTAGCCCATTATAAATTAATAATTTATAGGAGAAAATTAGAATTTACCCCAAGATTTATCTACTTTAAGAAGTCTATTATGAATCAATATTTATAATATAAACATAACAAAATATTTACCGTGTGAATTTCTGGCTCTTATTCACACTGTAAGAGAACGAAGGTGTGTCTGCATCAATTATATTTCTACACAAGATTAAACAATCAGAGTTGATCTAAGGTAGTTTTTTTCATTTCCAGCTTCTTTTCTGGATTTTCTAAAACTTTTTGAGGACAATGGAAGATGACCAGTTATGAATATTAGCAAAAGTAGATTGGTGTTCTAAAACTACAAATAATAGAAAACCAAATAAAAGCTTTTGCCTCAAAATAGCTATTTATAGGCTTAAGGAACACATGCTTTGGAGAAAATAAATGGTACGTACTATTGTTTATTGTGATATAGTTTATCTAAGAACAGCAGTCATGCTGAATAAATAAAGTAAAATGTCTTGAATTCTAATAACTTGTTTTCTGTGCTTTTGTTGTTGCTGGAAGAAAGATAATTCATAGAACATAAAGATAGAAACACATTACCAAGATTTAATTCTAATTTTTATTAATGACTCATTTTAAGGTCTTGACACAGTGCCTCCTCAGCTTATCTGCTTTGAAGTTTACTCTTGGAAACCATTCATAAGACTTAGCATGGAACTTGAAGTTCACCTAATTGTAATAGTCCTGTGTTTGATGAGATGATTGAAATTCACTCTGATACTGGAATTCAGTTATTCTTTTAACTCTTTTTATGCTTTCTCCAATATAGAAGTTAAATTATCTAGTTTGTATCCTGTTTTACAGAGTCACCTTTGCCTTGCTCATAGAAAGTTAGTCCTCAAATACAAACTTTTTTTCTTATTTTGGTATATATGGACCCTGGCAAGCATGCAAAATAGTGATTTATGGGTGAGTGATTGAATAACATGTAGTGGCCTGAATTTTTATCTGTTCATATGTTCTTTTTAAAATATCATCTCCTAACTATAAGGAATTTGGATTAAAAACAAAAAAAGTTATGTTTGCTCAAGGCTACATATGTGGTATTGACCGTATTGTTAATTTTTGAGCATTTGCTCGGGAAATTCTTGGTACTATTAATATTTTAGCTTAAAGTATTCATTCTAAATAGGATAATGTTATTAACTAGGCTTATTCAGTATGCATAGTCTAGCTGTGAGGAAATACTTTAAGAGATTATATGTATATATATATGCATACATATGTGTATACACATACATATGTATATACGGGACAGTTCTACTCTTTCACATGTGGTTGCTATGAGTCAAAAGTTGACTCGATAACACCTAACAACAACAACATATATGTATGCGTGTGTTTATTTCATTTTGTGTAATAACTCCTACCCATACTTGGATATATCTATTTTAAATGTTCCCTGTGTTGGTAAAATTAACACGTAAATTTCACATATGTGCAGAAGTTAAGTAATATGGAATCCTCACAGTCATTTGGAATCATCAGAATTTCAACATTCTGGATAGCTATTATATACTCACTTCCAATTGCACATATCTTGTTATCTGTTGGAAACCCTGGTGGTGTAGGGGTTAAGGGCTATGTCTGCTAACCAAAAGGTTGGCAGTTTGAATCCACCAGGCACTCCTTGGAAACTCTATGGAGCAGTTCTACTCTGACCTAAAGGGTCGCTATGAGTCGGAATTGACTTGACGGCAGTGGGTTTGGTTGGGTTTGTTATCTATTAATGTCCAGAAACTGATATGTGAGTTTCTTGAGGCAGAAGTAGATGAGGGGCAATAAGTAACTAGGCAAATAATCACATTGCCCTGGAGAAGGGGAAGCATTTATGAGCTAGAGGAGAACTGTGGTGAAGGAGATAGATGTTTCTAAAAGGTTGGATTATGGCTAATCCAGTGGATGAAATGGAGGAAAGGAATTGCTTTTCTTGAATCATTATTATGTTCCAAATAAATAATAATATAATTAATTTCTTCACTAATTTGTTGAGAGAGTCATTTTGCCTCCTAAGTTAGCTATATTTACTTAATCAAAGAAGTAATTAGAATAACTTTTTTTTTTCATTAAATTTACCTAAGCTGTTCAAGGCAATTCTGTCTTTAATGAAATATCAGTGTAGAAATCAATATAATAGAAATGACTTTTAATCTAATAGGATGTTCTGACCTGATAAAGACTAGAAGGAGTGGGAAGAGAGTTATTTTCCTCCTAAAATTTAATATTTTTACTTCTAGTGGACATTTTACTAACAACCTGATGATAATTTGGAAGTAAGAAGTTATGCATGATTTATTAAAAAAAATCAAGTAGATATTTCCTGGTTATATTTTACCACAATGGAGTAGTATGAGGGAGAAACTTTTTAAGATCAATTATTAGAAATGAGTAGATTTTTACAACTCCATCTAGGTATTATAGCCTTTTAAAAATACCCCTACCCTATATATATACTTGGCGTTTTTGATGAAAATGTACACAACAAAACATACACCCATCAACATTTTTTATACATAGAGTTCATTGGCAATGGTTACACACTTCACGTTATGTCACCCTTCTCACTGTCTCGGCACATACTGTTTCACCACCATTAACCCGGACTCTCCACCCCCTAAAGTTTTCATCTGTGCTTTAGAATTAACTGTTGTCATTTTGATCCCATGTAGATAATTAAAAGGGTGCAATGATAAAAGTAAACCTATTTATTGAAGTAAACTGTTGTTTAGGTTAAAGATGACTTCATGGGATAGTTTCGATTCAAAGTTTAAGAGTTGTTTCCAGGCAGTAGATTTGGAGGTTCCTGTAGTCTCAATATATCTATTAAGTCTGGTTTCTGATAAGAATTTGAAGTTCCCTTCCACGGTTTTTCTCCTTTTGATCAAGATCCATCTATTGGGTCCCTGATCAATATGTTCAGTAATGGTAGCTGGGCACCATCCATTTCTTCTGGTCTCATGACAGGAGGTAGTAGTTCATGGAGGCAAGCTGATTTTCAGACCATTTCCTTCTCCAGTTATTGGGTTTCCATCTTTCTCTGTTGCTTCAGGTGAATAAAGACCAACTGTTGTATCTTGGATGGCTGCTTGCAGTCTTTTAAGACCCCAGGTACTATTTACTGAATTAGGAGGTGGCTCAGAAACTCTTAAAAAATATTAGACCAGTTTACTTGACAGGCCCAGGAACCATTACCCTAAACCTTTGAACCAAGAAAACTAATCTCATGAGGTGTTTATATTACCTAAGTAGTATCATCAGCAGCCTTTTTTTTTTTTTTTCCCCTCTTTTGGCTACTGTTTTTTTGCTGTAAAATTAAATATAACATTCTATTTGTCATTTTGCCCCCACTTCCTTTTTTCCTGGTGTACAAATTAGTGATATCAGTTACAATAGTCAAATTTTGTAATGAGTACCCTTAGTCAATGCCGATTTTCCCTTTACCATAGACAAATATTCAGTACTTCCCCAAATACGATCCTCTTTCTCCCTTCTCTCTCCTGCCCCTGATAATCTCTAGTAACCACTTGTTTTAAAATATTTACCTGTTCTTGCTAATATAAGTCAGACCATACAGTATTTGTCCTTTTGTGACTTATTTCACTCAGCATGGTATCTTTAAGGTTCATCCATGTTGTAACATGTATCAGGACTTCATTTTTCTTTAAGGCTGAGGAATATTTTATGGTATGTATTATCACATTTTGTTTATCCATTCATCTGCTAAATGGGTTGTTTGCATCTTCTTGCTGTTGTGAATAGTACTGCAGTGAACATCAGTGTACATGTGTCTGTTTAGGTCCCTAGGGTATATACCTAGGAGTGGGATTGCTGGATCATATGGTAGCTCTATTTCTAATTTTTTGAGGTATTGCCATACTGTTTTCCAGAACGATTGTACCATTTTACCTTCCCATCAGCAGTGGATTAGGGTTCCAGTCTCCCCATATCCTCATCAACATTTTTTATTTTTATTTCTTATCATTGCCATTCTAGTAGGGGGTGAAGTGATGTCTCATTGTAGTTTTGATTTCCATCTCTCTGATGGAAACCCTGGTGGCGTAGTGGTTAAGAGCTACGGCTGCTAACCAAAAGGTTCTGCAGTTCGAATCCACCAGCTGCTCCTTGGAAACCCTATAGGGCAGTTCTACTCTGTCTTATAGGGTCGCTATGAGTTGGAATCCACTGGACTGCAGCAGGGTTTTTTTTTTTTTTTTTTTGGTTTCTTGTTGAAAATCCTGTTCCTTCCCCCATTGAATGGAGTTAGCACTGTTGTTTAAGATCTGTTGTCCCTAGATGTATGGGTTTATTTCTGGGCTCTCAATTCTATTCCATTCATCTATGTTTCTGTCATTAAACCGGTACCAGGCTGTTTTGATTACTGTAGCTGTATAGTATGTTTTGGAATTGAATAGTGTGATGCTTCTACTTTGTTCTTTTTCTTCAAAATTGCTTTGGCTTTTCAGGGCCTCTCATCAATATATTTTTAAGTGAATGAATAGATTAATCAGTCTACATCAGTCACTACAAGATCTCATTGGACTCTCAAAACAGGTTCTACCTGTCAATCATATTATTATGACATAGTGAAATTGCTTGTTTAGGAAACATGTCCACTAAAGGTAAGTTGACACAGTAATTTCAAAGAAAAATTCTACAACTTCTTGTCTACTTAGTGTTCTCTGAATTTGTAGGTTCAGGGCAAAAAATAACATTGGGTGTTTAATTTTTTGGTTCTGGTGTGCTTGCCTGGGAGTAGGGTAGGGAGTGGTTATGTGTTTTTGGTGTATTCGACCAGAATTATATATTTACACACATTTTCAGTATTATTTTACCGTATTATTAAGGTAGGGCCAAATTTAAAGAAAAATGCCTATTTGGAAAAAAAAAAAGTGCATAACAAGAATGTTAAATCTATGATACAGTATTAATACAAAGTGGCAGTACATGAAAATTAAGATCCTTAATATTTGACCCATACTCACCTCAAGTTAATTTTCTCTCTTCCCAAATTGTCCATTATTTAATTAGCAAGAAATGCTAAGACGCTTTAGAAGTTCTATCTATAAATAAGGTTTTTCTCATAAACTGACCTACCAAAACCGAACAAACCCATTGCCGTCAAATCGATTCTGACTCATAGCAACCCTATAGGATGGAGTAGAGCTGCCCCATAGGGTCTCCCAAGCTGTAAATCTTTACAGAAACAGACTGCTACTTCTTTCTCCTGTGGAGGAGTTAGGGATTTCAAACTGCCAACCTTTCAGTTAGTGGCTGAGCGCTTTAGCCACTGCACCACCAGGGCTCCTTAAAAATTGACCTAGTGATATTAAATTGGTGTAAAGCTCAAAATCAGTATTTAACATTTAATGGAATGAACAAACTAATTCTGCAATTTAACTCAACATTTGCAGTAAGATGACTTGCACCCTAATGATTTGTAATTAATTTTTCTGAAAATCATATTTATGATAGTCTGCAGATTTGGGGCTTTATCTAATACATAATGTTCATTTTGAGCCTTTAATTGCATTTAAATTAAAATTGGCTTAGCAGGAAGATGAATTGTGGGAATGCATCAAACCACCCAGCATGTCCTGAAGATGTGAGCCTGAAAATGCAATTTGGTGGAGATGTGCAGAATCATTTGGAGTTCATTAATTTTTATTGCACAGGTAGTTTTACTAAAGTAGCTTATTTTCTTTGAAAGTTATATTTATGTTTATGCCAATAGCTGAATATTGTATTATCCCTCACATCTATTAGATTTTATTAACCTGGCCTAATAGAGGTTGTTCATATTGAGAAGAGAGATAATTTGTGTTTGTCGCACATTCTGATGTGGTGAAACTAGTACAGTCGGAATGCATTCTTTTGCAAAGTGGAAGGTGGTAGTTGGGGGAAGGAGGGAATTTCTGTCAAGGAAGTCAAACAAGTGTCTATTCAGATTTCAGACTTAGCATTCTGGAAGAACCTAGTGAGGGCTTTCTGAGAAGACATTTCTTACTTCTGACCTTCTGAGGGCTTCTTGGCTGAATCATCTTTCATCTTTTTTCTCCCTGTGTGACTAAGGTTCTGACTTGGCCATTGCAATGAAGGGTTATTGATGTATAGCTATGTTTGGAGGTGTAATGTGCCTGGACTTTGTCCAGCCAGCTTATAAGCGATTCCTTAACTTGAAGATGCTGTTGAGGTTACACAATTTAATTATAATGTCACTTTACAATTATAAGGGAAAAGAGGTTTTTGCTGCTGTCTAATGAGTACAAATTGCTCGCAATTTGAAAATACAAAGAAGTAAAAATTAACATTTGTCCTCTTTGCCAGGGAATTTACATTTGTAAAACTGATACTAGTAAGTAAAATAATTACATTACCTAAATTCATAATACACGTGCTATTTATTTTGGCAATTGTATATCAGTCTTATTAATAAAATGATATTGTTAGCGTTTGCCACTCTGGACTCATTTTCCCCCCTTTGCAGACAATGCAATTAGGGGTGGAAAAAGCTTCAGCATGAGCAAATGCCTGTGATAGAAATGAATTATATAATTGTGGTAATGATTTTCCCTAAAAGTCTTTCTGCCAACTGTAACATTTTTCACTCCCCCACTTTTGTTTTAATGTGTGTGTGTGTGCGTGCACATGCATGCGTTGCTGTGCTGTCTTATTTCATGGAAATGTGGAAATAGTTCTCTGTTCTGACAATCTGCTCCAAGTTCTTAGTTTGTGGTCGGAGATGATAGAAGCTCATATTCATTTAATACTCGCCAATCAGAACTTGACAGAGTGTTGCTTATTTTCTCATTTCATCACTGAAGCATGCTGTTGTAGTTTAGTCCCTAATTACTCTCAGACTGAGACGCTCCAAATATCCCCATGGTGGTAATATTTTCCTGCCTGGGTGAGTCACTACGTTGTTTGGCAGACTGAAACACCAGCCTTCCATTGTTGGAACACTATCCTCATGTAGTGCCACATCCTCCCCTCAGCCCTGTCTGCTCTGCGACTTTGGTTCTGCTGCTACATTTCAAGCTATCCTGTACGCAATCACATTTGCCTTCCTTCTCTCTGACTGACTGGACCGCTGCCAGTTCCCTATTCAGGGCCAAGGACAGGAGAATGGGGGGTATCTGAATAGAACTGCTTAATGATCTAATGGACCAGTGCCTCTCTCCCGCTGAGAGAGAGGGCTTATTTGTTTGCTGGTTACAGAAAAGGTCAGGGAAATCCTTTTCAACAAAGGCTGTGACAGTGAGAATGTGCAATACCATACATTACTGGTGTTTGAATAACTTAATACCTTGGGTGCACCCCACCCCCCAGCAAAATAAAAAAACAAATGCTTTTGGTCTTTATTTCATTTTCAGTACCCTCCAGATGGCAGGAAAATGGAAGTGATGAAGCTTGGGTTCACACAATAGTTTTCCACCAAATGCCAAATATCAGGAAGCTTCACAGGTATTCAGTTCTGAAGGGCTTGATGAAGTGTGGAAATCTGCTAAAGATGGCTAGTCTATTCTAAAAGAACTATTATTTACTTATTTAAAATTATATATATGTATATGTGCACACTCACACACGCAACACAGACACACACACACACACTTCAGGGATTTACAACATCATGTTCAGTGGAACTTGAAAATTTGTCACTTTTGGTTTAGAGGGATACTTCACAAATACATTTCCCAGCTGAACTTTTCATCTGCTTGCGCTTCATCAAAATAGCCACAAATAGTTATTTACTATAACATCCTGGGAATCTTTGGAGAAAATATTTTTCAGTATAAGAAATAAATGCTGTGGCAGAAAATCGCATTGATAGTACTTGAGCTGTAACGCCTGAGGATAACAATCTCCGAAAATGTTTTTATCTGTGTGTATCTGGCATCCTTCTTCTTTTCCTTGATACACATCTCTAAGAATTGTGGAGTAGTTTCTCAGATGGTGAGGGATAATCGAATATTATAAAAGGAAAACAGGCTGAAAGGGAAAAGCCTTCAAACTTAGATGAGTTACCTATCACACTAGGGAGAAATTTGGTGAGAAATTAACTGAGTAGGGAAATTTAGATTAAGCCACAGAGTAGCCGGCTGCTACCAGTGCCTACTTCTATTGAGATGTTTATTTAAACAAAGAAATCATCAAACAATAGTTTGAAAGAATTTTTTTTTTGCTTCCTTTTTTATATTTTCTGAGAAAGGGATAGAGAAGGCAGGAGCGGTTTGTCTCCCTGTGTCATGGCTCACCTGTGCTGGAGGTGGGGTGCGGGGCTGCCTGCAGCCTGCTCACTCAACTGTATTTGACTAGGGCCGTCAGCCCCTCAGCTTTCACAAGCATTGAATATGTCAAAAATCTTTCAAAGAAAGTGTAAATTTTAACTGGCCTGTTTTCTGGTTCATATTTAATGCTGTTTAAAAAGCTTCAAGCACGTTGATGTCCAAGAGGCTTTCAGCTGTGTGAGCTGTCCTACTCAGCTGAATTGTTGTTGGGTGTGTGATTCCAAGCAATTAGAATATGAGACAGTTGGTACAGATACTTTTTAAATATCTAAGGAGCTTGGAGTATTTTGTCAAGCAACCTGAAATTTGACAATTTTTTTCCTAGTGGGACTGCTGTACCTAGAGTATAATTTTTGTACTGGATGTACATTTGACTGACAGGAGTGACTTCTAGCAAGTGTAACCACCACTGATTTCCTTTAGAAGATTCCATATTTATTGCTTAGTCTTTAAAAAAGAAAAACAGCCTGCAAAATGTTTTATAAGGACAAGTTACTAATGTGATTAAGAGAGTGATAATTATTTTCTACGAACCTGTCTTCTGGCATGTTAAAAGGCCAGTAATGCTCAGCTAGCTACTGGGTTGGGAGAATTTTTGTCTGATTTCCCTTGCAAGAAGTCCTTGCCCTGCAGAGAGAGGATGTTGGCCCTAGCACTCACATCTCAGCTAATGGGTACGTGATGCATAGTCATTGCTTTCAAGCCATTGGGCTGATCCAATTTGTTTTTGCTTTTACTACTACAAAAGGAAGGAAATGTAACCCCAGAATGTAGGGAAGTGTGACTTGAGGGGGCTTGAATTTATTATGTTCTCAAGCTAAGATGTAGAGAATAAGGGTGGAATAACGATGAGTATATGTCTCATCCCTGATTGGAGTTTAGAGATGACAAATGGCTTTTTTGAAGAATGCATCTTATATTCTCCTAATCCATAGGCTGTGGATGTCTGGAAAAGTGGCACAGGTCTCTTAGTTAGAAGCCTCAAACTGTATAATGTGTAGCATTTTAAAAAGCATGGCTTGAATGAGAGCTGCTTATCGTTGTCAAATTTATCTGCATAATGTTTTTTCTAGAATATTACTGGGGGATTTCCTATGAGCAAAGAGGGGATGGGGCAGAGAATTGATAAAAATGAGTAAAGAGGAAGACAAACCCTCACATATTGAAGAACAGATTCTGTAGTCGTGGTAGCTGGCAGAAACATTAAGTGCTTTTCACAGTCAACATTCAAACAGATTATCAGATGGCATATTTCACCCTGTTGTTACTTTAAATGAAGTGACCATGAAATCAACAAATCTGCTGTCAGGTGCCTGTCACTAAGATAGTTCTTCCTGTCACACAGTGCCTCACATAGCAGGTAATGTGTTTTTAAGAATCAGTCCTGTGTCACCTCATCAAGTCCTTGTTAAAAAGATGAAATAAGACGGATGGTGTTGTCTACCATGGAGTTCACCGAAATTCGGTAGACTGAAATGTACTGCCCACAAAGAAATGCTTCAAAAGGAGTAACCTAGGTACTAAGAAAGAATAGTTATCACGTAACTATTATATGGCCTTTGCTGGTGTTCTTGGAATCAGTGTGCACTTTTTCTTCTTCATTTAATCCTAGATTTGCTCAAATCAAGTAGATCAGAATATGAGCTCAGTGATGAGGGCTAGGCAACTTAGTTTTACACCATCTAACATGATTCTGCAGAATACTAACACCACACTAAGGATCTCTAGGACGTGCTTTTCTTCCCAGAAGAGAGGTATCAGCTTGCTGAGTTATTAAGAGTGTCTCAGAATATTTTTGTTGAGTTTTCTTACTGCATTTGGGAGGTGTTCTCTGGTTTTTTGGCATTGTTCTCTCGAAGCTGTCATTTGGCAAGATGCTCTCGATATTTTGAAATGATAATGGAAAAAAAGATGAAAAAAATTAAAAATCCAAGTACAAACCATGCACATATTAAAAACCATGTGAACAATGCAGTATGCACCCATATCTGAGTTTTTATGTTGATTGACTATGTTTTCTATTCAGTCAAAGGCCCTATTCATAAAAGAATACATTTTTGAAAATTTTTTTTATTGTACTTTAGATGAAAGTTTACAGAACAAATAGTGTCTCATTAAACAGTCAGTACACATATTGTTTTATGACATCGGTTAACAACCCCACGAAATGTCAACACGCTCCCTTCTCGACCTCGGAGGACCTTTTTCTTTTTTTTGGTGAAAATATACATAGCCAAAGTTATACCAGTTCAAAAATTTCTACATGTACAATCCAGTGGCATCGGTTACATTCTTCCAGTTGTGCTGCTGTTCTCACTATCCTTTTCCCAATTATTCCATCACCATTATCGTCAACTCACTGCCCACTAGGCTTCCCATCAAACCTTTTGAGTTGCTGTTGTCAATTTGATCTCACATAGATAATTCTTTTTTTTTTTTTTCTGTACCTTTGATGAAGGTTTACAGAACAAATAGTTTCTCGTTAAACAGTTAGTACACATATTGTCCTATGACAATGGTTAACAACCCCATGACATGTCAACACTGTCCCTTCTCAACCTTGGGTTAAAAGAATAAATTTTATGGATAAGTTTGGTTTGGTACAGAGTTGATCCTAAGTTAAGATTTTCTCTTTGTGAAGCACTGTTGCTGTGTACACAATAGGTACAACACTGAACCTATATAACCTACAACTTCTGATCAAAATCATTGATGTCATGATGCAGTAGGGTTTTTTAATACTACTGAGTTTGTTTCATCTGGATTCAGTTCATTGAGCTGTTAGATAATTCAACCACAAATCTTGTTATAACATCGGAGTCAAAATATCAGAATGTGGATTGTAATATGAGCCCCTTTATATTCATGGATGCATCTATCTTATCCATCCATCTCTTACAGAGTAATTATTATGGATCCAAACCAGATATTGGACATAAAAAAGGGGATAAAAATTAATACTAGCCTTCTAGGAATTCAGTCTGGTAGTGCAGACAAACAAATGTTTATTAATTTCCATGAGTAAATGTTAGAAGTCTAACTCTGCCTGAAAGAGACAGAGAAGAGCTCATAACCAAGGTAACATTTGAGAGGATCATGATGGACGAGTAGGAGTTCTTCAGAGAGAGGGTAGGAGGGTATACGTGGAAAGGAATTAAGGGGTGTAAGAGCATGATATGTGTTTAGGAAGGTCTTATTATCACACTTATTTTATACAAGGAAGGTTAGGTTCCAAACACTTGTTTTTAATGGTCAAGAAGGGGAGGCTGTCTTAGAACAAGAATAATGCATTTGATATCTTAAGACAGAACAGCCAGAACTGTGGTCACATTTTAATGTCATTGTGGAAGAATATTGAACTGTTTATTAACAGATCAACCAAAGGTCCTTTTAGATTAAAACAGTCTGAAGAAAATTTCCATAATTATTATTTATTATTATTATTGCTACTACTATTATTTTTATTTCCCATTTATGTTTTGTATGTTTAGTGCTCCTCCTTTTTCTTAGTTATCTTTAGACTCTCGTAAATAGATTTCTAGATGTTCTTCCCCAGGTTGCATTTATAATGAGACTTGCAGTTTTCTTCACACTTCCTTACAGTTTGGTTGATAAAAATCACAATTTTGTTGTATGTATATGTGTGTGTGTGTGTGTGTGATTATTTACCTAGATAATCACACCTGTGGTTCTTGTAACAACAGGAGTAATGTACTTTTTTTTTTCTAAATCACTGTATTCCCATTATATTTGGATTAAAAAAATTGTAACACTGAGATGGTATTTTTGCTGCTTAAAGATCATGGCCATAGAAATATCTTTAATAGTTTTGAATTACCTGATCATGTCTTTAGTATTATTTTTGATATGTATTACACATTATGGAGTAGGTTGACAAGTATATTTTCCTGATATTTGTACTTACTGATTCTTCTAGCCTTTGAAGAGAAACTCTGTACTTGAGTGTATGTGGGATTATTAGTGTTTTTCTCAGATGATAGAGGGCAATTGAAACAAAACCAAATGGAAAACAAAAACCTTAGATACACACGCACACAAATTTTGGGGAGGATAAAGAAGCCATTCCTATCACTGGTCATTTTATATATATGTATGTATATTATATAGTGCATATATAATATATCTGATTGTGGTGGTTGGTCCTTTAATGAGAATATGCATTTAGAATTTTCTAGTACCTTAATGTGTTTGTTGGGAATTGGGAAACTTCCTTCTCCTGTCCTGAAAATGAGCTCATGAAAATTCATGAATGCTCTTGTCATTCGAGGTGGCAGGGGGTGTTTTTGGCAGTACAATAAGTTTTTCCCTATAAAGAATAGCTAGGATGTAGCAGTGAAGTGTTGGAATGCATGGAGATCAGATTAAATGTATTTGAATTAGTATCTCTATGGGTTTTATATCTCAAAGTCAAAATAGTCATTCTCATCAGATAAAAATATTCTTGACTGGAGAAACTCTGATCCAGAAACAATCTATCATTTGAATCCCCTGATTGTAATATGAATGGATATTCAAGTTCTAACACACTGAGAGTTATTACTGTATCCCAGTGGTTTATTGAATCACAGTGCCATCTAAAGTGATCCTCTAAGAGGAAAACAAGTCAGAAGAAGTATTTGGATGCCAGCTACCAGGGCACCTTACTGTAGTACAGTTTCCGATGGTAGAATTTGTAAAATGAAATGTCTGCCTCATTCCTCATCCAGGCATTGTTAGTTACTGAAATACAAAAGTGCTTATCTGTAAAGTCCTGAAAATATAAAATGAAGATAATAGTATGACAAAAATTCAGTGTATCTGCCACTAGTAGCTATGACATCAATAGATATATATAGTTAAGGTTCCAACTGCAGTTACTTTATTTTACCCCTGTAATTACTTATCAGAACTTTAAACTTGAGTCACTTCACCATGTCAAACTTTGAGGATTATTCCTTAAGTAATGAATGGTTACCGGAGGCATCATATCAAAGAAAACATGACTGTTTTTGGAGTTGGAAAATAGGAATCTCTATAATGGTGATATGATATGTTTTTATTTATTTGAGTATCCGTTTAGGTCACATTTACTATTTTTAGCATTGTTCCTCTTTTACATTTCAAACATTACTCATAATTTGTTGAACTCTATTCAAAGTTGGCAGAGGCAATAATGTTTCCAATATATATAGCCTGAGGTACAACATTTTTCTTGTTGTTGATTTATGTTATTTGACTGTTTCCTGCTTTCTAAAAAATTTCCCTTGAGTTTCAAAATATTATATATTGCATTATTTGGCTGAGCTTAGTAGACTACTATGTAAATAAATATCTAGCAATAGATCCTTACGTGATAATAGGCAAAAAGTCTTTGATGAATCAAAGTAGTATGACCAAAAATGAAATGTAAGCTTCGTGACAATTAGATACAATGTATATCCATTTTGATATAAATATTTATGGTAAAGTAATAGATTTCCAGAACTTGTTCATTATGAATTACTGTTACTTGGTTATAGTAGATAGAACAAGGCTTCTGAATCACATAGAACAAAGTTAAAATCTTGACTCCTCTCTTTACAAGGCATGTGACCTAGAGCAAATTAACTAAACTCTTTGGCCTTCAATCATTTCCTCTGTAAAATGATGATAATAGTATCTATCTGTAAGCTTGGGATACGAATATGCAAAGTGCTTGACACATTAAAAAAAAAAAACAAAAAACGTTGCCGTCGAGTCAATTCTGACTCATAGCAACCCTACTGGTCAGAGTAGAACTGCCCCATAGAGTTTCTAAGGAGCAGCTAGTGGATTCGAACTGCCAACCTTTTGATTAGCAGCTGAACTTTTAACCACTGAGGCTCGATATGTGGTGGTAGTGGTGGTGGTTTTAGTACTTAAAATGATTCCTTCACATTGGTCTGTGAATACATGTTAAAAAAAAATACTCTAATTGAATGATATATTCTCCTGTGAATATAGAACATTATCCATAAAATGAACAGTGAGTCTGTACCAGATTATTAAAAACATATTGAATGAATTCCAGAAACACCTGGACCTGCAGTGTTAACACAATTTGAAAGACAAGGAAACATTTCCACTTTACTATATAACCTTTTGAAAAATTTAGCCTAGGTTGGTCATAAACTCAGTCCTAATTTGTGGGGGAAAGAAAGTCTCTCTTAAAAAAGTAAAATAATAAAAGCTATATCTCTGAATTAATTTTAATCATATGGCTTCTGTTAGTTGGCAAACATTTGTTAAAAACCTAATGAAAAATAGAAACCACAATCCATGCCTTCATGAAGTTTCTGATCTGCTTGTAGATCATAACAACAATATTCAGTAAAAGAGCTAAGTAATAAGATTATAGTGTCAAACAGCAATATCGTATGATTAAAAACTTAAGTTTAAATAGTAAAGGAATATGGAGAAAAGGAGAGATTAGAGTAGATAGTAGGCTAATGTTGGGATGGCCTGTTGGAGGAAGTAATTTAAATTATTAGAATATAGGGAAGGAAAAGGAAAGCTATGAAAAGGCAAAATTTATGGGACTTATGGGAGATATTAAGTAATTTTAAGAAAAATCTGAAAATGTGTAGGAATAAAGATCTTTGCTTATTAAACCCAATTGTATTCAATAGATGATAAGTACTAGTTCATCTGCGAGCAATGGACTGATTTTTTATTGCATTATGTACATACTAGCCCAGTTATTCTCCCAATGACGTCATGATTAGCATAGTGTAGCAAAAGTCCAAAGAAGCAACTACATGTCTCACACTTCATTAAGGGGAAACAACAAAGAAAAAGAAGAAAATACTTATTTTTTTAATGATTCTTTCTCTCCTGGGCCCTCAGAGATCTTCCTAGAGTACATCTCTGTGCAGTTGGGATTCTTTATGCCATGCACTGTGTTTTTTTTTTTTTTATATTTCATTTTTTTTTTTTTTAATTATACTTCAGGTGAAGGCTTACAGAACAAATAGTTTCTCATGAAACAGTAGTACACATATTGTTTTATGACTTTGGTTAACAACCCCACAACATGTCAACCCTCTAACTTCTCAACTTTTTTTTGGTGAAAATACACATAGCCAAAGATACACCTTTTCAAAACTTTCAACACGCACAGTTCAGTGACATTGACTACGCTCTTCCAATTGTGCTGTTATTCTCACTTAAAATGAAGGCTTACAGAACAAAATAGTTTCTCATTTAACAGCTACTACAGATGTTGCCCTATGACAGTGGTTAACAATCTCACAACTCAACCTTGGGTTCCCTGTCACCAGCTTCCTTGTCCCCTTCTGCCTTCTAGCCCTTGTCAGTGGACTCCTGTACCTCGTTAGTCTCATTTGGTTTACGGGGCTGTCCACTCCCAGGCTGAACAGTGAACCTCGGAGGTAACTTCCCCACTGAGCTAAAAGGGTGTCTGGGGGCCATACTCTTGGGGTTTCTCCAGTCTCCTTTAGGCCAGTAAATCTGGTCTTTTTTTTTTTTTTTTTTGTGAGTTAGAATTATGTTCTACATCCTTCTCCAGCTCTGTCCAGAACCCTCTGTTGTGATCCTGGTCAGAGCAGTCAGTGGTGGTAGCCGGGCACCATCTAGCTGTACTGGACTCAGTCCGGTGGAGGCCTTGGTAGCTGTGGACAATTAGTCCTTCATTCTCTTCATTCTCCCTTGCTCCTGAAGGGATGAGACCAGTGGAGTATCTTAGATGGCTGCTGACAGTATGCCATGCACTTTTTAAGAGACCTGGTGATAGGCTGTGGATGAGGAAATTTTTCCACTAAACAAGTCTCGATAAGGTCTGAGATCTTGTACACAAAGTTCATGTGTTGTTTGTACCACTGACATAGCAGTTCTAATCCTTCTGTAGGTGTTTGCTTGGAGATGTATATTTGGGAGTTAGCAGAGCATGCATAACAGTAGCAATCATGGAGGTGCTGATAAACTGGGGTGAAATGGATTAATGAGGAACTTGAGGTCTGCATTAACTTGACGGATGGTTTCCATGGAATAAATGAATAAGAGAGCTGAAAAGACGTGAGTCTGTGATCAGAGGTGCAAGAGATTGGAGCTTATATTTCAGACTATATTCACTTATAAAAGATAGGGTGAGTGGAGATGGTGACCTTAGGAGTAGTAGAAGAGATCTTCGGAGTTGAGAAGGTCTGGCATCCTCACTTTGGATGGGTCTTCAAAAAGACATTGAAGATGGACAAAGACAGTTAAAATTGATTGAAAGCCTGCAAAGCCAGGCAGCATACCAAGTGTGTTACACATACATTTCACTAATCTCTGCAACACCCTACCTACACTGTTTACCAGTTGCCATTGTTTTGATTCCAACTCATGGTGACCCTGCATGTGTCAACTGTGATCCATAGGGTTTTCAGTGGCCAATTTTTCAGAAGTAGATTGCCAGGCCTTTCTTCCCAAATGCCTCTAGGTGGATTTGAATCTCCAACCACTGAGTTAACAGCCAAACACATTCACCATTTGCACCATAGAGGTGTTTATATCCATCTTAAACATGAGGATAACTGATGCTTAGAGAGTTTCAGAAAATTACCAAGATCATACAACTAGCTGGTGGCAGAGCAGTGATTCAAATGCATCTGATCTAACTCCAGAATCAATGTGCCTAACTATTACATAAGACGTGGTGGTAGAGTGAGAGATAAAAATCAAGGATGGAATCATTAAGAAATGATGGGAATGTTAGATGGCTAGCAGTTGAGAGACTAATATAACCAGGGTGTGTATTCTTCAAGTAAAGAATTTTTACATGATAGTAGAGGAGCTGGGTCTGGTGGTATTGGAGAGCTGAGCTACCCTACTCTAGACAAACTCTTGCACATATGTGTGCATCCAGGTGTGCGTGTTTTGTTGGGCTGGTAGTAGTGAAAGATGTGAGCCTTCCATTAGGAGGATTGCAGGAGAAGCAGAGTTCTGCAGGTGAGAGTAGAGAGAGCCATGCTTTGTTAGAATAAGAGGTAAAATGTATGTTCTATGAAGAGCTTGGGGATAAAGTAAGGTCATTGACAGTGGGCTAGATGTTAGTGGGAAAAGCAATGATTTTAAGGTAGAGATAGGGTGAAGAACAGAGATCCGTAAGTGGACAAGAGTATGAAGTGACCAGTGGGACTTCCACTTTGAATCCTGTTGAGAATCCCAGAAGATAAAGACATGCATGAGATTTATTAGCCTCAAGGTTCCTAACTATGATGTACAGTTGTTTTGGTGCCAGAACTGGCTAGAGGTCCCAGTTGGTGACAAGGCCTGGTTTATTCATTTATAACCTTAAGGTATGTGGACCAATAATGTCTTGGAAAAGTGAAAGTTGTGACTTCCTTTTGCAGTTTTAAAGAGAACATTCAGGTGAGAAATGTTATTTTAAACATGAAAGATTAAATTTTCCTCTGTTTTGCCTTTTTTGAGTAGAGTTAATGTTTCCCAGAATTATCCCAGAGAAAATGGATCTTGCTGAGCATTTCTGTAAATATATATCAGTTAACTTAATTGTGAAATTGTGCCTCAAATCTTAGCTGAGCAATTCAAAGTTTGTGTAACGGGTTTGATATAAATGAAGTCAATAGTTTTTTAAAATACTTTTTATTTTTTTATCATGCATAGGCTTATGTATTGAGTTCTCTCCACCCTACAAATGGAAAATGGATAAAACAGATAGATTTATATTTCCAGTGTTACCTGTGCTTGGCTGGGTTGTATGACATCCTGCAGACTCAAATAGTTCTGGCCCTGCTGAATTATCACAAGATCAGATAATCCATTTCTATCACTTTTAAGCCCCAAATAATTTCCCTTTGGTTCTGAATGTGGAGATCTATATTAATTTGCATGTCTGTACTAGATTCAGTGTTCACTAATAAAATAAATTTGGTCCATTTCACATTTCACATCAGACAAGCACTCATTACATTGTTTCTCATCTGGACTGTTGAATGTCATGAAGAGAAACACATCTAATCTTCAGCTATCACTAGAGACAAGTTGAAGGAGCTCTTGTGCATGGTTTAGCATAAACAAAGCATGCTGGACAGGGTCTCATGGACTCTTAGAGCTGGCGGAGATGATAGAGGTCAGGTGCTTGCTCTCCAGTCAAAAACAGGAATCCCTATTCCTACTCTTCAGTACTCCCAGGAGTGAGCCAGAAGGGCAGGTATTGACTCAATCTAAGGAAGAGCAGTCATACCGAGTGCTCAAAACTGGAAGGGACAAAACTGGGAGGTGGTGAAATTACACTGGAATTGTTCAAGCAAAGGCTGGGAAAAAAGTGGAGGAGGAGGTTTGCTTAGATCACTTCTAAAGTTCTCTCTAAAATTCTATAATTCTACAAAGTCTGCCCCTTCCATTTTGACTGGACTTGTGGGTCTATCACTGTAAGGGGAAAAAAGGATGCTTACCTCACCAAAGGATTTAAGGAAGAAAACTAGGTTACACTGGAAAAAAACACACAGTAATAAAGATCCTAGCTTTGCATTTTAAGAAAATCTGAGAAGGATGAGTGAAGAACATAGCAAATGACTCTTTGGTGCTATTAATGGTAAAACCACACTGAATTACCCGTGGCAGAAATATTTCATCATATCATCTGACGTGTTCTCACCCTGTAAAACCTCTGTTAGGCACCGTACTGAGTGTTCTGATGTGTTATTTTCTTTTAATGTTTCCAACAATTCTATGAAGTAGACATTCTCATTGACCCATTTTATAGACGATGAAACCAAGGCTTGGGAAGCCTTAAGTAGCATGTTTAATATTATACATCCAGAGAAAGGAAGGGTTGGAACTCAAACCCAGGGCCTCAGCCAACAACTGCAGGTAGTCCCTGACTTATGGCTGGGTTCTGTTCTGACAACTCCTTCATAAGTCAGTTCTGACGTAAGTCGAATATCTCATTTATTTTAGTTTTCATTATTATTGACTTTTATTATCAGTGTCTTTATAAATTGTAACATTGAACTTCTGTGAGTGAACCTCTGAGAATGATACATCGCAAATTACGCGCTGCAACATTGTATGCAGAACATGTTGCTAACAAGATGTACAAAAAAAATGGTCATAAGTGCGGTTCATCGTAACTCAAATATGTCATAACTCAGGGAACACCTGTACTGTGAAATGAACCCTTAACCAGTGAAGGGAAAGACTGGCTTACATAGAATACCTCATTCTTATGACATTTATGCTGAAGTATTTAGGGCATAGTGCCATGATGTTTATAATTTATCTTCATACGTTTCCAGAAAGTATGTATGTGTGTTTTGTGTGTTCACGTGTATGTATATGTATTTAGATAGACTTAAAAAAAAAAAAGAAAAGAAAAACAAACCCAAACCAATTGCATCAAGTAGACGCTGACTCATGGAAACTTCATGTGTGTCAGAATAGAACTGTGTTTTATGGAGTTTTCAATAGCTAATTTTTTGAAGTAGATCACCAGGCCTTTCTTCTGAGGCACCTCTGGGTGAACTCAAACTTCTAACCTTTTGGTTAGCAACCAAGCGTGTTAACCTGTGCACCACACAGGGACTCTGTACAGAGAGATTGAACAAATACTGCAAGATATTAACCATCATTT
Source organism: Dugong dugon (assembly GCA_030035585.1). Classification (NCBI taxonomy): domain Eukaryota; kingdom Metazoa; phylum Chordata; class Mammalia; order Sirenia; family Dugongidae; genus Dugong; species Dugong dugon. The sequence goes on from CM057472.1 coordinate 38,851,739, forward strand.
AATCTAGGTGGAAAGTATACAGATCCTCACTCTAATATTCTTTCAATTTTTCTGCATGTTTGAAAAATTTAACAAAAAAGTATGGTAGTTAAATACAAATCAAAAATGATTTCATGCTTGCTTAACGTTTAAAGAACATTCACCAAATAGTATCCTTTAAGATAAAATATCTTAAGTCTGACATCCTCTAAGACATTTTCTGACTATTTCAATTCTGTTGACTTCTCTCTTTTTTTATATAATTATCAACATTTAGTTGGTACATCCTCCAGTTTTGTTGTGCATGTTTGTTTTAGTTGTCTATTGCTGGAAAACAAAGGATCATAGAATAACTGGCTTTAAATAACACTAATTTATTGTAGTCCATAATTCTGTGGACTGGATAGATTTTTCTACTGGTCTCACCTGAGATCATTTATATGGCAGCATTCACCTGGCACGTGGGCTAGTGCTGTAAGCTGGGTGCCTTAGTTTCCCTCCATGTGGCCTGGCCTCTTTCGATGGATAGATGAGGTCTCTGGAGATCAGTGGCAGTGTCAGGGTGGTGAGACTTCTTTTTTTGAAAAATGTTTTCTTGAGGTTTTGGTGAAAGTTTACACAGCAAGTTAGGTTCCCACTTGACAATTCCCACACAAATTGTTCAGTGACATTAATTACATTTATTACAATGTGTAAACATTCTCTTTAACTGTATTTTGTTTGTTCCATTTCCAGTACTCTAGTTTCCCTACTCCCTTATCTCCTCATCTTTGCTTTTGGATAATTGTTGACCTTTTGGTCTCATACATACAGGTTTTTTTATTTTTTATTTTATTTTATTGTACTTTAAGTGAAAATTTACAATTCAAGTTAGTCTCTCATACAAAAATTTATACATAGATTGTTATGTGACCCTAGTTGCTCTCCCTATACTGTGACAGCACATTCCTCCTTTCTACCCCTGATTTCCCATGTCCATTCAACCAGCTCCTGACCCTCTCTACCTTCTCATCTCACCTCCGGACAGGAGCTGCCCATTTAGTCTCATGTATCTGCTTGAGCTAAGAAGCAGACTCTTCATGAGTATCATTTTATGTCCCATAGTCCAGTCTAATCTTTGAGTGAAGAGTTTGCCTTGGGAATGGTTTTAGTGCTGGATTGACAAAGAGTCCGTGGGCCATGCTCTCTGGGGTTCCTCCAGTCTCAGTCAGACCATTAAGTCTGGTCTTGTCACTAGAATTTGAGTTCTGCTCCTCCCTTTTCTCCTGCTCCATCGGGGACTCTCTGTTGTATTCCCTGTCAAGGTGGTCATTGGTGGTAGCTGGGCACCATCTAGTTCTTGGTCTCATACATTCGGTTTTTAAGTAGAACACTGATCTTATGGGTAGTATCCTTTATTTGATGTGCCACTCTACTGTTTCACTAAAAGTTGATCTCAGGGGATAGGCTCGGTTCTAGCTTTAAAGTGTGTTTTAGGGTGATAGTCTTAGGGGGTCCTCTCTTCTCTACTGTTCCCATTTGTCTGGCTTATTATAAGAATTTGAGTTCTGCGCTACATTTTTCTCCAAATCTATCTGGGACCAACTGTTGTGACCTCGGTCAGAATGGTCAATGGTGGCATCCATGTACCATCCAGTTCTTCTGGTCTCAGATTAGATGAGGTTATGGCTCATGTAGGCTTGTTTCTTCTCTGAGCTTTTGGTGGTGTGTAGAGACCCTTAGTTTTATCTTAAATGGCTGCTTGCAAACTTCTAAGACCCAGACATTACTCACTTCACTAGGATGCAAGTCATGATTTTTGTGAACTCTGTTATGCCGGTTGACTGAGTTATTTAATGAGGCTATGGCCCTAAGCCTCCAGACCAGAAAACCAAGCTTGGAAGGTGTTTGCTTATGTTTGATGAGTATGTGTATTTGTGTCTTCAATGAATATGTTGATCTGCACCCACGTACATGTATTTACATGTACCTATAGATACTTCTATCTCTTCTCACCTGTGTACATACCCATATACCAATCCATCCATATGTGCTCAAACACTCATTTTTCCTTTGGTTGTGCTGTGTTCACTACATCCACATTTGGTGCCACTTTTCCCATCACCAAAAATAACAAGTCTCCATGGCCTAAAGCATACTCAACTCCCACCCCTGTAACCACCAATGAATACGGGTCTCTCCATATTTATCTATTCTCGTCTTCTTATAAAAGAAGGATCATACAATATTTGCCCTTACATGCTTGACTTATTGCACTTAGCATTATGCTCCCCCAACAGCAAAAGCAGAAGCTACCTGGCCACTTAAAGCCTATGCAGACATGGGCACAGCATCACATCCATCACATTTCTGTTGGTTAGAGCCAGTCACAAGGCCAGTCTAGATCTAAGGGGAGGTGAAATAGACTATACTTCTTCATGGGAAAAGCTGCAATGAATTGATGGCCCTCTTTAATCCACTACAGCATTTAAAACCCTTTTAAATCTGCCAAATGCTGTAATATAGATTATGCATTGATGAATAGGAGTCCCTGGGTGGTGCAAACAGTTTAACACATGCAGCCAATAGGATGGAGATTTGAGTCTACCCAGAGGTTCCTTAGAAGAAAGGCCTAAAAATAAATAAATACATAAATAAAAGAAAAAATAAAAAAAAAGAAGAAGAAAGGTCTGTCAGTCTACTTCTAAAAAATCAGCCACTGGAAACCCTGTGGAGCACGGTTCTATTCTGACACACTTAGGGTCACCATGAGTTGGAATCAATTCCACGGAAACTGATTTCAATGATGAGTAAGATGTAGCCTCTTGCATTCAAAGAGAGTTTAGTCATATTAAACAAGGGAAGAGTGAAACTGGTATGTATTAAGTAACTACATGAGGCACAGTGCTAGTTACTCACCTTTAACAAAAAATTATAGGGTAGAATTGTTACAATTTCCATTTTACAGGTGTGAAAGCTGAGGCTTAGGGGGAGTTAAGAAATTTGTCTGCCCAGCTTGCAGAGTGGGAGAAGAATTCAGTCTCAAGTCTGTCTTTTTCATTCCTCTTTACTTGATGCTTCACCTAGAGAATAAAATAAGTGACCAAGTCGATCTCTAAGATGCTTTTTATTTGTATGGTGATATTGATCAGATGATATATAATGTTCAGATTATAAAATGAAGTTCTACTACTTTCAGCCTCACCTCTTTTTTCCCTTCTGCGCCGTTAATACGCAAGCTCCACAGTACTCTAAGATCCCTAGGAATATTGTTCACTGTTTCATCTTCATGCCTTCACTAAGGCCTGGAAATGCACCTTCCCATCCCCATTCTCATTTGCTATTCGTCCTTCAGGGTTCAGCTGTGTCACGTTCTCTGTGAAGCATACTTCCCCAACCTCACCTTCCCCTGCATTTTTATCACACTTTGTGAAACTTTCTAACACAGAGGTGCTCAACCAGGAGCAATTTTGCCCTCAGGAGACATTCAGCAATATCTGGAGACTTACTGGTTGTCGCCATTTGGAAGGTGCTATTGTCATCTAATGAGTAGAGGCCAGGGAAGCTACTAACATCCTACAATACACAGGAAAACCCCTTACAGCAAAGAATTATTTGGCCCAAACTGTCAACAGTGCCGAGCTTTAGAAACTGCACGAGAGCGCATGTCACGCTGACTTGTTCACTGTTTGCATGTCTCTCTCTCTTGATAAATTATGAGCTTTTGTGAACATATTTTACTTTTTATCCTTATATCACTAGTGGCCCCTGGTTGGTACTCAGGAAATGGTTTCTGGCTGAATGAATCAAAATATGACAAGTACCTTGTGGGAAGTACAACTCAAGTGGGATGGGGTTTAGGGGAAAGAGAGATTCCTTGCTGCTGTATCTGGTTAGTCATGAAGGACTTTGTAGAGGAGGTAAGGTTGTAGACTCCATCAAAAGAAGGGTAGACTGTTGAGCAGTACAAGTGCACTTTTGGGAAGGGAAACAGCATGAACAGTGTTTGAAGAAAGAGGAGAACCCGATGTACTTGGGTAAGAGACTAGAGCCAAGAGTAAGAGATAGGGCTGGAAATTGTGACTTAAAATGACAGTCTGGATAAGGCACATTGCAGTTCAGTCAGTAATGAGTGAGGTCTCTTAGAGGGCTTTTGATTGAGGGAGGGGTCAGAGATGTTTTTAGAAAGATTACTAAGACCAGAAATACAGACCTGATAAGCAGTAATTGCCCTAGTTCAGAGATGATAGCATTGAAAGCAAACAGGAGAATATGGAAACAAGATATGGTTTGACTTCCCAAATACATGAAAGCTGGGTGAGGACAGGAGCCATGATGTCTACATCTGTGTCACCCACAGCACTTCTCATGGCAGAGGGAAGCACATAAGCACAGGTTCAGTAAATGCATGCACCAAATGTGAACTGATGAGACTAATTTCCATACATAATTGGGAAAACTAATCTCATTTCTTTCTAGGAAGAAAAAACATGGATTTGTTGATTGACTAGCATTTTGTTAATTGGTTGATTATTGGTGGGATAGCTGATCGGGTGTATAAACTTCAAACAAAATAAGATGATCACTCTTTAAAAGGTTGAGTCAAGGAGGGCTAGAACATACTACAGCTTGTCCAGCCAGTGCTTCCATGCCAAACGCTTTACCTGTCCTCTGCAAACCACAGAGACAGTCACCTGTCAGAGTAATGTGAAATACCACACTAAGATGAGTTTCTTTAACCTTCGTGTATTTATTTTGTTATCAGGGTTTTGCACACCTCCCCTAGGGTGGAAGAGGTAATTAAATTTTAGTATAAAAGACTTCGTACCAGACATCAGGCTTCATAGGGGAATAAAAGTAAATAATAGCAAGGAATATCAACCAATAACTAGAGCCCTTTCTGCTTAATTAGTTCAAAACAACTTAAAGGCAAGGTGGTGAAGATTTGTAGATACTCTAGAGTTGACCAATACAGGATAGGAATTTATCCTCAAGAGGTGTTATGGGCTAGGAAACAATGGGAAATAGAGTGTTCTGGGTTATCATTTTGGCTTTTGCAATAACCCCTGGGATAACCTGGGTAAGGCATACCTCTATTCAGATTCTCCAGTTTCATTATAAATAAAGAATGGGACAGTGCTGTCCTTATACTCTGCTTGGGGAAATTTGAGTGTTACTATTATTTGGGTCCATAGACCTAATAACTCAGCTGAAAGAGTGTATGGTCTTTGGAGCCAAATTATTTGGCTTTGCTTCTTAGCTTTGTTACTTCCTAACTGGTCACCTTGAACAGATGACTTAGCAGATCTGAGCCTCTGTTCCTCAACTGTAGAATGGATGTAATGATTGTCCTGACCTCTATGTGTGTTTTATTTATTTATTTATTTTCAGATTGAATTAGGTTTTATTTGATTATAACGCAGTCTATGTGTATTTTAGGAGTCCTGGTGGCGTAGTAGTTAAGAGCAATGACAGCCAATCAAAAAGTCGGCAGTTTCAGTTTGAATCCACCGGCCGCTCATTGGAAACTCTGTGGGGCAGTTCTACTCTGTTCCGTAAGGTCGCTATGAGTCAGAATCCACTCAACGGCAGTGGGTTTGGGTTTGGTTTTATCCGATATTAATAATGGTCACTATTATTATTTTACTATTCTATACACATTATGATATATGAGATTAGATATAGATAATACTATCAAATAACTGGAATATCCTTAAGACAAAAGCAAAAACATTATTGGTTCTAGTCTCACAAACAAAAATTATATGAGGGGCCTTAATAAATAGGTAAGATTTAGACAGGTAAGGGAGAAAGGCATTCCATGTTGTTGTTAGTTGTGATCGAGTCAGTTTTGACTCACGGTGACCCCACATGTGCAGAGTAGGACTGTGCCATAAAGTTTTCATAGGAGATGTCAAACGTGGCACAGAGTAGGGAATGAGCCAGTCAAGTATTCCAAGAGAGCAAGGAGCCTAGCCTCGACAGAGTGGGTGTTGCTTTGCAGAGCAGTGGAAAATACAAGCTCTCTGAGCACAAGGACTTTTATGCCCCCATAGTAGTTCCCTAGGAGGGTGCCCTGGATGTGGTAGACACTTAGCTAAAGGTTTATTGATTAGATTGTACCAAGAATGATGACAGTTACTGGCAGTGATAAAATCAAGATGTCTTTCAGTGAACTGCATGCCAGCAGGGTTTGATGCTATGAAATAAATGCTTCTGACTGCCATTGTCTCTGTCGTTAGCCTCTGATTAAATGCATCTGCCCCAGTTGATACTCTCAAGGTGATGGAATGGTAGAATGGCTGGCTTTATTTTTTAATTTTTAAACTGGCTGCCAAATTATAAGCTTGCTTTTTGCATTCACAAGGAGCAATTATGTTCTTGTTAACTGTATTATATAGCTGTGTGTGTATGTTGCATGATATATATGTGTGTGAGCATGTATGTATGTGTATGTATGTAATGTAAAAGTTGTTTGAAGCAAATTTTTTTAAAGGGCTTTTTGTCATTGAGGCCCCCTAGTATTTGCCCTTTTGATAAACAACTAGCCTTTCTCTCTCTCTCTTTGTCCATTTCCTTAGCTCAGTGCTCTCTGTGAGTACTCATCTAATCCCAAACTAATAGCTCTCATGGGCTCTTGATACTTGATAGGTAAGACTATGATAGGTGAAACTGAAAACATAAAGCTGGGTAAACCCAAAAGAATGACTTGGTAATGGTGAACTTTCAGGTTGTGAAGAGGTTGTGAAGGAGATGTTTTTGAGTAAGAAGCTCTGCCCCTCAGGCACCATTCTGTTCTGACCATGTAAATATGGGCATTCTGACTATTTGTTTATCTGACCCACGTGTTATGAGAGAGCTCATGGAAAATGTTTTCTGATGGACCCTTGAACTAGAGGCTCTGTGCTTCTTTATTCCCTTTAGGAGGTCACCATCACTTCTCCTTATAAGACTTAGATCCTCAGAGTACGGAGTCACGTCTTACTTATCTGTGCTTGCCATCACGTATTGATGCTTAGTAATTACTTGTTGATGGAATGCTTTCATGCTGTATCAAGTTGTCCATCGCTGTTCACCCAAAGGCCCCTCTGGATCTATCTTTTTAGAAAAAATAGCCTAATAGATTATGAGCTAGTGTCTTATTCACCTATCTATGCCGTGCAACCCCTGCCCCCGCACCCACCTCACAATCTTACAGAGTGTTTGTTAAATATTTTGGAAAAAAGGAAGAAACAAATACCTTCATAATGAAAGTAATCCTTTTCCTCCATGTTGACTGTCCTCTTGATACTCTTTGGGAAAGAGGTTGATTGCTGAGTATTAAGAATGTCAAATAAGTAGTAGCAAAGGGAAGTTTTTGCTGAAATACTCAGAAGAATCCCAAACAACTTTTTAGACAAATTTTATTTTGTTGTTGTTGAGAATATACATGTTCAGTTGAGGGACATTGATTACATTCTTTGAATTGTGCAACCATTCTCACTCTCGTTTTCTGAGTTGTTCCTCCCCTGTTAACATAAACTCACTGCCCCCTAAGGTTCCTATGTAATCTTTCTGGTTGCTGTTGTCACTCTGATCCCATATGGATAGTTATTAAAAGAGCATAATGCTCAGGCAGACAGTTTTTACTAGCTAGGCTAAACCGTTGTTTGGTTTTAAGAAGACTTCAGGGCATATTTTTGGTTTAAGTTTTAACAATTATCTCAGAGCAATAGTTTCAGGGGTTCATCCAGCCTACTTGGCTCCAGAAAGTCTAGAGTCCAAGAGAATTTGAAATTCTGTTCTACATTTCTCTTTCTTTGATCAGGATTCTTCTACAGAATCTTTAATCAAAATGGTAATGGTGGCCAGGCACCCTCCAGTTCTTCTGGTCTCATGGCAAAGGAACCATGGATTAGCCATACTTTCCATTATCTTCCTCCTATTCCTGACTCTCCTTCTCCTTCTGTTGTTCCAGACAAATAGAGACCAACTGTTGTGCCTCGGATGCTTGCTTGCAAGCTTTTAAGACCCCAGGTACTGTACAATGAACTAGTACGTAGAACAGAAGCACTAAACACATTATTAGGCCAGTTAACTGGGGTGTCCCATGAAACCATGACCCTAAACCTCCAAACCAAGGAACCAAATCCCATGAGATGTTTGGTTGTACATAAGAAGACTCAGCAGCTACTCATTTCTTTTTTTTTGGTCATTGTTGTAAATATGTCTATCACACAACTTTTGCCAATTGAACTTTTTATAGGTGTACAATTTATTGACAGCAGCTACAATCATTGTCTGTGCAACCCTATCCTTAATGCAATTTTTCCATCACCATTAGTTCCCCTTCCCCCCTCCTTCCTGCTCCTGGTAACCACTAATAAACTTTAATATCTATACATTTGCCTTTTTTTGTCTTTTTATGTAAGTGAGCTCCTACAATATTTGTCCTTCTGTGACTAACTTATTTTACTCAGCATAATGTCTTCAAGCTCCATCCATATAGTAGCATGTATCAAGACTTCATTTCTCCTACTGACTGAGTAGTATTGCATTGTATGTATGTACCACGATTTGTTTATCCATTCATCTGTTGATGGGCATTTAGGTTGTTTCCACTTTTTGGGTATTATGAATAGTACTGCAGTGAACATTGGTGTACAAGTCTTTGTTTGAGTCCCTGCTTTCAAGTCTTTTGGGTATATACCCAAACATCTTTTTACCTCCACTGTCTTTGGTATTGAGCACAATGCCTTTTTCAATAAATAGTTGTTAAACTGATGAATGCATGGAGGAGAGTAACACTTTAGTATGTTTTGCTTCTTATAGAATTTTAATGGGGCACTATTATATGAGGAATTGTGTAAATGTGGCTACTGAAAACCAAGGTGAAGGGGATTGGGGGAGAGGATGTAAGTATCACTTTCTGTAACACACCTCAGGACCATTCAAAAAGCATAGTACTGTTTCATAGAAACACAGAAATCCCTCAATTTGCACTAAGAATTAATGGTATGTAAATTTGGGGGACAAATGGCTTATATGGTTATTTAGTAAAATTAATACTATGCCTTAATAAAGCATTCTAATATAAAATTTTCTACCTCTATTACTTCTCAAGACAGATAGGTGACAAGTTCTCCTCTTCCTATGTAGACCTAGTATTCAATCCTGATTTAATATTCACACTCAGTTTTTGTAATTAAAACATCATTTATACTGAGAATAATTAAGACAACTGTACATTTGATTTTAAAATCAGTTTTGAGTATTGTGCCTTGTCAAGCTACAAGAAGGGTTCCTGCAGCTTTTACAACATAGCATTAAGAAGCAGACAGTGACCGCAGGCACCTGAGTAGAAGGTTTGACAGTTTGATAAATTAGGAATGACACTTGCCAAAATGGCTGTCCTTCCTGCAGTCTGCTAGTGGAGCATTTGCACACTGTTAATTGAATTGGCAATTTGTGTAACAGTGCCTGCCCCTGAGCTTTTGTAATGCTGGATCTGCCATTTAACTCTGATAATCCAGGACTTGGGAATAAGGACGAAAAGCTTCACATGATATTACTGCAGATTTAAAATGACAGTCGGGGACCTTGTTGCCAATTTCCCATTAAATGGGAAATAATTAACAATAGCAATAACAAAGTCTTATAAAGCTGGAAAGTTAAATTGACTTTTCAGCACTAGTATCATACAAAATTGCTTCTAGTGTGATTATCCGATTGCCCTTTAAGGATTATATACCCTAAATAGTATAGTATGATGTACCAAACAGGGGACGTTTTGCAAGCAACCTGTTTTATTACTGTGAAAATCTTCCGATTATCTACAGGGATTTTGTTGTCGTTAAAATTTTGTTTTGTGCTATAAGATTTCATAGAGGTTAAAATCTTAATGAAATAATAGAGATTCCTATTTCCCTACTTTTGCTAGTAATTTAATGGTAGCTGCAAAAAAAAATGTTGAGCTACAGCTAAATAATGCTAAGTGTAAGTTTTATAGAGTAGCATATGTGACTCTGTTGGTGTGCTCCTTAGCGTTGCCCACAGTTTTGAGAACCCCCAAATTTGTGTGTGTGTGTGTGTGTGTGTGTGTGTGTGTGTGTGCTTGCTACCATCATATTTGGAATAATGGTTTAGAAAAGTATAGATATACAGATTCCTGGCACAGGATTCTTTTTAAAAAATATAAAATACGTAAAGTTGTCGTGATTTTCAAAGCTGTAGTGGTTGTAGTTCATCACCATGGCAGTTAATTTAGTTCTGGAGCTCAAAATCTTTTTGAGTTGTATTGAGTTATGTTAGCATGGACAGGAATGGTATTCAACTGGTATACTCTGGATGGCAGTACCCATTAAATACAGCCAGCGTCTGTGGTTAAATATTTTGACTACTGTCTCTGACCACACAGTGGGGTTTGAGTAGTGGTTAGGTAAGCAGTGAATACTAGATGAGTGGGAATGGCTTGAGGAACCGAGTTGATGGCAAACGGTTACCCTTTTCTAGGATTCTAAATTTATTTTTTATTATAGATTCCCAATTCACAAGTGTAGTAGTTGTATTAGTGTCTATTAAAGTGTCAGATAAAGAAGGGAGAAAATAATTTCTTGGATATTCAAGAATAAGATGAATGAAACCTTTTGTTCTATTTTTCACTATGATTACAAAATGAGGTAGTTTTTGTTTTACTCCTTTTTTAAAAAATTGTTGTCTTTCCGTTGTTGCTATTTTAGAATTTTCATTTTTTTGCTCAATGAGTAAATTTCATTAACTTCGTGTGATAACGAGATGTACAAATGGAAATCTCCAAAGAGAGTGAGAAATAGGGGCTGTAACACAGCGCAGAGATTGGGGCTCATCTATGTAGAGGTTATAGTTGAAGTGAAGAAACTGTGGTGACTCTAAGGGCCAAGAGCTGAGAGACAAAATGTTAGAAGCATTAACAATTAAAGCTTATGAGGGAAGTAGAAGTCAGTGAGGGAAGCAGTGAATGGAGACGAGAACATGAGGTAGAGTGATATGGAACTGAACGTTAAAACAAAAAGCAGTCTATGTGGACTCAGACGCCTGGGTACTTTTAACCCCTAGGTCTATGAACTTTGGCAGGCAAGTAAACTTTTTCTGGGCCTCTGTTTCTCTATCTGAGAAATGGGGATAAATGCATTCCTGTTGTCTTTAACCTTCCAAGGTTTTTGTTGTTTGTTTTGTGAAAGTTAAATGGGTTGTAATATGTGAGAACAGTTTGTAGATTGTAAAATGATATGCAAAAATTTAAGCTGTAACAATATAGTAATGATAAGTATAGTAACAATACAGTAAAATTGTAACTTAGGGAAAAATAGCCAGAACTTCCAAGAGCTATAAAATTGTCGAAGAAAATAAGGAAGAAGAATGCCTAATGGATAATGGGAGGCACATTCTCTTGCATCTTGCATTGGTGTGGAGAGTTCATTTTCAGTACAGTGGTGAGGAAAGAAGGCAGGATCCAGAGCTTTACAGAGTGACTGAGGTATATATGCAAGATGGTGGAGAGAGGAAGGAGAAATACAGGACGTTAGTTTGGTGGATGCTGCCTGCTGTCCCTAGAATGGTGGGCGTGTGCAGAGGACAGATGAGTGTTGCAGAATAGAGGAACTTTGCATGAAAATTGCTGAGTTTCTTCAATTTGAAATGTCTCTGAAATTGAAAATGTGTCTTGTAATTGATGTATATATTTAGTATGACAATTTTCTTTTTTCTTTTTTTCTTTTCCAGGAGGGCTGATAGTAAGTTGATGGCGTATTAAAATCTGATAGTCTTAGAATTGTTGCAAGTCAGTAAAATGTTAATATGGATATAGCTTGCTAATGGTCCAGTTTTCTTATTTAATTAGCAAAATATTTGAAAGGTTTCTGTACCTTTTGTAATATAAGGTTACATATTATTTCATTCATCAATTATTGAACGTGTATCATACTGAGCACTAGATGCTGTGCTAGGAGTAGTATGTACACAATCTCCCTTAATTCTCACAATAACACTAGGAGATGTGGACAGTTTTTAGTGCTCACGTTACATGAGGAAACTGAGGCTCAGAGGTTATGTTACTTAAACTCCTGGCTTGATACAAACAAAGCCTGATGCTAGATTTGATGTGAGGGAAACAAAGACGCACATGTTGTGGTCTGTCTGTCTGAGACATAGCATAAGAATGTTAAAGCATATATTCAAAAAACGATCATGCAAAGCATGATCCATTACAGGACTGTAAATGCCACAATAGAGGCACAAGCAATCTAGGATTCCGAGAAGGGAGCCATTGTTTCTAACTGGGAAATAAGGGGGAGTTTTGTGATAGCCAGCCAGGGGGAAAATTCAAACAGGAAGAGATGAGTGGGAGAGGTAACACAGGCTTAAAGAACTGGAAGGGAAAAAGATATCGAAATGTGTATATGTTAAGGAAACAGTTAATTACTCAGGTTGGCTCGGCTAGCATATGCACAAAGAATAGGAGGAAATAAAGCTGAAATAATTAATCAGTGCATTTCAAAATTATGAATTTTCCTTTTCTGCCGGTTACTTTGTTTTTGTGTCTCTAGCCATGTGTTCTCTGGGATTATAGTAGGCTTTTAATTTCTTGATTCTTTTGTGTTTTTCAAATGCCCTATAATCTTTGATTGCTAGAAAAAAATCATGGTGGATGTTATTTTAAATCTTTAGTAGACATAAAATATTTGTTTAAAAAAGTTTAATGGAAGTGAAATCCCTGATTTTTAATGGTGAAGGTGAGCTACCACATCATGGTGGAAAAACTCTGAGATGAAATAACCTAAGCCGGAACCTAGGAGAATATTGGTGTGTGGTTCTTTTTATTTTGAGTCTATTTTGTGACTGTGATTATCTCTTCCTTTTTCCCCCCCCCCAAGATATTTGTATCTTTTCTATTTATCTATATGTTTTCTTAAATAAGACGTTTACACATATCTGTTTTGTTATTTGTCCGTTTTGACAATCTCTAAAAATACAGTTTTGGTTTTATTAGTCTTCCCTGTAATTTTTCTCCTCTTTTTCATTTATTTCTACTCTTACCTGTATTTTATTCCTTCATTGTTCTTTTGGATTTTCTCAGTTGTGCCTTTCCCAAATTCTTGAGATGAATGCTGACTCCCATATTTTAAATTTCTGTTTCCTGAATTTTTAATGTATTTAAAGGTATATATTTCCCTCTAAGTATCACTTTAGCTGTGCCCCACAAATTTTGACAAGGTGTGTTTTCAAAATTATTCCACGCAAAATCTTTTAAAATATTTCCTCTAATGTTTTATTTATTTTAAGGATTTTTTAGTAATTTATTAAATTTCCAAACATGTAAGACTTTTTCAGTGTCCTTTTGGCATTCGTTTTATTACTTTATGGTTGGAATGCTCCTCATTTCTCAAGCACATGGGATCTTCAGAAGCTCCTAAACTGATAGTTTGTTTGTATATGATGTTACTTGCCTCTAGGATTGGACACGTTCATTCATTTAACAGATAATTGCTGAGCATGTACTAAGTGGCAAGCACTGTTCTGGGTAAACAAGACAGGCCAGCTGCTGCCCCGCCACCCCCACCCCCACCTCCCTACTCCAGCTTTTATTAAGCTTTTGTTCTGGAGTAGAATGGGGGATCGGACAAATATCCTAACAACGTGACTTTGGGTGGTGATAAGTACTATGCAGAAATAAAGCAAGATGATGTGGTAGAGGTTACCTGGTAGAGATGGGCTGTGCAGTTTTAATTAGATGGACAAGGATGGGAAGACCTTTCTGAGGGGCTGATATTTGGTCTGAGACCTGGATGACCAGAAGGAGCCAGCCACAAGAAAGTACGGAAACAAAGCAGTACAGAAGGAATGACCAATACAAAAGTTCTGCAGTAAAAAAAAAAAAAGTTGCTGTCAAGTTGATCCTGACTCATGGCAACCCCATGTGTGTCAGAGTAGAAGTTTTGTAGGGTTTTCAAGGGTTGATTTTTCACCAGGCCTTTGTTCTGAGGTGCTTCTGGGTGGACTTGAACCTCCAGCCTTTTGATTAGCAACTGAGCACATTAACCATTTGTACCACCCAGGGACTCCACAGAAGTTAGTTAAGAACAAATTTAGCATCTTCCAGGAACAGAACTGAAAAAACAAGCAAAAATCAAGACCAGTGTGGCTTGGGTGTAAGAAGTGGGAGCGTAGTCTCAGATGAGGTTATTGAGGCAGCAAGGATACAATTATGTGACCTTCTAGGCCATGGTGGGAGTTGGGTTTTATTCTGAGTATCACGTAAGCTGTTGGAAAGTTCTCAACAATCAACTTTTTCATCAGCTTGTTGTGAGGATTAAAATGAAATGATGCCTGGTACCTAGTAAGCCTTAGGTTAGATTGTGCTGTCCTTGTGTGAGGATGATCAGCCTTTTATCATTCCTTGTCAATGCATTGGTGCATATTAGGTGATGTAAATGTTAATTAATTGAATAAATAAAAACACACTATATAGATAATGCTTACTCCCTTCCCTTTTAAATTTGCTGGTTCTTAAAAACGTTTATTGAATTAATGAACACCAGGTTCATTTTAGCACATATCCCGAGTGACCTTGGGCAAGTCACTCTCATGGAGCTGTTACGAGGATTAAATGAGATAATGTCAAGCAGCAGGCATAATGATGGGCACATAATATGCACTCAGTGGTGGCTATTTTAATGATCTAATTATAGTTTGGTACACTCTGTTTAGGTCCATAATTTCTTCAATTTGCCATTTAATTACCGGGAAGGATAATTCTATTCACTGTATACTAAGTATCTGAAAGGACAAAATAAGACTTAAAAAAAAACCTTTTTCTCTCTTCATAGATATACTTTTATAGTTATTAGACTTCTCATACTCCAAAGGGCCTTCTCAGAAGCAGACAAATAAATTGATAGTCACTTAACATTCAGTTTGGAGGGTCAAGGAGTAGAATTTTATGGAAAAGGTTATTCAAAGAGTCTGTTTTTCCTGGATTTATTTGTTTGTGAGGACAAAGAGAAAAGCTTGCAATATATAATTCACATTGAGCAATGACCTAGCAGTAAAGAGAGATTTTACTTATTTATGAAGAATAATTAATTATTTGCCGGCATAAAGAAGGAAAGCATTCTAATGAAGGCGTACATTTTAAAGGTTGAGGTGGGGGAGAGGAAACAAAAGTTGCCAAAATTTAAACTATTTACATTTAGATGATTTAGTAGGAAGGAGATAAAACATTCCTCAAACTGGTATAGTGCTAAGGATAGCACTGAGTTGCAATTTATAATAACATTTTATATGCTGCATCGTAACTCTTGAAATTCAAGCTTGTAAATCAGGAATCATCTTGTCAGGGTAAGATCTCATCAGTATCCAGACATTTTTAAGGCTATAAAGTTGTTCATAATTTATACATATGTATACAGTACAAGTGTAAGAAGACTTCAGCTATCTGGAACTTACAGGAAATTATTTTGGATAGAAAGGGGACTATTCTTTGATCATCAAACTTTTTCTTTTCTGTTTAAATCATTTCAAAAAGAGTTGTTTTTTGTGTGTGTGTGGAGGATAATTGAGGCTTTTCTTTATGACTTAGGAGCATCATTACGTATGCATTTCATTACCATGAACATAATATACTGTGATGTCTTCAGGGGTTATTGGGCTATGAGAACTGCTTTAACTGTATACAAAATTGACACAGATTATAGTGCATTTTGAGGCTCTTTTTCTCTGCCTGTTGTTTATCTTTCCCCTTCCCCCTACCCTATGCCTCCCTTACTGTCAGCTGTAACTTTTTGCTGCTGCTAGTGCTTCCAGTTCTCTCCTTTAATTTGCTGCTTCACATACGCTTTTAGCTCAGATACCTGGGTTTGTTGGAATTAATGGAGCACAGTTCCTCTCTGACATACATGGGGTCGCCGTGAGTCAAAGTACACATGATGGCAACTGGGTTAACTGGTTGGAATTGTGTATAAACGAAATGTGAACAAAATCTCATAGAAGACGAGGCTCTTCTGCAAATAGTTGGATTTTGTGATATATCTTTTGACTCTTAAGAGGCTTATTTCATAGTTGTCTTCTCATCTGTATTTCAGATGATAAAATATCCTTATATTAGGCACAAAGACACTTTCTGAAATCAGCTATCTTATCTATATATGTGCATGTACAACCTATACAATTCTACATGCCTGAAATGTGCTTATATCTAGTTCTCTTCTGTATAGAAATGTTGCTGTTAGCTGCCACCCGGTTGGCCTGACTCACGAATGACCCCATATACAATGGAATGGACCATTGTGATACATAGGGTTTTTGTTGGCTTATTTTCTAAGTAAATTGCCATGCCTGTCTTCCTAGTCCATCTTAATCTGGAAGCTCTGCTGAAACCTGTTCAGCATCATAGCAACACATAAGCTCCCACTGACTGGGTGGTGGCTGTGCATAAGGTGCATTGGTCAGAACTGAACCCAGATCTCCCACATGGCAGGCAAGATTCTACTACTGAACCACAAATGTCCCTTTACAGACATTAAATGCTCTTTCTAGTGATGTTTTTAGAGACAGGGAAAGAAAATCTAATACCTGTCTAGTTTTCTTTGTTGCTCTTGCTGTTGAAAATGTTTAGCCTGTTTTGTGGATGGAATATATAAATGAAATCTTTGATGGTTCTATAAAAAACTTCCATGGATCAGGCCCCAGTTTTAACTAATCAAAGCTTCTGGTTGCTCCAAACTTTAAACTGAAATAAAATAACTATAGTTGGAAAATTTCTAAGCTGATTTTCTTTCTTTCTCTGACTAAATGTCTTAAGTGTGGTTCAACCTCTCCAGTTGACCTCTTGACTAAGTTTACCAGCATCTCACCGTAATGATACTTATCTTTACAAAGATAAATATGGTCATATTTCTCAAAAATTCAGATTAAGAATATAGGTTACTGGGATTTATGAAGACTATTTTTCTTTTCAAATGTTTGATCAGTATCATGGAATGTAGTTAGACACCTTGGAAATCCATTGAATAGAAATACGTCGTAAGTTTCAGGGGAAGAAAAGCAAACACATAGAGGAGAGTATGTTAGATGCTTCATGCATGTACCCAACTGACCATTTGGGGCCAAAAAAGCTGATTTTTATGTTTTAAAATTAATCCAACCTAGATTAACCATGTGACGGCCCCTTAACCACAGGCGTATGAATCTCAGGGTAGACAGCTGTTTGGATGTACCACACTGGGACTGCTGCCCTCAACAAACGCTTGTGATTTTTCTACATGGTCACTTGGCAGCATCTCTATGCATCCATATGGCTGGATGGCATTGTGCCTGTTTACATGTCAGTCAGATTGTTTCACTAGGACCCAGGTGCCAAGCAAACATGAGTTTGACTACACTGCCTCCTGAACTATGCAGCATCTTTCTCAGAAACAAAAAAGATTTTTCCTTGGTAATGACCTCCAAGTTCATGGCAATGTATTTATTTGCATTTCATCATGTTCCCTACCATTTAGAAACTTTCTCCATCTGTAAAGATAACAAAGGAAATGAGAGAATTGTATCTTCTGCAATTACTATACAAATAGTACAGGAGATAGTGAAGTACTAATTTGGGCTGTCACCTGTGGTCTCAGTGTGCACCCAGATCCCCTAGACCAAGTGAGACATCGGTGAGCATTCCATGACACCTGGGGTGGATCATTTAACTTCTCTTTTAGCCAGTTTTACTATTTAAAGTAGGAATAGTACTATTCACATCAGGGATATGATGAAGATAAATGAGATGGTACATGTGAAGTGCTTTGAGCTCCTTGAAATAAATTTATGGATTCACGTGACTAGTGTATGCTTGATGAAGAAGGAAATTGTGTACTTGCCCTGGAGTTAGCAAAAGAATGTTTAACATTTTCATCATGCTCTTCTTTTACTCTTTCTTAATAGCTGATTTCTGTATACTACGTAAGTTTCTAAAGCATGTTTACCTATGTTTTACTTAGTCCTCATGCAAAAACCCTATGATGTTGTAGATCAAATATTATTGTTATTTATCTTCTTTTACAAATATGGAAACCAGGGCTCAGAACAGTATTGTGACTTATCCCACGGTTATGCAACAAACTTAAGTGATGGATCCAAGATTCAAACCCCAGACCTTTTTCCTGGGAGTTCATTGCGGTTAGTATGGAAGAATCCTTCAAAGAGTTTGCTCATTTGGACAGACTCAGTTTTATTTCATTATTAAGCAAAGCCTCCATATAGTTAAGAGGCTGATTGGAAAAATATATTTTAACCTACTCATTAAGAATGAGTTTAATAGAAAATATTCCCAGCAGCTGCCATTGTAATTTGTTACTTTTATTTTCTCTCTTAACCTGCTTCTTCAGTAATGTTTTAGGACAGTTTCTTGGCAACAGTTTTATTTTCGTTGTTTCCTTTTTTAAGGGGGTCAAGGAATTTTCATTTGCCTGAAAGGAAGAAAATTTGTCAGGATTCCAGAAACTCATACTACTCTAGATGTGGCATAAAACTTTAAATCTGCATCACTTCTAATAAATACTGATTTATGAAAACTGGCATGACTTTAAGGCCATTTTATTGAGGTAATTGAGAATAAATCAGAAAGTTATAGGTAAGGAGTTTTGAAGGAGAAGTGGCCTACCTTAACTGTTACTATTACCTTTCCTGTTTTAAGTGGAACACATGCCAAATTCTTTACTGGAAAGTTTTGAATCAGAAGAATAATACAGAGGGGAGAGAAAAATTTTATAGCCAGGCAGATTATAAAATAAATTCTTAATTCTTAATGTTGACTAACAATAAGGAGGGCTTAAAAAGTTGACTTGCCATTGAGTCAATCCATGTTTGACGTCTGAATATTTGGAAATAGAAAGTAGGCTATGCAGCTCACTTCTGTCTTTTTATATTGTAGTGCAAATATCCTGCTATTTCACTCATATTTATGATGATGTTTTAATATGAAAGAACCTTTCTCTCAGTTTTAAGAGCTTTAGCAAAGTATATTTTATATACCACACAATTCATCCATTGTAAGTATATAGTTGGATGGTTTTTAGTAAATTTAACAGTTGTGTGATCATCAAAACATCCAATGTTAAACATGTCTGTCAACATCAACAACAGAAAGGTAAACTACCCAATCAAAAAATGGACAAAGGACTTGAATAGACAGTTCTCCAAGAAGATACACAAATGGCCAGCAAGCACATGAAAAGACGTTCAGTGTCGTTAGTCATTAGGGAAAGCAAATCAAAATCACAGCTTATACTTTAATATAGCATGTTTTTCTTTCAAACTTTTCCACCCCAAGGAAGAAACGGAAGGAACATTGGCCTAAAAGTCAGAAGAGCTGGAACCTAGTTGCTGTCTAGCTGTTTGACTTTGGGCAAATCTCTTGACTTCTCTGAACTTCTGTTCTCTCATCTTTGTAGTAAGATGATTGAGCCTTATGTTTAAAGCTTAAAGAACATTCTATATTCTAATGCTTTATGAGGATACTTTAAGCACCTCAAACAAATGCAATAAAATTTATTTTGTATTTGAAAACTGTTTTAAATTCTAATTTGCTTTCTAATAACATTTTACTGGGGAATCAAAAAAGCTCCAACTTATAATCATGCAATCATAAAAGATACCCCATGTTAAAAAAAAAAAAAAAAATACAACTCCTCAACAAGATGGCCATAAAATAGGTAGAATATAGGAGCTCACATTAGCCTTTCTGAATTTTGAAACTCATATATCTTTTTTTCATTTATATTAAGACATAATACAACTGTCTTACCAGTTACTTTACTTAACTGGGATTTTGTGGCATATCATGTTTTGTGGGTAGTACATTTTTTTAGTAAAGTAGGATTTTGTTTTAATCTTATAAATGTTTGGCCTGACATAAATTAACGCTGTAATTAAACATGAAATAATACACGCCGCAACGTTTTTTGCTAGTCTGCCATTTATTTATTGTTGTAATACTAAAAATTATCATAATAATGATAAATCTGAATATGACACATGATTGCACTTCAACCCTCTTTCAAATTGACCTTTCAACTGAAGATAGTGTGCTGTTTCATTTAAGACCACAATTAGACCTTCAAGTATTGAAAGTGATTTTTTTTTTTTTTTCGTGGGGGTAGGGAGGCAGTGGAGTAAAGCACAGTACAGCAGCATCAGCTTGTAGTGTTTAGCAGTAGCTCAGCTTTTTTAGAGCCTCTTTTTTCAAGAGATGCTAAAAGGGTGTTCAAAAAAGATGAAAGCTACATGATTAAAATGAAGCATGCTATAATGTTTAACTGGCAGTTTATGCTACATAGTCTATATACTCTGGTCTAATCATCGTGTATTGTGTCTGACTAGTTTATAGTGGTTGAAAGTTTCTTGGCCAGAAAGGACCTTGTAAAATTAGTTCTTATTAGAAAAAGTATGGATGGTTGCAAAATTTGGAGACAGGCTGATTTTAGTCCTGTCAGATGACATAAATAAATAATCAACAGGATGGTTTTGGTCTAGCTTGGAGGAAAAAAAAAGTCAAGTGGTATTTGTCTTAGAAATTTATAATAGGATTACAATCAAACTGGCATTTCATTTCTACCTGTAGATCTGTCCCTGAGTTCTTGTTTTAAGAAAACCTTATGTGCATATGGAGCCCTGGTGGCACGGTGGTTAGAGCTCAGCTGCTGACTAAAAGATCTGGCGTTCGAATCCACCAGCTGCTCCTTGGAAACCCTATGAGGCAGTTCTACTCTGCCATCTAGGGTCTCTATGAGTCAGAATCGACTTGATGGGAATGGGTTAGTTTCTTTGGTTTTAATGTGCATGTGTGTGTGTATTTAAGAATTAAAAGTAACATGTAATAGATACAATGATAAATATGAGTATAACACATGGGGATATCCTAATTAAATAAGGATGTAAGATGATGGTTCAGAATATCAGGATGCAAAACTTAAAGTCGTAAAACCTTGTGACCAAGAAACAAAAATCTTCAATCTTAGGTATTTACTTTTCATTCTGATGGTTTGGATGGTTTTTCTTGGTGAAGTTTTTTTTTTTTTTCTTCCCACCAGCAAGACCGGTGGTCTCCATTTCCTAAATGAGAACTCATATGGCTGTTTTATCAGAAGCACACAGTATAAGTTTATATCAGAATAGTGTTTTGGTGTCTATGTATAAGATTTGTTCAGCTTCTTTCTTTTTAGGTGTCAATATTCTTTTTACTTTCATTCTGTAGGGTTAGTCATTTGATCTTTTTGTGAATTTATCAGCCCATTGCCATTTGAGTATCATTTGTATGTTAAAAGATAAAACATGAGAGTACCTAAAAACTGTCCAGTTACCTTCAAGCTTTGTTGAAGGTAAATGAACGGTTTTCTTAAGGTTCCATAAATTTTTAACCCTAAAACCCAAACCTTGCCTGATTGTTCATTTCTATAAATTTCTACTTTGGCATGCTAATGGGTTAACGCTACAGATTCATCTTTGCCAGGTATGATTTCCTACAACATTTACCTGAATAATGTTGAAACTGTTAGCTCAAGGGGCTTGTGAAAGGAATCTAGAAATGACTAGAGCAGAGAAGAAATTGTTTTATCCTTGCGATCTGAAATAAAAACTATTGCTCCTTCTAATGAATGATCCACACCACTCTCACCTCTGATCTTACATGAAAATATACAAATAAATAAATTTTCCAAGATTTGATTTCTTGGTTGCCTTGATACCAGCTTTAGGCTGGTGAAGTAGTTTCTTGTGCCAAACTGTACTTGAAGAGGCAAAATTTTCTTTGACCTGTAAATTGCAGGCATTTGTTGCTTCCAGTTAATCTTTATAAGCTAGTGAAAGGAAATGTAATGACTTTTATAGTCTTGACAGTTTTAAAAAATAAATTATCTTCAAGTAGAACAACTTTTGAAGTTGGGGAAGCCACGTGCAGTCTCAAAACTATACATTTTAGTGGCACCTGCTGAGTTTCAGGTGTTTATAACTTGGCCATAAAAATTCATTCCAGCCTAAAATCTGAAGTCTCAACCCAGCAGGAATTTTAAAACAAAAATTTGGTTAAAATGATTTCTTCTTCTTCTTTTTTTTTTTTTTTGTAACTTAAGAGGTACAGGAATAGAAGGCTTAAGGTCCTAGGCATAATTGCACTGAAAAATTTAAAGCAGGCATCGATAGGCCATTTTTTCATGGTATGGACTAGTGCCCATGTAGATTAAAAGAGACAGAGACAGAGAGAAATAGAGAGGTCTTGACTATTGGTTGGAAGAGATGGTTCATCACAAGCTTATTGTGTGGATAAATGTTGAATTAGAGAATGTAGTGAATGCCTGTACTCTAAGCCTGTCCAGTTGGCATGTGTTAATGGCCATACCAGTTTCTTTAGGCTTCTTATCTTGGGTTCTGTGTCTTCTGCCTTGTATCTTGTGAGGTTGAGGAAGATTCTAGACAGCACAGTTAGGCCCTTTAAAAACTAGGAAATACTTTTGTTGAGATGATGAAAGTTCACATAAAAAACAATTGTCATTAATTTTTCCTTGGCCGCTGCAGAATCATATATGTAGACTAGAGTCCTCTTAAGCACGGTTTATCTTTGTGGCCCTATTTTTGTTTCAGTCATCTTCTCTGGTTCCTTAGTGTCTTGTACACTGTTCTTGGCCTCACATGATGCCCTGGACACCAAGGTTTTCTTGTTTTCTCTCTTCCCTGGTCTAATTTCCAACCCTGCGTCTACACGCCACTCCTTGATGCAGTGAAGGTATCATGAGGAAATGTGGTGTATGCATATTTGGAAAAATTTCATCAGAGAGCCTTAGCCTCATCCAAGTGGTCTTATGGATATAATGGGTGTAATGAATCCCAAAGAAATTATTTTTAAGGGAAGGAAATTTAGACCCTCAGAGGAAAGCAGACAGTTCTCCAGCTGGGGAGGAAGAAAGTTTGGAAAAGAGTTTATTGAATTGAAGCCTTCTGTCCTTTGAGGTGATCCTAAACTATACATTACTCGGAACAGATCGTCAGATAGGATTACTAATCCAACTGCCCAGGAGTATGGGGGAAACGGGGCTAGTGTCAGGGTTGCCCAAGCCTACCAGCTTAGAGCTACAAGCATCCTTGTAAATCACTGGTTGTGGAATGTGTATAGCCCTGTTTTCGTTTCACCTTTGTATCTGTAACTGGAGCGATGTCTCTGATACCTGCAAACAGTTACGGCATTTGGGTAGCTTACCTGGTGTGAAGCTCTTCTGTGCCAGCCTTTCCATGTGGCACCTGCTGGCTTTTATTTTGCTGCCCTGCAGCAGGTCAGCTTTGACATCTAAAGGGTGGTTTTGCAGAGGGTGAATTTTGATGTGATAAGCATGGGTGTTTTTCATGAAGTGTTTGCCCTTATGTATTAACATGGTTATTTTATAAATTGGGCTGACATTTCCATTGTTTCCTCCTTGTATTATCTTGCTTTGTTGCATGCTTTAATAGTTTTTATAAAGTTTATTGCCCCCTGCTGCTCAGTATCTTTGTCTGCTGTGTGTTGTTCTCTACATCCTGCTGGGGTGCTGTTTAATGAATTATTTTTCAATGAGAATGATATGATTTTTACAGCCTGCCCACAGAGATAGTGATTTTAATATAGTATTTGTTTTATTCCGTACCCTTGCTGTTTTTTTTAGCCCATACATGTCATCCTTTACTAGCATCTGAGTGTTCATGTGACTTTGGCTGTCTGTGCTCCATGCCACGCATGTAATGGGCTCTTTTATTGCATGGTTAGTTCTTTATCTCATCTGATCTTCTCCCTGGATCTCTATCTTCAACTCCATTTCAGTTTGGCTTTTATGCTAACATCTGTACATTTGCTTTGCATTGAAATTCCACGAATAGCATCTTTGCTGTGGTGGTCTGTCTTGCTCAGTAATTGAATCCACATGTTCCTAGGATGTGTTTTGTGGGGTGATTTAGCAACTTTAGGTTTTTTTTGTTTTTTTTTTTTTTTCAAACTAGGGCTTATTTGAAACTCTATAGAAATAAGTCAAGGTTTGTTTTTATGGGCACTTTAATTCCATCTGCTTTGTTTTCTCCTCTATTCCTAACCTTACACCACAACTCCTTTTTCTTATTCTGGTTAAATTTTAGACATTCTCATTTCTATTTCCAGAAATGTAGTTAATACTAAAATACCACCACTTCTACTATGTCCCATTCCTTTCAGTTTAGTCCTCTTTTCCCATATCCTTTCTCTACATACATCATCCTCACTCCCCTAGCCCCTCGTCTGCACCATACTCCTCAATGCCAGTCTTGAGTTAATTAATATAGGCATACATGACAAGGGATGTTTCAAGATTGGACTACAGCTTGAACACTTTTCCGTGAATCAGTTCAACGATATTTTTTAAACGACCCAGCAATGAGGGACTTGTCTATGGTTTAAAAAACAAAATTTACTAGGTTTATCAGTTAACATCTGTTTGCCTGCGAATGACAGAACATGCAACCTGTTGTTGGTTAAGCATTAACATGATTTAATTATCTGTAGGTAGGCAACCCCGCGGTCACTGCAGTGGCTCAACAAGGCAACGAGGGACCCAGTTTCTCTCTAGTTTTATGCTCTGCCATCCTCAGTGCATTGCCTTTCCCACTCAAGACATGTCACCTCATGGTTGCAAATGTTTGTTGCAGATCCAAACATCAGGTTCTTACATAACAATTTTTGAGGTCACTTGAGGAAGTGTGAAATATTCTCAGAAGCCTCATAGAATTCCCTTTGTATCTAATTGGTCAGAATTGGGTCATATTTCCATACTTAGAGCAATCACAGGCGTGGAAGAAAGGAAATGCCATGAATGGCTTGAAGCCAATCATTATTCATTTCCCAGAAATGGGCACGTAACCTGTTGAACAAAGTCAGGCTTTTCTTTGCTAGGAGAGGTGATACAGCAGCAAAACTGGTTCCTTTTGGATAGACAACAAACACATTTACCTAAGCAGGAATTGGCATATATTGGATATAGAAATGACAGTCACTGGGCCTGGACACAATTGCACTCTAATTCTCGATGTTAATAATATACGTAGTGAATGTGGAACTTATTTCTTCATTTTAGAGTTGTCAGGTTCCAAGTGTAAAAATTATTCTGTATTCTTATAGAATATATTCTATCTGTGACCAATTACTTCACTACTAGGCAAATTTCTCCTTCACACAGTAATATCCATATTTTGGCATTTGAAGAATATGTACTAACAGCTGTGGTGTACTCAGTAACATTTTTTAGTTGGGGAAGGACTCGTGGAGTTCCATTTGCTGAAATCTCAATCCAGAAGACTGTAAACTATGTGAAGGCAGAGGCCAAGTCTCTTTTTGTTCCTAATCATGTCCCCAGTGCCAGCTGAGTCCCTTGCACATAGTGGGTATTCGGTAAATATTTACTAAATAATTATACCTCAGTCATATGAAATGATGTTCCGGAAGCTCATTTTTTAATTTTTTTTATTGTTGTAGTTTAAATGAAGTTACATCTCAAGTTAGTATCCCATACAAGAATTTATACATGCATTGTTATGTGACCCTAATTGCTCTCCCCATACTGTGACAGCACACTCCTCCTTTCCGTCCCTGATTCCCCACGTCCATTCAACCGGCTCCTAACCCTCTCTGCTTTCCCATCTCACCTCTGGACAGAAGCTGCCCATTTAGTCTCTTGTGTCTACTTGAGCTAAGAGGCACACTCCTCATGAGTATCACTTTATGTCACAGTCTAGTCCAATCCCTGTCTGAAGAGTTGGCCTCGGAAATTGTTTTAGTTCTGGGCTGATGGAGAATCCAGGGGCCATGCTTTCTGGGGTTCCTCCAGTCTTAGACCATTAAGTCTGGTCTTCTTACTAGAATTTGAGTTCTGCACCCCACCTTTCTTCTGCTCCATCCAGGACTCTCAGTTGTGTTCGCTGTCAGGGAGGTAATTGGTGGTAGCCGGGCACCGTCTAGTTCTTCTGGTTTCAGGCTGATGAAGCCTCTGGTTTATGTGCCTCTTTCTGTTCTTGGGCTAATACTTTCCTTGTATCTTTAGTGTTCTTCATTCTCCCTTACTCCAGGTGGTTGGGACCAATTGATGCATCTTAGATGGCTGCTTGCAAGCTTTTAAGACCCCAGACACCACAGCCTGAATTCAGACTTTAGTAGGATACAGAACATTTTCTGAATAAGCTTTGTTATGCCAGTTGACCTAGATGTCCCCTGAAAGCATGGTCCCCAGACCCCTACCCCTGCTACTCTGTTCCTCAAAGTATTTGATCATATTCAGGAAACTTCTTAGCTTTTGTTTATTCCAGTTGTGCTGACTCCCCTGTAGTGTATGCTGTCCTTCCCTTCACCTAAGATAATACTTGTCTACTATCTAGTTAGTGAATAACCCTCACCCTCCCTCCCCACCCTCATAACCATCAAAGAATGTTGTCTTCTGTGTTTAAACCTTTTCTTGAGTTCTTATAATAGTGGTCTGGAAGCTCATTTTTAACACTGTACTACTTGCTCATGAAATAAATTGCTGTAGGCTAGGTTTGACATTTAACATTTGAATAAAAAAACTGTATTTGTCAGTTTATATCTGCCTTTATAATTAAAAGGATTTAGTTGCATAAAGTTTTACACATGCTTTTCATATATCAGTCAGCAACTCTTCTTCTTTCCTCACTTCCACCCTGTCTTAGTTATCTAGTGCTGCTATAACAGAAATACCACAAGTGGATGGCTTTAGCAAACAGAGATTTATTCTCTCACAGTCTAGGACACTAGAAGTCTGAATTTAGGCTGCCAGCTCCAGGGGAAGGCTTTTTCTCTCTGTCTGCTCTGAGGAAAGGAAAAGTCCTCGTCATCAATCTTCCCCTGTCTAGGAGCTTCTCAGCACAGGGACCCTGGGTCAAAACGACATGCTCCGCTCCCAGTTCTTCTTCTTTGGTGGTAAGAGATCCCTCTTCTCTCTGCTTGGTTCTCTCTTTTATTGTCTCAGAAGAGATTGACTCAAGATACAACCTAATCCTGTAGATTGAGTCCTGCCTCATTAACATAAGTGCCTCTGATCCTGCCTCATTAACATCTGAGATTAGGATTTACAGTGCATAGGATAAATACATCAGATCACAAAATGGAGGACAACCACACAATACTGGGAATCATGGCCTAGCCAAGTTGACACACTTTTGGGGGGACACAGTTGAATCCGTAACACATCCCCACTTTCCTGGGCCTGCCGTAAGGCCAGCCCATTTCAGGTTGATGTCATTATAAAATACCATTGGAGAGGAAAGAGAGAAAGGAAGGCACGTGTTTGGTGTTACTTGTGTGTGACACCACTGAGTCAGATATCACCATGCCTCCCACAAATTCCTGGTTATGCAGGTGGAAAAGGAGAGTGGGGGAATAGTGAAGGTCAGGGGTAAGCAGAGAAAGGAGTAGAAAGGAATTGCGTGCAATCTCCGAAGTGCCTCTCTCTCTCCTTTCATTTGTACTTGGCCAAGTAGTTAAGTGTAATGTTAATGGGAAGAAACATGGCAAAGGAGTACATTCCAGAATATTTATATTTCCCCAAAATAAAGACAAGAATAACTAATTTTCTCTAAAAGTCAAATATATCAAAGTGAAATAAATGCAAACTTTATTTAGCCTATGCGAAGCTCTTCTTCTATACTTAGCTTTTACGTAATGAAACTTGCCCTAAAAGACAGGAACAAAATGAGAGAGGCAAAAGATTGAAATCCGGTTTCAAGGGCATAAACATAAAATTGCCATTTGTACTGATTTTCAGGTACAATTTAAAAATTAGTCCAGAATGTTTGGGCAGTGGATATTATGAAGGCTTTTTATTGTAACCCTAGACAAAACTTTATCATGTTATAAAGAAGTCAGGAGTCTTTAGGGAAAATTGTAGTTGACAGGAAAATAAAGTCAGTTTCACTTAAAGCTAAAAGGTATCTACTAGGTTAAGAGATCCTTATATGTATCTTTTACTTTCAAGTGCATTTATAGCTTGTGAAAGGAAGCTGGTTTATATTCTTGAAGTTATCTTCCTTCTCTTGTGTTCCCAGCACCTGGGTTAGCCAGGTAGAAGGATATGGAATAGAGTTTTTATTACTCTGCTTGTAGCTCATGAGCTGGTATAACCAGTCTAAGGATGAATGTGCAGTTCAAGAGACAAGCTGCCCTCTGCTGAGACCACAGATTTCCCTCTCATTTTTAGCTTCTCAGCTAGGTACTTAAACACAGGTATCTTAAATGACACTGCGTTTTGGAGTCCGATTTTGTTCTTCACTAGCCACTCTTTCAGTTGCTGGCAATCAATCATTATCATCATCGCATAGTTATGAAAAGACTGTGGGCATATAGAAATGTCAGTTTAGGGTTAAGATAGTTTAAACTGTGATCTTTGTCCTCAGGGAAATTAGAATCTAGTGGAAAGATTTATAAACACAAATTCTCAATTTCCATTTTATACAGCATGTGTGTCCTTCATAGAAAAAATAGTGTAAATAAAGGTTGGGTTCCTAGGTGAGTCCACAACCCGTATGCCCATGATGGGACTGAGTGATCAAATGGACTATTCTGTCCTCCATTGTAGGTGCTGGGAGCAAACTGCTTTATGGTCCCAAGGCAGGAGGGAATGTCTTTGCCTCACCTGGGCACTAGCATGGTGCTGGACACCATTTTGAAACAGGTCAGCATTGTTCAGCATACCTTTCCATTAGTATTGCTGTTGTCTCCTTCCATTGCTAGTAACATTTCTTCAGGCCCAATTTTCTTAAAGTTATCCTATATCTACCATTCTAAGTCTCCCATTTGAGGGTAAGGCAGGTAAAATATCGTCCTTACGCCAAACGAGTTCTATACTCAAAAATTGTCTTTTTCCATGTTATCAAACCTCCATTTCTCTTAGTGCGTCTCAATTCCTCTAGAGATTAAGGAAAAAGCACTGTGGTAGCATCAATTCATGTTGCTGTGTGAATTATTGATAGTCTTTTCATCTACTTAGAAAATTCACTTTCTAAACAAGCATGCTTGTTAAATCAGACAAGTTTCTAAAGGGTGTTATTTCAGACACTGTAGCAAAAAAGGAGGGAACAGTCCCAAATACTTCTTAAATACTTTTAGGAAGAAGACCACTCAAAAATAGTTATTGGCAATATGGGTAATAAACAAGAAAAGCCATGTCACAAATTAGAATATGGGCCCATGCAGAGAAACTGAACAAATGTAAAGTGAATGAAAGAAGAGCATTATGGAATATGTTGTAGGAGCCCAGAGCAGAGCAGGATTCCTTCCAGCAGTTCACTGAGGGAGTCTGCATGGGTGAGGTGCTGGACGAGGCTGGAATTGTGGAGTGTGAGGGTAAAGAGGATTCCAAGCCAAGAGAATAGTTTAAGCAAAATCACTGGAAGGCTAGTCAGGGGGAACCTGCCATCCAAGGAAGTCCCTGTTTCTGAAGAATTCTTCCACTGTGGAGGGAGGGAAGATTGGAAATCAACACATAATGAGCATGCCCTGCATTTTTGTGTACTTTAATTCTCATAACAACCTTAGGAGCAAGCATTTTAAAGAAGAATAAATCAAGGCTCAGCAAGAATAAAGAACTTGCCTAAAATCCCATAGTTGTTAAGTAGCAAAACCAGGATTGAAATCTTGATCTGCCAGGTTCTAGAACCTACACTCTTCTCATAGTACAGCATCTCCCCTTTTTTTCCCCAGGGGACTCCCCAGCACCTGTAGAGGTGAGGGTGGGGACAGGGGGAGGGTAGGATGGCATACTTAATAAGCATGGGTCATTTGTAAGTTGAGAATTATCTGTATGTGGATACATGTATTTAAACTGTATGTAGATAAGAGAAGGCTACTAATGTTATCTTTCACAATAACACCCATTGCCATTGAATCGAATTCTGATTCATAGCGACCCTATAGGACAGAGTAGAATTGCCCCATAGGATTTTCCAAGCTGTGAATCTTTACAGAAGCAGACTGCCATATCTTTCTCTCTCAGAGCAGCTGGTGGGTTCGAACCACTGACCTTTCAGTTAGCAGGCGAGCTCTTAACCATTGCACAATAATAGCATGGTTAAAAGGAAACCTTCTGAAGAGAGGGCTAGTTACGGGGCCCCTGATTTTGAAACCAGTAGCTCAAGTGACTTATTTTTAACCACTTTTTTAGTTCATTAAGAAACAGAGGTATCCAGGATAAGACTTCTTTTTTTTTTTTGGATATGTGTGTAGTGTTATCCTTTTTAGGTCTTTTCCGTCAAATGCAGCACAATTTTACCGCCAAGAACCATTTGTTCCTTCAGATGGTAGATTCAGTCCTTCCAGTCCTTCCTAGGACCTACTAGCCACGCCACGCCTGAAGTTTCCCTTTGTGTCCATCTCTTCGTTTATACAAAGGCCCTTAGTCTTAATGTCAATTTGAATCTGTTTGTCTGTCTTTAGGGATATGGAATGTTTTCCATTTTTAGAGGAAGTGTTCAGGATTACCATTTTGTTGAAGGAGGACTGTTTGGTGTCACTAACGTGCCTCTACTTGGAGTTAGGTTCTGCTTCACTCCTGTTATTTCCAGCCTGAGTTATCAATTGTGCACTTCCCAGGCTCGGTGTTTTCTACTTCATTGCTCATTGCTCTGCTGAAGAGTGGCCATAAGACACTGAATAAACCAAAGCTAATGTAAAAGTGCTTTGAAGACTTTTGTTGAGGAAGGAAGTTAGCAACATAATCTTAGTAAATGGAGATTTGAGGGATTATCTGTGGGTTTTCTTTACTTAGGATAACCTTGTTTACAATGTTACGATTCAGAAGAATTTTCTGCACTTCAGTGTGTTGGTAGGGATGAATATAGCTACAAATACAGCTTAAATGTACTCCCTAGCCTATTATATTGTTCAAAAAGTCATTTTACCCAGGAATGAAAATAGAGGGATAGGGCCCTGGATCCAGACTAAGCTACTAAGAAACAGTTACAATCAAATCCTTTTAATGATAGAGTTATTTTAATTATTTATGGAAGGCGAGTGTATGTATCGTCTTTCCAGACCTGGTTGATGACAAGTTGTATTTAATGAATTACATAAAAAACGAACTCATCCTCTAACCATCATGATTATATCAACTAGTTAGGTTTTTGCTTCTTTCTGTGTATCTGTCATAGTCAAATACTACATCTTGTTGTTAGTTACCATAAAGTTGATTCTGACTCATGTTGACCCCAGGTGTGCAGAGTAGAACTACTTCATAGTTTTTCAAGGCTGTGAGCTTTTGGAAGCAGATCGCCAGGCCTGTCTTCTGACGTGCCTCTGGGTGGGTTTAAACCTCCAACCTTTTGGCTAATAGTCCAGTGCTTAACTGTTTGTGCCACCCAGAGACTGCATTCAAATAGTAAGTAGTGACTTTTCATAGTTAAAGAGTCAGATTTGCAAATACCATTTTAATTATTCCTACCATCCTTCCTCTTTTTTTTTTTTTGTTTGTTTGTTTGTTTGAAAGAATACACATACTGTTGTGATCTGATATAATACCAAGGGGATGCTTCTTCCCTTTTTCTGTCATTTGATGATAAATTTTGTTAGTTATAAAATCAAATTATTTTGTGCATTATGAGTCAAGTGCTATGAGACTGACTCAGTTTGGTGAAAAGGAATTTGTCCCTCACTGATGGGGATATGAGCTTGCTGTGTTGAACTCCTGCTTAAAGGGAGTGGGGATGCTAGTGGCATAACTGAAAGGAAAAAGTTTTCATCCTTTTATACCATACCTGGTGGAATTATTGAAGCACAGAAGATTGTTCTCCAACAGGAGAGAGGCGTTTCCCCCTTGGTAGGGAAATCTCACACTCCAGGTCCTTTGACACATCACTGACTGTTAGAGAGCATGGAGCCAGTGTTTACTGCTGGTTCTTGGTGTTAAACAGCCCTCCACTGCTTTTATTGTACCATTAATTGCACTTAATGCAGCTGCATTTCTAGTACGCTTGGCTAGGCTCTGAAAATTAAGTAGAGGGTACTTTGTTATAAAATTCACTGTAATGAGCTCTGGTGGGACAGGGTCTGTTAAGTTTGAAATTACCTTGGGCTGTTTCTAAAGGACTTCTTAAAATATTTCACATCTATAAAAGTTTGTAACTAGATAAATAGCCATGGAGACTGTTGGAGCAGGCAGAGGGGCAACCGCATTTCTCCTCAGTGCATCTTTGATAAAATTTGAATGTTCTGAATATTTGAGAGTGGTATTTGTTTACCATGTTCTCCTCTGCCTCCTGCATTTGCTAAGGTCCTAGTTTTCCACTGTCAGTACTTAAGCTCTGCTTTAGCTGGTTCTTGCCATGGTTATAGAGAGACATTTTTTTTTTTGCTTTTGAATCCAAATCATACATGAAACCAGAATAAATATAGGACCCCCTCCCCTCTGAGTGTACATAAATTGGTTCAAGAAGGGGTCACACCTCTAAGAACAAAACACTGAAGAGACAGCTGTAACTATTTTAGTTTAATGTTACAACTACCAGGCAGTGCCTGAAACCGATCCCTGGTACCTGGTTAATAGATGCATAAAATGACTTTAATTCCCCCAGTATTCTTGGGCTAGATGACTGTTGTAATGCTTTGCGGCTAATAAAATTTCAGATTGACTAATTTACCGGGTAGCTTTACCAAAACATCCTAGTAATCCATATATACTCATTAGAGACAGGTCCAGAACACATTCCCTTAGGACTGATTTGAAAAACCTTGTTGGGATCAGCCTCACTGAGCTTTAGATGCACTGGCACAAATCAGGTGGAGGATCTTCTATGGTTTTAGTGCAGCAATTTATCTGAGTTTTGTAGTTAAAGTTTGAGCATGAGGTAATTAGAGCCCTCCAAGCTTGAAATTCATGAACCTTTTCCCCCTTTAATAGACTCTATGTGAGCTTGCCAAGCACTCTGTTTGACTGATATATATTGAGGCTTTGTTTAAAAGCCTCTGGTCAAAATGTAGTTTTAAAAAATCCAAAATCGGTTTCCTTTTATTTTTAGCTCTTACATGTGTAAACAGGGAAGATTTGCTGCATGTTATTACTGAGGGTCAGTCTGCAGTCTGTTGTGCCCTTTGGAAATAGTCACCAGTCATAGTCAAATACACGGCACCCGTGCAGCACCACACCTGCTGTCCAGATGGGTCTGACAACAAACACGTCAGCCGATCAGGACTGAAGGATAGAGGGGACAGGAAGCTGTGGGTCTGTTTGGTTTCCTCTGCTGTTTATCCCTCCTGGCAAAGACTGGAACCTTTATGTTGCTACCATTTTTGCAGTAGGTAGTGGTTGAGTGTGTGTGTCTGCATTGGGAGGTCATAGCTTAATCAGCTTCCCAATACCTGCCAAGTATGTATATTTTTAGAAGATGAGAATTTAAATGCTAATTAAAAAATAAGTATATAGACACACACACGCATATATGTGTATATAGGTGTGTGTGTGTGCGCGCACACGTGCGTGTATTCCATACAGGCACACCACACCAGCTTTCTCCATTTACTCTCATAAAAGATTATGCTAAATGTCCATAATATAGAATCAAATATCAGCTGGAGTTTTAAAGATTTTCATATATGCCAAGATAGTCTATCTCGGGGACAGTTCTACTCTGTTCTATAGGGTGGTTATGAGTCGACATCGACTCGATGGCAATGGGTTTGGTTCTTTGGGGATTTTAATAACCATTTCTATTATCCATATTTGTGAACAAGGCCATGGCATATGATTTACTCTGCCTAATTTGTAGTTTGTTTGTTTTATCATTTACAAATAATTCCTAGAATACACATTTTTGAGGAAGGGGAAAGGAACTAACATTTACTGAATACCTCCTAACAGAAATTGCTGAAGATACTTTATATACATTATCTCATTTAATCCTTGAACATTTGAAGTAGGTGCCAATGTATTCATTGTTCTGGTTAGTGTAGTTCTCTGAAATTTTCTAATTGGTCCTTGGTTACACACACCAAAGGAAGTGACAGAAATGTTCTACTTGTTTAATATTACCTTGGTCCCTTTCATTAATCTTCATCATCAGAAGCATTTTACAAACATCATTTGCATTTAATAGAGAGATTTTTAAAAATTTGGATTCAATTCACATTTACCTATTTAATACTATTTCCTAGGTATGTACTAAAAACTATCCTAAAAATTGGCATTTAACCCTTGCCACAATCCTGTGGACAAGGTACTGTTATTTTAGTGTACAGATTGGGAAATTACGACTTGGGTGGCAAGTACCTTACCTGTTGTTTAAGAAATCAAGATTTCTGACTCTAAGCAATGTGCTCTTTATCCTCCCCAACCTCCATCTTTTTTTAAAACAACTTTATTGAGTTCTAATTGACATAAAATAAACGATATATAATTAATGTGTGCAATATGATCAGTTTTGCCATACTTCCACACCCTAGAAGCCAAAATCACACTCAAGATGCTAAATGTTTCCATTGCCCCCTGTGTTTCCTCATACCCCTTTTTATGGCCTTGAAATGCCCAGGCAACTACTGATTGGCTTTCTGACATGATAGATTAGTTTGCATTTCTACCCACAACCCCCATCTTTTTAATACTCCTGAATACTTAGAGGTTAAGACGAATAAAATTGTCAAGATCCTTTGAAGGGCATTGCAGAGGACAAAGCTAGACATATGTTGACATACTAATTTTGGAAGTTTGTTCTCTTTTTTTTTGGAAGTTCTTTATTAAAAAGTGAAGTCATCACATGAGCTGAATAAACTGTTTAAGACAGTAAATACAGCCTGTTTCATCTCAACCATTAGTTAAATTTTGAAGAAAAAATGCAATGGCAGCAGTGCTGTGAATTAACTGAAATAAAATTAACCCAGAAAAATAAAAGTGACCGCATAGTCTCTACCAGATGCTGAAAGCCCCAAGGTGGGCTGTCTTGGAGAAGAACAACAGAGGATAGCTAAGGCGAACAAGGTGGGGAAGCTAAGGAGACCATTTTGTATTCTCTTCTGAGGATAATGAATAAGGAAGACGGAAGAAGAATCGATGCCTTTGAATTATGGTGTTGATGAAGAGTATTGAGTATATCATGGACTACTAGAACAAACAAATCTGTTTTGGAAGAAGTCCAGTCGGAATGCTCCTTTAAAGTGAAAATGGCATGACTTCATCTCTGTTACTTTGGACATGTTATCAGGAGGGACCGGTCCCTGGAGAAAGACATCATGCTTGGTAAAGTAGAGGGAAGACCTTCAATGAGGTGGATTTACACAGTGGCTGCAACAGTGGGCTCAAGCCCAACAACGATTGTGAGAACGGCACAGGACTGGGCACTGTTTTGTTCTGTTATACATAGGGTCGCTATGAGTTGGAACCGACTTGATGGCACCTAACAACAACTGACGACAGGATAAATTGTCTTTCTTTCTTGCCACCTGCAAAATTTAACCTCACTGAAGGTGAGACAACTGTTCCTATGAGAAATATTTATTGGAAATCAAGGCCTTGTTCTCTACTACACATAGTAATTCCTAGCTTCTTTCTTTATTGGCTCAATCAAAATTCATTAAATAATGCAGAAGGAATATGGGGTTTTTCTTTCTCCTTTCAGTTGCTTTCCAACAGATTAAAGGCATTTTTTGATTACTTAATATTCTTTAGTTCATACCTGGGTATATTATAGTCTCTTGCAATACTTTCCTATGAGTATTTAATAGATTTTGGCTGTAAGGAATAAATAATTATTGATTTTGTGATCCCAGAGCTGTAGGGACTTCAAAAACAATTCCAGGTAACTCCTCTGCCTGTGACATTATAAAAGCCTTTGTCATGGCAAGTGATACAAGAACAGAGAGACTGGGGGCCAACTGGACCAGGAGAGTGCTTCCTTGTTGATGAATGAAGTGATGGGTGCAAGAGGTGAAGGGGAAGCCTCAAAATAGCATCATCCCAAAGTGTGGTCTTGCACGTTTTATAACACACTGGCTGTTTATTAAGCCTGTCTATATGGAGTTTCATGTTTCTATATTTCTTTTTCATGAAATTGGTAGGAAAGTCACTCCAGCAATGGAGAATAGGGTTTTTGGAAGGCATACTTGATTTCCTCATTTATACAGCAGAGAAAACCAAGGAAGGGTGAGATAGCTTCAAAGTAATGAGCATGCAGTACCAGAAGACTGAAGACTCATTAACAGTGGAGGAGAAAGGACAGAGGTATCAGGGGACAATGATAGTTTGATTTGAGATATTTTTAGGCAGCTTTCTGTGTGGAAATATACTGCCTAATGTGGATCGTAGATCCCTATGTTGTTCAGTCATCAGGTAGAAGAACACGTTCTGAGACTGAGATCCCTGTTGAGGCAGACTGGGCTACCACAACATGGAACATCATTTTTGTAGATTCAGGTTATGTTAAAATTTTGAATTTAGTCTTTTATTTTAAATAGTATGTAACCTGCCTCTCAGCTTTACCTAAACTGCTGGTAAGTAATTTTGCAGATTCTTTTGAGGTTTTTCGATCTCTCTTCATCTTTAATGCTTGGGTATTGCTTGATTCTTCCTCTTGAAGTATAAACATCCTCGAGTAGAGAAAATTTTTTTTATCTTCACCCTGTGTATTTTCCTACTACTTTCCCTGCCTGCCCAGCTTTCACGCTTTTTTCTTCCTTTCACTTCCAAGTTTCTATAGAAGGAGTTTAAAATAAATAACTGATGGTTTTCACCTCTTATTTATTCCTCAAGGTCTTCAACACTCTCCTCTGACATTGACATAGCTGATGAGTCTCTTTTTAAAATGTTCCACTCTTCCTCTTTCTTTGACACCACTGCCTCTTTATTCACCTCCTGCCCCTCTGGCTCTTCATTCTCAGGCTCTTTGATGCTGTTCTTTCTCTACTTCCCTATAAATGCAGATGTTTCCCAGCTCTGGCCCTCAACCCTTCTCTCATTCTGCACATGATTTGTTTTCTCCATTGTGTAAATGGGGAAATCAAGCATGCCTTCCAAAGACTCTAGTCTCCATTCACCTCAGGCCCTCCCATGGTTTTCACTCTTACCTTTGTGCTGAAGACTTGAAATGAAGTCCTCTTCTATGCCAAGCCTCTTTCCCATCCTCAGGCCCACTGGTCATCTCCATAGTCATGTCCTAAAGTTCAGCTTCTCATCTTTTCCTTAACACCTTCTCACCTTCCTAAATCTCCTATCTCTATACTTGACTCTTCCTTTTCCTTTATCAGTTAATCACAAAGCTCTCTCAACCTTATCTCTTAAATATGTTTAGAATTCAACTCCTCTCTGCAGTCTTAACCAACTTATTTACTAAGGTCAGATTCTTGTCATTTCTCTCCTAGACTAGACAATAGCCACATTTTCAGTTTTCCTCTAACACATTTCCACACTGTGTACCACTACCCTAGTGATACAACACACACATGTGCTCTTGTCTGTGCCCTGCTCAAGCTCTTGGAATGGAGCCCCATTACTGTGGGTAAACTATGAACTCCTTTGCAGTGTTTGTAAGCCCATTCATGACTTGTCTGTAGCTGTCCTCTGGCATTCCTTCCCTACCTGTGGCACTCCAGCACTTATTCTGTGCCATTGTGCATGCTCTTCTCCCTGTCCCAGCCACTCTCTCCACCCCTACCCATCCCTGGCTTGCTTGCCTGGAAAATATCTACTCATTTCTTGCCCAGATACCTTCTTCTCTCTTACATCTTTGAATTTCACTAGAGTTGTACGCTCATTTTCCTGTGATCCTTCAAGTAAACTATTATTTTAATAACAGAATACATTTCTCTCTTCTTGAGGTACTGTCCTCCTTGCTACTTCCTGAGCCCAAAAAGCAGCTCCCATCTTTATACTTTCTTTCCCTCCACCTAAAAATCACATCATTCCCTCACTTTATTCATGTCTCTGTTCAGATATTATGTCCTTGGAGAAACCTTCCCTGATTTCCCTGTCTAATACAGATCTTTTTGTTATAACCTTTCTCCTTTCTTACCCTTTCCCCTTTATTTATTTTTCTTGTTGTGTTGTCGTTTGCCATCAGCTTGGCTCCAAGTCATGGTGACTTTGTATATAATAGAACAAAATGTTGCCCAGTTCTGTGCCATCATCATGATCACTGGTATATTTGAATCCATTGTCACAGCTATTGTGTCAATCCATCTCTTAGGGTTTCCCTTGTTTTCACTGACTCTCTACGTTATGAAACATGATGTCCTTTTCTAGTGATTGCTCTTTCCTGATGATGTGTCTGAAGTAAGCTTAGAAGCATCCTCACTTCTAAGGAGCATTCTGGTTGTATTTCTTCTAAGATTTTATTTATTTTTTATATAGTACTTATTGCTAATGTGTGTGTATTATTACCATTGTTGTTATTAGTATTATTGTCTGACTCCCCCACTAGAATGTCAGGTTCATGCAACAAATTTGTCTGTCTGCCTTGTGCATTTTTCTATTCACTATTACTAGAAGGCGGCACCTAGTAGGCCCTCAGTAAATATTTAGATGGATAATTGAATTGTATCTTTGGTAATAACATCATACCTGGCACAGAGTAAACATTTAGTAAAGGTTTATTAAAATTAGAAACATCGAGTATGCATTTAACCATGGTTAAATAAATTCCCATGCCTGACCCTACCAAACCGAAGAGACCCATGGCTTTCAGAAAAAGAGAAGCAAGACAGCTGGAAGACAAATAAAAATGACTGGCTAGTGGCAAAGTCCGTTCTCATCAGAATCTCGGTTCAATTATTCAGTTCCGATTTTTGGCAAGTGATGCAGATTCTTTTTCAGAAAATGTTGATTGATTGCACAGTTGTACCCACTTCATTTGCAAACCTTCATTATCTCTTTTTCCTTTCCTCCCTCTGTCTGCATTTAGAAGGGGAGGAGCGGTGTATAATTCCACAAGGCAATTTTTGTGAATAAACCACTAAGTGGCTGTTTCTTTCAGTCTCCCGGTCTCCTCGCAGAATGCAAGTGTCTTATGTAGTTCTGTATTCTTTCTTGTCTGAATCTCCTTGCATTCGTTCACTCAAGGATTCATTTAATTACTTATCAGTCAGTAAATCACTCCTTCAGTCCCACTAAGTGCTGGGCTGATACAGGGTATATGTGGAGGCTTGACTCTTGTCTAAAGCCAGCGTTCTTGACCTGGGTCTGTAAATGGGTTTCAGAGGCTCTCTGGAATTTCTGTAATTGTACAGGGAAGGCTGTGAGAGCTAGAACTTGACAGGACTGCCTTGTTTTTCTGGGTTTTTCCAAGTTTTCCACCTTTGACAGGTGCAGTCTTACCACTTTTCTTTCACTCTCGTTAGTGGAAAATATTTCCGTTTTCCTTCTCTGACAGGTTTCTGCCTTACACAGGGTCTGGCTTTTGCAGGTTTTACTATATATATAAAATTTTGTGTTTGAATATTGCCTTAGGAAGAGAGTTTGCTTAAGAACTCTGTCATTTAAAGAAAGAAACACATTAAGAGCCTTTAATAGAGAAAGGCTTGAGCTCAGCCTTGAGTCTAAATAATAGATCCCCAGAGTTAGGTTTTTTCTCCTTAATATGTTTCACGGTGGGGATGTGATGGGGAATGGGAAAGTATGTGATTGTGCATGTTCTTGACTCCACGTCTGACCGTCTTATCAGCCTGTTTACTGATTTGTACACTCCAAATAGTGCTCATTTTCTTCTTTAGTTTCTAAAACTTGGTCTAAAGCATAACCGCTGCAGGTCTCCAGGAGGAAGGCAGCAATGGTTATATTGGATGCAGGATGCGGACACTGATCTGCTCATGTAAGCAAGACCTACCTCCTGCTCAGTTACCATTGATAATTGTGTGGGCTTTTGTTTACATGGAATCAGGAGAAATGTGGTGATGTTGCAAGAGCCTGTTTTGGTTTCCAGTGGTGGTGACTATGAACGTTTACCTAATCAAGTTATGTCTGAGGCATTCAGTGTCTTAAAACGAATGCCAATTACTGCTGGAACAGGGTATGAGTGAATCCTTCAAAAGAAAATTCAGTGGGCAGTTGTTGATACTCAGTGAATTGCTGGCTCTCTGCCCAAGTACATGTGAAATGTTTGCACTGTTTTGAGGCTCTGATTGCAGTCTGGCTCGCAGGCTTTGTGGTGACGATGTAGATCGGAGATCAAGCCACAGGAAAGGTGGAAGCTGAGGACACTGTACAGGGAAAAAGTCTTATTGTTTCTGCTAAAATTGGGTTACAGGTAGTTCATTTAGATAAGTCATCTTTGGCCCAGCCTTTGCTTTTCATAACAAGGAGGAGGTAGTTGGCATGTGCTCAGTGCCTCCCCTGGGCTGGGCACTGTGCTCTAGAATGTTCGTTCATTCACAAGTATATATTGTATGCTTTCTGTGTGCTGGGTAGGCCCTGTTCTAACTGCTAGGGTTACAGCAATGTAAAAAATGATGCCCCTGGCTTGTGAAGGTAACATGCTAGTGGAGGAGACAGATAAAGTACATGTAAATTCTATGAGGAAAATTAAGGCACAGTTGGGGAGATTATATGTCCCCACAAAAGCTCTCCGAGGCATTAACCCCTTTTACAGAAGGAGAAATTAAGGTCTACATAGACTACTTTGTCCAAGACAACTAAGCTAATTAAAGATAAACAGAGGATTTAAAACTTGTTCTGCCTGACCCCAAAATCCAAACCTTTTCTCTGTGTACAGCTGTCTCCCAATGATGTGACCCTTCCTCTCATGCTCTCCCTGTGAGCACAGAGTACAGACACCATCCTGGCAACAAGTCGATTGTCCTTAGAGTAAGGGCCCTGAGTCATGAGAGTCTCCCTCAGAACTGCCAGGTGAAATGACAATCTGATTGATCACTGAATTTCTTTGTACATTCCATGCTGCGTGCTATGATGTGGATATGCATTTCAGGGGGTTTGATGTAAGCAGTGGTGTTTAAGTAGAGGGGTAGGTACTAGATGAGTGAAATTGCCAGGGTTTTCAAACAGTGCTGAGTGGAACTTGCTCCTCCTGGGTGTGGGCATATGGCTGTTAAGCAATAGTGTTGACCTCCAAGAAGGCACTGTGGTAGTGGGAATATCCAGCCCAGAAAGTGTCTATGGGAGTGTGACAATCCATTGGTGTGTGCCTAAGGAAAAGCAAGCTGGAGCCGGGTAAGGTGATGATCTGGAACCTTGCATGAGCAGCTATGTTAATGTGCATTTGCTCTGGCCTTCACATCTGACCAGTGGACCACAGGGACCTGAAAGTTGGATTTCATTGTTCAAATGAGCTCACCCTCAATACTCCAGATTCTGATGCCTTTACTGACTCTATTTTTCCCCATCCCCGTCCTGAGTTGATAGTTTTACTCATTGCATTTTATTCATTTGCTTACATGTCAGTTTCCCCACTAGACTCTGATCACCTGAAGGGTCAGGACTGTGCCTTTTAATGTGTATGTGTATGGCTCAGGAAATATGTTGCATGGATGCTTTTATCTTTCTTCTCCTGATATATAAAACATCTGGAAATGGAAATGGAAGCCTGGCTTACATCTTAAACACCTATGTCAGAGGCTTAATATCTCTCATAAGTGCACACTAAAGTTTGGATGAATGAATGTAATACCGTCACCTGAGATTGTGGAGCTTCGGAAATTGATCAGAGTGACTTTTGAGTAGCAGGCACTGGTATAAGCAGAGCATTGTGTCCTTTGGACCAATACCTCACTGCCTCATGGAACTATTTATGTTGACTTTTCTTTTGGCAGAAAGAAAGCCCCTGAACACACTGTCAAGCATTGACCTGGCCCAAAAGCTAGAAGGAAAGAGAGAGAGATGACTGAATATATAAATTGATGAACAGGAGAGATAAGAGGGAAAGAACAAGAGATATTACCTTCTTTCTCACACAGCCACACGCATGGCTCCTGCAGATCCAATGTTCTTAGTTCCCTGTTGAATCAATGGCCCTAGGAAGACCAAGTGGGTGGATGGAGCATTAGACTGGAAGTAATGAGGTTGTGCCTGACTTACTGTAGAATTTGTAACAGATGTTACCAGTGTCATAACATGAACCTTTGGGATCAGACTGAAAGAAAATCAAGAGAACAGATGTGGACCTCTTCCTTTTACCTGCGAGTGCTGACTGACACTGCACTAATTCAGTGATAATCTCCACCCCCTTCTTGCAGAGTGGAATCATGACACTAACAATTTCTGTTCCACTGAGGTCAGAAGGGTTGAGGGCAGTAGGAAGCAGTCATCTGAAAGGCTTTTAAGACAGTTTTCTTGAGGGAGCACATCAAATCTGACCCCCATTAAAAATTTAAACTTCTCAAAAAAAAATTTTTTTAACATATTAGTGGGGGAGATAATTTCTACCAATTAACAGACAAGTATTAAACTTTCCAAAGTTAGTGCTGTATTTAAATCCCAAATTTGATGTGTTCTTTCCATTTCTCCCTTTGAGAAATGTGATTAGAAAAGACAAGGTGTTTTTTCGTGAACTGTGTGCTTAATTTACCAGAGCTATGTTGCTTTCCTGCCTTACTTAAGCAGAGTAGGTGATTTATGGAGAAAAGTGATCATTGGAAGAAGGGGAATTTAAACGTGACAACAAGAAAAGAAGAAGCTCAAAACTCAAGTCTGAAGATTGTACTCAGAAAGCAGAGCAGCTTTCTATGTCAGGACATAGACTTTGTGAGGCTTATCACACAAGACTGTCTTGCTCAGTGGACAGCAAGTCTGACAAAGAAGTGGTTACATCTTAGTCATCTATGCATCTTGAGTACCCAGCAGAGTGCCCACCACAGAGTGAGGCTCAAGACCTGTTGCTACTGTAGCTATGAAGTCAGAATAAATTAGTTTATACTTTCTTTCTGGGTTCAGGTTATATTAAGAGTCAAGACTCTGCCACTCTAGGAGTCACATAGTCTGTTTTCTTCATTCTGAAGATACTTTATAACTGTCTCACTCTTAATGCCTCCCTGTTTGAATAGGGTTGTAATCCAACATACCTCATATCTCTGCTGAGAATCCAAAGATAGGACTTAGCCAGGGTCCATTTTTTACCTTTTATTTATTTCTTAAAGAAAAAATGGAAATTCTCATTTTCTTAACTATGGAAAAACCAAACCAAAAACCAAACCCATTGCTGTCAAATCAGTTCTGACTCATAGTGACCCTATAGCACAGAGTAGAGTTTCCCCATAGGGTTTCCAAGGCTGTAAATCTTTAAGAAGCAGACTGCCACATCTTTCTCCCAAGGAGCCTC
Organism: Dugong dugon; assembly: GCA_030035585.1. Taxonomy (NCBI): domain Eukaryota; kingdom Metazoa; phylum Chordata; class Mammalia; order Sirenia; family Dugongidae; genus Dugong; species Dugong dugon. Next base: position 38,894,984 of record CM057472.1, read on the forward strand.
TAATGGGTTTGAACCACAGACCTTTCAGTTAGCAGCCGAGCGCCTGACCACTTTGCCACTAGGGCTCTTTTCACTGTGGAAAGGGAAATTAATTGTTAACTTTAATCTTTGCATCCAAAAGCAATCCCTCTCATGTCAAGTTATTGAAGCTAATAAGCATATTGAGAAAAAACTTAGATGTCTTTTCAGTTGTTGTAGGACTTTAGTTGTTAACAAGTATCCTTATTAATATTTATATACATTGTTATTTTGAAATGATTGAAAAAGTAGAATTGGAATGGTTGAGGAATAGCTGCCATTTGGATTTGTAGTGATTACTTTTGCAGTATCAGGAATGGAAGGCATGCCCTGGGCTATTAGTACAGCTGGTGGCATGGATCTCCTCCCCATATGCCTCCTTGCCTTCCCTTGAGGATTTCCCTCATATGCCCCGATCCTCACCCTTTGGTTCAGGCTGTGGATCATCCCTGCATTTTTCTGAGGTTCCCATCCTCAGTGATGTTGACAGTCAGAGTTTCATCTTTCCCTCAGGTGCTGTTACTCCAAACAACAGCTTAACACACTGCCTGAAGAATTTTATTAGACGGAAGTGCAGGTTCTCCCATGAAGAATGTTAATTACCCTATATGTAGCCTTTGTGAGGGATGTACAATAGTTCCTACAGTGACTACCAGATTGTTAGAGAAAGGCCATTTGTCCCTTTCCCCAGCTACAGTAGTAAAGTAGGGACTCTGATTTCCTTCAGTGTGAAAGAAAGAGGGAAAAAGGACAAAGTGAATCTTTAAAATGGAAAATGTCTGCAAAAAAGAAGTCCCTGTAATTGGTTGCTGATTGAATATATGGAAACATTGTCAAGAATTATTCTAATAATACTTGGGTACTATTTCACATCTAGAGAACTTTGCAATTTTGGTGTACAAAATTTGAAAAGTTTTCCAAAGTCATATGACTATTATTTGACTCTTAGAAGATAAGAAGTGCATTAGAGTTTTGTATGTTTTCCCCTTGGTTTCTTTCTAATAGAAGCAATGGACGCATCTTTGAGAAAAGCAGATATGATTTCTTTTTCCCAAATTCAGCAATTTATTTAGTAAGTATTAATACTTCCACAGTCATATCATCCCTAATGTTTTTCCATAATGGACCCAATTCATACTTAAATATTAGAAGAAACTTAAATATGTGCTACGTCAAAGAATTTTGAATCAATATAGGACCTGTTAAAGCTGATTTATTGTAATGTCAGTGAAATCATTTGATTAAATACCTCTTTTGTGTAGATTCATAGGATAATGTGTTGATGAGTCCTGGGATATAAATTATGAAAATGTGTATTTTTTTATTTTTCAAAATCCTCTAAATAATTAATTTAAAAATAAATCTAATATGTACATACGCCTAAATACAGGTGTTTTTCTTTCAGGGATTTATTTTTCGTTAAGCGTTCGGGTTAGGAACGACATTGCCTACTTCTCTTCTCTGGCCTTCCTTTTTAAAAAGCAAAAATTAATATTTGTGAAAGTGCATCATAAAAGAATTATTATTATTTGTTTTCAGATGTTTACTTGACGCATTGAGTGGAAACCCCACATACAGTAATTTGTGACAACAGAGTTTCCGTTATAGTGTTGCTGTGTTGGTTAAGCTGGTGGCCAGTACTTATTATTTCAGTGTCTCCTGTCCATCCTACCCAGTCTGTTTAAGGCATACATAAACACTGAGGAGTTTAGAGTTGCAAGGATGCAAGTTGTGAGTGTGGGAATTTGACAGAACTATGAGGACCCATTTCAAAATGATGATTTGGTCCCATATTAAATGCAAACGTAGCAAATTTTACTTTGATGGGGAAACACAGACACAAATACACCCCCCACCCCAACACACACACACACACACACACACACACACACACACACACACATATATATATATATATATATATATATATATATGTATATACCTTATAAACCTCTGAGGCTCCTGGGAAAACCCTCTCTGGCTTCTTTGGCCCTACAGTGAAGGAGGCTAATTGAGATTCTTCAAGGGAAATCCCTTTTCTTTTTCTTTGGTAGCCATGGAAAGACTCATTATGCATTCTATACTCCATTCTCTCCCAGACCCGGACTTTGCCTAGCCCAGTTGCTAAAGCCTAGGAACCGATGTCTGGGGATTCCATTTAGCATGCTCTTCAGTCTTCCCTTCCCCCAAACTCAGTGGGAACATATCCTTGCCCCTTGGAGGAAGGATTCAGAGGGCCACCATCAGAATGATAGCTTGAAAGGGGACCAGGGGACCTGGCATTGAAGCTTGGCTTTTCACTTGGCTGCTGATTCCATTCTTTAGATTCTACCTATGGAACTTTAAGGCAACATAGGTCCGTCGTGTACCACACTGCTCGCCACTGTGGGAGCAGTGGTGGGAGTGAGAAAATACTCCTAAAATGGTCTTCTCTATCTGACAATGACTACTTTTCCATAATAAAACAATCCATTGGAAAATGTTTCTCAACTTCATACGCATCTTTACTTTTTAGTATCTTTTCAAGTAATCCCTTAAGTACAGATCCCCTTTGTCTCTCCCTGCCTGTGGTCTACCTCCCTATTGTGAATTGTTCTGGCTAGGGATTGGACCAGCTCCACCTGCTCTGGTAATGGGGGCAGGGTGGGTTACGAAGGAAAAGGGCAGTGCAGGGCACAAGGCACGTAGGGCTCATGACTTTTCTGCCTTTCATTATGTGTGTCCACTGAGCTGTCCTGTTTCTGTTTTGTAATGGGTTCTTCTGTGGCAAGCTGACCTTTCGGCTGAATAGGTCAAACTCCCACTGAGCTCTAATCCTCAGCCTTCCTCACGTTTGTGCATCCCCAAAGGTGATGAGCACTGTTTAAGAATATGACTGGGAGTGTGTGGTTTATTTCCCAAAAGAGTGATTGTCTTTTACTGCCCTGAATTAATTCTCAGAGACCACAATTTGAGGTTATGCTGAAGAGGCTATATTAGAACATTTTTGCTGACGTTGTTGAGCAACAAACTAATTTTTCAGATACATGTTTCAGATTGTGGTTTCCTTCTGTGTCTTCTACTTAACGAGAAAAAGGCCAAATGCACAGTCCGAATGATTTGTCATATTACTTAGGATTTCTGAAAGGGATGATCACAGTTTCTTCAGTTGTAATTTTTAAAAAATCCTTCTCCCTGTTTGTCTCTTCCATTTAAAGTCTATTAAAACTCTCAGTGCTTTGTTGTTAACCCTTGTAAAACATGAGATAGTGCTATGGAGTTTGCTGATAGTTATATGCTGGACCTAGGTTTATATGAAAATGCTTAACATTTTCTTTTAGACTACTTATTAGTCCAGTGCTTAACTATTTGTATAACACTAGTTACTTGACAATAGCTAGCTATTTTCACACATAGGCACTTGGTAAATGTTTGTTGAATTAGATTTAAGTTGAACTACTATGGTTTGATCTTTGTTTTCTTTTGGCAATTTGTGTAAACCAGTTTAGCTCAAATTTCATGTCTCAGTGTCGGTGAGTTAGTGATAAGGAATCACACATTCCATTTATTTAGATTTAGCAATACCCTGTGTATTGTGTGGTTAATTTAATCAATGTTCTTTAAATTTCAAAAAGTAGTTTTTTTAATTGAACAAATTACTGGAATATGTCAGTAGATCAGATTAAACACAAACAATGACCTAGTCAGCAGTAAGTGCACACTGTGTCTGGGATACCAAGTAGCTTTAGAAAATATCAACTTCCAAAATACAACAATCCGAGAGAGCTTCCTAAGCAGCGTGTTACCTTTTTGAGGGCGATGAGACTCATTGTGGAAATGCCCATTAAATTTTTCTTTAGACATCAGTGATACTGTATATACTCAAGGAGATTAATATGAAGAAGCAAAATAACTGTATTTGCATTGTTCCTGAGGTATCAGATTATTGTCTCAATTCTCAAAATGCCAAATATAACTGGATAAAACGTACAGGATAAGAAGTACATATTTAACATCTATTCAGCTACCAATAATGCTAGTGTTAGAGCTGGGCTACTACCAGGGCATAATGGGCTCTTGTTTAACATATTTATGTTGGTTGTAAAATTAGGAACTGTCATTACAGCCCCACATCACCTGCATAAGTGCAAAACATATAAATCAAGAGAAGTTCCAGTGCCATAAAAATGCCATTGAACAGAAGAGCATGAAACTACTTACAAGTTACTTATGTGTTATGCTAACGTGCACTGGGTTGCACACTCAGATTTCTAGAGGATTTGAAGAACAAAGGAGAATAACTATGCATGTAGGAGGCATGGATGTACGTTCTGGTGAAGACCTGGGAGCCACAGGCTAACTAATAAGGTCTTTAAATAAAATTCTTATTTTTTTATTTGCAACATTTATTTAGAGAAGAGGCTGAACTTTGAGTGGGGAAAAGGCAGAAGCAGAAAGATTGCCAGTGGCCGTGCTTGTCTAACCCCAACAGTACCTTATTGAAGGCAACTGTCTCCATGCTTGTAGAAGGCAGTTGGGCCACCATCTGTTGTTACTAGAGCACGCCTCTTAAACCTCCTAGTAAATAAACACTCTCCTTACATTAGCTGTGATGTGTTAGAAACCCCCTGTTAATCCAGGGCTTTCTAAAATAGTTTATGTTCTCTAAAATCAGTCCATTTTCTTTTGTAAGATGCAATGGTTTATTTTGAACTTTGTAATTGGAAGGCCTGAAGTGCTCCCAAATTATGAACTATTAATAAGGAGCTTTCTGAATCATAATCACTGCCTCAAGCACAAATGGACACTTTGAAAGTTTTCAACTTCCCTGTTCTCCCTCCCAAAAACTCCCCATCCCACAATCTTAAAAAAAAAAAAATAACTGCAGATTTTATTCATGTGGGATCATTCGCACCAAGCTACCATAATGTGCAATTACCACTCTAGAAAATGAAAACAGTATTCAGCAAGACAGCTGCATTATCAAAATTGCCAAAAGAGTTTTGAAGGGAGTAATGTGCATGTTAGAATAGGAAATTAATCCGAAACACACACACACTAATACTGTCTTAAGTATATCTTGAGTATTAAACTTTTAAAATATTTGTCCCTACTTATGTTAAAGATTAATCTTAGGAGAGAAAAACTAATTTTTCTGTCTTAAAATTATTGGTTGTGTGCTTTCCTTCTGAAACAAATGAAAAGGTTGGGGTAGAGCTCTTCAAGTTCCCTTCTAGCTGATATATTCTTTGATAATAATCGTACTTCAATTATACTTTATAAATTTTTCCATAGGAAAAAAAAATGCTCCTTTTGCTTTCGCTTGCCAGTAATGATGATACTTAACACTCATGGCACTTTCAAAGTGCCTTTCAGACACTGCAGACACTAACAATTGCAGGGGCAAATGCTCTTCTTTTGCATGATGCAATAATCATAAGTGCATTTATATTATAATTCCTACTAAACTATGGATCCAACTGACTGACTCAGTAACTGAAACGAAACAGAATTATCCCACCAGCATTTTGCTGGAATTTTCTTGTCAACTAGCTAAAAGTATTTTTAGAAGTACAAAAGCTGGGGGATTTGATTTAATTTTCAGTTTGTAATATCTAGGTTTGAAGGAGCATACGTTTGTAATAAAATTTTTAAGGAAAGCAGTAAGACATGGGGAATTTACTTGTTAAAAAATATAGAAAACATCTAAACATTTTCTTTTATAAATTACTGTAAATAAAACCAATTTTCATGATCTTGAGAATTAAAAAAAGAAGAAAAGAAAAAGTGCCCCAAAAATAGATTTAAAAGCAAATTTGGGCCCCACGCAAAAGATGTATAAGGAAAAGACCCTCAGTCTTGTATCCTGTAAACATCATGTGTTAAGCCCACTTTTATTAAGGATTGTGGGGAAGGTACCTACATTCAAAGCATGAGGGTATGCAAAGAAGAGGACTGACTGCTTCTTAGTAGGAGAACAGGGGTATTCATGTACTCCAAGTAAGGAATAGTCACCAACCTGGATGGCGGACATGTAGGTAAGGGACCACCTGGGCTTCTCATAAGTTTTATAGGAATAGTTACACGTGAGTATTCAGTAAAAACTCAATCCAGCCATCCTGAAACTCTTACGCTGTTGCAAATGGTCATTTAATGAAAATCTCTTAATACAACTTAATAATAGCCAAGATGTTGTGCTTATTAAATTGCGATGAAGTTATTGCATTAAAACAACAACAACAACAACAACAAAAACTTCCTGTTGGTTTTTTGATAGCCTAGAGAATACGGAAAATTTAGGTTTCTCTGAAGGAACAAAAGGCAGTGTCTGTATGCTATAATATGTCAATATCTATCTCAATTTTAGGAAACATAGTTTACTAATTAATTTTTTAAACAAATCTCAGTATTTGTATGTTTTTGATCCAGTAGAGGAAAAACAGTCCAAAGTAAAAATTTTTAAAAAGAAAAAAAAAGGGGGGCGAGGAGCTGCATGTGGTTTTTTAATGTTTTTAGAAGTTGATATTCTGAGTTGAAAATTTGGCCAGACAACTCAGAATCAAAATTCCCACTGAGTTGTGTCTCTTTCAAAGCTCACTGATACAGTAACTAACTGGTAATGTAATTAGAGATAAATTAAACTGAAGGTGTGACATCTGAGCTCCAACTTAATTTTTCTTTTTTCTCTCCTTCCTTCCTCCCGCCCTCCCTTCCTTCTTCCCTCCCTCCCTCTCTCCCTCCTTTCCTTCCTTGCTTCCTTCTTTCCTTCCTTCCTCCCCCCCCCTTTTTTTTTTAAGTTATAGGTGCACAACGAAGGAGAAGCCCCAGTGCACTAGCCATTGAAGTATTTGAAGCACATTTGGGAAGTCACATTTTACAGGTACCTTTAAAAGAAAAAGAAGCTTGCCTATATTTTACCAAGAAAAATCCATATATTTAGATAGTTTTTTAAGTGTTTGTTTTTAAATTTCAGCTATGCATTTAATTGTTGTTTCATATTAGATTTATGAAATTCTTATGAATTCCTTTTTTTTCTTTTTAGAAAGCCATCCCTTGAGAGAATATTAATGAGAGAGGGAGGGCAAGTATTATTTGTCCTGTAATAATTTAGATGAATTGCACTATTTAGTTGATGTGCAATGTATAGTAGCTGGCTGTTCCCAGAATGATTGTGTGTGCGCTGTTTGCAAGTAGATATGTGTGTCTTTTAGAGCTATATATTGTTTTTGGAAGAGCAAAGTTATGTTGTGAAAGTAATGTGACATTTTCACGTGTTGTCAAGTTTCGATTGTTCTTTGCTTGAGTTTGTGTTCTTAAGTTCTTCCAATCTAAATGTTTGCCTCCTCAAATTACAACATTTCTCAGGATGAAATTTTAAAGTTTACTTTTAAGTAAAAGGAGACAAATAATGATAATTGATTTTCCCAATGAATTTTATGACAAATAAATGTTAGGCTTACTAGGTTGGAACTCCTAGTGAAGAGTCATCCCAAACTTGGCATCTTGCTTACTAAAAACTATTTTTCTTAAGATTTTTTTCTATCAATTCAGTACGTGTTCCTTCATCTGTGGATAATTATTCTACATTGTTCCTGCTTCCAGGATAAATGTTACCATGACAAACCGTCTTTTAGCTATGTAGGATACATTTTTAACGTGGTCTTAGAGAAGCAGACATGTTTGGAATATTTAGGCAGGTTACTGTATTTTGAAAATGTAGTTATATTTTTCTTGGATAAACTTTCGGATAAAAATAAAAATGAACTCCAGATTCCAGTCCATTCAGAATTCAAAAATGGCCCCTATGGTGCTTTTATTTTCTAGACAGCCAAAGTAGTATTGAATCCAGCATACTGTTCCCTAAAGTGTATATGCTAGAAAATTATTATCACCAGATTCTCCATTAAAAAAAAATAGCTCATGGTCAAATTCCAGGAGTTTCCCAAAGCAGTGTCTTAGATTTTCAGAATTACTTGAGATACATATTCAAAGGATGTCATTCCTGGGCCTCATTCTGGATGTACTGAATCAGAATCTGTAGGATGAAGTCTGGTGATTTATGAATTTTAAGTGCATTCTAGGAAGATTTTAATCTTCTGTCAAGTCTAAGACGTCACAAATAACATTTGCAAATTTAAGACCTTGAAAGGTCTTTCAGTACGGAAATATGTTAACTTTATTTAATCTTGTATTTTTCTTTTCCTCACTAATATCTCTTAGCATCCCATGGAACTGATGTTTCTTGAAACAAACCTGGAGAGATGCTGTTCTGTCATGCACATAAAACTTTGAATTACCTTTGCAGTAACCTAGGATTCATTTCGAGAATACAGAAAAGGTCATACTTGTTTCTAGATCTGCAAATTTTAATTCTATTTTTTCCTGCACATACTTTGTTCAGGATCTCCTTTATAAGTTTTGTATGAACATATATATTGTTAGATTCTGCTGATAGGTATTGTTAGATTCTGATGTGATTCAGAACCATTTCTGTTTATCTTCTGAAGTAGTCAGTGCATAAAACTTAGTCAAGAAAGAAATGGTTCAAAGAATAGCCCTATGTTATTATTCTTTGAATTTTTTCTGTATATATTTTACTTGGCTCCAAACTCCTATAGGGTGGGGGAGACACGGCTTAGGAGTTCAATTTAAAACTAACGCAAAATTTAGGAGTCTGAATTGAACATACAACAGAAGCTCAACATAAAACTGGTAGAATACCTGTCCTAAATGTAAATTCAACATTAGGTTGCATTGAGAGAAAAGAGGATCTAGAATGGGACCTACTAAGCTCTTCTCCTCTCTGAGTTTGTCACACTCTATTTTAGCACCAAACATTAAGAAAAACATGTACAACTGGATGTCATTTGGAGTAGAATTACCAGACTGGTGAGAGGACTAGAAGTCATGTTACATGAGGAGTGTCCAGAGGGCCTGGTAAAGTTTAGTTTAGAAATGCATATGTCTTAAAAGGATTATTAATGCCCTCTATATATTTGAGGAGCCCTGGTGGTGTAGTAGTTAAGAGCTTGGCTGTTAACCAAAAGGTTGGCAGTTCAAATCCACCAGCCACTCCTTGGAAACCATATGGGGCAGTTCTACTCTGTCCTATAGGGTTGTATGGGCCAGAATCAGCTCAATGGCAATGGGTTTGGTTTGGTTTTTTGTATATATTTGAAGGCTCCACATGCAAAAAGGATTAGCTGTATTCTGTGTTGTTCAGAGTGTGTAAAATAAAAAAAGAAATGGATAGAAGTTGAAGAGAAAAAAAATTGCCTTTTTGCAAGAAAATTTCCAAATAGAACTGCCCATGTTTGGACTATGTCCAAAGCCATTGGCTTTAATGGAAAGTATGGGTATCTTGGTAGGACAGCTTTCAAGAAAGTTAGGCATAAAAATGTAGTTGGACTAGATAATCTTCATATTGCCGTAGAAACTAGAACTTCTTATTATTTGGTTCTAAAACCAGTGGTTATATACTGAAGACATGTATGTATTTCTCTAAATGAAATACTGGAATTGTGGGCAAGAGGAGGTTGAGAAGTAGGAGAAATAAGTAAGGCCTCCCCTGAGTATTTAATTCGTTATTTTGCCTCCTAGCAGAGGAACCCTTGAGCCCATAGACCCATGCCTGTACCATATTCAAAGGTATCACATTTGTCTGCACGGATAATATGGTTTCCATATTAACCTTCAGGAAGATCAGTGATTGAACCTGGTTGATTCATGGGGACTGGAATATTCTTTCTTCCCTTCTCTCCTCCTACACTTCCTTCATTTGCAAATTTTTTAAAAACCTGGGTGGTCAACAAGGTAGGGATGGTCTCTGACCTCACATTTTATAATCATTTATCAAAACAAAGTTTCAAATAGTTAATGAGAACACAAATTCCACCTTAACTAGCTTACAGCCAGGTGGGAAAGAGGAATCAGGAGGCCTCATAAGGTGAGAAGCTTCACACAAATCAAGTACAGTGGGCTGCAAAAGAGTGATGGCATCATATAAGCCTTCTCAAAGGATGAATAAGAGTTTTATTAGGCAAAGAAAATGGAAGAATATTCCAAGCAAAGATAACATCCATGCAGAGGCATGGAGGCAAGTAATAATTGGTCCTGTTTAGGTCCTCTTAAGGTATATGGTTTGATTGTTGCTTTGGATGCAAAGGGGAGCACAAAAGAGATGAATATGGAGAAATCATGTGAGCCATGTTGTGACAGGTCTAGTGAGCCAAGCGAGGAGGTTTGGACTCTATTCTGTAACCAATGTTGAGCCCATGGAGAAGCCTTTCACACAGCAGAGTGACAAGATAAGGGTTTATTTTGTTTCTAGAGTTATCATAAAAAACGATACATAGGAATCTGAATGTGTGATATAAAGAGATTAGGAAATTGTTATAATAGTCCAAGAAAGAGAAAAGGAACATCTCCTCCAAGGTAGAGGCTCTGTGAATGGAGGTGCAGGTATGAAATTGAGATTGAATCATTGGCACATGGTTTTTAATTAGATGTGAAAGGCTAGGGAATGATAGGAGTTAATACTGACCACAGTATTTTCTAGGTTGGTAGCTAGCTGTCTGATGATACTGTTACCTGAGAAAAGTTGAAAGGGATATTCTGTTAAATAGCCAAGTTGATATGAGCTAAGCAGTGGGAAACTTGGATCTGATCATCTGGAGCAAGATCGAGGCTAGTGCTGAAAGAAAATAGGGCAGTCATTAATCACTAGTGTATAGATGAATGATATTTCATGTCTAGATTTGAGTTGCAGGCCTGTGGTAAAAATGTGGAGCAAAGAGAGAAGAGGGTTGAGGAGAAGCAACCCTAGGTTATATCATCATTTGAGATACAAATGGAAGAAGACGGGAAAAGAATAGACAGAGGGATAGGAGAAAAACTGCAAGATATGATTTTGCTAAAGGAAAGAATATTAATAACATCAAGGTTACTAGGATAAATCCTGTGATAGTAGAAGTACTAAAGAGATGTCATAGGTTTTGTCAATTAGAGGTCTTCAGTGAAACAGTTGCACTGAAGTACTAGGTGCAGAAGACAAATCTACTGAGCTACAGAAGGTGAAGGAGAAAGAGTACGGATGTTTGTGGTAAAGGAAAGGTGGAGATGAAAAGACAGTGTTAAGGGAAAATTTTGTTTTTAATGTTGTAAGAGTATGTTTACGTGTTGAGATTCTCATTGGCCCAAACATTTTGTGTGTTCTGGAACATAAATGGAAAACCTGACTCTATCAGCCAATTATATGCTCTTTAACAAATCAGCTTGTTAAAAATCAGTATCTTGTGGTTATGTCTGTATTAAGAAAGAATAGGTTTTCATTATTATTAATGGGTAAGTTCCATTCCATGCTATGAATATATCATAATTTATTTAACCAGTTTTTGGGTATTTTTATTATATTTAGAAATTTGCATTTCTAATGCAAATACCATGTGGAGTTTGGGTGTGTGTGTGTGTGAGATGTATGTATGCCTCTCAATGTTGTTGTTGTTGTTAGGTGCCGTCGAGTCGGTTCCGATTCATAGTGACACTATGTACAACAGAAACACTGCCAGTTCTGTGCGATCCTCACAATCATTGCTATGCTTGAGCCCGTTGTTGCAGCCACTCTGTCAGTCCATCTCATTGAGGGTCTTTCTCTTTTTCGCTGACACTGTACTTTACCAAGCATGATGTCCTTCTCCAGGGACTGATCCCTCCTGACGACATGTCCAAAGTATGTAAGACGTAGTCTCGCCATCCTTCCTTCTAAGGAGCATTCCGGTTGTACTTCTTCCAAGACATTTATAGTTGGAGTGAATAATATTAGGGGACAGATTGCTTTTAGAATGTAAAAGAGAGGTCACTTTAGAACACCTGGGTGTGATTCAGGAGATGCCTGTGGCTTCACTCTATCAGGTTCCAAGATTCTCTATTACCTGCACCCCTAGTTATGTTTCACTGAAGTTCATGCTAAGTACTCCTGGGCTTAGAGGGTTGGGGTGGGGAATGAGGGTGGATATCTTAATTTTGGTGCACCTACTCTGTGGATTATAATATGCATTTTCGTTACACACATTTTATTAGACATCTATTCTCTTAGAAATTAAGAAAGCTTGGTGGGATCCCTTAAAATGTGACTTCTTTTCTACTGAGGGGGAAAAAAAATAAAGTTAATGGTTATTCTATCAGTGTCAAATCAACTCTTGCAAAGCCAGTTTCCAATCTAGTGATTCAGGACTGGTTTATGTAGGCAGGGCCATAGCCAGGATCTATATGTGTGACTCTGGGACTGCCATTCACAAGACACTGACCAGTCCTATAGCCCACTGAACCTGTAGCTGTGTCAGGCATGCATTTCAGGACAGGGTCATATTCTGCAGGAGAGTTGAGGTTCAAGGGCTGTCAGTATTGCATCTACGGGACTGTGAAGCGTATATGTTGGGTCTGAGCCAAGACATTTTAGTTCACTATCTTCTTCTTGGACTTTAATTAATAAATGAGGAGCAGGACGTCAGCAGGCCAAGATTGGGAATGGTACTTTTTGTGGAAGCTAAGTAAAAATCCAAGAACTTTAGGACATCATTCCGTGGGATCTTTCCTGAGTATTGTGACTAAGCACAAATCTGGCTCTGTCTTAAAAAGCTCTCTCAGGACATTAATGTTCCCTTTCCATGATTTCGTTACTATTAAAAAATATGAGTGGAATTTATTTTTAGTTTCCTAGTTTTAGCAACCAGGTAGAATATTCATATTTTACTTTATTGGAGTTAATGAAACACAAAACAGTAACAAGTATCATTTTCGTAACACATAAAATTAAATACTGGAATGTCTTTCCCTTAGATGCCATATTTATAAATGGAGTGTTTTAATTATTTGCATGCCCTTAGCAGAAGGGTGTAAGTTTTTTTCATTCTGTAAATAATGCTTATATAACTGTTGTATAAAATTGTAGTGTTGTATTTGCATACTATACACTAGTGCTGTTTCACTCACCTCACAGGTGTTGAAACAATCAGATCAAACCTGGTACATGGAAGATTTTTAAGGTTTATTTTTGTATTTGATATCAGTAGATTATGGTGAAATACAGATAGACATGTATATGTTATATTAATGATATTGTATAATACATACCATTACTAGTAGCTGTTAAGTACTTATAAAGTGATTGAAGGATGAACTTTATCCATAAATAATTTTTATAAAAGAAATAAAGTTTTGTGTTGAATGAATGTAATCATAATAAGTACACGCATAGCTGTACATAAATGACATTGGGATGCATTTGTTATTTAAACTTAGTCTTTGGAGAATAAAAAGAATATTCTATAAGAAATGCCTGAACAGGAGGTAGTGGCAGAAGCATGGTATTCAGGTGTCGATTCTGAGTTTGGCCATATTATGTGAGCCCTCCTATATCTATGTCCTTGACCCTGCATTATTTCTGGCCATTAATGAATTTTTGCATGGCTCTTAGAACATCCTAGCCCCAAACTGAAAGAGAATCCCATGACTAAATTTTTTGAGGGAGACCAAGCCCAAGAGAGCACCTCCGAGAACATTCTAAGATTATAATCCCTGAGTTTCTTTGATGGGAGTGGATCAGAAAAGGCTGACCAGAATGGTTGTGTGATTCCCTGTCTGCTCCACCACGATAGTTTTTGCAAGGATCGTTTATTAGTTGAAGAACACTCTTGCAGAAGACAGAGGTATGGCCATCGCCTTAGGAGAACAGTTTTACTGTGGTATATATCTTCTTAAAATGGTGGGGAAGAAGGGAACTCGAATGTAGCTGTTTATTTATTTGTTAGCCAAAGTGGTCAAAGATTTTTGTGGATAAAATAGATGACACCATAGACCTCAAGGAGATGTCAGATTTCAATCAGTGTTTTTCTTTATCTCAACACCTTCAGTCATGGAACACAAGGATAGAGTAACATCTCAAACAAAAGAAGAGACTATTTTACAGAGGCTTTTGTGGATCAGGTTTAGAAGAAAATCAGATCAGGATTTGCATTTAAATTTCTACATTTCTATTATTAATTAACATTTTGAAGATGGATTAAGTGCATGCTCTTGAATTATGACTAATTGGTTCACATACTATTTTGGCCCTGCAGAATTATTGTTAGACAAAGGAGAACATATAGGTTCTCTATCAGAAATATTTAAAAATTTATGGTTTATATAATAAGGAAACCAAAATGAATAATATCTTGTGATGTGTTACATCTTTGTTGTTCAAGCGTTTCCAACCACGATCCTGCTTCAGTTTTTGAGACTGAACCAATTGTAGAAGACTAAGTAGAAAATTCTGTAGAGAAAATAGACTAGATGTATGGGACAAAGGAGCTACTTATTAAGTGTGAGGAATAGGAGTAACAGTGAGTTGATTCTGACTCTTAGCGACCCTATAGAACAGAAAGAACTCCTCCACAGGGTTTCCAAGACTGTGATATTTACTGGAACAGACTGCCACATCTTTTCTCCTGTGGAGCAGCTGATGAGTTTGAACCACCAACCTCTGGTTAGCAGCTGACTGCTTAACTACTGCGCCACCAGTGCTAAATCTGCTGTGATCCAGGTCTCATTTAACCTCATTGAGCAAAAGAAAAGAAAATATTGACTAGTACAATTCAAACATCTGAACAAGGAAAAGTGAATGAATATATCTAAAATAGCTCAAGGGCTGAGTAATGCAAAGATACAAACTATTATTTTATTAAGATTCTGCCTAGCCAGGTCAACATTCCCTTTACATTTGATGGTAGTGTTTTCAAAAGACTTTTGTGAAAGATAGTGATATCTTCCAGTTCATTTTCTATTTTATTGATGATTTGGAATTTCACACTGACCATTTGTTTTATTGGAACTTAACAGTGTAAAAGAAAAGATCCTCTCTAGGCAAGTTGCATCTTCTTTCTCCTGATGGTTCTTGTTGACAAAGTAGTATCCTGCTGGACATCAGTGCTAAAATAAAATAATTTTAAATAACAGAGGCATTTTAAAAGAGTTCCTTTAACTATGATAGAGAAAGGAGAGAAAGGTGAGTGACCCTGTAGCCTCCCTATGATCCAAAATGGTAAGAAAATGTAAAACTAAATATAGAAAAAGGGAAAGTTAGTCAATATATTTGCATATGCAAATTAGCTTAATTGATACTGCTTGCTTCTACAGGGATTTTTCATTACAAACTGGAGTGCTACATTGTTCAGCTCATATTGAGTAATTTAGTAACTAATGAGACCAGTTTGCACTAATTTGCATATGATAAATGAGCTTAATTGCAGTAAATAACTTGGAGGCATAATTACTTAATTTTCCTGTGTTGCACGGCTTTTAAGTTCACGTATGAACAACTCAAGATAATTTTGCATATTTAAATTAGTTGCTTTTAAATTTTCTTGAACAAAAAAAAGGAGCACACCTTATCAACTGAGCTGTAAAACAATTGAATGTTAAGGTTTACAGTAATTTTATTTAAAAAAGAAAAGCAAAGCAGAATTTTCCTATGTCTGTTTTTCTCTTCTCACACCCTTACCTTGAATAAGATCTCAGCATTGACTTTTAGACAAATGCTTTTAATGGTGAAAGTT
Organism: Dugong dugon; assembly: GCA_030035585.1. Lineage (NCBI taxonomy): Eukaryota > Metazoa > Chordata > Mammalia > Sirenia > Dugongidae > Dugong > Dugong dugon. Next base: position 38,910,574 of record CM057472.1, read on the forward strand.
AATCCACGTCTATTAGAAACAGATCTGAGTTTAAAGTTGAAGAAGTGTATAAATGAATTGTAACTTTTGAAGCAGGGTTTATAAAAGATGTGATGTGTCCATTATCTAATTTGGCAAACTAACATCGAAGTAGTCAATTGGCTCTCCCACCTGCAATGTGCATTTCAGCTAAGCTGCTGGGTTTTAATGAAGCAGATATCACTCTGACCCTCGCATGTATTTTCCCTCTAGATTAATGTTTCGTACTTACAGAATTGCTTTCATTAGAGAATCTCAGGGTGGTTTGCCAAGAATTATCTCATTGGTCTTCGCATTATCTCAAGAATGTATGTTTTATCAAAATATCCATTCTCTAAATTGAAAAACTGAAGTGCACAGATGTTGATGGTGAAACCATTATTTCACAATACTGTATCACTTTAGATTTTCACTTTGCAGGAAAAGTATAATTTATTATTCAAAATTAGCTTGTTAGACCATATAGGAATCATATCCATGATTATGATAAAATATTTTATAGTTGTGAAAGCATAAAACCTGTCATTTAAAAAATCACTGCTGCTTTGTCTCATTGTGTATAAAAACAGATGGAGATATGAGGGCTCTTCATTTGGCACAATCTGGAAAACTAACTCATGAAACTTTTCTCCGAAAAGCTCAAATCCCATTAAATGCCGTGTAGCTTTCCTATATCCCTCAGAGGTGGGCCAAAACAAGTTCTGATATTAGTATATTCAAAGTGTAAAATTTGAGTCTTTCACCAGAATGCTGGTAAATAAAATGAAAGAATGAATAAATCCTTAGACCACAAAGTTCAGTTAACCCCAGTATTGGGGCCTCATCTCACCTCCAAGTTCCCAGCCTTGTTTTTCTCTATCCCTCCTGCATGTGGGACAGACTATGGCATATTCATTAAGGGCATGAATTTTGGCATCTAGTCAATTTGAGTTCACATCCTGATTTGCTCACTTGACTGTATTGACCTACAGTGGTCTCTTGCCCTCTCTAAGCCTCAGTTTCTTCACCTTTAAAATGGAGAAAACAGTAGTTGAAGTAGAAGTTTCCTGGCAGGTATGTCATGAGGATTGAATGAGATAGTGTATTTAAAAGTGCTTAGTATAGTAGCTGGCATATAGAACACATACAATAAATATCCACTAGTATTTTTTCTAATATGTTTGGTCATCCAGATGATGCTCAAATTTTTGAAGAAAAATGGTAATCCTCATACTATACCAAGAAAATCTGTGGGAAGTCTTAGAAAATGGAGAAAACTAAAGAATTCTTTGGGAAACCATGTTTTATTTGCTAAAGCAAATCTCAATTTTAACAGTTCAAAGAAAGATAGGACATTAGGTATTAGAAAATGAGGTATGACTGCTTTCAAGAATACAGGAGCACTGTCAGTAAAGTACTCTCAGGTTAAAGGCACGAAAAACAGTTATGTATTTTCGTTGAGCACAACATAAATGGTCTGTTTATATTAATAGTATTTGTATTTGATAGTATACACTAGTTCACAATAAAAGTTTTAAATTTGGTAATAAGAATATGTTTTACCTTGAGAATGAAAATCTTCCTCATAAAAACCAAAGGAGTTGTCAGAATAATCTCATTAGCTTCCTTAAGGCAACTAGAAAAAGTTAAGTTTATGAAGGAACTCCAGAATCAAAGTTTCTTTTAGACTGAAGTGTGATATGCCATTATTCTTCTTTTCCTACCATATTGGTTAGAAAAATGGGAATAAACAGCCAATCAGAAGTCTACATCCTACTTTGGAGAGTAGCATCTGGGGTCTTAAAAGCTTGTGAGTGGCCATCTAAGATACATCTACTGGTCCCACCCTATCTGGAGCAAGGGAGAATGAAGAAAACCAAAGACACAGGAGAAAGATTAATCCAGAGGACTAATGGACCACAACTACCATAACCTCCACCAGACTGAGTCCAGCACAACTAGATGGTGCCCAGCTACCACCACTGACTGCTCTGATAAGGATCACAATAGAGGATCCTGGACAGAGCAGGAGAAAAATGTAGCACAAAATACAAACTCACACATAAAAAAAAGACCAGACTTACTGATCTGACAGAGACTGGAGAACTCCGAGAGTATGGCCTGCAGACACGCTTTTAACTCAGTACTGAGGTCACTGCTGAATTTCACCCTTCAGCCAAAGATTAGACGGGTCTGTAAAACAAACAATAACACAGGTAGTCAACCATGTATATGAGATTAAATGGGCACAGCAGCCCAAAAGCAAGGATGAGAAGACAGGAAGGGACTGGAAAGCTGAACGAATAGAAATGGGGAACCGGAGGTCAAGAAGGGGAGAGTGTTGACACATTGCAGGGTTGGCAACCAATGTCACAAAACAATATGTCTGTTAATTGTTTAATGAGAAGCTAATTCACGCTCTAAACTTTCACCTAAAGCACAATAAAAAAAAAAGTCTAGAAGAGCTAAAAGGTAAAACAGTCCATTGTCCATTGCTATAAATTATGTTGATGAGACATTAAAGTGCACGTATGATTCTCCTCATGCGTGTTGCACAAAATCCATCATCTGCCATGCCAGAAAGGTGTCTTTCCACATCAGAATCAGAAGCGAGAACTTTCCAGAAGGATTTTTGTGACGTGTGTGTGTGTGTGTAGGCAGAGTCCCTGGAGTCCCTGGGTGGTACAGAGGGTTAATGTGCTTGGCCACTGACTGAAAGGTTGGAGGTTTGAGTCCACCCAGAAGTATCTTGAAAGAAAGTCCTGGCTATCTACTTCTGAAAGATCAGCCACTGAAAACCCTATGGAGCACAGTTCTCCTCTGACACACATGGGGTCACCATGAGTCAAAATCAACTCAATGGCAAAAGGTTGGTTGATTGGTAGGTATGTGTGTATATATAATAAATACTTGTCCCTCGAGTTTGCATGTACCTTACTTCGATTTGCACAGTAAACACGTCACTGTTCACTGAAAAATAGTGTGAAAGGTGTGGATCAGGGAAGGCATTTGGGGTAACTGTGAAGGTTGCAGGAAAGCTGTGGTGTTTGCTCCTGTGACTGAAACTAATGCTAATAGTGAATGAGTACTTTTTAGCTACAAAATAAATTGTACCAGGTGGTCACGATCTAGAAAAATGAGACAGTAAATCTGAAAATACTAAGCTTCAGTTCAGTAAAATATTTACTGAGTGCCTAACCTGCATCAGAGACTTGAGAAAATACTGGGATACAAAGAGAAGTCATGGTTTGGCCTCTCAGTAAGACCAATAAGAAAACAGACTAACACAGTTCAGTGTCGTATAGGCCAGGGGCTTTTGAACAGATCATACCTAGTTTGAACCTCTGCTCTTATTTAGTTATGTAGACTTGAGCAATTTGTTTAAATTCTCTAAACCTCAGTTTTTTCAACTATAAAGTTGAGGTAGTAGCAGTTCTTAACCTTGTAGACTGATCGTGAGCGTTAAATGAGGTAATACACAGAGTGCCTGGCACATCAGGAGTGCTCGGTAAAAGTTAGCTGTGGCAGAGGCTGCACCCCAGGGGCAAGGGGAGAAAGTCAGATAACTCAGCCTGCAGCTGGTCCCTGAGCACTTCCAGAGGCCACAGACTGACAGTTACAGCGGTTCTCCCCTTTACCCACCACACACACATACCCTTTTAAATTTGATGTTTATGGAAGTCTCTGTGGAAGTAGTCAGAGGATCCCACCCTCAGTAGGATGTGCGCATCCTTTAAGCATGATCCCATGTAGCACAGGATCAGGGGAGGAAAGGAAAAAGCAGCAATATCATTGTAATCTTCCAGAATTTGTTTGGAGCTTGCTCATATGAAAGATGTTTGCAAGGTATGGGAACATAGCTTTAATTCTTTCTCAGGTACTTAGGGTGGCTGAATTATTTGGAGATTAAAATGGAACCGAAAGATAATTATACTATCAGTTTTAGAAGTGGACAGAGGCCTTAGAAGATCTTAGGGTTAGGTATCGAATATGAATATGAATCCTTTCCTTGTTACACAGGTGTTTATAACTCTGTGGTGACAAGTATTGGTATCTGCAGATCTGTGCCAGATTACTGTGTTCTTTTACACTTCATAATAGTCCATGGTGGTAATAGACTTTATATTTTCATTGCCAGCATCAGCTAAATATTTGGACATGGAATGGTGTGACCCCAGCTAAATATTGTTTATCAGGGACCCACAGTCAGTATTGCCAGGGCTGCTTTCCCCTTCTCAGTGTCTAGAACTTCTCAAGCCTTTCAGACTCTACTGAGGATTTGGGTTTGAGGAAAGACTGGGGAGCAGGGGTAGGTAATGTACATTGCTCCCCAAACAAAGTTGATTGTAGACACATCCTGCAACACTTGTATTTTGCAAAAACAGTTTGGAAAGTCTGGCTTAGAGGAATCAAATCAAAATTATTTTAAAATATTAAAAAATCTCTAGATACAATAAGAGCTAAATTGAACACATAATTGAACAGTTATTATACCATAATGTCACATCTGCAGTGTGCTTCACTAGCTTTTTAAAGACAAAGATTATTACAGATGACTCTTTCATGACACTTGTTTGTGAGTGTGTGTGTATGTGTGTGTGTGTAGTAGTAGTAGTAGGGTTGGGGGGTCAATATCTTTTGTTTTAACTGCATGAGTTTTAAAAAAAGGTTGAAAAAATATATGCAAAAAGAATAAAAGGTTGAAAAAATATATGCAAAAAGAATAAAATAAAATCTACCTGTTCTTCCACCATCAAAGATTCTATTGGTCATTTTACATCTGACCTTCTGTAAACCAACCTACATAAGACTGTGATTCTTGTCTCTTGAAAACAGTTGTGGGAGGAACAGCTGGTCTCAAGTAGGAACTTCCAGAGCACATCGTGGCTGACGCATTTTTGCAAACAGTTTTCTTCTGAGCCTGACCTGGGTAATACTACACCCATCAAAGACCATAGCAAACCAAAACCGGTAAGCACCAGCAGCAGGAAGGCATTATAGGAATCCCACTAGGGGGCCTGCAGGGATTTCTGTGTGTTCCATCCTCTCTGAGCTGCAGGCATGCACCTGCGGACCAGCCCAGAAGTGGGTCAGATGCTCTCGGTCACTCCAGCTGATTTTATTAATGTCTCCTAGCATCTTGTGAATATCACTTCCCAGACACTTGCTAATTCAGAATCTGATGATTTATGATTGCATGGTAAGGAATTCAGGGGACAGTCTGTTATTTTGTGACCACAGAATAGAATCCTGCCTAAGAAAAGAAAATGTCAAACTATTTGCTTTACCTCTGTTGGAAAAAATAAACATTTGGGGGAATTGGTGAAATTATTATGAACAAGTATTATTCTGGATGAGTAAAATTTGTAACTAATGGATTACCCACACAGAAGAGCCTGGTCAGATTCCCGAGAGACCAGATAAGTGCTGAAGGAATTGTCAGGTCAGTGCAGTCCTTTCTCTCATTTTTAAAGACATAAAAAATGCAAGTGACCCATTAGGCCACCAGAAAAATGCCCTCTGAAATAATCCACTCTTATACTTCATTTTAGGATGATACTGTGTTTTAGTAAATTTAATCTGGTATAGAGATTAGTCCAAGAGTAGAACTGACCTAAAGAAACAGAAAATTCTTCTTTCGAAAGGACGAAGTCTGTGAGTTCTACATAAATACAAAGGCAAATGATAACATCAATGACTATTTTAATTGCATCTTTAATCCATAAGGATAGTTCAATGACATTTTAAATTATACTTTTAGAATTGTGGTCACACAGGAGATAAAACTCAGTAACTATTTAATAATGCATAGTAAGATCAACTGTATCCTCTCTTGAGATCACATTTAGGTGGACTGCAAGTAAAAGCCGGGTCCAGAATTTAGACAGCATTTAATCTTCCAGAAGACATTGTTGAGTCTTTCTAAATATAAAGTACCAAGGCCTGTTCCTTTGAGTTGGGTGCCTATTGTCTCTGCTGAATGATTAGTTTCACTGGATTCACAGCTAAGCTATATTCTTCTTCTTCTTCTTCTTCTTCTTCTTTTTTTTTTTTTTTTACTAGAAATTGGATTGTTAGATCAAATTATTCTCTGTACTGGAAGGTTACTAATCAGTTTGGGGAATTTGTGTGACAGATTGGTAACTAATTGCTAATCATTTAACCTGGCTTTACTTAGAGAATACAATATACTTAGGCTGTTTTTGGTGGGAAAAAAATTTCAGGCTAAATTAAAACAATTCCTTCTCTAATTAGGACAGTCGTAGAGGCCACGTGTCCTGTACTGAAATTAGTAGGACACCTCTGTTTCTGCTTCTTGTTGTACCTTCACTGCACACTGTAGATCACTCTTGCATATGAAGGATTCTATTTATATAAGGATGGAAATTCTGTATTGGAGGGCTCATTCTTTTAAGAAGAGCCTAGGAAAGTATGATGATGTCTGGGTTGGCTAAAACTGAAAGGTTAAAATGGGATTCTGGCAGAAAGTAATTTGATCTTAGTTCCCTGAATGCAGGTTTCCATGCAGAACTATGCAAAAGTTTGTGAATAATAAATATGTATCAGCACATGTTTATCGAGACTCACTCCATGCTTGGTACTCACGGGGTGAGCTCTTCATGTGCATCATCTCGGTCAGGCCCCTCACTCAAACCTTTTTAATTAAGTCCTGTCATTATTCCCATTTTAAGGATGAAAAAACTGAGTTCAGAGTGTTCATGTGACTTGGTTAAGGTCCTGCAGCTGTAGTAACTTGCACAGCCAGGCTGGGAACCCTGAGGTGGATGTGGGAGAGAGACAGAACGGAATTATCAGAGAAATATTTGGTTTTAAATTATTTTACAGTTGAAGTTTTTCAAGTGGCATACTTTAAGCTATGGTTTGAATGGGAACTAGAGGACATGCACTTTTGTTTAATAAAGAAATATTTGCCCTGAGCAGGAGACAACATTTTAAAGCTTGTCATTTCATTCCTGGAAAGTATTTGAGGAAAATGACATGGCTCAGCCCTGTCTGCTGACCATTTTGTTGTCTCCTGCTGAGACTTGCCATTTCCATAGCCAGTGGGCTGTACTGAATCAGACAGAAGCAATAGGTCATTAACAGAAATGGAGACTTGGGGCAGCCCGCAGAGGCTGAAAGGGGAGGAGGATTATTTTTTGGCCACATCAACAAAACTGCATTTAATAGAATCTCCATCCAACTACGTCTGGGGGAGTTTAGCCTAATTTTCAGAGAAACTTAAGAAGCTTTAAAAAGCACAAAGTAATTTTTCCCAAAGAGCGTCAAGCCTTACATGAAAATATAGGTGGGAAAGGGTACTGTGCTTGTTTCTGCATGCTGCATTTTCTCCTTTAGTCACACCCATTGAAAAGAACTGTTTAAAATCCATTCACTTGAAAAAAAAATCCAAGTTGTATTTTCCTACTGACACCCACATTAACCTTTAGGTCTTTCACTCATACTGTTAATCCAAAGGGAGATTATATTATTTATTTCAGTCAATACTAAATTATTAGATTTTGTCTCTGCGATCCTTGGAGATTCTTCTGGATTATTGTAATTGTGAGGTGGAGTTGTGAGGGGGCAGGTTTTGCCACTGAGATCACTGCCCATTATTTTTGTAGTTCGTGAGGCTACTCATCTTAGAAAATATGTATAGCCAACCTCTTAAATATTAGCCAATTTAGCCGGGGAAGGAAAAATGCAGAACCCGTTTATTGACATTCAACAAGTATTCCTAGATAGCTTGCTATATACAAGGCACACCAAATGTGGCTTTGGGGTATATGCTGTTCCTTCTCTCAAGGAATTTATAATACATTTTTGTATCATAACCTGGAATGAAAGGTGCAGATCTGGGGCCATGATCTAAAATCCCAATGATTGCATTTACAAGTGAATAAATTTAGGAAATAGGATACTATTTTAAGGGCCAGTTATTATTCATGCAAGCAGCCCTGGTGGCACAGTGATTAAGTGCACAGCTGATACCTGAAAGGTCAGTGGTTCGAACCTACCAGCTACTCCGTGGGAGAAAGATGCGGCAGTCTGTTCTTGTAAACATTTACAGCCTTGAAAGCCCTATGGGGCAGTCCTACTCTGTCCTGTAGGGTTGCTATGAGTTGGAACTGATTCGATGGCAATGGGTTTGGGTTTTGGTATCATTCATAAAATATAAATAAACATAGATTTAAATATTCTCCCATTTAGGTATACATGAACATATCGATGTGAGTTTTTTTTTTTTTGGGGGGGGGGGGATCCAAAATGTTTGCATACATGTCTTATGTCACCAGTAATACTAGAGAGTATGCAGCTTGAAGATGGGAGTTGTGTCTTGTTCGTCTTTGTCTTCCACAGTGTCATGCTCTGAGTAGGTGCTCAATACGTTTGTAGAATTGACTTGAATTTGTGTAGACAGTGCATGTAACTTCTAACAGATTGATCATTAATTATCTCTTTTGTTTGGGGCAGAATTATTAAGAAGTCAGTAATACTAAATGATTCCAAGGTATATTCTTATCACTTGAAAAAGACATTTACATGCTGGGCTCCTACTAGGGTTAATGCATTATGCACCCAAGTCCCCATGCACCAACGTGAGAATGTCCTTCTCAGCCAAGAGGTCATTAAAGAAAACACAGTCCCATCATAATGTTATTTTCCCCTTAATTTTCTGATTACTTACATTTCGTTTGGTCCTAATTATGAATACCTTTAATTGCTTTATCACAGTGATGATTAACTGTGCCCAAGTCAAGCCCCTTTGAAAGAGAGGACAGTTCTTTCTAACAGCTTTGCATGAATGCACTTAGGAAGAATATTAAACAAAGGAAGAAACGTTTTCCAAATTCCAGGAAGCTGGTCAGCCCTCCTAGATTTTTAGTGAATGTCTTTCTAAAAAACTTAGGGGTGACTTTCATACTTGGGTTTTTCAGAACTCAAAAACCTTGATCTTCTTACTGTTTCTTTTCTCAACGTGTTATAATCTGCTGTATTTACATGAATCATTCTGCCAGAAGACATTATTGGAAATAAAATACAAGCCAGCTCTTCTCTAGAGTAGAATAGATAGACAGACAGACTTTGAGATCCATATAAGATCACAGAAAGAGTATATGGTGGTGTTTGCCTTTGTTATTTTCTGTTTGTGAGTATAAAATAGCAATTGTTGGGATTTTTCATGTTTTATAAATTACAAAATTTAAAACACCAATTATAAATGATTCTTTGCTAAAATGTTTGGTAGCAATCAGCTTCATTTTAAGTAACTTGTAACAGCTAATTTTTGAATGAAGGTGCTACCTTAAGCTACAAAAGAAACCCGAGAGTGTATTTTAATTCCATATTTTTATTCAAATTTCATAAAATGGACAATTTTTAATTTTAGTTTGAGATGAAACCATCTTATTTAAACTCAATATGCAGTATTATTTTAGTGTTTGTGTTTTTAAAAGAACAATCCCATTGTACAATCTTTATATAAATCCTCAGTCCATTTTATGTTCTCAGAAATACTGCTGTATGCATCATAGTGACATCTATCATCCAAGCATCTAATTAATGGAGCTCATATCAGTAAAACAGCTCATTTGTCCCACTTCCTCCCCAATTGAGCCATGGCCCATGTATTGGGGATCAGGATGGAGACCCTGTTTGTCCCTTGGTAGGGGGTAGGCTTGGCCTGGAGAGGAAGAAGGGTCTTTGCTCTGGGAAAGCTGGCACAAATGAGCAGGAGGACACATCATTGTCAATTTATTATCAAGCTAGCCTTTCTCCCTTGAGGAAGGCTTTAGCATTTTAAATCTATGATTCACACTTGCCAAGCATTTCTTTTTCTCGTTTTGTTGCTCCCAATTGGAAGGGGAAGTGCATCCAGTGGCTTATTTGCAAAGGAGCAAGTGAAGAGAGGTGATGTGTAGATTGAGGTCTTCCTTGCTTTTTTCCCCGGGTAGGTGCCTGTGACACACAGCTGTTCCAACACTGTGGGGAAACTACGGTGGAATCAGAGAAGCACTCACACAGTGTATCTGCCATGGTGCGTTTTCTTTTCATGCTAATTTTTCCCTGCTGGAAACTTGGTGCAGATAAATACCAGTTACCCATACCTGTTTTAGATACTATTGAATCCTATGATTCTAATCAATGAAGCTTAAAAAAAAAAAATTAATAATATAGCGTCACTATGAGTCAGAATTGACTCAATGGCAATGGGTTTGGAGCTCTGGTAGCACAGTGGGTAAGAGCTTGGCTGCTAACTAAAGGTTCAGCAGTTTGAATCCACCAGCCGTTCCTTGGAAACCCTATGGGGCAGTTCTAGTCTGTCCTGTAGGGTCGTTATGAGTCAGAATCAACTAGACTCGACGGCAGTGGATTTGGTTTTTTTGCACTCTATTTCTAATCAGTGGAATTTAAAAAAAAAATGTTAATAATTAAAAATTGAAGAAATAGCACCAATATTTTTTTAAAGTTTCCCTTAATAAATTTATCCCTTTTGGTACCCAAAGCTAGTGAAACAGGTAAGTTCATCGTGTGCTACAGTGTAAGGTGATTTTCTGGCTTATTGTTCCCAAATACACTGAAGTCTAGGCAGTGCCAGTGAACACAACAGGGTGGCAGCAGACTGACCCCCAGCAGAGGAACAGTCAGGTCTAGCAGAACGTTCAGCTGTGGGGCCAGGAAAGAAAAGCTGACATCCAGATGCCAGTGCTTTGGAAATCTTATCTGTTGTTACACATATGGGTCCTGCATCTGTTCAGGTTATGCCAGCAGTCAGCTTCCAAACTGACACAGCTACCAGGGTATGAGCAGGCTGAGGCATGGCTCTATGTCTGGGTCTCTCTGCTAAGACAGCTGTCAAAAGTGGTGATGCTAGCCTTATGAAAGCTTATTTTTGGAGGACCAATCTGCACTCTGAGTGATAGGTTTTGAGCACCCACAATGATTTGTTTTCTGAATGGCCATTGTAGGAGGAAGATGGTGTTGGTGAAAACTGTGCATGCACCAATACATATGTGTATATGCACAGGAGCACACATATACTGTATTTGTACGCAAATAATGTACACCTTCTATGTTTGTTTGCCAACCGCACCTTCCCCCCAGTGAGGTATTTTTGTAAGCGCAGCTATGCCTTTTTTTTTTAACATGTTGCTGTCAAAAAAATTAGCATAGCATGCTTAACAAAAATACCTTGCAGAAGGAGGGTGCAGTTGGCAAACAAATGTAGAAGGCACGCATTATTTGCTTAAAAATACAGTAATTGTAATTTTTTTTTTGGCCAATCTAAGAGCGCTCTAGGAAGGTTAGGACTAATTGATTTTTGACAATGATTTGAATCAATGCATGGTGAGTAAACTCTTCATGTATATATTCTATCATAGGAATTTAGTTAACAAATATAGTAGTGTCAATAATTGGTTTTCCTCCCTTTTATGTGAAAAAAGGGAGGGAGGAATTAGAATAGAGACTCAAGTTTGTGAAATGAATTTTGCTTTCAGTAAGTACTTTCTTATCATATCTTCATGACCCCAATAGCAAGCTGAATGACTCAACTTGAAGGAGTCAGCTTTTCATTGCTTTCATTCTCTAAAATCCTTCTTAAGAAGAAAAAAGGATAGGTTTAACTCGTTACTGTCTCAGGTTAATACCTTGAAGAATGACTACTGGGTAGATGTATACGTTGGGGCCGAGTTAATATAAACCAGTTGTCCTTGAGTCGTTTCCAGCTCATGGCAACCCATGTATGTTGGAGTAGCACTGTGCTCAATAGGGATTTCAATGGCTGATCTTTTGGAAGCAGATGGCCAGGACTTTCTTCAAAGCATCTCTGGATGGACTCAAACTTCTAACTTTTCCCCTAGCAACTGAGTACATTAACCATTTGCATCACCTAGGGACTCCCCAGTTTATATAGCTACTTTCAATTTCAACCATTTGTTTATATAACCTTCTATCTTTATTGAAATTATTAGTTCCTGATGGGTAACTGGTTACGTATAGGAGAAAAGAATTGTGGTATTTGTTCATCTTTTTCTTTTTTTTTTCCCCCCCTCTGTTTTACCAACAGCTTTGGAGGCTTTTAACTTTCTACTCCTTTATTATTATGATAACTTACCATTTAAGTTACAAAAACATTTATTTAGTTTTAAGTATTGTTATGAAAGTACACAGATTTTGTAAGATAACAAGTAACAGTGCTTGACATTAATGAGAATCAGATGGGCATCCTCACATGCTGTTCATAACTGCATACTCCAATTTCTCTTTTGCATCTAGATAATCTAGTGTAGAAAGAATGTAAGTTTAAAATTAATGCCATTTCTAGATCATTCTAAAATGTATTCTGTCAGTCTTGTCTGTGGTCAGGGCTTTAGTATTCCTGTTGATCTAATGTGCAGCTACAGTTGATTTAGTCCAACCCTTTGATCTTAGCATCGAGGCATTTGCATTGAAGTGAAGGAGCCAACATGGAGTCAAGACTTCAAATCACCTTCATTCCAGGCTAGGACAGGGGCTTTGGTTTCATAATTTTAACTTTGACACAGCCGAAAGTTTCACACATTATATTTACCTTTTGTACCAAGAATTTGGTCTTTCCTATGTCACACAAATAATGGTAATTTTAAGCTACCTCAAGATTGTGTGGCCAGGAATATCCTGCCTTGAGGGGGAATGGTTGGTCCGGCTCCAATGAAAACAGCTTGGATGTTTGAGGTTGGGTGCAGGTAGAACTGAGCTCTAGTGGAGAAAAGTATATTCTCTCCTCTAACTCTACCTCCCACGCTGGCAACATTCAGAAGCCCGGAGCTTACCTAGGGAGAACCTCTGTGCTGCTGATCAGCCACAGTATTTGACCATCTACTTGTCTGGCCTAAATTCCTGATAATTGATGGGGAGATTCACCTGGGATATTACATGCTCTGCAAGGGGCCATCAGTGCAGGTGCCTGTCCCCCTTCAGCTCATGCAGCCAGGTTTCAAAGTTTAACAGTCTATGGGCTGCCTGCATTTATCCCCAAATCCTACAGAGAGGATGGGAGAAGAATGGAAGAGCTGTGGAAAGGAACAATGCCAGGGTGGATTCCCTAGTCCCCAGGGTGACAGAGGCTGGAGTGATAGTGGGTCTCATATCCTAAGGGCAGGCCTCTCAATGAGGTGGTTGATTGTTCATCACTCCCTAATTTGCGTATGATTTCATCAGCTATGCATTTATTTAATTATTTGCTAAGTCCAGGTTCCTGCGATTAGTTGCTACAAACACCAAGAAGTAGCTATAGTTCCTTCACATTCAGATGGAAGGTTTCACATTCAGGCTAAGGAGACAGCTATATAAGTAAGTAATTATATGTAATTAGATATAGAATAATTAAATGTGATAAAATCTACTAAGAGCAAAACTAGAGTCATGGAAGATACAAAGAGTGAAGGAGCCCTGAGGGAGAATTCTGCCTTGTCAAGTCAGAGAAGCTGTCCTAGGCAGTGTGATCCTAGAGCAGGACAATGGTAGATGAGTGTGATTTTACCAAGTGGAGAAGGATGGAAAGACACTCCAGGTGGAGAGAATAGCATGACCAAATGCTCAGGACTTTGCAAAGATGTAGAAAGTAGTCCTCTGTGGATACCGCGTGGGACTATAGAGAAGACAGTGTTGGATTCATTTTGATTCAGAAGGCATTTAGTGAGTGCTTATTTTGTGCCACACAGAGCTGGGTTCTGGGGATATTAATGAATAAGATAGCCACTGCTTCAAGGAACATGAAGTTTTATAGGGGAGGCAGATGTTCATATGGATGATTTCAGCATGGTTGGTAAACAGGGGCAAGGAATGAGTTTAGATAGACTATTAGGTTGAGACCCAATGCCAGTGCTTAGGGTTGTTTGGACTTGACCCTGAGGCAGTGGAGAGCCATGAACAGTTTTGTATCTGGAGATATGATTGAGATCTCTGTGGGAGATGAATAAGGGAGATAAAAGAAAGTAGTGATAAAACAAACAAGCAATGATGGTGATTGTCTCAGGGAAAGGTGATGAGGCTTGAACTGGAGGGTGATATTGACATGGTAATTTAGGAGAGGGAACTGAAAGATGTTTCAAAAAATCTTATTCATCTTAATCCTCTTTTACAGATTGGGAAATAGAGACTTAGAAAAGTTAAGTAACTTGTTCAAATTCATCAAGGTGGAAAGCTGGAATTTGAGTCCAGACAACCTGATCTGGAACTTAGGCTCTACAGCAGTGGATCAGAGGATGGGCTTTCAAGTTTTAAACCTGGAGATTTTAATCGTATCTATTTTATAGGAGTTATATGAGAATTAAATAACATAATCCCTGTAAAGCACCATGCCTGGCAAATAGTAAGGACTGCATAACTGATGCCTTTTGTTACGATTTACATCATAATTGTAACACTGTCCCAACACTTTGCCCCTCATCTCACCTTTTATGACAAGCACCACTTCTGGTTATGCTGTAGGCTCTTACGCTTCACAGAGCTAATGAAAAGGCACAGTTCCTAGGAAGGGCACTGCAGGTATTTGATCCTTAAAAAGACAGATATCTTGGTATTGTGCAAGATATATAACACACTCTTGGCAAGACTTTGTAAGGAGGTAAATAACAATGATAACACTTTAAAACAAGTAAGTGGTTGTTATTAATTCATTTAGAAAATAAGAATGTGAGTCATTTGGAACAAATGTGACAAAAATATTCTACCATGGGTACTTTGTTTTAGGAGTTAATCTATGTCTCCTTTAAAGTATTTTTAATGATGACAAAGTCATTTGTCTTAAGATACCTTTGGAACCAGCATTGGCATAGGAAAAACAGTATAATACGCTGGCCTCCCTAATCACCCTAAAAATATTTATGTTATTAGAAAAGGAACTACATATTAAGTTTATGTTCAACTTCGTAAGTGAAAGAACTGGATACTTCATTTCTATTCCCTCCCTCAGCATAGTCATTTACAAAGTTAGGCTAATGCAGCTCTCGTATCTTGTGACGCTTGAGTGAATTTCCAAAAAAAAAACCCACTGCCGTCGAGTCGATTCCGACTCACAGAGACCCTTTAGGACAGAGTAGAACTGCCCTGTAGGGTTTCCAAGGAGCGGCTGGTGGATTCGAACTGTTAGCAGCCAGGCTCTTAACCACTATGCCACCAGGGCTAGCAGGGACTAAATTTTTATTTATCCAATAAATATTAGGATGAAATAAAGATGAAACAAAGAGGCTAAATTTATCTTGACTGTTCTTCAACCTGAAAAAATAAGCTTAGTAATTTGTTTTTGATTTAATTTTAGAGCTAAAACTTGATTCACTATATTTTATAAAATATAACACTTTTTCTCTTTTTTTTTAAACCAAAAAGCAAATAATTTTTGAGTGAAGCATGCTATTTACTCTCTTTATGTATGTTCATACTAAGTGCTGGTACAATTCCATTATGTTTTGACTTGAACATTAAATATTACCTTGAATATATACTTCCCAGCAGTCGCATTCTGATAGTGACATATTGTACTGTTTGAAGGGTGTCATATGGTCATCTGTCAGCCGAATGTTCCATGGAAAGAATTTTATTCTTCAGATGTCATCTAGAGTGCCTCATGTTAAAAAAAAGAGAAATATAACAGTATTCACAGAATCTGGATGCGAGAAAATTAGAGATGGGTAGAACTGAGTTAAGGTTAGCAGAAAGGGATTAGTCCATTATGAATATGACTGCTAAAAGATGATCAGTTGTTATATTTTGAATATTTTTAATTTTATATGATTGTATGTTATAGCAGGAAAAAGCATGCTTCCTTTTAGAACTTGTGGTACCTGTTTTTCCATGTCTTTCGCCATGCAGACAAGGATGCAAACAGAATTCCTGGTAGCAATGGGGTAGAAAGAGTGCCACCTCCCTACTAAAGATAGCAGAGAAAAACTTAGGAGATAAAAGCTTACTCTATCACAGCTTAGAGTGATAGAGAAAAGAACGTGTTCTTGCTTCAGAATAACTTAGCAGTCAATATTTCTATCAGCAGTATTTCTTTCAGTGGGCATTAAGGTGCTGGCCCTTATCCAAAGACACCTCATCCCCCTATTACATTATAGATCTGATCCAGCTGTGGCTGCCTCTATAGAGAGTGATGAGGGCAGGTCTAATACCTGCCAATTTGTAGGGTGTGCTGTACCAAGTATGTAGACAATGGATGTTCCCCTCTAAATGCATTTTCCTTCTCCTTAATCTTTGCCTGGGAAATACCTAGACTTTTATGGATGCTGTTCTGTTCTCATTTTTAAAATGTGGGAGAAAAGTATGTATCTATGTTTCTATGTTACATTGCATTTTTAGGATCTGGAATCTATATGTACACTAAAGAGTATACACTAAAGAGTGTTGAAGCCTTTTTTCTTAATGTATCATTGCATTTCATTCCTATAATGTCTCAAATTAAAATAATTATATATTTCCCACCTCATCTTTTGCAATTTAATTAAACTGGTAGTTCTTTTTCTTAAAATAATTATCTAAAAAGGCACTCTTGTATGTCCTGTACTTTCTTTTACAAATGTGCACCTTGGAACATTTGAAGATTTTGCTCTTCAGCTATCCCTACCATTTATACTGTGTGTCCCTTTGAACTACTTAATATCTACCAAGGTAACAATAGGGGGAATGTTATGGCATAGAAGTATGAAACATCATAATACCAAAGCAAACATCAAATATTAAGAGACAAGAGTAGGCATTTAAACAGAGGGAAAATGGAAGTCCATGTTTTCTGACCCATATCTTTATTCTTTACCAACATACTAACTTTAATTCAGGTTCCTTCTATCTCAAAGGACTCTTCTTAGTTTTGATTGAGAGACAAGGAAGATAGAAATAAAGATGGAGAGAGAGAGAGAAGCATGATATTTTTTCAGGGATGAGAGGACATTGTGCTAAACTTTTTATGGTCAGATAGAGAAAGCACAAAGTGAGGCCATTGATAATACCTTTGCAGTTAATCCTACACGATGCCATGTTATTTATTCTTCTTGGCTCTTCCAAAACTTCAGAGAAATGTTCACTCTTGGGTATACTGATGGCAGCAAGACGTCTTGGATGAAACTCCCAGATATACTTTATCCCAAGCATGTTGCTACTTTTAGGTGCTGTCAAGTGTTTCTGACTCATAGTGACCCTATGTACAATAGAACGATAACACTGCCCAGTCCTGTGTCATCCTCACAATCCTTGGTATGCTTGAGCCCTTCGTTATAAACACTGTGTCATCTCATCTTGTCAAAGGTATTCTTCTCTTTCTCTAACCCTCTACTTTACCAAACGTGATAACTGGTCCCTCCTGATAACATGCCCAAAGTACATGAGACAAAATCTCCCTATCCTCACTTCTAAGGAGTATTCTGGCTGTACTTCTTCCAAGACAGATTTACTCATCCTCTTGGCAGTCCATGGTATATTCAGTATTCTTCGCCAACACCATAATTCAGCTGCATGAATTCTTCAATCTTTCCTGTTCATTGTCCAGCTTTTGCATGCATATGATGCAGTTGAAAATACCACGGCTTGGGTCAGGTGCACCTGAGTCTTCAAAGTGTCATCTTCTAAAGAGGTCTTTTGCAGCAGATTTGCCCAACACAATGCATTGTTTTATTTCTTGACTGCTGCTTTCATGGATGTTGAGTGTGGATCCAAGTAATATGAAATCCTTGACAACTTCAGTCTTTTCTCCATTTATCATGATATTGCTTATTGGTCCAGTTGTAAGGATTTCTGTTTTCTTTATACTGAAGTGTAATCCATACCTGAAGGCTGTAGTCGTTGATCTTCATCAGTGCTTCAAGTCCTCTTGGCTTTCATCAAGACAGGGTTGTATCATCTGCATATTGCAGGTTGTTAATGAGTCTGCCTCCAATTCTAATGCTGAATTCTTCTTCATACAGTCTAGTTACTTGGATTATTTGCTCAGCACACAGATTGAATAAGTATGGGGAAATGATACAACCCTGACGCAGACCTTTCCTGATTTTAAATCATGCATTTTCCCCTTGTTCTGTTTGAACAACTTCCTCTTGGTCTATGTACGGGTTCCACATGAGCACAATTAAGTTTTCTGGAATTCCCATATTTCTCAGTGTTATCCATAATTAGTTGTGATCCACAAAGTTGAATGCCTTTTCATAGTCAGTAAAACACAGGTAAACTTCTTTCCATTATTCTCTGCTTACAGCCAAGATCCATCTGACATCAGCAATGATATCCCTCGTTCCACTTCCTCTTCTGAATGCAGATTGAATTTCTGGCAGCTGCCTGTAGGTGTACTGCTGCAACCACTTTTGCATTATCTTCAGCAAAATTTTACTTGCAGTTAAAAAATGGCTAATTGAATTTCAAATGAATAAGAGAATAGTTGTGATGAAGGTGACCCATTTAGTGAATGAAAACGTTTCCTATTAAGCCAGCAATTGAAACATTTCTAGAGCTTGATTTTCAGATTAAGGTTGACAGTTTCAGTTTAAGGAAGACAAGTTAAAATGATTAAAATTCTTATAAGATTATAAATTTATTGTGAATGTTAGTTTGAGTAATGGAATAGGATTATCTCAGTAGTTAAATGACATCCAGGTAATAATCCTTCTCGTCACATATTCTACTTTGTACAGAAGTAAAAAACAAGTTCATTTTTTCTACTCTTCAAATTGCCCCTGGTTTACAATATATACTTATTAAACAAATATAAACTAGAGGGGAAAGGGAGATACTAATATTTATCGAGCATTTATCAGATGCTATATAACTGAGTTCTTAAGATTCACAACCACTCAATGAAATAACTATTATCATTCCCATTTTATAGATAAGGAAAAAAGGGCCAAGATCACTTAGCTAGTAAATGATAAAGATAGGGTCTGCATGCCAGTGACTATGCTTTGTTTTTATAGAGAAATTTTAATATAATCAAAATGATGCAATAATAATTTAAGAATAAAAGTACTGGAACCCAAGGTTGAGTAAGGATATTGTTGATGTGATGTGAGATTGTTAACCATTGTCATAGGGCAACATTTGTAGTAACTGTTAAATGAGAAACTACTTTGTTCTGTAAGCCTTCCTCTTCAGTGAGAATAACAGCACAACTGGAAGAGCGTAGTCAATGTCACTGAACTGTGTATGTAGAAATTTTTGAAACGATGTTTATCTTTGGCTATGTGTATTTTCACCAAAAAAAAAAAGGTTGAGAAGTTAGAGGGTTAATATGTTGTGGGGTTGTTAACCAATGTCATAAAACAACATGTGTACTACTGTTTCATGAGAAACTATTTTTCTGTAAGCCTTCACCTGAAGTACAATAAAATATTAAAAGAAAATTAAAAAAAAAAACAAAAAAACAATAAAAGTACTGAAGCTCAGAGCTGAACTAAGAATTTATCAGTATAAGACCTGTATTAATATCATCTGTTCTTTTTTTGAAACTATAAGAACATTCTTTTATGTTTTATTATGACTATTTCTGTTTCAAAAGGGTCTGGAAGCCTGGAAAGCCACTAGAAGCTAACAGATGAAATTATGTTTTTGCATTTTACGTTTTCGTATTACATTTTACCACTCATGTTATCCTGTTCTCTACCTTACTTCCAGTCTTCTGCCAATTGACTTCTACCTTCTTCTACCCCATCTTTTTTCCTTTCTCTCCTACCCCATGTCTTCTCAAGTCATAAAATGTGAACTTGGAATCACCAAGGTTAACAGCAGAAAATGATCCTATCAGTCTCATGGCCCTGGTGGTGGGTTGTGATTTGCTGAGCATCTGTAAGATGAACTCTTACCTTAGATGCAAAATCCACTTCCACTGAATCCTCCTTTGTGATATTGATAAGAAATTTCCCTTTCTCAAAAACATATTGTTCACCTATTTTCTCAAAGTAAATACATTTATTTTGTTACTTTATACTAAATAATATGACAATATTATGTATGTGCTGAGAGAAGTGGGAGAGTAATGGCTAATGTTTGCCAATTAACAGCTCATTAATAAAGTAGCCTATGTCAAGATGTTTTACTTAATTTGGCCATTGTTAACTGATGACTTCATTAGCCCATCAAAATGGTATCTGTAGAGCTGGTGTTGCTTTACTTGCTAATAGTTAAAAAAGGAGGAGGATGGACTCCTTATGAAGACAGCTAAATAAAGGAATAAGGGTGTACAGCAAAGACAGATGCCACTATTTTGCATTTCTCTGGGTAGACTATGGGTAGAGGATAGACACTGTCTATCACTGTGCACCCAGTATGGAGTCCCTGGGTGGCTCATACAGTTAAGCACTCAACTATTAGCCAAAAGGGTGGTGGTTGAAACCTACCCAGAAGCACCTCAGAAGACAGGCCTGGCAATCTGCTTCCTAAAGGTCACTGCTTTGAAAGGCCTATGAAGCAGGTCTACTCTGCATACAGGGGGTCACCATGAGATGGAATCGACTCTACAGCAACAACAGCCTGCACTCTATGGGTAATGCACGTTCTACTGAAATGTTTGCTCCATTTCTGAGGTCCAGTGCCTTCTGTTCCAGGTTTTTCCACTTCATCTAACTGGTACCACTTACATGAATTTTAAGCATCTACTTCTCCTTCACTGATTCAGAAAGGGAGGGGGGGCTTTATTTACGCGTGTAACAAACTGAAATAAAGTTAATTTTCAGGGTTGCAGCTGAATTATTAGAGATTACTGTGTTATAAATGGCAAAAGAAGGTTCCCTTGCCTATGTGGTAATGCTGTCAGGGGCCCTGCGACTCTTGGCTCAGTTCATGATGTATTATACTGCTAGCATTTCAGTGCTCTCAGGGGATCTCTGGTCCTACCATAAGGTCAAGAGTTAACTACTTGTATTTTAGCTGTGTACTGCTGTCAATACTGCTCCTATGGAAACCTCACTTGACGTCATTTTTGAATCTTTGTGACTGTAGTCAAGCTTTAGTAAAAGTCAATAAGAACATTAGACTGTTGTCTATATTATTACTTGCCACTTCCTGCCAGCATCTACCAATTCATTAGCAGCGAGTTTTGGAACTCTCGCTTGATTATTTATGCAGTCAATAGCAAGGCTTGTCTGCATTCATAATTGTTTGATTTTATGGCCTCTTCTTTAAACAAACATTGTCTATGGTAATGTGATGCCCTGATGGATGGGAAAGGTTTTGTCTGTGAATATCATTTAGATAATTAAAAATGACAGATGAAATCGCCCGCTGTCTTGACCTGTACTTTGTTCCCTCAGTGATGCTGAAGAGATGCTGATTGCTGTCAATCAAAACCCATTGGAGGTTTGTAAATTCTGGCTGCTGTGAACTCTGACCCCCACTGTTGATCTGAAATAGATAATAACCTTGAAATTCTATTAGAATTTAAAAACAGTTTTACTAAAGGGGCAGAGTATATATTTCTTTTCCTCTAGAACACAGTTACTTAATGTCATTTTTTGCAGGATCCAGAAATAAAGGAAACTATAGTGTTTAGCAAAGCTTAATGTAACATAACAAATCAGAGCAAAGATTTTACTCTATAATCCCAAATTCCTGATTAGGATTCCTATCCTCTTGCTTGTTCTCTTCAGCAAAATTTAAGGTTTTGCCGTTTCATGGCTGTTGATGGTTTGAATTTCTTTTCGCTACTTTTTAATAATTATATAGTTAAAGGAATTATTTTCATGCTAGCATGATCTTTATTTTTCCGTATTTATCCTATAAATTTTTTGACTGTTATTTTTCCCAAGCCAAAGGAAATAACACAACTAGACTTGCAAAGATAGAAGAGTTCTCAGGCCAATGTTTATGCCTGAAGTTCTCAACAAACATCATCAAAACCTTAGGTCAAGAGATCAGATTGATAAATATATTTGCCTTGCAAATTGTTCTCTATTGTTACCCAGACACTTAAAATATATTCAGACACCTCATTGGTATTTAAAGTATGAATGTAGGTAAGTGGTGGTGGGAGAACACTCATATTTATCAATATCAGAATCATCAAACTAGCCAACAGCAAAAAATCGTCAACAAATTCTGTGTTTTTATAAAATTATAACAATTAGACTTTGACAGTTTCTAGTGCATTTGTTGTAGCAAAAGTATGAAATAGCAGAAGCAGTGCAGTAAGACAATTGTAAATAGCAGAGATCTTTTAAAAGGTAATTGAAGTAATGTTGATTTTTCTACTAGAGAAACTTCTTCAGAGAGTTTAATGAGTTTGTGAAGGGTCATATGAAGAGTTATTTCATTGTTTAGCATTTTGCAATCAGCAGATACTTTAAAATATTAGTTCGTCAGTGCTCTGTGACAATGGAAAACAAATATTATCATTTATATTTGGTAGTAAATCAAAGTATTAGAAAGATAACTGTTATCTTAATTTTGAAAGTATTTATCTAGAATGAACCATTACCCACATAAGGCTAAAACTACTTTATAGTTGTTTTTATTTTTTACCTTAGCAAATGAATTCTCTGTAAACATTACAACTTGAGATAAATTTATAATTGCCTGATAAAAACCAGCTAATATAATAAATATAAATGTATATTTATATATATTTTAAATCTGTCCTTTAAAGCCCAGCCCAATTCTACTTTTTTAGTAACGCTTTCCTTGGTCCTCCAAGTCTCCTGGCATGTCCTATTTCTCTGATTCTCTGATATTTTGGCATTTATTATTTATTGACTTATTCTTTATTCACTTAATCAATCATTCTTTTTCTATTCATTAAACAAGCATTCATTCAATACCCTTTAGGTACCAGCAGCTTTTGATAGTACTTACTATTCTGAGTTTTCTACTTATCTCCACAATTATAAGCAAATGGACTTGAAGGCCCAGTGTTGCCTTCACAAACTGGGTGCTCCTAAGCCTGGATGAGTGTTTTTGTCTTAAGTGGATTTGCCCCTGCAGGTACTCAGGAAGCATCTAGTTACTTCACTTAGGTGTTGTGCAAATGAGGGGTAAGGAGAGAATAGTGAAGACTCTATGAACTTTGTTGAGACAACTACTAGCTAGTAAATTACTTTTTACCCAGATTCTTGGACTCTCTGGCGATGTTTATAATGAAGGTTGAATCAGAGCATCACAGCCATTGCTGGATCAAGAACAAGGCAACTCAATTCTCAGGTTTTGACCTTAAAGTCTTCTCCTTCCTTGTGCCTTTGACATAGTCCCATTTGATTTAAGGGCAAGAGTGTAGTCTCAGTTTTCCTTGACCCTGAGCAGGGTGGAGGGTTTAAGGTGTGTGATTTCAGTTCAGGGAAAATACCTTGATTTTATTAATTTGACTGTGTATTCTATAGAATTCTCTGTTGGCTCCTAGACCCATTAAGTTTTATATGGCTGAACTGTTGTTTGTTGCAGGATTAATTCACTCCACCTCAGCTAATATGTTAAGCTTGTTTCACGAGGAGACAAAATCATTTAGCTGTTAAAAAATCCTCACTTTTCCTGGCTATTCTATTTCTTCTTCCGTTCTCTGATACCACATTCTCAAATCATGTGCAGTATCCTAAATATTAAATTTCTTGGTAGGAGAATTTTGTGCACATTTTATCCAATTTCTTCTTGTACTTTTTATTATACTTAAGACCCAAGTGAAAGACTTTCAGCTGAACTTATTACCTTATATTTACTATAGATGGGTACATGCGTGTATTACATCTGCCCATAAAAACTGTCTCTAGTCTGATACTGCATGCACAAATGCCTTATTTATGAGAATTTTATAACATACAAACATGTCCCATTATCAGTTACTCCATAGTGACCTTATTTTTAGGCTTAAGACTTTCATTCTGTCATATGATGTGAACAGAAATAACAAACGGTGGTGTTACAACAGGTTTTCACATTACAAAAGGAGTATCTATCAAATCTGTAGAGAATGGTGAGCTTGGCACTGCGCTGAGAAGAAGGTGCTTTCTTGCTCTTGACTTGTAAAAATCAATTATAATATCGATATGTAAGAGGCCAGTTTTGGCCAAATTCATGCCAATTACAGATCGAAATCCTGCTGCTGAGAGGATTATAATTGCAGCTCCTCAAAAAGATTCTGTTTCCGCCAGTATTTGTTAAGTACTTACTAAGCCACAATACAAGGCATTTTCAAATCAACATTATCTCATTTTTTTCTGTGTTGAAGATAATTATTATTCCCAATATTTATATGGAGAAACTGAAGTTCAGAGAACCTATAAATTGGCCCCAAATCCCACAGCTGCCAAACAGCAGAGGTGAAATTGTGTCTTTAATTTTCTGAATCTAAATCCTATGTTCTTTATGTTATACAACACACTATTCTGGGTGACTCTATTGTATCAGTGCTTTATTCTAATTAGTCATTTGCATGAGGTTAATAATAATTTATTATTGTTGCTAATAATTGCCACTCTGTATGCCAAGTTTTGTGTTAAGTGTCCTAACCTTATTTCAATTGGTGGTTTCTTCTAAGAAACTTACCCATTGCCACAGAGTCTATTCTGCCTCATAGCAACCCTATAGGACAGAGTAGAACTGCCCCCATAGAGTTCCCAAGGAGCAGCTGGTGGATTCGAACTGCCAACCTTTTTGTTAGCGGCTGAGCTCTTAACCACTGTGCCACCAGAGTTTCTACTCCAAGAAATTTAGGAGACAGATATTACTACCTACATTTAGAGATGAGAAAACTGATGTTTAAAGATTAAGTAACTCATCCAAACTGTGAAGTGATCCAGCCGGAATTCAAAGCTAGCTCTGCCTCTGTCCAGAGCTCGTGTTTTTTACCATTATACTCCAAGCAGCAGGCTGTATACAGCAGAGCAAACACTTCATCAGATGGGTTTTATGCTGATCTAAGAGGATCCAGTCTATACAGATCAAAAATAGACACACAGGTCTTCTGGTTATTAAACTGAATTCAGTCCATTTGGGGGTAATTTTTGTTTGGCTTCATTTTACCAAGTTCAGCCAAACGGATTTATATGAAGCCTCCAATTATCTTTTGAGTATGCCTATGCCAAAAATCTTGTTAGTGAAACATTCTTTTCATTTCTCCCTCTCGGGGAGGGATGATTAAGAAAAATCAAGTTGTAGTGGCAGCTGTGTCTCGAAGAGAAGGTTTTTCCTATTTGATTATCCAGTTCACAGTGCTCAGAGAAGAGTCTAATTTTCCAAAGATTAATAATATTAGAGAAGGTGAAATGAGGGAAACAGCATGTCAGTTCTATGCAGAGCCCCAGTCAAACCACACTGCCCAATTCCCCTCTGCTATTGGGAAGATAATTACTGAACTTTTGTTCCTAGCAAGTAAATGAATTTTGAATGCTCTGTATATTTAATTATCCAAGACTGAGCCTTTGTTATTTTCCTTTTTAGGGGGGGAAAAAAAAAGTTCAGGTAATCCCCAGTGGTATATTCTGTGCACTAATTACTTCCCCAAATCTCAGCACTATTTTAACTTGCTCTGGGTAATATGCTCTAAGGGTTATTTGGGTTTATTAGCATCCATTTATAAGAGCTATCTCTTAACAAGGGAGTTTATGTTGCCAATTGGCTTCTGGTTTAATGTTCACTTTCTGTTGGTCTCTAAATGTACTGTGGCCCTAGATACGTTCAGATTTGTTAAGATCTGTGATGTAGCTCTAAAAGAGTAAATCTGTAAAATAGTGAAAGCACTTCGCCCGTGAATAGGACCCATCTGTCCTTTGGAAATGAGATTTTTAACTGCTTCGGTTGTCATTCCCAGATAGGAAGAAATTGTTTTGATTCTGAAGAGACTGAGATGGTTTAAAAACTACCAAAATTTATTTAAAGTACATATATGCTACATTTGAGTATGAAATGATTGTTTTTTAAATTATCTAAGGGATTCCTGAGGTTATATTTTTCCACAATATGAAAATTAATTGTGACAATAAAGGCCATGATTACACGCCTTTCACATTGTCCCACTGTGACAATTAGCTCCCAATTGTTAAACCATCTATTTACTAGAACATTAAGAGTTGGAGCTGTCTTGACTTGTAACTGGAAATGGATTATTATTGAGGTTGGTTATGAACCAAAGGCAACACCATAAAGTGTTTTATTGGTTGAGGATGACTGTACATTTCAAGATAATAATTTGGTCACATCTGATTTCAGGAGCATTGCTGTAAAAGATATCTAACAGGTGACTTTCCTCCAAGCTCTGTCGTATACTTGGTTTTCTTTTGTTAGAACGAACTTTTAAAATAAGGGTATTATTCATGGAGAGAGTCTGACATTGCAGGCAGCATGATCAAAGTGATCATTTTTTTTCTGTAGGAACATGGAGTGCTTGCTCTTCCAGGAGAACAAGGTAAGACAGCTGTCCCTGAAAGTATGCAGCCTGTTTCCTAAAGAGCAACAAGGAGAATGAGGAAAAAGCCTCCATTAAACTTTCAAAGATACATGTTTCAAACAGACTTGTTCAGCACTTACTCCTTCTGTGAAAGTGTAGTAGCTCTAGAGGTGTCTCTTCATCTGTGGATGGAAAACCACCACATACCATGAGGAAGAAGGCACTATAAAGATAAAATAATTTTAATAGGTTCTTTCTAAAATATTGTTTTGAACCCTTGATTTGTTATAGTTGAAGTTTAGGGTTTTTATCCTACTTATCCCACAGAAATAAGCCATTTCCTTTTTTTTTTTTTCTTGTTATTTTTAACTCACTGTCCGTAGGTCAAGAAGATTTCTTAATATTTACTCTAAATCTATATTCAAAGCTAGCATAAGGTAGTGGTTAAGGGTCTGGATTCTAGACTCAGGTTTCCTTTATTCAGTACCAGGCTCAGCTGTTGATTACCTGTGGTCTCTTGAGTAATTTCCTTCAAGTCTCTTTACCTGGGTTTTCTCAGCTGAAAACTGGAAACAAAACTGATACATAAAGTCCAAAGGGAGAAAGCACCTAGAATAACAGCAGACACATAATCAGTACATTATGTATGCCAGCTGCTGCTATTATTACTTTTTCATTACCCCCAAATTATAATTTTGGTTACTTAATCTTTTTTGAGGCTTGTCATCAAAAAATATATTTACTCTTTCTGATAATTAAATTTGTTACTTATGATTTTCCTTCATATTTTAACATTTTGTAAGAATCCTCTTCATGTTTTTAAACTATCATCGTACACACTTGTGGTTAAAAGGGATTAATGAACTACCCAAATCTAAGCACACGGAAACACCAGAAATAATATTCTAATTCCAAGGAAAGAAACTGTCTTCAGGGATATAGCAACAAGTGTTCACCTGCAAATGTGGAAGTCTTGCTCACACCTCATCCCCGTGAAAAATCCAAGTCAAGTTCTGACTTGTTAGGCCTATAGAGACAAAGAGTAAAAAATATTTCTGGCGCTGTGGAGGTTTATTACAACTCTAGACTCTCACAGCATTAAGTAAGGGCTAAGCCTGGTGACTGGTAGGAAGTTAGAGGTATAGTCTTGCTGGGAAGACATTCTGCCTCATAAACTAATGGACCTCATTAACAAAAATATAAATGACTCTAGAAAGAATGCAGATCAGTATTTAGATTAACAACATAACCAGAGAGGTCCTTAGTTCAACTAGAAGAAAGTTCAGCTCTGAAGGTCTCTTGCTTGTTCTTGGGCAATTCACATTCAGTGGCATTTGGAAACCTTTTTAATTATATGAAATTGGTGGAGATTAGTGTCTGTGTGTGTGTGTGTGTGTGCATTAAAAAAAAAAAAAGACACATCAGACATTTTATACCTATCTAGAATTTCAGTTTCAATAAAGTTGACCTGGATTAGAAACCAACTTGTATGCTTTTAGTCCTTTCTCTGATAGTGCTTTTCTCTTCACTTGAAAAGGGATTCCCAAGTGGAAAGAAGTAGCCCCATTAGATTTCATACACATTAGAAATTGCAGAATGCAAAGTTACAACAGATCTTTTGTAATCTGTTAGTGAGTTAGCATACTGAGGCAGTTTTCAAGATGTTAGAAAATTGCCTTTTAGAAATCATTTTCCCCTTCAGAGCCTTATGAAAAACAGGCCTGTGATGTACCTTGTGCTGATTGCTGATTTAATTGCAGAAATATGGCAAGTCTGAAAATTAGATTTCCATTTTCAGGCATTGATAGTCAAAGGCCACTGTAAAGAGTGCGGGTTGGGAAGTCTACTTTGTTCTTCTCACTGGGGTCTCATTACAATCACAGGCTTCTGTCACCCCAGAGAGCACTTGCACGAAGCTTGCATAGCCCCCATAGTTCTAGGAAATGGAAATTTGGATTACTGGGTAGGGAGGTGTTAAATAGGAGAACTGATAATTTGAGATGTCCTTTTCTTGAACTTTTAAGAGTGCATTAGGAAAACATTTAATTAGTAATGTCATAATATTGTCAGTATGGACTATGGGGTCAGATTCAGTTCTGGCCCGAGTCTGCTGTATGGCTTTGAGCAGGTTTCATTCTTCATTGTAATAATAGAACCTCATGTGAGAGGAGGGTAACATTTTTGTTTTGTTTCTTTAATTTTATTTATTCTGTTGTAGTTGTTGAGAATATACATAGCAAAGCATACACCGATTCAACAGTTTCTACATGTACAATTCAGCAACATTAATTACTTTCTTCGAGTTGTACAACCATTCTCACCCTCCTTTCTGAGTTATTCTTCCCCCATTAACATAGTCTCCCTGCTTCCTGAGCTTCCTGGCTAATCTTTTGAGCTGCTATTGTCGATCTGATCCCAAATTGCTAGTTCTTAAAAGAGCATAATGTTCAAGGCAGACATTTTTATAGTTAAGCAAAAATACTGTTTGGTTTTAAGACGATTTCAAGGGATATTTTTGGTTTAAGGTTTAAAGGTCATCTCAGGACAATAGTTTCAGAGGCTCATCTACCCTCCATGGCTCCAGAAAGTCTGGAGTCCATGAGAATTTGAAATTCTGTTCTGCATTTTCCCCCTTTTAACCAGGATTCTTCTACAGAACCTTTAATCAAAATGTTCAGTAGTGGTAGCCAGGCACCATCCAGTTCTTCTGGTCTCATGGCAAAGAAGGCAGTTATTCATGGAGGCAATCAGCAACACATTCCATTTCCTCCTTCTGTTTCTGACTCTCCTTCTTCCTCTGTTGCTCCGGGCAAATAGAGAGCAATTGCTGTGCCTTAGATGGCCACTTGCAAGCTTTTAAGACCCCAGGCACTACACAACAAAATAGGAGGTAGAACAGAAGCATGAAACACTTTATTATGTCAATTAACTGAACTGTCCCTTGAAACCATGACCCTAAACAGAAGGGTGGTATTTTTAAGGTTAAATGAGCTGATGTAAATAAAGCACTTTTAAGGATTCAGTGTTGGTTACTGTAAGATATATCTATGCAGTTTGTTGCCATTACATGTTTTTGTGTAGTGATAATACCACACACACACACATACACACACACACACACACACAAAGCAATCAGCTTACATCTCTGTTAACACTGCACAGTACTTTGAAGAGTATACAACTGCCTTACACCATGTCCCAAGGCCTTCATTGCTGGGTGCCAGCAGGCTCCTTGGTGGAAACACACTCTTTAGCTGTGTAACAGGAACCTTCAAGGATGGCATTGACATGAGAACCAATTCTATTTCATGTTAATACTTTTTTTGTTTTTTTAATTGGAAGGGGGAAAATGTAATCTATTATCTTGTGGTCTGAAGGAGACCACCCAAGACCAAGATATATCCCTGCAAACAGATGGTCATCTGGAAAAGCCATGGATGATCTCATATCCACCCTCAGGCATGCAGCCCATTGTCAGGTTGATATTCCAGTCAGAAAGTCCTTTTGTGTGTCTGACTTAAGTATCTCATGACAACTAACTTTATTTCTGATTTCCTGATACTTGAAGTGGCTTTCAAAACCAACATATACTCAGTCTTTGTGTTAATAGAGCAGTGGTGTTCTGTGCGTTCCAAGCTCTTCGCGTACATTTTTCTTATTAATCTGAAAAACTCCATTTAAATTTCAAGGATAAATTGGTACTTTTTTCCAGTCCCCTTAACATCAAACTGAGACTTTATACCAAGAAATTGGTTAGAAAAAAGTAATAGTCTTTGGATCTGGACAACCTCCAGACATCCTTCTGGGAGGTGCTTCTCTGACTAGGATGAGTTGGGTGGTGTGAGGGCCACCCTCAGGCCCTTACCTGACAGTGAGTCAGCTCTGAACTACAGGCCTACAGCATCATCACTGGTCTATCATGTGGGGCTGGAAAAGTCTGCTCATTCTCCATAGTCAGAGTACTTCCTCAGACTTTTGGATCAGGAAATGAGAACATGTAAGATTCCCCAAAATGGCCTCTGCTGTGGCCTCTCTCAGCAACTCCACCCTCAGGAGGAACCGCCAGTTCTGCAACTCTGTTGTCATCCTGTTATTCTTCTATTTATTCATTTATGCATTTCCTCAATGAAGATTTATTGAGTACATTCTGTGTGCCTAAGTGCTGGCTTTAGAGGGCTTAGGTGCTAGCCCAGAGCCCCAGGAGTTGGTCACTACAGAAACACTCCTTTTTTTGGGAAGGGGTACTAAGTGGTTTTTCATGTATGCCATTTCTGTGGCTGATCAAGTTCCAGAAAATAATACAAGGGAGAGAGTCTCCAGCTGTCACTATTTGGAATAGAGCTGAAGGATAGTGACTTCCATGCATCTGAGGGTAAAAGCATTTGTAGTATATGCTGAGTCCTGGCACTGACTGGGGCTTAAGCATTTCTAGATCAAAGAGGAATCCCAGAAGAGAACTGTGAACAATATAAAGTCACTAGGCAAAACCTCCAATCCTGGTTTTCATTTTTATTAGTCATTGCACTTGCCTACGATTGTAGCACATTTTTTTCTAAATAAATGTTTCTAAAGCCATAAAGCTTTGAAATATTAAAGAGATAAATGAACTAGAACTTGAAAAGTTGATTTGCTCACAGGAAAATTGTGGATTTTCTCTTTTTTTATTTCAAATTACTGTAACAACAGTTCCCAAGTACAGTGGAATGCTTATTTGTTTGTTTTTGTAAATAGACATTGAAAAAATAGCATAAGAAATGTGGACTACTCTTTGATGCTTAGCAGGAGGTTTTTTTTTTTTTCTTTTTTTTCCAGAACTTAGGCCTAAGAAAAATGCAGTAGTACAATACATCACTGATACAACAGTCCGATAGATTTATAAAATGTTTAGTGATTGTATTCTGCTTAGAGCAGCAGGAACACCTGCTTCTATTATCCCATCACTGATAAAATGGTAAATAGCTTATGTCAGTCATGCAGCTTGTATAAAGCCACATAGTTTGCATGTGGGTTTGGTCATTTGTATGGAATTATATGGAGTTTGTGTTTAATCTCTTTGTTAAATGACTCGGTAAAATTATAGGGTCATAAATGGGCAGTGACACCATTTTAATCTTTGTTCATTTTATCTTTTCCACCCACTCCCTACTTCTGATTGCACCTCCTCCAGAATAAACTGAAAGATGTACCTTCAGGAATTAACTGTTATTGTGGGTGATGGGTAATGGTGGGCATCCAGATGGTCAGTCTGATGTCAATTCTTTTTCTTTTCTTTTAACCAGAGCAGTTTGATTTCTCTCCTGATCAATGAGAACTATAACTTAAAATCTGACACTCGCATGTCCTCCCACTAATGAATTTAATTAAACAGTAGCCACCAATATTTAAGAAGAGAACATGCAACCATATTCAAATGTCATAAAGATAATGCTATAAAACAGCAGCAATCGTAATCTTCAGTGTCCCTTCACGGACCAGGGAAGCACTAGGCACAGAGACAAAGGGAAATAACAGGACACACCTTTTGTCTCCAAGTAGGAACACTCTGCTGTTCTAGCTGACAGAACTGCCATTGCTGCCTCCAAGTCAAAGTAGCACTTGGCATTTCAGACTGAAGGAATAAAACCAAGTCCTCCGTAGAGGTGTGAAGTGTATGTTGGTACACCCCACATGGTTGACGTTCTACATTTCTCAAGAGGCTACATGGGAAAAACAAAACCAAACCAAACAAAAAACACTTTAATTTTGAGGCCTTATCCTTTTACTTTCTTGGTTTATAGAAGGGGCCTGCGGTAGCCAAGATGGAACACAGGAGACTGAGAAACTATGCACACTCAGGCAGAAATCATCTTTGCAAAGACATAATTTTGTAATGGGCACTGTTTTTTTTCTTCCATCTCTTTAGGCCTTACAACTAACATCTGTTTTATTTTAGTCCAGTGATATCAAACTATTACATAACTATTCTTAACAACCAATAATAAACCAGTTCATAATAAATATCTTCGTTCTCAAACAGATGAATGCCTCTTTAAATGGATGACCTGGTTTTTACCCTTTGAGTATCAGATTCTTGAATATTGATTAGAGGAAGCCTAGTCCAGATATCTACATATAACAATGGCTGAAAAGTTTCTACAATGGGATTTTATGAAAATGACTTAGACGTTTAACAAGAATTATAGTTTCTAGTCTCTGGATTGAGATTTAGATGTAGTTTACTCTGTGTCAATCAAGAATATCAGGCATAGGGCATATTCAGTGAGTTCTGATATCCTTGTTCTCCTTCTTGGAAGTCTGAAAATGTGAATAAGGGAATTTCGCTGTTCTGGTCGTCTTTGTCTGTCCCATGTTGCTCTTGTTCTGCCCTGTCTGTATTGTAATGCCTGAATCTTTCCTCAGAGTCTGTTTACTAAAGCCAGAGAATTCTTAGTCTTTACTTTCTCACCTACTGGAGTCCTTGGCTTGATCAGTTGATTTTCCCAGAAGGCTTTCCTTCCGGTATGCTCTGCACAGTGTTGGCTGCCTGCTTCCCCCTGTAGTGGGAATGGTTGTGAATGGTTGCATGTTGCTGCAGCTCTCTGTCTTAATTCCCTGGATGACCTGGGTTTGTGATCTTTGCCAGCTTCATCCTTTCTGCACTATGAGCATTTAACACCTGCTATGGCATGGAGGAGGTGTTTTAAATCCCTGTAGATAGGAAGAAGCCCTTTCTGAACAAAATTAAAGCTGAAATTGGGTTTCCTACTAGGCAGAGCCATAGTGCTATCTCCTCAGAAGTAATTCACAGTGTGAAATTCATAAATGTTTAATCCTCCTGTGTGCTAATTTAAGAAATAAATACAAAGCAAATGAACATGAATGAAACCGTGAGGCTCACTGCTTCTTTGTACACTGACAGAAGTTTGACCAGACCGGGTCTTCACTATAGAAAAGTTCTCTCATGAGAGAACTTCTAACCTATTTTACTAATCCTAACTTCTGAACAAGCCTCAGTTGTTCACATTAATATTTGGATATGCTGCTTTGTCTTAGGAAAAAAATTTAAAGAGCCCGTAGCAAATCCATCTTTAAAAAACTCATAGCATCTACATGAGTGTCGTAAAGATTCATTACTAATTCCTTTTTTCATAACAATAGGTGTTGATTTGGAATAAAGCTTTTTAAAAAAAATATTTGTCCTACCAACTCAGCACTCCATTTAGCAATCTTCTCTTGGACAGCATTTAACTTGGTCTGTTAGTGAGGGTGTCTTGCACTAGCATTATTTTTCAGAGAGCTGTGTATAACAAGACTCCTTCACAGAAGAGTTAACTCATTCATCCAGAAATAAGAAGAATGAAAAAAGTCAGTGTGTTCATTGGAATCTGACTAGGTACCTCCTTCACTTTTTGTATTAGCCCACAGCCTTGAGCAGAGAAAGAATTCTAATAAACAAAATCTCTTAGTCTGCCTATTGCAATATACTTTTTACCCAGAAAATATAAGAGATAGAGGAACAACTTTCAAAATCAAACTGTTTCAAACTAAAATATATGAAATAAAGTAGCATATCATCAGTGTCTTAATAATAACATATATTCAAGATTAAGCTTGTCTCCTTGGAATATAACTACTGTGGTAAAAATCTACCACTTTCCTGTTTATGATCAACCTGACACTGGTTGTCTGTCTTACAATATTTATCCATGCCCTACCCATCCCTCCCCCTAAGCAAAACGGTCAATGAACATGAGTATGTATGGTGGGAAGGAAATGAAGGGTAAAAGGGAGGGGGAGAGAGAGAGAGTAAAATAAGAAGTAAAGTAAGAAGAAGAAGGATTATCAAGAGCAAAAGAAGAGTCCTCCTGCTTTGCTAGTAGCCTTTGGAAGATTCAGGAATCTCTTGACCATTGAAAAAGAGTCCTGACCTCAGTAGAAGCTGGCTTGTGCTTTTTGCACACCTTGTATGGGCACCTCGGAGAGGAACATGATGAAGAAGGGGAAATGAGTAATCCTGGGCCAGCTGGTTTCCTTCAGCCCTTCATGACTTCCCCATTTGCAAAGAACGTAAGTTAAAGTATGTCTTTTCATTTGGTCAGAAATATCAGGGAGCAAGGAGCCCTGGTGGCGCTGTGGTTAAGAGCTTAGCTGCTAACCAAAAGGTTGACAGTTTGAATCCACCAGCCACTCCTTGGAAACTGTACGGGGCAGTTCCACTCTGTCCTGTAGGGTCACTATGAGTCTGAATCCACTTGATGGCAATGGGTTTGATTTTTTTTTTTTTTTTTTTTGATAGCAGAGAAATCTTACTCAAAACTGCATTTTAAAATTCAAAATCAAACTGTATCTTAAAGCTCACAGAATGTCATTCCTGATAGTTCTTAATCTGTATAATCCATTTGTGTGTGGTGTGGGGGAGGAGAACAGAGAGGCCAGATACACTCACCTTTTAACCAATTACTCCGTTTCTCTAACTGGGAATCACAATTTATGAATGCTTCCTGAGAGTGTGCTGGAAGGGGCAGACCTTTCTAATGACTTCTTAGCTTAACAATAAGCCATTGAAGCTACTAATTTGCCTATAAACACATGTTCCCACTGGAGTTGCCCTACAGAGTACAGTTCAAAGGGCCTAATAATTGCCCTGTTATTTTATACGGAACTGTTTCAACCCCTGCTGAGACTCAGAAGATTAAGAATGTAAAGGGAAGTAAAGCTTGTTCTCTGTAAACTTGGTTAAGACCTACAAATTATCTGTGGTCCCTAATTGCACTCTTTATTTCCCTTCACTGAAGCTCTTCAGTGGATGATGCATTTACATGGTTTTGTTTTCTCCCCTCCCTTGGATTATCTGTGTCCCAGCCTAGAGGCAGTGCCATCCTTGGTAACTCCACACAGCACTTAGAAGGCCATTGCAAAGATTCCTTGATTGTTCTTATTGACTATAGAAAACCTATGTAAGTCATCTTTTCCATTTCCATCCTACCAGACCTAGGGAGTCTCTGATATTGGTACTACTTGTCAGCATTACTTATAAATCTCCGAAGAAAAGTGTGAAGTCACCCTTTGTGAATTGGTAGTCATTTCCTTCCAAAGTACATCCTTTGAACTTCATATGGAAATTAAAGCAGCTCATCTATTGCAATTTTAGGTAAATATGTCTTCTAATTCTTAGAATTATGAGTCATATGACTTTATCATTTTTAGATCAAAAACAGTCAAATATTGGTAGTTGGTTCAATATAATAGAAATGGAGACTGGCAGATTCCCAGTCTGAAAGTTATTGTTTTATATAAGTAAAGACTTAGAAGTAAACTGTTCATTCCCTTCCTGTAAATTTCAGTGCTATAATTTTCTGGTCTACCTCCCTACCACCTTCTCTATCTTTCTCTATTATTTTTCTCTCTTCCAATTTCTGTTTGGTGTGGATGTGAGCACTAAACACAAATATCCCCCAGGGGTTGTGGCTTTCCCTGCCCATTTTACATAAGAGAGGATTTGACCAACCCCAGATGAACATTTTACTGCCTTTTTTTTTTTTTTCATTTGGTCCACAGTATGGATAGGAAGCTTCACAGCCTTTAGTGACTCCCTCACTTAAGTGACTAAAATGGAAAAGAAAAGCAAAACGTAAACATTAGAAAAATTCTGACTCAGCAAAATAAATGAATTTTGAGACATTACTTTCTTGACTAAGGTTAGTATGTAAGCACACAGAAAGTAGGAGATTTCATTCAGTGTGGAAGTTACTGGAATCTACTCCATAGATTGTGCTTCTCCATTAACCTCTATGAAAACCCGATTCTTAACATAGTTTAATAGAAAAATACTCATGTAAAATGTCTTTCAGGCAAGGAACTAAAGAGACAAGTATTCTTTCCTAAATTTTATCCCTAAATTATCAGCACTAGATTTTCCTCATTTGTAAAATGTAATTGTTGAAATTTGACTGGTTATCAGGAGTTGTCTCTCTCGATTTTCATGGCTGTACATTTAACTTTCCCTACTAGAGTTAAGTCATTTTCAATGAGTTTGTCCTTGGTTAGACATGGTGGGAAAAATATCCCCAGGTTTAGTATTGCATCACTGGCTGAATGATCTCAGATTGTCCCTGCTTCAACCTTGTCCTAACCTGTGTTTGCTCTCGTGCCATGCGCATGGGAAAGGGGGAAAATAACTCTGCTTTTTTTTGTCTGTTCATTCTGGGAAACGGCCAAACATCTTTTCATAATCAAATGCCTATACATCTAGAGGCCATTGGCCACCTTCCAAACATTTATTGGTCATTGAACACCTTGCATGAGGTAATTTTCAATTATCTTATTAAACTGGAACAGGGATCTGGTCGTGTTTCCTTTGATTGTAAATGTAGCTCATGTTCTTATTACTGTTAATAGCAGTGCTTGTGGGGTGCCAGCAGTTTTCTGGGCACTGTCCCATAGGACATACTGTCCTGTGTCCTTTGTAAAGATAGACACCAAGAACAAAGAAGCTGAGGGTGAGGCCACTCAGTTGTTTATTTCAGGGGAGGGGATCTGGGGCAGACGCTACATGTGGTCAAATGTGGTGGTGTTATATCTCATGACAAAAGTTTTTGAGAATTCTGTGACATTGTCCTCAGGTGCAAGGTAGAGAATATGGAATAGCTTGAGGGAAAATATTATTTTGTTGAATTACAGCTTTGTCTTTGGACACAAATGCTTAAACAATGGCAAAAGAATCAGACCAAGGGATATTGAGAAGTACAAAACTACTCCCCCCCAGGGTTTCTAAATTCCCCCCAGTGATAAAATTGTTCAGATATTTCCTGCTCTTGAATCAAATGCTTCAGTTACTCTATGCACTGAGTAATTTCAAGAATAGATCCATTCTATAAGCTCCAGATGACTGTTTAAAAAAAAAAAAAAAAGAGCTAGGAACTTAAAAAGTTTGTGATCAGGGGAGCTGAGGGACCCCTTTTAGTGACTGTGAGAGTCTATCTCTCTGGCAGGATAGTAAGAAGAATAATGGTATGAACACAGAAAATCTTAGTGTCTGTAATGATAATTTATCTCAAAAGAGAAATTTCTTTCTCACTAGTGACTTTTATATTAAAAAACAAAACAAACATGTAATCCTGTATGAAATATAAGTGATCATAATATATGTTAAAATACTTGTTTTAGGGTAAAGAAATCATGGGGTTTGTTTCATATTGATTTGGAATTTTAATTGTCATTACTTTTTTTTAAATCATTTTAAAAAGATGGCATCACTTATCTCTATCTGTAATTTTTTTTTTTAGTAAACCATTAATTTAATAGGAAACAAAGCAAGATGCATAATGTAATTAAACATTTCCCTGACCAGTGTCTCTTGAAATGTGGAAAAGCAGGGTTTATTCAGTTCACCAGCTTAATTTGAAAGTGGAAAGAAGAAAGTGCAGAAAGTTCAGTGAGATATCATCCACTGACTGTGATTCCAGAAGAGCCCGTCCCTGGCCTTTAGGCTTTACCCCAGTTGAAAACTACAGAAAGGAGTAAGGATGTTGACTTCTAGAACCCACTAGAATATGGAATTGCATTGTTCCATACTCAAAGTGAATTATACCAAAATGCCCACCACAGCAAGAAACTAGAGGGGCTATAACTCCTAAAGCATCGGACACAGTAAATATTTTGCAAGGAGTTGATAGAGTGATTAAATGGAAGAGTGTATCAAGTTGTGAATGACTGGGGTTTTTAATGCCCTTTTTGTAGCTTAATGTCAGCAGTCCCAAGCAGAGTTTTGTTTTTTTTTCCAAAATTGCTGCATAAATAAAATCAATTTATAAATATTTATGAACTTATTCCATTAATCCTTTTCTGTTCTAGTGTCATGAAGCTGCCTAAGTTCAAGGAATTAAAAATAATAAATAAAAGAAACACTTCAAGGAGTCTTCCTGTGATACTAAAATTTACCAAATGTGACTGAGCTCCTGCAGCTTTTCTGACTGTAGTTAAATTGCAATGACAGTTAAAGTTTTCAGAGGCTGAGAGTGAATGCAATACATTTAGTTCACTTAAACTTTTGACGCTACTCTACGATTTTGACATTGTTCGTCTGTCCTTTCCATATCTGTCATCGTATTTCAGGCCCTTTTCCACACCCAAATGATTGCTACCTTCTCTTAAGTTGTCCCCTGTCTTCCTACCTCCAGACGTTGGTTGATTTAATCCATCCTTTATACAATCCTTGAGTTAATCACTAGAATATACTCATTACTGTTATCAATCCCCTGGTTTACAAAATAGAAAATTCTGTTACTCCTCTTTGCAGCCCAGACTTCTTTTACAGATGTTCAAGGCTTCTTTTGTAAAGTCATCGCAAAGATGAGTCCAAACCTACCTTCTGGCTCAGGAATGAAAAATATCAACTCTGCTCACTCTTCCTGAGTCTTTTGTGAATTTCACTAATGCCTTCTTATGAGCCCAGACTTGGAATCAGCCTTTCCTAATACACTAGGTTACCACTCAGTATCAACTAGAGCTCAAATGTAGCCTGAAATCAATTTTCTATCTATGTTCTAGGCCAGTGTTTCTCAACAAGGGGTGATTTTGACAATGTCTGGGGAAATTTTTGTTTGTCACGACTAGGGAGTTGCTACTGGTATTAGTAGATAGAGCCCAGGGATGCTGTTAAATATCTTCAAATTCACAGGGCAGCTCCCCACAACAAAGATTTTTCCAGCTGAAAATGCCAGTGGTGCTGAGGTAGCCCTATTGCTCACTACCATTTGTCTAAACCTCACACCAGCCCTTTAATATGGTTACCAGCCACTTCTTAAATGTACATTGCTTCCCCCCTCTTCTTTGCCTTCGCCCTGCCGTTTCTCCCTGGAATGTCTTCCCAACTATTTATAAGTGCTTAGTTAACCTACTGAAATTGTACCCATTCTCTCAAGCTCAGCTCAGATGCCATCTACTTCAAAAAAGCCTTCCCTTGTCATTCCATTTGACAGTGAATGCCCTTTCTTCTCAATTCTTGTAATATTTAGTCTTAACTTCCGGTCTGATATTTTTATGACCAGCCATCTTGTAGGGTAATTGTGTGTGTGTCTTATTTCCCATCTACATGTTTCTAGATAGTTGGATATTGTAAAACTTATCGAATACAATGTAAAGCTAAACAGCATGGCAGCCTGACACCTTGACTCTGCATCTGCATACTTTCGTGTATTTTAGTCATAACAGAAGCATGGCTTTGAATTTATCTTTTAAAATTTATTATAATATACATTTTTCATATTGCTACAAAGTCTCCAAAGTTATTTTTAATAGCTGCATAATAGTCAGGAGCCCTGATGGTGCAGTGGTTAAAGTGCTCAGCTGCAAACCAAAATGTTGGCAGCTCCATGGGAGAAAGATGTGGTGGCAGTTGGCTTCTGTAAAGACTTACAGTCTTTGGAAACCTTACAGGGCAGTTCTGCTCTGTCCTGTAGGGTTGCTGTGAGTCAGAATCCACTCAATGGCAGTGGGTTTGCTTTTGGCAATATTCTGTCAAGTTGTTACACTCTAACTTAACTATTACTTTAAATTGCTTTTAATTTTTAACTAAATATATAAATACCGTATTAAATATCATGAATATCGTTAGTGTCTAGTTTTATTTCCCTTCATCTACAGTATTTCCTTTGAACGAGTTCCAAGGAGTAGCTCAGATAGTTTGGCATGTTTTCATTGCTAGTGATATGTAGTGCCAAATTTTCCAGAGTGATTTACCCATTTAAATTGACAGTGACAATGTTTAAGGAAACCATATACCAGGTTTAAGTGGTAGTTGTGCTCTTCACTAATTATATGGTCTTGGGAAAACTGCTTAATCTGTTTGATCGTATTTTCTTACCTGTAGAATGGGGAAAATAAACCTGCATCGTATGGCCATGCGCATTAAATTAAATATCATCTTTGGGGGTATGTTATAAACCATGAAATTGGCAATGTTCATTCAATAAATATTTATTTAAAGCCTACCATATGCCAGATTCTGTACTAAGAACTAGAAACACAGAGATGAACACAGTCTTGGCTTCAGAAACTTCTCAGTGTAGTGCTGTGTAATTATTAACATATTATTAGCTTAATTACAAAACTGCAAAGAAATTACTTTTAACAAGTACAAGGGATTGAAAATCAAGACAGTCCATATCACAGGAAATACAGGTATGAAAGCCTACCAATTTAATTGTTAGATTTTATATATATATATATATATAAAATTCCACCAGTTTTTCTGTAACCTAAACCAGAATATATTTTTAGTGTCTGTCTCCCCCCTCACGTTAGGACGATGCTTTCCCTTACTGCTACACTTAGATGTGAATTTTTGTTCTTCATTTTTTTTTCTGGGAAAATTCAAAGCACTTTTTAAAAATTCCATTCACTACTGATGTCAAGTTTCTTTATCCTTTTCTGACCCACATGTCTCTAGAAGCTGCATGAGGGCATGGCCCCACTTGTGTTTGTTTTGTGACTTGCCCGTCACGACTGCTTTGCTTCAGAGTAACAGGGAGTATTTAGGAACTCGAGCATCCTTAGATCTATCTTTTGGAGATAGCTATTGATTTTGCTGCCTTTGAATGTAAAGGCCCAGAGTGAGCCCTTTAGCTCCTCATCTTTGAGCGTGCTGGGCATCAGAAGCTTAGGATATAGAAGTAACTGCAGTAAAATGCATCAGAGCTGACAGTGTAAGAATTGTGGTGTGAGCGAACTGCAGTGGAAGTTCCTGTCTAAGGACGTAAGCCACAAAAACAGATTGTTCATGGGCAGAGGCAGCTTACGTGGATGGAGATAATAAGTTACTACTTTGTATGTGCCCCTGGGAAGAAAGACTTCAGACTGTTAGAATGCAAAGTTCTTTCTGCCTGATCTAAATTCTACCCTCAGCACGTTGATTGGCCTAATCACATCTATGATCTTAAGGATTATAGGGAAAACTTCCCTTCTTTCCTGATAGAGCTCTGGAATAAAGCCCATCATGTCCTACCCTCTTCCCCATTATTGCTGCTAAAATCGTCCTAAAATTCTTAACTTTCTTTTCATATTAGGTCATAAATGAAAATTAGCCTTCCTCTTTTGATGTCTGTTTTCTTTTCTTCATTCTTTATTTTTCTCAGAATCAAGTGAAAGAGATTTTGTTCTTATTTAGAGGCCCCTAATATATAGGGTCGCTATGAGTCAGAATCAACTCTATGGCTACGGGTTTGGTTTTTGGTTGACTATATGGATATTGCAATATTTCCAGGCATTTTACTTATTTGACAATGAAAAGAGGCAGAGCATGCTGAAATGATTGCAGGTAGATAGAAAGGACTAGAGATTTGGGATTAAAGTAACTTCCACAATTCACTTTGATTCATCAATATACATTGGCTTTCTTTCTCTTTGAGTAAGCCAAAACATTTAAGAGGAAACAAAAGTTAGGTTGGTGGAGAAAAGCAGAGATCTTTGTTAATTTCTTGTCTTTTTCCTTTTCTTAAATTATTTAAGTATTTCAGATAAAAAATTAAATCATTGGGCATCACTGTGAGATATGATGAATGGTATCAACCTTATTTTCAAAACCTGGAGCGTCAATCAGTGGGTTCCTTCAATTAGGTCACAAATAGTTTGATAACAAAAGAAGTAAAATTCAACTACTAATTGAAAATCTTCTTAAATTCCTGTAACAAGCATTTCTGGGACAACACTCCTACATATCTTTTATCCATTACTGACCGTTTTTACTTCAACTAAAACTGCCAAATAAAAAAAATAAATCTAAGAAACAACTGTGGCTTTCATTCACAATCTTTTCCAAACCTATAATCTCTTGTAGAGGCTTTCTTTAAATTACGTTTTGAGAATTTAATTATTGATTTCTGACAAGTATTACCCCCAAACAAACACTGTGTTAGAAGTGCTACCTTCTCAGGCAAAGATACGTAGAGTGGAGGAGGACAGTTTGAGGGTGGGGAGGTTTGCTTCTGATACTCTGTCCACTCCTTGAGGATTACTGGCCTAAAGAAAGCCAGAAAACTTTTAACAGTAAGGGCAGTGCAGAATTGCTATTAGGGCATGAAAAGTTAGGAATTATATTGTAAAAATAGATTAAGAGAGTTGAATGGTGGAATTTCCTTCTCCCCTCTCCCATCCTCCAGTCACCAGCCTCCCCCGCCCGCCGCCACACACACACACATACAGATATTCTCTATGACTTGTAAGTATGAATCCGGTTCCCTAGGCTTTTCTAAAATACTCTGAATACCTAAATTTCATTTTTTGTTTTGCCACCAGGGGACAGAAGGTTGCATTTATGCCTTTACATATACTATTCATACTGTAGATGAACAACCTCTATGCAGAGCCTTTGAGTTGCCTTTATGGGATTCTAACTTTTCTCCATATACTCCACTGCCCAGAGTTTATCTGTAATTTTTATCTATAAATGGAAGCTTTCTGGGTCTCACTTTGTTAAGCTTGTTGATGCGATCTGTCTTCATCACATAAGGGCCTTGGCTTCGTTGAAAAATCCATGAACTCTATGAAACACACATAAGCCCCAACAGGCAAAGAAAGAGCAGTAATAGGAGGGAAACACTCTTAGAAGTCATTTCTAGTTGGTATTTAATAAAAACAAAAACTTTTTTCTCCCTGAAGAAAAAGATTTCTTTTTTTGTGACTGGATGGGATATTTTATAGCCTTTCAGACTAACTTGACCACATCCTTGCCCCTTTGAGCCTATCTTTTTATTTATTTGTTGTCCTCCCAAGTCTTCTTTTTGTCCAAATATTATACTGTGTTCAGAGTCCAACTCAAAGCCTGTTTTACCTTCAAGGAGATATTTCTGGTATTTTTAATCCTATGTTATATTAAACACTTGCTTTAACCTTCTTCCAGTAGTATTCTGTATGTAACTAGCCCTTGTGTGCCCACACATACACAGGTACTATATATTTGAAGACATAGACTAGATCTCTTAGAGTATCCCATTGGGATTGTAATCCATATCTGAAATGCTTCTTCAGTGTAGTTACTCCATAGCACAGCTCTCTTATGTTTTCCATCCACGATCATCATGGTCATACATAAACCA
Organism: Dugong dugon; assembly: GCA_030035585.1. Taxonomy (NCBI): domain Eukaryota; kingdom Metazoa; phylum Chordata; class Mammalia; order Sirenia; family Dugongidae; genus Dugong; species Dugong dugon. The sequence goes on from CM057472.1 coordinate 38,953,975, forward strand.
AAAAACCAAACCCATTGCCACTGACTCGATTCCAACTCATAGCGACCCTGCGGGACAGAGTAGAACTGCTCCATAGGGTTTCCAAGGAGCGGATGGTGGATTTGAACTGCTGACCTTTTAGTTAGCAGCCAAGCTCTTAACCACTGCGCCACCAGGGCTTCACCCATAGCACAGCTCTCTTATATTTTCCATCCAAGAACATCGTGGTACTACGTGATCCTTCAAATTTCTCAGTCTGCCAGTTGTGTACTACTTTTGACCCTGCTTGTTTCCTATTCAGACCATTCATTTGTCTCCTTTTTGCCAGTATAATCCTTAGCATCCTATAAGATGATGTTCCAAATTTACCTTTTCTAGGACAATTTCCCTGATTAATCCTCAAATTTGGCTGACTTCAGCACCCTCTGTTCCTATCAATAGTATAAAACTTGCATGGATTGAAGTGTTACATTGATTGCTCTTTTGGATTGTGCAATATCTAAGTTTCCTTCCGCTTTCAAATTCCAGAAACCTCCCAGGATGTCTTCGTTCCCAGTTATACGGGAATATCTCTGTGGCTAAACCCTCTTATCTTTTTTTGTATTTTCAAATCAAGCTCTGCACACATCAAGCATACAATAAGTGCTTATGAACCAACTCTGTCTCCACAGGTAGGAATCTACAGAAGATGGCTTAAGGTTCAACGTGTATGATTTAGGTTGAACATAGGGGATGAATTCCCTAATAATACAACTGACTGAAGGTGAGAACAAGGTATTGAAGAACAGCAAGGAATCTATTCCCTGAAGATCTCTAAAGGGACAAAAAATAATTTATCTTGGAGGGCCAGGGCACTAGACTAGAAGAAGTAGATTTTATCTGGCTCTGCGATTTTATTAAAATCCCCAATGATAACAGTACTTTCATAATATGTTTCTAGTAAGGGGTTTCTGCTCTGTCTTGTCTTGTTCTTTTTTTTTTTTTCTGTTAAAAAATTATAAGTAAAAATAGCAGAAGTAAACCTAAATGATTCCCATAGTTAAAAGCAGACTTTGAGTAATTAAAATATAGGGGAACTGCATGCTTCTAATGATCTATTTGCCTAGCACTATTGTTTAGTTTCCTTGCTGTCTTCGGAAATCCTAGGGGGAAAGACTTTAAAAAATGTTCTTTTTCCTGCGTAGCAAATGACAGTAATTCTAACAGAGATAGAGACTTACTCTTCTTACTCCATCACAATAATTAAGTTTCTCATTTTATGGAACTTCTGAGAGAAGCTGAAAAGGGAATCCAACATTTTCTTTCCAGAACTTATGCTTTCTAGTTGCAGATGTTGGTAATTATGTCTACTTGCATATTGCTTCTGAGCTTTAATTTTTTTTCTAATTCATTTATTTTTGGTTGTTTTAATATGATTTCCAATTACAGAAATGGGGCATATATATTTTACTGCTGGTGAGATGAGAACTGTGACTTTGCTTTCCTAAGTAACTTTTTGATTCATATGATTATGGTTAGAGAAATGGTGCTGAAAGTTGGTACTCTATACTTCAGGCAGTGTATGGAAGATGATATAATTATGAACCCTCTTCAGCCTAACTGATGGACTCGTATTTTATAAATAAAAATTTAGAATGTGAATATGTTTTATTTTATCTAAGACTATGGAACATTATCACTAGAAACACTAAGAAATGCGAGTTCCTGGAGAATCTACAAAAATCCCTTATTTATGAAATAACAGTTTTGAATTGATAGCCATTAAAGTCCCTTCTGTAATAGGAACTGTCACCCTACTGGTAAAGATGTAGTGTGGGCTAAATCATGTTGCCTTAAATGTAACTGCAATGTAATAACAGCCTGATCCAATGTGGGCACTTGTCTGTTTTCTTAATATTTGATGTTGATACTGCATGGCATAAAATGTGCTTATGTGAATTTGCCATCCCAGCTCTGTGTGATTACTTTCTAAGTAGGGGAAGGGGTTAGCAGGTCCAAAATAAAGTGTCCTATTGAAACATTTGAAGAAGGATGTGTTTGGATTCATACTGAATCTTTCCTGTTATTCACAGGAACAAATCTACCAACTCTTTTGCTTCGAAATATGTTTCCACATTGATCATTACCTCTCCCCTCTGAAGTCCTACCGGTCATTGATGTCGTTGTCCTCTAAAATAATCATCTGCCTTATTCAGGGCAACTTCTATAAGTTATAAAGCAACCTGGTTAGTATGAGTGCCTTTCTGAAAACATGAGAGGATTTGACTGAAGTAAAGGGGAGCAGATAAGAAGGAAACAGTAATAAATCTGTTTATTCCATATTAATTCGAATAATTCTATGTTATTAATAACAGTATTTTATTGAATTTGGTAACGTCACTCGTTTTTGCTAATGGTTAGAATTATTTGGAAACTTTTTATTGACAGAGAATTTCAAGTGTCTTCTGCAGCATATCTTCTTGCAGATGATTTCAGTTCCCCTGAAATTACTTACACATGCACACAGTTTATGAATGCCAGAAGTTTGTAAGGACACAGATTATTTAATATTAAAAGATTAATCAACAAAAGCAATGCTGGATGTTTTTTCAGAAGTCCACTTCAAATTACACACATAAGTCTGCTCAAGAGGAACCGTAGAAGTGGATATTTGTCTAAAACTTTAAAGCTTATGTCTTCGAAGAGCATCTTCCCACCTAATGCACCACCTAATCTTATTGATAGGGTCCCACATAACCTATAAAGTAATTGATGTGTGTCCCCATCTGCCTTGCTCTCTAAGGAGAAGGGCTGATGAGCAATGAGCTGCTAAGCAAATAAGAGGAAGAAGGACCAGCAACTGAACAGCTTTCCACCTGGATACCTGCTTCAGAAGGAATCCAGAGTTTGCCACAAATAATGATAATGGGAGTCTCTAAGGCTTTTGTGCCCCTGGTAGCAGGCAGCATTTTAACCACCAAGCCAGAGAAGTTCCACAGAGATACTTTCTCAGGCACTGAAAATAAACTGATGTTTATTTTTAAGGGAGAGTCAAGGCAGGCAAATATTTTTACAAACAGTTCCATGAATTCTTTGCTGCTTCTTCCTTACATTCTTCTCTATTTTAAAAAAAAAAAAAAAATTCTCTTTTGATGACTCTTAAGAGACTGTACTAATATATTTGCAAGATTTCTATTCAGGATGTCATCAGTTTTTTATTTTTTATTTTTTGTGGGGGTGCTGCATATAGAGGAGTGCATATGGGAGAGAAATGCTTAGGGGAAATCCTTTTGGAGTTGAAACACTTTCATTTGAATATTTCTGTGATCATTGCTCTTCCATACAGGACTCCATTTATCACTCTAGGCAGCCCTGCTCTTGTTTCTGATTCTTAATATGTTACCGGAGGATTGTCCTACTATATGCAAATCAGTTATTTTAGCATAAACTCTCATTTGTTCATGTGTTATCAGTTATTTAATCATGACCTACCATAGGCCAGGTGCTATGGATTATCAAAGAATAAGATTAAATTTATCTACTTACAAGATACTTAAAGTCTAGTTGGGAAGACAAGTCATATGCATATAAAATACTTAGTAATATAGTGATATATTAAGCACCAACTCAAACTGGTATTATAAAGCACAACATTGCCCTTCATAGGATATTGTGATGGAGCTTTCATATCTAATAATGACAATCAGGGCTTCAAGAAGAAGTCAAAGTGTGACTGGTTCATTGAAGAAAAGCAATTAGGCTGGGCCGATGGAAGAGTAAAAGTCATACGGTGAAGTAGAAAGAGTATTTAGGGATAGCATTAGGTACTAGGGTAAGAAAGAGTAGGAAATATCAAAGATGTTATATAGTTAATTATTCAGTGTAAGTTCAACCATTTTTTTTTTTTTTTTGCTCTATACCTGATAACTATGGATATTTTATTTAGAAGCATGCTTTAGTATTTTAAAACCATAGGAGGTATGATTTTGTGAGTGACAGGCAAAGAAAGCCTCAAGAGGCAGACTTTTGGAAGACAACTTCATGAGCTGAAAATGGAAAAGGTAACTTCTTATGTATTTGTGTTTGTAGGAGTCGTTGCTCTAAGGTGAAAAATCATTTTTAGTGACCATGAATGAGATTAGAGGGTAAGATGATCTTTTCAGATATGAAAATGGGAGCATAAAGATAAATTCATTTTTAGAAGAATATCTTCCACTTTCTGGATAATTAAAGCGTTTCTTATCTGATAAGGAGCTGAGTACAACAATTCCCATGTCTTATGATAATCTGGTTTGTCTTATTTTAAATGATGAAAAGAAGAAGTGAACTGGTTCCTTAAATGGTGAGAAGCTACTTAGGAGAGCTCTTAAACAAGGAGATATAGTGAGACTGCAGGTACAGCTGATACCCAAGCGGCGCCTCTTTAGAGTGAGAAAACATACTAAGTGAAAGTGGTTTGCATGGAAAATATACTTGCAAGTTACTTTTTTTGAACGTTAAAAGCTTGACTTTAAAATGTAAGGTATTTGTCAACATTATCTGAAACACCGGACTTGGAGGCAAATGTTCCAACATATTTGTTTTCTTGCAATTAAAGTTAAGCTGACATGTTGACAGAGGCTGCTAAATTTTGGTCAATAATTAGCCTTCGCTTTGCTTTATAGACAAGGAAGTCATATTTTTTTTTTCCTCCTCACATTTGCCAAGTAAAGATTTTCACTTTTAAATTTCTTCATCCTGGTGTTTGCATTTAAGCATTTCAAACAGACTCTTCACCCTCAGCTACCATGTGTAGTATTGCATTTATGCATTCAACTTCTTACTCAAGTGACGCTATTTTTTTCTGCCTCAGCCTGACAGCCACTAATAATAACACATGAGGACAGTCAGACAAAATGAAGACAAATGCTGCTTGTCGCAGCAGAATCATAATGTCTCCAGACTCAGTAAAGACAGTCTAACTGTATGTGGATGCTCTTTATAGCTTATTTAGACCTGTGGTTTTTCCCTGTGGTTTTTTTTTTTTTTTAAAAGCACAAACATTGTGCAGAAATACATTAAGGCAGCATAGGGACCTGTTAGTTAGCCAGAACAATGTGGAACCATGGAGAATAGAGATTGCAAAGCACAGATGGATACTGTAAAAAATTCATGAGTGTCATGACAAATCGAAAAGGTAAATTTTAGTCAAAATTCAAGTGGAAAGCCTAGGCAATACTTAAGAATTTGACTTTATGAGGTTTTTCAAATCACACATGATGAAACATTGTGAATATTCCGCAGATTTGTTTATGCCGTAATGTGAAAATCAGAGCTCATCATTCAACAATAATTATGTCTATATAGATTTATGCCATCAGAAGTAGATTGCTGATAAACAATAGTGCTTTGCTTCTATTTGATGTAAATGCTGCAGTATTAAATATCCATATTATTTCCAGCTCAATATTAGAAAGTGTCAGTCATTGTGACAAAGCAGGCAAGAGGAGCTCATTGAGCCGTCCTCTGTGTAAGCCAAGTGCTGTCGAATAACCAGGTTTTTGTGGTACATCACTTTGGTGTTAAAATTGAGTTCTAAACAGTAAATTTGGCAAATCATTTTTCCCTCTTTTACATTTTGGTTCTTTTAACCAAAGGTGAAGCATCAAGGAGACGCTGGATTCTTACGTGTATCTAATCAAGATGTACCTTGAATTTTGCAGAACACTTGTCTTTTGAAGTTGCCATCAATGTAGCTGATCATTTTTGTCCTATCTTTAAAAAAGCGCTGCTCCATGTCTCTGCGAGCAGCCCAAATAAAGGTGTAGCTTTAATCCTCACTACAGCCGACTTCATTCATGAGATTTCCTTAAGAGCAAAACCTGAGCAAAGTGAGCCTATCTAATGAAATGATTCATTTGGTTCCCATGTTTCCAGTAGGGTAGGGGTGGGGTAGAAAGCAGAAAGATAAGGGGACTGTTCTTTACAACTGGGTTTCTGATTACTTTAAGGATACTTTGTAAATTAAAACAAATCTTAAAAAGACTAATAAATTCCAGGCATAGAAGCATTCGTTCCCGCCCCCGCCCCCCCTTTTAAATATCAGATTGAGAATGATGCCATGTGGAAACCAGGTATGTTTTATCGTTATGTTGCTAGAAAGACAAGCTGTAGTAAACTATTCTGTGTATAAAGGTTTAGGTGATATCTAAAGTGCTCTATTAGGTACTTAAAATGTTAAACACAGGGCAGACATGTTGCATTGGACTTACTTTTCTATAGTAAATGAGATTGTTAATGAAGAGAATTATAGAGGGCTCCATTATACCTTGAAAAGATATTGGTACATTATTTAAACAACCAGAAAATTATTTTGTACTAAGAAGAAAGGTGATCATTAAAATTAAAGTAGAAACTATTGATAGAACGTGAATGAGATTACTTATCGAACTGGACTGTTTAGTTTTTTTTCTAAACATAACACAAAACAGAGGCAAATTTTGTAGCTGACTTTTCATTCCTGGCACTAACGCCACTGTCGGGACCTTGAGACAGCAAATTCAACTTTCTGATAGTTGTCCTAATAACCTTTCAGGTGATTTTGGGTGTCTTTAGTGAATTAAGTTTGCGTTAGTGAACCCACTGAGCAGAGGCCAAGACTAATTCTCAGCTCTGTATGACATTTCACACGTTGTCAGTTCTTAGTAAGTGTTATACGATAACATTTTGAGATCCTCATCTGAGAGTTGAAGGGGAAATATCAATGGTATATATGAGGTTTACCAACTAAGTTGAGCCCAGTGCAAAAGTATGGTGTAGGGAATAGGAAAAGATGGTAGTGTTGTGTCTCCTTTAAATAAAAGATAGTTTTACTTCTAAAATTTTACAGTGAAGTCTAAGAAAGATGCCAAACCAGGAAAAAAGAATGAACAGAGAGAGAAAGAGAGGAAAAAGTAAAAGGGACAAGTTGCAGCTATAAAGAGAGAAAATAGAACTCTGCTCCTTCCTTACTGATGTACTCCACATCCCTATGGAGATTCTAAGGAAGATATGCAAAGGGAGGAGGCCGTAGAATAGAAAATAGAACGAGAAAGGGAAAGAATGGACTAAAAAGCCAAAAAAAACAAACCCGTTGCTGTCAGTCAATTCCAACTTGTAGTGACCTTATAGGACAGAGCAGAACTGCACCACAGTTTCCAAGGAGCAGCTGGTGGATTCGAACTGCTGACTTTTTGGTTAGCAGCCGTAGTTCTTAACCACTGTGCCACCAGGGCTCCAAAGGACGGGTGACCAGTAATTAAATAATTCTATCTGCTTTCTTTTTCTTTTTTCTTCCATAACTGCTTTCTAACAACTCCATTATCCCTACAAGTATGGAGAAAGGATAACATGATGTTATACATACACATTTATTATGAGTTTCCTCCTATTAAAATGTAAGCTTCATAGAGGCAGAATCTTTTATATTCTCCTGTATCCTCAGTACCCAGAAGAGTACCTGCCACACAGTAGATATATTGCTGAACAAATGAAATCTCTTAAGAGGCAGTTTTCCATATGCTCTTACTATTATCTAAGGAATTATAGATCTGTTGGCCTCTCTTTAAAAGTGTTACTTGCTAATATTTAGCAGCTAACAGTTCAAATCCATCAGCTGCTCCTAGGAAACCCTATGGAGCAGTTCTGTTCTGTCCTATAGGGTCTCTATGAGTCAGAATCAACTCGACGGCAGTGAGTTTGTTTGTTTTTTAAGACTGCTGCAAAGTAGCACCTTTTAGTTCAGAGAAGAGCCATCTGGGGCAAGGGGAATGAATGAAGAGAAATGGAGAAGAGAACTTCTTAAATACGGTAGAATAAATTTACCTTTCCTCTGAAAGAGGAACCCATAATGGTCAAGTCACTTGGTTTATTCATTATAGAATATATGCTGGGTTGGGGGGGCCAGCTAACATAAAACAAATTTGGTAGAGGCATCCTTAAAGTTGTTCTAAGATAACTAAAAGTAGCCATGCCATCTCTGCCTCTTATGTTTAGGTCAGGTGAAGAGCAGAATGTGTTGAGAATTTTGAAAGCAGTTCAGGACGCAGCACTAGCAGTTTGGTAGGCAAGTTGGGACTGCCTGAAGAAGTCAGGAATTATAATTTCCAACATAGGTAACCAAAACTAAGAAGGGCATAAATAGGTCATTGATGGACATGACATTTTGAATTGATTCTCTCTGCTGACTATTCAAATTGTTTAATTTTGCTCAACTTAATGCAGTATTAGTAGGTTCATTCCTGTGAGGTGTACTTGGTTGTATTTGACTTTGTTTTCCAGTACAACCATATTGCCCAAAAAACTGTGTTGAGAGTCATGAAAAGCAGAATCTGTAACAGTGCCTTAGGCTGGGTTCTCTAGAGAAGCAAAACCAGTAAAGCGTATAAATATATACATAGAGAGAAATTTATGTTAAGAAAACAGCTCATGCGATTGTAGAGGCTAGAATGTCCCAAGTCCACGGATCAGGGTAGAGGCCTCTCCCAAGTCACGCAGCTGCAGAAGCTGGCGAGCCCAAGATCAGCAAGTCGGAGAGCTGGGCTGGAAGGTTGACGAATTCCAAGATCAGCAGGCAAGACCACAAGGTTTCTCCTGATTCACATAGCTGCAGGGTCTGGCGAACCCAAAATCAGCAGGCTGGAGAGGCGGTGAAGATCAATGAATGCCAAGTTCCGCAGATAAGCTGACAGCTCAAGTCCCAGAAACCGGAGATGAGATGACAGGAGGCAGCCGCAGGATCCAGAGAGAGCAAAACACCAGAACGTCTGCTTATATTCAGATGCAGGCCACACCCCTAAGGAGACGCCCTTTCATCTGATTGGCTACTCACAGTATATTTAATCTTGGGAGTGATCACATTAAAACACTGAGAATCATGGCCTAGCCAAGCTGACACACAATCTTAACCATCACAAATAGGAAGGCATGTTTTTATTTCGATCCCGCCTTAACCTGTGTTAGAGGAACATAATTGAAACATCAAGTTCATATACATATTAATGTCTGTTTTATTCATAATTACTAATTATATGCATGTATATTTATTCTTTTAAGGAAATATTAAAAAGAAGGTAAGTGAACTTCAATTACACAAACATTTTGAGTACAGATCATATGTTAGGGTTTTATTGACTATGCAAAGGCATTCAACTGTGTAGCTCATAACAACTTATGGATAACATTGCAAACAATGTGATTGTGCTCATGTGAAACCTATACATAGACCAAGAGGCAGCCACTTGAATGGAACAAGGGGATGCTGTGTGGCTTAAAATCAGGAAAGGTGTGCTTCAGGGTTGTATCCTTTCACCATTCTTATTCAATCTATATGCTCAGCAAATAATCTGAGAGGCTGGACTATCTGAAGAAGAATGGGGAATCAGGATTGGAGGAAGACTCATTAACATCCTGTAATACACAGATGAGGCAACCTTGCTTGCTGAAAGTGAAGAGGACTTGAAGCACTTACTGATGATGATCAGAGCCTTCAGTATGGACTACACTTGAACCTAAAGAAAACAAAAATTTTCATGACTGGATAATAAGCAACATCATGATAAATGGAGAAAATATTGACATTGTTGAGAATTTCATTTTACTTGGATCTACAATCAATGCCCACGGAAGCAAGAGTCAAGAAGTCTAAGGATGAATCTGAAGGGCATTATGCTGAGTGAATTTAGTCAGTCACAGAAGGACAAATATTGTATAAGACCACTATTATAAGAACTCAGAAGACAACATTCTTAGATGGTTACGAGGTTGGGGAGGGAGGGTGAGGGTTATTCACTAACTAGATAGGAGACAAGTATTATCTTAGATGAAGGGAAGGACAGCACACACTACAGGGGAAGTCAGCACAACTGGACCAAACCAAAGCTAAGAAGTTTCCTGAATACAATCAAACACTTTGAGGGACAGAGTAGCAAGTGTAGGGATCTGGGGGACCATGCTTTCAGGGGACATCTAGGTCAATTGCCATAACAAAGCTTATTAAGAAAATGTTCTGCATCCTACTTCAGTGATTGGTGTCTGGGGTCTTAAAAGCTCGCAAGCAGCCAAGATGCATCAATTTGTCCCAACCACCTGGAGTAAAGGAGAATGAAGAACACCAAAGACACAAGGAAAGTATTAGCCCAAGAGACATAAAGGGCCACATAAACCAGAGAGTTCATCAGCCTGAGACCAGAAGAACTAGATGGTGCCTGGCTACCACCAATGGACGTCCTAACAGGGAACACAACAGAGAGTCCTGGATGGAGCAGGAGAAAGGTGGGGTGCAGAATTCAAATTCTAGTAAGAAGACCAGACTTAGTGGTCTGACTGAGACTGGAGGAACCCTGGAAAGCATGGCCCCCGGATTCTCTATCAGGCCAGAACTAAAACAATTTCCAAGGCCAACTCTTCAGACAGGGATTGGACTGAACTGTGGGACATAAGGGGATACTCGTGAGGAGTGTGCCTCTTAGCTCAAGAAGATACAAGAGACTAAATGGGCAGCTTCTGTCCGGAGGTGAGATGGGAAGGCAGAGAGGGTTAGGAGCTGGTTGAATGGACATGGAGAATTGGGGGTGGAAAGGAGGAGTGTGCTGTCACAGTATGGGGAGAGCAATTAGGGTCACATAACAATGTATATATAAATTTTTGTATGGGAAACTAACTTGAAATGTAAACTTAATCTAAACTACAAAAAAAAAAAAAACAACAACAACAAGAACGTATTGCATTGGGCAAATATGCTGCAAAATACTTCTTTAAAATGTTAGAAAGCAAAGATGTCACTTTGAGGACTAAGGTGCGCCTGACCCAAGCCATGGTATTTTCAGTCGCCTCATATGTGTGCAAAAGCTGGATGATGAATAAGAAAGATGAAGAATTGTTGCCTTTGAATTATGATGTTGGTGAGGAATATTAAATATCCTATGGACTTTCAGAAGAATGAACAAATATGACTTGGAAGAAGTGTAGCCAGAATGCTCCTTAAAAGTGGGAATAGCAAGACTTCATCTCACGTACTTTGGATATGTTATCATTAGGGACCAGTCCCTGTAAAAGGACATCATGCTTGGTAAAGTAGAGAGTCAGGCAAAAAGAGCAAGACCCTCGATGAGATAGATTGACACAGTGGCTGCAATAATGGGCTCAAACATAGCAATGATTGTGAGGATGGTGCAGGACTGGGCAATGTTATATTTTATTCTGTTGTACGTAGGGTCACTATGAGTTGGAACTGACTCAAAGGCACCTGACAACAATCGTATGTTAGGCACTGATTCAGTGGGAGCAGGAAAAGTTTCTCATGGACCTTCATATCATAGGAGAAAAACAGAAATTAAATAATTTCAGATGTGATGACTGTTAAGAGAAGGGTGGTGTGAAATTTATAGCAAAGGAATTTAACTTAGTTCAAAAACAAGTCAAGAGATCATGGCATTTGCAAGGAATTTATGAAGTAGTAAGACGGAGAGTGACTTAAAAAAAAAAAAACATATCTACTTACCATCCTCTCTCCTTCTCTCCTTCCTTTCATAATTGAATATTTAGCAAATATTGATTGGATGTCAAATATATGTCAAGCAAAATGCTCAGCTCTGGTGAGCAAAAACAAACATGGTACCCATGAAGGAGACAGAACGTTCATTAAACTATTAGACATGAAAACAAGATGGCAACTCTAACAAGTGTTCCTAAGGAGAAGAAAATTTTGCCACACCAGCATGAGTTGACTTGACCTGGTTTGGAAGATCAGGTTTCCATGAGAAAGTGATACTTGAGCTGCAATCGGAAGGATAAATAGGGGTTAACCAGGAGTAAAAGGAGAGTAGAGCATCTTAAAAAAACAAAACAAAACAAAAACCTGTTGCTATCAAGTCGATTCCAGCTCATAGCAACCCTATAGGACAGAGTAGAACTGCCCTATAGGGTTTCCAAGAAGTAGCTGGTGGATTCAAACTGCTGACCTTTTGGTTAGCTGTCATAGCTTGCTGTAGCTCCTAAGCACTGTGCCACCAGCATCTTAGACAAAGAAAATAGCATGTGCAGGGGCCTGGTGACCTGAGGAAATATGACAAGTATGGGAGGCTTAAAAGAAGGCTAAAGTGGCTGGAGCTGAAAGAACAAAGGGCCTAAGATGAGAGGTTTGGTAAGGACATATCCTGCAGAGGCTTGAGGGCCAGGTTCAGGTTCCAGACTAAGCAAGGACGCCCTTGAATGGTTTTGACCAGAGGATGCTGTGATCAAAATGCAGTTACTCTGACTGCGATCAGAGAAGGAATTAGCAAGGGGCAAGCCTGGAGGTAGGGATGATGGTGGGGTGGGGGCTTGTAGTTATCTAGGCAAAACAGGATAATAGTCCGAACCTGGGAATGGTGATGGAATAGGGAGAGAGAATTGACTCAGAGATATTTAAGAAGTATAATTTACTGATTGGAAACAAGGGATAAAGGAGAAAAAGGAGCCATGGATGATACCCACATTTCTTATTGCAATAGCTAGTTAAGAATGATGGCAGTTCATGTGATAGGGAATGTGGGAGGAGGAAGAGGAGGAGATGTAAGAAGTGGGTGGGTATAGTGAATTCAAATTGGGACATTCTGGGTTTGAGGTGTTTGGCACATCAAGAGGAAGAGAAAGCACGTGGACCTAGGAGTCTGGAACTCAGCACGAAGAACTGGTAAAAGGTACAGATATGGCAACCATCTGCATATGGAAGGAATTGAAGCAACCCAGAGGATGGGTGAGATTGAGAGCGTAAGAAAAAAGAGAAGAAATGTGACTTCTGAATAATGCTGATACTTAAAGGCTGGGTAGGGGAAAGATTTACAAGTAGTACAGATATAGGAAGAAAATCAGGAGAATATACTGTCAGTGTTAATGGAAGCCAAGAGAAAAAGAATGTTTCAAGAAAGCATGAGGATAAACAATGTCAAACTGTGGAAACTCAAGCAAGATTAGGACTGAAAAATATCTATTATAGTCAAGAGAGTTATGGTGAGATCATGGTAAGAGCATTTTTTATGGAATGAAAATTATGTAAGACATTGGAATGGGTTGAAGGGAGATGAGCAAATGGAAGGGACTTTGACTCAAAAAATTTCTATTTAATATACTAAATAATGTGGCTCTGAAAAATTTCTATGTAAATAATGAGCAAGATAGGGTTCTACCTAGAGGAATATATGGAATTGAAAAGGGATATTTTCGGATGGCCAGAAGTTGATGGATTAGTTAGTTGTATTTGATTGCGAGAAACAGAGTACCTAACTAATGGCATTTTTGTTAAACACCTTTATTATTTATTTCACATAATGAGAAGACTGGACATGTGTGCATTTAGGATTGCTGCAGTGGCTCAACAATATAATCAAGCCAAGTTTTTACTGTGTTTCCAGTCTATCTTCCTTGGTATATTGGCTTTTTGTCCTTGTGCTTGACACTTAACGGATACTAGCGGGTTTCTTCACCTCCACAGGACCTTATTCAAATAAAAAACAAGCAACATGCTTCTTGTTCTCTATCTTTTCATTAGGGAGCAAAATTTTTCCCAAACCTTTTTTCACCCCTACTTACACTGACGATTTTTTATATTTTGTTGGCTAGAACTAGGTTATTTGCCCGTTTCTAAACGAACCATCAGCAAAGGGAAATGCAGTTATTCACATGATTTAGATCAGGGATTCTGAAAGGGTGGTCTCTGGATCAGCAACATAAACTTGTTAAAAATGCAATTTTTTTTTTCTGTCCCAGACCTACTGAATCAGAAACTCTGGTGTGGGGCCCAGCAGTCTGTTTATAACAAACCTTCCAGGAAAGTCTGATGTACTTTTCCAGTTTGAGAACCATTGATTTAGACTAATCAAGTCATCTTCTGGTGTTAGGGAGAGGTTGCATCTTCCCTGAGCTTATTGCTTTCTTAGGAAAAACAGGGGCATGGCTATTAGTAGACACAGAAAAGCGTTTGCCATCATTAACTATATTCCCCCATCAAGAGGAATGAACCAGTGAAGAGAAAAGATGAAGATAAGAGAGACGATAACTGAGAAAGAAGATGAACTCAAGCGGAGGGAATGGCCTTCCCTAGGAGGAAAGTAACAGAGATGAGGTATGAGAGAGTAGAGAATGGAGAAGGGGAGAGCTTAATAGCCTGGAATCCTATTGTAATGTAGATAAGGTTGTGGATCTGCTTGAGGGTGGTAAACCTAAATTCAGAGTGTTATAATCTGCCTGGTTGTATGATAAGCAAGCAGGTGTATAGAGGCTTGGAGTTCAAAGATAGTTTGAATCTCTAGGGTTGGAGTTTGGCCAGAAGGTGTGACTGACGGAAGGTCTTAAGCAAGGGTATTTAGGCTGTCGTTAAGAATGAGGCTGAAGTGATGAACCATAGGATTGTGCTGTACAAGAGGGTGATTGAAGATGGGGTGTGTGTGTGGAGGGGTGGGGGGGGGTTGGTCCGTGGACCCAAAGTCACGATGTGCCTTCATCTTTATCCACTTGGTAAGAACCATTATAAAGAATAGGCCAAACTGTTTCCACGTTGTTAATTAAGAAAACGAAAGTCTTGTTTGTATTATTTCCTCCTCTCTATCATGGGAAGTATGAGGTTGGTTTGAAGGTGTCACATTTGCGGTGAGTTACAGCAGATTTTTCCTTATCACTCAGTTGTAGGACATTATGCAGGAAAATAAGCCAGTGGCTTTAATTTGGCTTACCTTGACTGCTTTTTGACCTGTTCTATTTTTCTTTACTGATGGATAATGCTTTTTACAGGCCTGATTTTATAAGCCCTGCACAAATCTTGGTAAGTCATATGTATAATATAAGGTGGAAGACTGCTTTTTATACAACTGGATTTATTATTTCCTTAGCCTAGCAGAGAGATGGTTGTAATTTCCTAATGCACTTGGTAGTTTTAAAGATATTAACATTTAATTGTTTAGAAAAACAATCTCCTAAGAGGTAAGGGAAAGTCATTGTTTGGGAAGATGGCAGTGTTAGTCCTTATCTGCATGCACAGTAGACACTGTACATCTCAGCTCTGGCCAGATTGAACCTTGAGCCTGCTTCTCCCCGACACCTGACATGTTCCTCCCTGAGCTGTCCTAAAAGAGGACAAACCAACTGTAATAATCTGATTTGAAAATAATTAGGCACACACATTCCCTGCTGCAAACATCGTAAAATGAATTCCACAACTAGAAAGGGGTTATTTTTATCCTGTACTGTGTGTTGGAACGTACGTGCCAGCATCTTCTTTTATGTCCCCCACAGTGTCTCAGGCAGTAGCGTTGTCCTCTCCATGAACGTGACTAAGGAAAAGTCACTTGCCAGTGTCTAGACATTCACGATGTGAGTTGAACGTAATGAGACATTGTTCCTGTGGAACTTTGAATCTGCTTCCAAAGGCGATGACAAGAATTTTGAAAGTCTGCAAAATTGTTGGAATAAAAGTTCCACATGTGCAAGGACTTTGCTGATTTGTTCACTGCTGCATTCCCAGAATAGCGCCTGGTGCATACAGGTGCTCAGTAAATATTTTTTAAAAAGTAACTCTTTCCAGATCAATATTCTACAAATTCTGGTGTCTGTTCACAAAATCTGTCTTGTTTCTTGATAGCCGTGCTAGGTTAAAGATTCTCACATTGAATGGAAAAAGAAGGCATAGCACATTCATTCCTTATTATATATATAACAACTGTGATTATTTAAACTTTATCATTAGTTGAACCAATTTTTTGAGTAGTTCAGTGATTTGTGCCTATCTGCATGTTGCTTTAAATGTTTATATACAAATAGGTATGGTAATCCTTGCAGGGGTAGTTTGGATGTTTTATTATAGTGGTCTTTATGTGTCATGGATATGCTTCATTGAGTAATAAGATGGAGAATCTGTGGGATAAACTCCAATACAGGATAACTTAGAATGTACTTCAAGTCTTCCAAAGAGACTATTCCATGGAAAGGTGGCCCTTGCTGTGGGATACTGGAGAGAAAGGAAGTACCATGTGCTGATCATGATGTTGATGATGATGTTTAATAGACCGGGATTCAATTCCTCCCTTCCCTCACTTGCTAACTGGGTAATCATAGGCATGTTTTTTAACTTCAAACCATTTTTAAATTTTAGTGTCTTTCATCTGTAAAATGAGGTTAATAATAACTATACCTATCTCACAGGACAATATTCTGTTGTGATCCAAATTTGTCACTTTGATGACTAAGGGGCATATGACGCAAGTCATGGTCTTTTCAGTTCCCTCATATGCATGCCAAAGTTGAATAATGAAAAAGGAAGACAGAAAAAGATATCGATGTGTTAGAACTGTGACATCGGCAAAGAATATTGAATATACTATGGAATGCCAGAAGAACAAACAAATCAGTTTTAAAAGAAATACGACCAGAATATTCCTTAGAAGTGAGGATGGCAAGACTTCAACTTGCTTACTTTGGATACATCATCAGTAAAGACCAATCACTGGAAAAGGACATCATCTTTGGTAAAATAGAGGGCCAATAAAAACAAGGGAAACCCTCAATGAGATGGACTGACACAATAGTCATAGCAATGGACTCAAATATACCAATGATAATGAAATGGCAGAGGACTGAACAACATTTTGTTCTTTTATACATAAGGTCACCATGAGTCAGAGCCTCCATGGCAACTACCACCAACAATCTCATAGGATTGTTAGGATTGTATGAAATATGTGCAAAGTACTTAGCACAGTCCCTAGCACATAGTAAGCACTTGATAAACGTTAACTCTTATCAGATTTAATTAGTTCTTAGAATCTTCATACAAATCTGTTTATAGAAGAATCCCTACCTGTGTTTCCTAGTGCTAACTTCAAATAAAGTATGCAAATTACAAGATTGCTAATATTGAACATTAGTATTCATTATAGACTAAAACATGAAAATCTATATACACCTCTCTCCAGCAAACCTGTTTAATCACAACATGTTCCTTTATGAAACTGTATATTCGCATTTTAAGTGGATGTTTAGAAATGTTTAGTGTCACATTGAGCACTAGGCCATCCCCTAGACTAAGGGTGGACTTCAGATCATTTTTAAACATAAGCCATGCTGCCACGTGAAGAAATGGCCTTTCTTTGAATCCCCTGGACTCTGTGATTGTCATTCAATTCCATAGTTATATCTGACACCTTGTCTTTAGACATCTATCTTCTAGTTGATCCTGTTGATTAAAAAGTGGACAGAGAGTCTATGGAGTTGTCAGTGCAAAGCTCTCACCTTTACTGCAAAAGAAATATAAAGGATATTTCCTTTTAACCATACATCAGTGATGTTAGCCTTATCTGAGGACAGCAAAATGATTTTAGGGTAAGTTGTGAAAAGTTTTCCAGTAGCACCATGTTTATGGATGGCCTCTGAGGTCTGCATATGAGCATTAGCAATGTGGAAGTTCAAAAAGAATGGCCTTAAAGATATGGAACTAGAAAGACACACTTTTGTGAGGGCGGTGGTGGTGGTGATAATTACGATTTGTGTTTCCTGGCTCTCCCCTGATTCAAGGAGTTTGCTCTTCTAAATTGTTTCTGTCTCTGTGTTTCTACACAGAAAATTACAAAGCTAAAATTTCTTTCCTATCATAGATACCCTTGGGAACTGAACTAAGGCTCTGAGGGCAGAATGAATCTCATGATCCTCTGCAGATAAATGGCTTATCTGCTCAACTCAGTGGGGGTGTAAGCCCTTTATCATTTAGATACAGAGGGTGTTGCCAGTGTCATTTATGGTTTAGAAAACAGCAGCATAATCTGGGTGGGTACTCCGAAAGCCCCACCCCACACTTAAACTTGTCAAGGAAATGGGGATTAATCAGGATTGTAAGGTAAAGGATGCTAACCATTGCTCCTGGATGCTCCCTGGAACACTCAGCCAAATTCATGTGGTGTAGGGTGGAAAGCAGAATCTGTTATTGCCTCTGTTTTTGCCTTCCTCCACCCCCTTTCTTTTTAGGAAAGAAAAGGGCAATTTATTTCCTAGGAGTAGAGAACAACCTAATATGTTATACTTGTCTGTGATTTGCTAGCAATCACACAAAACGCTTGCTGAGTCCTTGGGTCATTGTTCATGCAGTCCTGCTCTAGGATTTGTTCAGATTCCTGAGAGCATGGGAGATCTGAGCACATGTTATGGCATGATTCCAACAGTATTCTTCCTTCTCTCCTCTCCCCACCCACCCTCCCACTTCTGGGGTCTGCACTGTGACAAGACAACCCTTCCTAGCTCAGTGGGTTGAAAGCATTGATTCTCTAACACTTTGATATTATTCCAGAGACATGAGTAGGGCTGTGGAATTGGCATCAGAGTCCCTCAGACACTAAGGTGAGTGATCAGGGAAGGTTGTGGACTTAACATTGGATTTCTGCATCCATCTTCTCCCAGCAAATTAAATTATTAATTTTCCCACATGCCTTCTTGTTTAATGAGAAGCGTGGTGGACTTTATCTGTGCACGTGCACAAACAAAACATCACAGCAGGCGCTCCTGGACTGCGCCGGCAAGCTGAGGAGTTAAGCAGTCAAATGCAACTGCCTTGATACAGTCTGTGTCATTTGCAGAATTCTGCTGGCTGGTGGCTTCATAAACATGGAAGGACCCAGTCTCCAATACACCTCCCCACATACATATCCAAAGATGAAAGCTCCTTTTACGAATACAAAGAAAAGATCAAAAGAGAGAAAAAATAATGGCATTTAAAATGTACATGTGAAATGCAAAATTATAATATGATTGTTTTTCCAGGTTCCATTAGAGTGGTGCTATTTTCTGAGATGACACAGTGTTGGTTGATTACTTTTCCATGTTTGAGATAATAAATGGCTCACATCAACACGATTTTAGATTTGTTGTTTTCATAGATGTTCTGCCACATCTGTCTTTTCTAGCTTTTCAGAGTATCACTGTTACAAGTTAAATATGGGTGTTAACTTTTTCTGATCTCGAGTGTCCCTGGATACCCCGAGCTCTAATTCGACAAAAGAACCACATACATCTACATAAGTTGTTTATTATAAGAATTATTAAACATGAACATTTTACATATTAGCTTTTGATTATTTAAAGGCAATTAAATATTTTTTATTTTATGCTGCTTGAATATTGGAATTGCTGCTGACTCTTGAGCAATGTGTACTCTGATTCTAAAGTGTCAGGCTTATGGCTGTATGACACAGAACAAATTCCATCTTTGTGATTACAAAGGATTTTAGTTTGTTATTTTAAAGATTTGTTATCGCTCGCCTTTGTTTTATAAATGTCAATATCTTCTTTGTGGATCTAAAGTTCACTTCTTCTCAAGAAGTGCCAGTGATGTATCTATTTAGTAAAATTAAACACAAACTTAAAGTTGAGTTGAATGAAGAGTCAATTTTGGTGAATCTTTATGATACCTTAGAAGCCATTTATAACTCCCAGATTAGGAATATGATTATATGATTATCTCTGTGGATTCTTCCCTCCCCCACACCTATTAGTTATTCCAGTGAAAAAATACATTTTTCTGAGTTGTTACACAGGCCAGCCTTCCCTCTTTTTAAAAATGAAATCACTCAGCAATCTATGTGAAACGTATTGATCACTCTGATCACTACAGCGTTTTTATTTCACTCACTCAGGCGTAAGATGGTATATAATATATCATTTTATGTTTAGAGAATACATAAAGTGATTTCTTTTAAAAAATTAAGGGGAATAAGAATCCCTTAAAGAGAACATTACTAGTCTTATTTAAGTACAGCTAAATCATTTTTAAAGGAAAAAAAAAAATCACACAACTCCCAGCATTGGCAAGGAGAGAGGGGGCAACCTTTCAATTTCAACTGTAGTTTCTATTAAAAGGAAAATAGCTTGTACAGTCTGTTTTTACACTGTATTCCTTTGGAAAAAAAAAATGGTTCCCCTTTAATAAAATATATCTGTATGTTTGGTTTGTATTGCTGTATAAAAGTATATGTACATCTGTTTATACGGCTGGGGACCCTTAGTTAGTTTTGCTTGCATTTTATTAAAGAATATCTGGCCTTAATCACTTTAAAAATTATTACATTTTCATAAGACAAGTATCATGAACATCTCATACTTATTCCCTTGTAAATACATGAAATCACAATCTCTAGGAAAATGGATTGTAAAACTATTGGCTGGTTTGGACTAAACGTTTGCTAAGCTTCAATATAGTTTATTAAAAGTACCATGTTGGCTCCGCTTTGAAAGGCGGCCTCATTTTTCACGTTCTGTTTCAAAGGAGCCCTCTGCTGGACAGCTCTGTATGATATCACACGCACACACATATTTATATATGATTTATAGGCTATAGCTAATATAACCCAAAAGCCATTTGTGATTGAAACTCTATTGTTGCAAATTGAATGCATCACTGAAACCTGTTTTGTCATCATTTTTTCATATTTAATGAACACACAATTGTCTAAAAATAAAATGTTCATCCTTAAAGTTTACTGTAAACCACTGTACATCAGCATATTCCCACACGAGATAATCGTACTAAATTAACATTCATTACCAATAATTTTAGTAATGAATTATTCAGCTGATGTGCAATTATCACACGCATTTCTAAAGCAATTACTTTATTACATAGGCATTCCATGTCATTGATTTTACTTGTCTGTATTGCATATGTAAATGGATGGAATCTTTGCATTTACCACTTTCAAATGCAAAAGGATTTTTTTTTAGTATTTATTTGTTCAGTGTTACCAGGTTGTGGGGATTTATGGCTACTGTTAGCTACATTTCAAGCAACTTACAGATGTCAGGGAATTGCTGTAAGAAGATGAAACTTAAAAACAACACCACCAAAACTAGACCATGAAGTCATAGGGGTGGGATGTTTTTCTGAGTAGTGCGTCAGTAGGTTCATATCAACATCAGTGGTATTCTAAAAACTGCTGTTATTCAAGAAAATGATAGATAATGACTTAAAATTATCGTGCCTTCTGCGTTTAGCCCTAGATGCAAGGCAGTATAAGGGACCAGGAAGCATCATGAAACAAACACAAGCTTTGAAGTCAGAGAGACTGAATTCAAATTCTGCCCCTGTGACCCTGAGTTATTTAACCTCTTATGGCAGCAATTTTCTCAGCTGCAGAAAGGGGACAGTGAAGTAATCTCAGCAGGTTGTGGGAAGGATTAATGACATAATATATGCAAAGTGCCTAGCACTGTGCCAAGCAGCCAGGTGACTGTGAAGCATGCTGCTGGAGTGGTTCTCCACATGTTTGGAGGTAGCTACGTTATTTTCTTGTTGCTGTTGGTGAGTTGCTGTCAAGTCCATTCTGACTCATGGAGACCCCTTATGTGCAGAGTAGAACTGCTACATAGGGTTTTCAAGATGTAGATCACAAGGCCTGCCTTCCAGGCACCTCAGAGTGGGTTCGAACCACCAACTTTTTGGCTAGTAGTTGAGCACTTAACCATTTTCTGCTACCCAGAGGTGTTATTTCCTAGGGCAAGCTTATGTTACTTTTATTTGCAAGTAGCAGCTGAAATAGGGCCCTGTATTCTTGGACTTCATTTCTATGTGGCAAATTAGTATAGTGAAACAGAAGTGATGAATAGTATAATAGTTGTCTTAGGCAATATCTGAACTTGAAGAATTTGGAGTTAGACCTAATTCTAAGTCAAAAGCCTAAAATCTGCCTTTTCTCTGAAACAGCCTAACCACTGTGAGCTGTGAAGGTGTTATAAAAATTATGTTCAAAATGAAAATGACTGTTTCAGCACTGTTTGATAAAACACAGTAAGCACATTTCCACAGTTAAGAATGCAGTAGGAATCAGGGGAGGCATGAACTGAGAAAGTGTAGTTAGGTCACCCCCGACTTGTTCTGTCTGTTGGATTATTCACCCATTAAAATTCACATTGCACCAAGTCGATCCATTCTTTTAACACAGTTTAACAAATTGCTATATGTAGCTTTGAAGTAGCTTATATATATGTTTTTCACAGAAATGTAAACAAGTACCCAGTATATAGTATGAGTTGAATGAATTTTATTTCATTGAATAAAAGAGTGAACAAATGGCTCATTCATTCTGGTAGCAGCGGAATTTAAAATATTCTTCAGTAGATGATGAACCAAGCCAAACTCTCACTGGGAGGAAAACTGTGTCAGTATAGAGCCATTGACTCAAATCATTCGGTCACTTTTTTTGGGGACTTATACATGTAGCAGGAGCCAAAATGTTTTCAGGGCCAAAAAAAAAAAAACTTTTTTTTCTGGAGAACAGACTCACCTAAAAGTTGAAAATCTTTAATTCAGTGATCGAATACCTCAGGCCTCTGTAAAAGTTGTGAGTCCAATATAAACAGAAACACATTAATTTTTAATTTACTCAAAAACATTTATTAAATATCTGATTATGTGTCTAGTGCACTCTGCAAGATGCTCTGAGGGATACAATGAAGAATAAGACTCATTGTTTGCCTTTAAGGAGCTTCTAGTCCATTTGGGGGAAAATGTAAATTACCATGGTAAATAAGTTCTAGGTAGTGTGGGCCAGAGCATGGTGGGGTCTTGTCAGCAAAGGGGGGTTCATGGAAGTTGTAGAGCTTTAATCAGACCTGTAAGTTGAATAGTTTGGAATTTAGATGAGCATATTATGTTTACAGCAACTAATAACAACATTATGTTTACCAATGGTTGTATTTGTGGGATCTGCATAAGATATGTCCACTGTGAAATCTATCAGTCATGACCCATCATCCTTCATCAATGGATCAAGTGGCAAACCTGGGGCTCTAGATCAAAGGGCAAAACGTGCTCAGAAGGATTTGGTAAAAAGCCATAGTTTGATGAGCTTTGTCAGCCTTAGATTTAGTTTTGGGGCATTTTTATAAACTTCTAAAATTTTAATAAAATAACTTATAAAAAGAAAATAATCATCATTTTAGTTTATCTCCACAATGTTCTGAGATCATCTTGTACATAAATCTGAGTTTAGAACTTAAATTTTTATGAAGTCCTGTATTTGATACTTTTCTTTATGAAGATGCATTTATTTTTTCACATATTTTAGTAATTTCTTACCTAAATATATTAAATGTTATCATAGCATTTTGGGTTTATGTCACATAGAGTGCTTGAATTCTTTCAACACCCTTTGCATTAAATGATTATGAAATATTGGCTAATATATAATGCCTGTATGCTTCTAACTTCCAGACAATGGCTTAGGCCCTGGGAGAATATAAACTGGATTTCTTTACCCAAGGGTGGAGGTAGGTAAATGAACATGATTAAAAAGTAGTGAGAATGATTTTATTAACAGACACGCTGAAACTTTCATACCCCAATAGGTCTTAGCCCTTCTAATATATATAATGTTACTGATGTGTACTATGTTGTATTTACCAGGGTCATGATCATCATCTTCATCAACAGTATACATTTCCCTTAACAACATTTGTAGAATAAGCCTTGCTTCACCTCCTCTGTTTCACACAGAGCAGTGTCCCTGGGGCCTCACAGACATTACAAGATGGCCTAATAAGGAACCAATGTGTCTGGGAGAGAAGGTGCTTCTGCTCTA
Organism: Dugong dugon; assembly: GCA_030035585.1. Lineage (NCBI taxonomy): Eukaryota > Metazoa > Chordata > Mammalia > Sirenia > Dugongidae > Dugong > Dugong dugon. Next base: position 38,977,539 of record CM057472.1, read on the forward strand.
CTGTAGTGATTCCATGATAGCTCCAACCAGCCCCAGGAGAAGAGGCAGGTACATTAGTCAGAACCAAGTATCCCTTGGCTCATTTCCCTGCAGTTATACAAATGCCAGTAAGCCTGGAGTTGAGTCTCTTTGGGCAGAGCATGAAGGGAGTGGAAAGAAAGCATGAAGAATAGGTGATTTAGAGCACTCACTCCCTTCTTGTACATGTAGTGTAACATCACACTCACAAGTCCTATTCTGACTAGTAGATGGGTTCAGTTATTACCTTTTTAAGTGGGACAAACTAAATATACTCATTAGGTTCAAAAAGAGCATCAACAGGTACATAGATATTAAAACATCCATAATAGCTACTGTAAGGTATCAGTGTAGGTGTATATGGTATGTTTCAAAATACCTTTAAACCTTTTAAAATTAGTATCTTGGAGATGTTGTTGTTAGCTGTTGTTAGGTGCCGTCTAGTCTAGTCCATCCCGATTCATAGTGACCCCATGTACAACAGAATGAAACACTGCCCAGTCCTGCTCCATCCTCACAATCGTTGCTATGCTTGAGCCCATTACTGTAGCCGCTGTGTTAATCCATCTCACTGAGAGTCTTCCTCTTTTTCACTGACTCTCTACTTTACCAAGCATGATGTCCTTCTCCAGGAACTGGTCCATCCTGACAACATGTCCAAAGTACATGAGACGAAATCTTGCCATCCTCGCTTCCAAGGAACATTCTGGCTGTACTTCTTCTAAGACAGATTTATTTGTTCTTCTGGCAGGCCATGGTATAGTCAATATTCTTCACTAAGACCATGATTCAAAGGCATCAATTCTTCTTTGGTCTTCCTTCTTTATTGTCCAGCTTTTGAATTCATATGAGGTGATTGAAAATACCATGGCTTGGGTCAGGGGCACCTTTGTCCTCAAACTGATGTCTTTGCTTTTTTTTTTCTTGGAGATAATAGCTGCTGTTTGAGAAATTGTGGCATGTGCACACGAGTGTCCTGGATTACAGAAAGATTCACTAAAAGCACAAAAAGTTTCTTCCTGAAAATTCTCTCCAAATCTATTGTCTTCATATTTTTTCATTGTGGGTAAGAGCCTGGAAAACAAACTGCTGTTTATAAGGAGCCCTGATGGCTGTTCATAAAGCACTGTTTCAAGTGCTGCCTTCCACTCCATATCCATGTTCCTAAAAGGTCAATGCATGTATTTAAATTTTCTCTGAATATCCCAGCATCGCTGTATATTTTCATTCATTTTACAGCCTATTTCATCACTGTAAACAATTAACTTTCCTGAATAAATATGTATATTTGGTTCAGATGCCCTTGAGGCTCTCAGGGCACAATTCAGATGCATACATGGAAACTGTTCTGCTAACTTGCAACTAGTTAGAAATCTAAGAAACCAAGGACTTGGCTTTTTTAATTAGGAAAAACATCTTTTCCTTATTGAAATTCTAGCTATTGTGCCTTAATTTTTTATTCTGATGTTTTCATTTTTGAGGCTAGCTATGACCCACAGTTTTGGTTTGTAGTCAGCTTCAGAAAGGCCTGCATAAAGCCATCTGTTGAGAAGGAACACGTTTACCATCTACCCAGCAAGAGCCTCTAGTGATGATCAGAGATCAGCTCCTTAGGAGCCAGTAGGCTGGAGCCCAGCACATGCCCAAAGGAGACCCAGGAGTTAGAAGACTGCTTTTTGTTGTTATTGATGTTATTCGCTTAGGTAACTTAAAGCTATGACAGAAGATATGAATTGTTTTTGTTTTGTGTTACATATTATCATTAGTTGATCTCATCAGCAGTCTGATTAGGCAATTGTTATCATGGATTGAATTGTGTCCCCCAAAAATATGTCTATCAATTTGGCTATGCCACGATTCCCAGTATTGTGTGATTGTCCACCATTTTGTCATCTGATGTGATTTTCCTATGTGTTTGTAGGTCCTATCTCTATGATGTTGATGAGATGGGATTAGCAGCAGTTACGTTAATGAGGCAGGACTCAGTCTACAAGATGGGATTGTGTTTTGAGCCAATCTCTTTTGAGATATAAAAGAGAGAAGCGAGCAGAGAGACAGAGGACCTCATACCACCAGGAAGCAAGAGCCAGGAGAATAGCATATCCTTTGGACCTGGGGTCCATGCGCTAGTCCAGGGGAAGACTGATGATAAGGACCTTCCTCTGGAGCCAAAAGAGAGAGAAAGCATTCCCCTGGAGCTGATGCCCTGAATTTGGACTTCTAGCCTGGTGCTGTGAGAGAATAAATTTCTGTTTGTTGTATTTCTGTTGTAGCAGCACTAGATAACTAAGACAGTTGGTTTAAAAATTCAGAGATACAGTGATCCCTAAAGTAAGGTGGAACCAGTTCTGCGAAGCATGCCTGCTTGGGTAAGAAAGACAGCACTGAGAAGTTACTTGATATATCTGTGGCCACAGAGAAAGTCAGGTTAAGAAAAAGATGTGACTTATAATTGAAGCCCTTGGTCCCTAAGCTTTTATCCACTTAATAGTTTTCTTCCTTCTGGATTCTGCAGTATTCAGGGAATCCAACTGACTGCCCCAAGTATAGTGGCCTTTAATCTTCCTACGAGAGAGAAACAGACAGACACTCTGACCAACCCTTAGTGTAAATAATAAATAATCCTTCATTTTGAGAGGACAGCCACTTTGGGATTGAGCTGGGATGAAGAATGGAAGAGAAAATGGCGTAATTTGACTTTGACTGTAACCATTCAGTGATCCAAACATTTTTGCATACCAGCCGTCACACAGATGAAGTCAAATTGGACATTATGCAGCAGTGCATTCATCCCAGTGACCTGGCCTTGCAAAAGTAAGGTCTGCAGCCAGAGGCTTCCATGTCACAACTGCAGACATAGCAGAGAAGAGTGTGTGTTCAAGGGCCCACATGCGTTTCAGTGTAGGCTACTTCTCCCCCTCCCCCTTATTTCCCAATATATTTCCAGCATTGTCTTTTCATAGCTGTTGTTAAAGTGTGCAACATTGAAACCTGCCAAGAATTTTGTAATGAAGATGTAAAGGGGGAAATTTAAGCTAAAAGGCACTGAAGTCCTGAAAATACACTGTAGAACATTTGGGAAATAATATATGGATGTCAGTCAAATGAAGATAGAAATTGTCTTGATGTTTAAAAAAAAAGCACAACTGATAATATGATTTCATGTGAAATTTCTTGGTGGTTACTGAGCATAAAAAAACATAAATGATAATGTGATTTCATGTGGAATTCCTGATGGCTACTGAGCATGCACTACAGTAAGATAGATCACGCTGTCACCCCATTTTTATGTTTTAGTAAAATAAAGCTGTGCATATAAGCAGTTTTCCACAGCTGAGAGAATGAAGCCTTCCCAGTGGCAGGGAAATGTAACTGAAGGAGGAGCTACCGCCAAGACATACCTTTCCTAGTAGAGTGGGGGAAGCAGAAGAGAAAAAAATGCATCACAGCAAGATTTTATAATGTTTAAACGGTATTATGTCAAAATGGAGGCTGAATTACAAGGGACAAGAGGAGGATGGGAAGGTTACAGAAAATTTGATCAAAAAGGAAAAGAAGGTCCCCTGCATTATGACTGGACATTTGCTGATTTGGATTCTTGTGTTATTAATAACTTAGCTGGGGTATTATATTAGCAGTGATTTCACCAGCTCGGGGGCAGACATCTAGAATCCATGCTCAGAATCACTAAGCCATCCTGCCTCCAACGGGTAGTAATAAATGTATGGTGTAATCTTTCATCATACATTTTACCTTTAAGACAAAAAAAAAAAAAAAAAAAACATTTTCAAGGTGTAAAATTTTACATGTCAGTTACTAGATGACAAAGACAAAATGAAAGGCATGGCCACACCTAAAATAAATGCATCTGTTTTGGTGCCTCCAACAAGCGGTGGATCTTAGCCTGTTGCTGATCGCCAATGACATACTTTGATAAAATTCTTCAGTGTCATGTAGATCTATTGGGCTAAGTTTGGATAAGTGAAATATATGTAAATTTCCACGATTGTTCAATTTCCAAACTCACCTAGATTAAAAAAGCAGTAAATAATAGTTTAGGAAAATAACACTTTTCTCCAAAGATTTTCCTAATAGATTTTTACTATAGCCTTTGTGAAGTAAAGGGGACATTTGTAGGCAGTGTTTATTCTATATGGTGGATGAGAAAGCTGCTATGGAGACCAAGGCTGTGCCTGCACAAGCTACAGAAAGAAAGCGAACATTCACTTTTGGGTACATTGAAATGTTTCATACTCCTCACAGGGCACAAATAACCTGTTTTTTCTAGATAAAATAAACAACTGCATGAGTGGCTATACCTTCAGATTCATTGCAGTAAACATACAAGAAAAAGGCCCAAGTTTTACTTCTCTGATCTAACGTTTTTTTACCAGGGTGCTTATACAGGACATGAAATTGACCTAGGGTTCTCAAATCTCATTTCTCCATTTGGAACTGTAACCATACCTATGCCCAATCAGTGAATCTTAAGGAGGAATTTCCATAATGAAAAATAAGGTTGTAATTAAAATATTAAAAAATAAAAAGACAGTCCTTCAACTAATAAATCAGACAATTTCAAGAAAAAAATAATTCCGCCGGATTCCGAGCAGCCAGTGATAGCAGACAAGCACTAGTCAGTTAATGGAAGTTAAATTGGCTAGTTGTTTAACAGAGGTCAAAACCAACCCAAGTGAAAAATTTCTTCAATTCGGTCAATAGTTGGGAAAGAAGATAAAAGTGGAATGCTTAATTTAGTGTTGTAATTAAGAATTCCTGAGCTGAAAGATCTTTTCACAGTTGAACTCTCCCTACTCAGACTCACAAGGCCAGTGATTTGTGGAGGTGCTGAATGAATCAGCTAGGTAGCTAGGTTGGGTTTCTGTACCCTTAGAGAGGCTCTGTTATGCTGAGCAATGATCTAAATATGACAGATAACTAAAGGCCATGGTAGGAGAGTTGCTGAATGTTAAAGCTAGCTAGAACCTTTGAAATTACCCAACACTTCGTGTTACACAAATGAGAACACGCTGAGGCCCAAAGAGGTTAAGTGACTTGCCCAAGGCCTGGGTGGGAAGAGACTTGGCTCTGCAGCAGGGCTTTTGTCACTGGACCACACTGTTTTTCCTGTCGATACGCTGAAGATGCTGAGACAGAAGGGCTACTCTGGGCCAGCTCAGGCTAGTCCTAAGACCAGGTGGGAGGGGGTACAGTTCTTTTCTAGTGTGCTCTCTCTCTCCAGAGGGGTTCCATGCCATCGGAGCTATTGACCAAGTATGATCTAGGGTTATGCTGAATGATTTACTTTATACCAGTTCTTCAATAACTTAATAATTAGCTTCATACATTTGTTATAATCCTAATGTTTTTATCATTATAACTTGAAAAATGTGGGGGTGTTCCCCCTAAGAAATAGGGAACATAGAAAACCCATCGAAAAAACACAAAGAGTTGTTTTTTTTTTACAATCATATTTTTATGTTTACATTGAAGGTGTTTTTCTAGTGTACCATGGTAATAACTAACTTAGCAAGTCATATAACCCCCAAAGTCCTTAGATTCCTCATCAGTGAAATTATGGCATTGGACCAGGATAACTTCACTTCAGCTCTGTAGTTCCATGACAATGCTGTGCACTGGAAGATTATGGAATACTGCTGGATAGTTGCTCTGTTACTTAGATTTCTGTGTGTTTCACTCATAGCACTGTTAACCCCTTAAGAAAGAATTAGAAGAAAATATATAGTGATGCAAATTTTCTTTAAACTTCCTGTTGTACAAATGCAAATTAGCATCCTCAAATAGAGCACCTTTTCTGATACGAAACTTCATGGTTAGATTTCTGCAGCATTGTTTATCAAACCAAACATTTTGGCCAATGTTCATTATATAGTCTAATGTCAAAACAATAACCTAAAATAGAAAAGAAAGACATAGGATCTTAGAGTTGCAAGGAACTTCAGATTATCCAGTCATCATTACCTTCCAAAGAAACAATCCTTCCCAAAATATTCCTGACAGAAGTCACCCAGCTACTGCTCAAGTATTTCCAAGAATGGCAAACTTAACTTACTTCCAAGGCAGCTTATCTTCTTATTGCACTATTCTTATTTTTAGAAACATCTTATTCATAGCTTTCACTTTTTAATTCCAGTTTTGCCTTCTTAACCAACATAGATAAGCTCTTTTTTTCCCCTAAGAGCTCTCTTCCATAGGTTCTCTAAATTTGTTTGTGATTCTTTATATGGGATAATTTGCAGATTTCTAAATGCACTTACTTCATACTCTGAAACTTGACTCAAAATTCTGATGTGGTCCCAGTAGGGAGGAGACTAGGGGAAGGACTAAATCCCTTGATCTGAAAATTACCCTTCTAATGTGACTTAAAAATCACACTAGCTATTTAGCAGCCACTTGATTGTTAGCTCTTTTCAAACATGTCAACTAAGAGCTCCAGGTCTCAATCACAAGAACTGTAGTCAAGCCCCATTTCCCCATCTTGCACCTGAGGAAATGATTGACCTCAGTTTAGTACTTTATATTCATTTTTGTTGACTTTAAGTTTTATGTTTTCTGAACCTTGTTGTATTTTACAGAGATAAATTTAAACCCTTTTTGAGAGTTCTCTGAAATATATTTTGTCTATGTATTGGACTGTCTTTAATGAAGTCATTGATAAAAATACTGAATGATTCAGAGTAATTACAAGATCAAACCAATAGAAGAGAGACCTTTAAAGGATGACACGTTTTCCTTAATTAACACTGAATTCAGTTGTTCGCCTAGTTATTATTCCACTTAACTATATTTTATCTACCTTGTCCTCCTAAATTACAAGTTCATTAAATATGCTGCTAAAGATGATATTATATTCAGAGGAATTTTTTGGCTACAAATTTAGAAGCTCTGTTCAAAAAGGAAAAAAATGTTAATTCACCAAGTGTCATGGTTTGAATTATGTCCCCCCGAAAATGTGTATATCAGTTTGGCTGGGCCATGATTCCTGGTACTGTGTGATTTTCCTATATGTTGTAAATCCTGCCTCTATGATGTTAATGAGGGAGGATGGGTGGCACTTGTGTTAGTAAGGCAGGATCTACAAGACTGGATTGTGTCCTGAGGCAATCTCTTGAGATATAAAAGACAGAAGTGAGCAGTGAGACAGGGGACCACATACCATCAAGAAAGCAGTGCTGGGAGCAGAGCGTGTCCTTTGGACTGGGGTCCCTGTGCCAAGAAGCTCCTAGTCCGGGGGAACATTGATGAGAACGCCGATGGAGAGAAAAAGCCTTCCCTGGAGCTGACGCCCTGAATCTGGACTTTTAGCCTACTTTGACCGTGAGGAAATAAACTTCTGTTTGTTAAAACCATCCACTTGTAGTATTTCTGTTATGGCAGCACTAGATAACTAAGACACCAAGCCTTGTAGAAAACACTTGCTGGCTCTTAGTGATCACGCTAATAAAATGTTTCTAAGATTGCTAACCATTGTACTGGATCTTTAGTTATGGCTTACCTACATGGTAGAACTTGAACATATTTAAACTGATAGATGTCTTATTTTTTTCTATCCAAGTATGTGAAATTTACATACTTATCTATATATAAATACACGTGCACGTGTGCTGTGTGTGCATGCACACATGCGGTATTCCAAGCCCTTCGGTTTCCTGTTCAGGATTTACATTCCTTCTTAACAAGACTTGTAACCCTTTAGAACTCCTTTTATTTTTATTTTGTTATGCTCTTTCTATTCTCTTCTTGATAGAAAATGGGAGAAAGAAATTAGTAATTTTCCCAACTAAGTGTCCCTGACCCTTCCTGATTTATTGTCTTATACCAGATATGTGTGTATGTTTGTAGGTGTGTGCATACTTATTTTGTTATCTCTAGAAAGTTTAAAAAACTCAAGATCATTCCAGGCTGTAACCCTTCTGCAACTTTTATTTTAATCCCCTGCCATTTTTTCCTCCTTTTACATGTCCTTTAGTATCTGCATTTATCAACCTACTTCCAGCTCAGCTACTTTCATTTATTTTGATGTCTCTCACCTTTTTAATTCCACATGTTGATCGTTAGAGCAGTACTTCATCTTTTAGAATCTCCTAGTTGCCTTAAGAAATACTCCCTTCTAGAATCTAGTCATGGGATTATGCTTATTTGTTCTCTGCATGTTTTGAGTCTAGACACCTATTGCCCACATTATATGACTGAGTATACCCAGCCTTCTCTTTCCTTATACTAATGACCATGGGATAATTTTGTAGCTCTTTCTCAAAGTTCTTGCCTACTTCTCATCAACATTTCTCCATCATAGATCAGAGAAGAAAATTAGGGTGGTGAAAACATGCAGACAGTCACAAGAGCAGTGGCAGAATGAAATGGGAGTGTTAAGCCTGGATTTAAAAAAACCTTGAGGGAACAAGAAACTGTCTACAAATATTTCAGGGACTAACTTGAGAAAGAAGAGTTAGATTTAACCTGAGTATTCAGAAAAATTAGAATTAAGACCAATGATTAGGCAGATTTTATCCCAATATAAAGACTAGGCTAAACTGGCTGACTATGGAATAACTAGTCTGCTGACAATTACACCATTGGAAGTGCCCGTGGACTACCTGGGCCATCACATGGCAGGGTCAGCATAGGTGGGATTCCTGTGTTGGCCTGGATGACTTGTATGATTCCTCCAACTCTGAGATTACACACTTTTTACTATCTATTTTTACACTTTGTTTGAAAGAGATTTAAGGCAACTCTATGAAAATCAGTGCAGCATCTATTCACATTTCTTCCTTTTCCTTCTGAAAGTTAAAATTGCCTATAAGGCAGGAATATATCAGAAGCTCTGCTTTTAGCAGAATGATAGACACAACAGATATTCTAATACTTATGATTCCCTTATCACCTTGTTATCATCCCACTACCCAGTTTCATAATCTGTTTTAGGAAATCACCCCTTGTCCACCATCAGGCATCTGTAATCTTCTCCCTTAACAACTTTAGCTCATTTCCATCATGTTCCCATCTTCTAGGATTTTTTTCCTCAGGCATATACATATTTTTGTTTGTTCTAAACAGACTATACTACTCATTCCCAATTTGTTAATTGTATTTCTTTTCATTATTGCAAGTCTTCTATCCCCATTCTCCATGCAAGAGTCACATCCTACGAAGTTTCAGGTTTACTGACATACTACCACTTCTATGTGTTAAAATTTATTTATATTATTTCTCATTGTGCTAATATTTCAAATTTATTTTGTTTTGTTGTCTATACCTATTAGTATATGTTTCCATTAATATATGTATATATGTAACATATTTACATATGTACATTAGCATATATACAAATATAAACCATATTTACTACTTAAATATTGGTTGCAAAACCCTTCTGTTATTATTGTATCTTTGCCAAACATGCAGCGCTCTCTTATAGGGTTTGACCTGGGCCTCACCCCAACTCCACCTTGTCCCTCTAATTTCTCGTTTAAATTATGTTGATCTGCCAAACACACACTGCCTGATCTTTATGAAAGTTCCTGTATCTCAAGTGAGAAGAGTGAATTAAAACTCTGTTACACAATTTTTAGAATTTAGAAAAAAAGAAAAATGTGTTGACATTGTTCTCCCAACTAGCTCTCTCACCCTAAGTCATAACCTCAAAGTTGAAAATATTTCCTGAAGACTTCTAGTTTCAGGCCCAAAGCCTTAAAGCCTTTAGAGGCAATTTGAAACGTACTGTATAACTATCGTTAATTCTTGCTTCAATCAGCGATGGTAGGTTAGAGTTTACAGATTCACTGTAACAATCACCTTTTTGATTTTCTGTGTTGAATCACCAGCCCATCAGCTGGTGGAGAGTCAGCTACTGACCCACCAGCTCTCTTCCTCTGGAGGCTGCACAGGAACCCTCCTGGCTGATGCCTGTGTCTCCTCCTTGGACAGGAGGTACTATAAAAAAAAAAAAGAACAAACCTCTTGCCATCAAGTTGATTCTGACTCATGGCGATCCTATAGGATGGGGTAGAGCTGCTCCGTAGGGTTTCCAAGGAACGGTTGGTGGATTTGAACTGCTCACCTTTTAGTTAGCAGGTGAGCACTTAACCACTACGTCACCAGAGCCCCCCACTTTTTTTAGAAGATCCAAATTCACCTGCAGTGGGCAGTGCCATTTATAGGTTTTCTGGCTTTAGTGGAATCTAGTTTTCTCTTTGCTTTCTCCTTGATGATAGCTTAAATTCTCTAATCTTGTGATACTCCATTTGATTCAACATCAACCCCACTGAAATCTTTTTCTCCAGTTTTCATCTTGGATTATTTTTTCCATCTTCTCTAGGAATGCTTCATCCTTTCCAGTAAGGTAGAGGATACATAGATATTCCTCAAACTAGTTTTTGTCTCATTCTTCCCTCTGAGAAGATGAGGAAAAACTTGTTACAAGTTTCAGCAGAAAATTCTTTATTTTAATGGCTTCTATTAAAGCCCCCATTGGTCTTTCTTTTTTTTTTAAACGGTGTAATGCTAATCTATTGCCTAATTTTGTGCAGATTTTATTTTCTAAACTCTATATGATATTCTGTGAGTTCTATTAATGTTTTCTATTACTTTAATTATTGAGGACAAAATATGTTGGTTTACTCATGTATGATTTCACCAGTGAAAGAAAAATGAATATTTTCCATACTACTTACTGTTTTCTAATATTATGTTTACTTGAAGTAAGTTGCTGTGTTTCAGGCTTATGGTAAGCTCATTAATAATATAATTACATTTCCATGTGGCCATTCATTCCATAATGCATCTTACAAATATTTACCAAATAGCAATATACACCAGATGCTATTCTGAATGGTGAGTCTACACCTATGAACAAACAGGTGTCTTTGTCTCAAAAAGCTCACAATCTGTGGACAGGTAGATTTGTAATAACAGCTCAACACACTGAGGCTATCATGTTCAGAACATTTGGAGCCTAAAGGACCAGATTAGCTTGGTGGTAGAGGTTTGGAAAGTGTTTGTACAGAAGGGTAGTTTTAAGTTAAGTTTTGAAGGATAACTAAGAAGACATGTACGAAGGTGCAGAAACACTTTTAAAAGAGCATAACATGCTATGAAAACTGTTCAGTTGTACAGCATGGATGGAATCGAGATTGTGTGTGTGTATGTGTTTGTAGGAGGTAGGAAGAAAAGTGTTGACATAGCGTGAAATGATGTTGGGCCTCGTATGGCATGCTAACATGGTTGAACATTTTATTCTAGACAGTGGCTTTTTAAATTTAGAAATGTAACTAGAACATGGAAGAGGACTGGGAAACCACGTTGGAGGGGAGAGAAAATTGTGAGAGCCTAAAGCTAAGAATAAGTACCAGGTAAAATACCAGGAGAGATGGATTCAAGTGATATTTAGGATGTGGAAAAGACTGGATATGGGGACTGATTAGATATACATGTGGTGGAGAGGACAAGCTGACTCCTGTGTGTCTGGCCAGAATACTTGGGTAGATGATGGTAATAATAAATATGAATCATGCAGGAGATGACATAATTTGGGGAGAGATAGGGAAATGGTTAATTCAACTGGGGAAATAAAAGAGTTTGAAGTGCCTGAAAGACATACAGTGGAGCTATATCTAGTAGGCAGCTGAGTAGGGTCTGAAACTTTAGAGGAAGATCATACTTCAGGATACATATTTGGAGATCATCTGGATATATGTAAGTTGTAGTAAAAGTCATGGGCTTGGGTAAAATCATCCAAGAAGAATATGTAAAGTTACAAGGAGAAATAATCAAGAACTCAGAACCTTAAGGAATCCCATAACTTAAGAGTAAAACAGGTTTCACCTCTCTGGGAGACAGGGTAAGGATAGAATAGGAATTTTAAAGAGAGCAGGGAAGATTTAGAATGCCAATTGGAAAAGAAACTCCTGAGGGATTGGCTAACATACATTTTGCATCTTACTTTATGCAATGTGCTATTCTTCATTCTGATATGCAGTTGTCCTTGTCAACTTAGTTATGTTTCTGACTACCATTGTTCTTATTTTGCAAAATAATTTTCAATTCTGAGATTATCTTGCAAGGAGGAATTTCATTTACACCTGAATTTTGGTGATCTGCAGTCACAATGAGGATCATCTCTCTGTCATCTTCTGGATCCTTGATGAAAATGTCAAAGAGCCCCTAAGACAAGGATCAAACACTGCTGAAAACTGCTTCCCCACCTCCAAACCCCTGCACAGATGTGGTTGCAAAATACCAGCATTGAAGCATCTGGCTTGGCTTGGTCAACATATCCTCAGAGTAAGCAGGCCAAAATATATCAGCACCGACGCCAGCCAGGAACTAGAGATGCCTGAAGTGATCTGACTAGAAAGGAAACTGAATTATTTGTGGCCAAAATAATCAGCAGTGTAAATGAGAAAGCACTTAGGAGAAGACAAGGAGGAGGCACAGGAAGAGGAGAATGGGGAGGAGAAGAAGTAAGGGGAGGAGGAAGAGGAAGAAGAGAAGAGGGAAAATGTTGAAAAGAAAGAATCCCTGGGAGCCCAGGGAGAATTAACCACCCCAACCCTACCCAGGACTGAAGGAGCAAGTAGAGGTTGAAGCTGCCTGCTTTATGTCCACAGGAGAGAGACTGCAGGAGATTTGGACAGGGTGCAGCATCACCCCAGGATAAGGCTGAGTCTTACGATGATTGAGTATTTTTAAGTCCCATGTGTCCCCCGCAATTCCAGCTCCCCACCCTTTACACTCATGTCATTTGGGCAGCTTTCTGGGTAGATGGAATAACCTATATCTTAGAGTAGGGATTAGCAAACTACATCCCACGGGCTAAATCCAGCCCGCTGTCTGCTTGTGTAAATAAAGTTTTACTGGAGCACAGCCACAGCCATTCATTTCCATATTGTCGTGGTTGCTTCACACTATAATGGCAGAATTGAGTAGTTGCAACAGAGAATGTATGGCCTGCAAAGTCGAAAATATTTACACTCTGGCCTTTTCAGAAAACATTTGTCAACCTCTTTCTTAGTGTGATGATAATTTGGTGGTGTCTTAAATTCATGTCTGCCTAAATCCATCTTATATGGTGCAATCAGCCTATAGCACATGTGCGCGTGCACACATACACGCACACGTATACACGCACACAAATGAAACTGAGAATTAAATGGCTAAAAAATGCAATCTGCGTTCTAACTCTGAATTATATTTTTAAAATGTTGCATAGACTTTGTTTGGATTACTCTCTTCTTCTCCCCACCCCCGACTCCATCTCAATCTTCCCTAGTGAAATCTGTCCTTTGCTTCATGTTGTCTTGTAACCATATTTCAATAGCACTTAATCAGTGATAAAACTGCTTTGATTTATTCCCAGCTGTGGATATTATTGTTGAAATCTGTGTAAGTGTTCCGACGTGTTATGATTGGAGCAATAGCATTTAAGAGTCCAGAGGCAAGTCAGAAAATTAACAACTGAGTTTTCTGATGTGTAAATTAAGTGCAGAGACAGCACTGAGCACAATGAGAAAGTTCTATAGAAACTTACTCTGCAGTATGTAAAGTGTGAAATGGCTCACCCACTAAAAGTATTACATCATGAGTACAAGTTCTCATTGGTTGTACTCCCCAAAGGCAGTACCAGAATTTCATGTAAAGGACAGCTGGCTGCCCTTTTCTTCTGGGATGCTTTTCTTCATGCAAGGTATAGATAGTTGATGCTATAGCATCTAGCATAACATTCGTCTCTTCTACAGCAAGACTGAGTTCCAGTATGTGCTTTGTGATGGGCCCTGCTCTTAAGATTAAACAAAACGTGATTACAGAAGCAACCTATGTTCATTGCAGAAAATTTAAACTAGAGAAAACACAATAAAAAGCAGAATGGCCTATCGTCCTAGCACCTAGAAATACCAGCAGCCTTTTAGTTAGAATGATTATGTCCCCAATTTTTAAATTTCATCTCTGGAACTTTATTTCTTCTGATAACCATCCTTAAATGTTGTTTTTATTTCACTGCCAGATCTCTTATATTTTTAGTTGTACTATACCTAAAAGTGGGCCATGGTATATTGTTTTGCGATTTTTAAAAATCTGAATGTGTACAAATTGGAGAGATAGTTTTAATACATATGTTAATTGTTATTGACTGGTTTTACTCAGCTCTTTACATCCATTGTTAACAAATATTCCCGCATACAAATAGGTGGTGTTGGATAGTCATGATTGCAAGGCATTTACTGGACTAGAATTATTTTTTCTATATATAGGCTCAAAATATTGTTTTTTTGAGAGACAAATATTCTTTGATGTCCATAGAAGCTCTGTAATTGTCATAAATGTTTTGTCTTTGAAATAATGATAGTAGATAATTTCCTAACAAGAGCTGAAAATTGCCACACCCTTAATTCATTTAGTCTTAACTCCATCACTGTTGGTTAAATTGCGTTTCCCCAATAATACTGCGAGCCTCTTGAGAGCCAAGACTATGTTTGTCTTTAATTTCTAGATTTCCAGTACCTTGCCCAGTCCTTGGTGCATAAAAAATTAAATGCTTAATAGATATTTGTAAGATAAAAGGGAAATGTCTTCCCCAAGATCATCAGTTAATATAGTACCGAACTCATGTCTCCTTACTTGCTCTGTGCATTCTCTTATGCCCCTTATGTTCTTCAGTGGAGTAGAGTGGTTCAGAAAATAGGCTGTCATGTTCAAGGTCTTATACATACATTAAAGTTCAAATCTGAGGTTCATCTACTTCTTAGCTATTTGATCTTGGTGAAGTCTGTGGACTTTGCTCACTCTGCCTTATTCACCCTAAGTGCTCAACAAATATTACTTATCTTTTATTTTCCCCTCTCTTGGTCATTTGTATACATTGGGATAAGTTATATTATAATAGACACTTTATAAACTTAAAATGTTTTAACACGAGTTGATAAACTTAAAAATAGGTATCTACTGTAAAAACTGAGATTTGTTATTTTGGTTTCTTTTGGATTCATTCCACTTTTTAATTTGTAGATTTACAGGCACTTGAATAGAGTAGTTCACATGGACTTGTTAGTTATTTTCACACATTACTTTGGCCACATTTTATAGAGAGAGAAATGAAGAAATAAGGAAAGGATGAAAGTCTTCTTAATGCTACTCAGAATTATAACCAGTAAGAAACAGAAGCTGTATAACAAGGTTCTCTAACTTTTGTGCAAAATCTTTCATATTAGAATGCCTTCCTGAAGTATCCACACAAGTATCACTTGTAACCATAGGCAGAGTATGGGCATCTACCTCAGGTGCTGTATTTCCTGAATTCTGCTAACAGCCTTGGCATTAAACTCATAATGAGATTAAAATCTACTGTTTTTAGAAAAAGAACAGTCGAGAATGGGTTGCAAAAGCCCTTTTGTCTCATCATATTAGTGTTGATGCCCTCTTATCCTAGAACATGGCTGATGCCCGAGCCAAAATCTATACTGGGTTAATTTGAAGTGGCCTTGGGAACTAGTGCATACTGACAATGACAGAATTGAAAGGTACTTAGCGTACCCAGGCTTCTGTACATGGACTCTAAGATGGGGCTGGAGGCTATAACAGGTCGAACCTACATGCTTAACGTTTCTATGAAGAAGGAGCAAAATTTTTAGGACCCTGCCAGTTGCTTTTATTGTAATAAGGGAGGCAAACTGGATTCATTAATGAGTATTATAGGATTAGATATAGTCCCAAATTTTCTAATGTAAGTTGAAGAGATCCTCAGAAAGCTGACAAATGCTTTTGCTTTTCTTCTGCAATCTTTTTGAAGAAACAGCATAGATGGAGTGTTTGACAAGATAAAGAAGTCAAGCTGTACTGTGCAGCCTGACCCTCTCTTGGGCCAAAGGTACCAAGTAGCACTTGTAAAAAACTCCAATTTGTAAAGTGTATGTATTCCTCTTCATATTTAAGCTCCCTCTCCTCTTCTCATTATGTTCTGGTAAGCATGGTTCTTTACTGTAAAAAAAAAAAAAAAAAAATTAGGTGCCCGAGAGTGACTTTCTCCTTTGCTGGAGGACTCCAGATAAATGAAATGATCATTGGTGCCAGTGGCTGCCGATTCTCTTACAGACGGGCCTGTAGACCAGACTTATTTAGAATGAGCCAGGCAAGCTCCTAGCTGCAGCGCCAAGCCGCGCCCACCTCACTCAGGTGTGCCTGCCTCTCTGCACTCCTGCTGCTGGGTGAGGTGAAGAGTGCTTGATCTCTTCCACAGTTGTCTCAGCCAGGGGTCTGTTGTTAAGACCTGCCTGGAAGCTGGCAAAATGACATTCCCTGGTGTGATTGAGTTTTAATGTAAGGTTACAACCTTAGATCAAAGTAAGGAGGACATTTGGGCAGTGGCTGTCAAGAATTTTAGAGCCAGGGCATAAAGAAGATAATTATACTGTATGATTTAGAGTTGTGTCTGCACGTGCCACTCACAAGTGAGGCTTGCCCTCTAGTTTATAAAGGGCTTTAGTTTCCCCGCCCCCAATATTTTCTGTTATTTAGTATCTAGAAGACCATTTAAGGGCTGTGAATCCAGGCCTGTTCTATAAATGGCCTTTCCTGGTAATGAAGACATCTGCCTCTTATACAGAGGGCATACTGTGGATTTGTTCTCCATGAATTCAGGAACAAAAAAGAGGAAAAATGAGGCCAGCAACCTGATAGTGTCAAAGTCCTTTTGTTCTGACTCCACCAATTGAGATTTTATAATAATTCAACCCCAGCTGGGCTTAAGTTTGCCTTTGCATTGTTGACCTATTTTTTAAAAAGTGCTAGAATAACAAAATCATGTTCTTTACCTAGAGACCTATATGGAAATTCCTTTTCAATTTTATAGCTTTGGAAAAGTTTAACCTTCCTAATGATCTGATATGTTGCATTTCATTAACTAAGGGGAGTGCCTTAATTCCTCAGAAGCCCTGGTAGTGCAGTTGTTAAGAGAGAAGGCTGCTAACCAAAAGGTTGGCAGTTCAAATTCACCAGCTGCTCCTGGGAAATCCTATGGGGCAGCTCTACTCTGTCACCATGAGCTGGAATCAACTTGACAGCAATGGGTTTGGTTTCGGGTTTTTGAAACTCCTCAGGTCTTCCTTTTTGGGCCATAGTTGCCAGGAACTAAGTTCCATGCTTAGTTACATTTGTTTCCTTTAGCCTAGGTTTCTGGAAATGCACCGTTCTCTGTAATTGGCTGGCTTTTTACCCGTATAATAACAAATGTATATTTCTGTGTTTTCAATATTTGCTGTGTCCATGAGTATATGTTGCTTCAAATTCTTTTTATGAAATTGGTTTTTAAACTTCAAACATTTTTGTCACACAGAAAAATAGATGATTTTTTTTTTAAACTAGAAAATGTAGAAAAGCAAAAGGAAAAAATGAAAAAGCATCCCTAATTTTACCAATAGGAAATATAATTTGCTTTCAAATTTTTGATTACTTAACCTTAACCTTCTGTGACTCAACCATAAAATAGGGGTAATAAAGAAGCCCTACCTATAATTCCACCACCCACCTGTCAGTTGGTTCTACTGTAGTGACTTGTGTGTTGCTATGATGCTACAAGCTATACCACCAGTATTTCAAATACCAGCAGACTCAACCAGATTAAGACAGACTAGGAACAAAGGCCTGCCAATCTACTTCCAAAAATTAAACAATGAAAAACCTAATGGATCACAATAGAACATTGTCCTACTCACTTTCTTTGGACACATCATCAGGAGGAATTAATCACTGGAGGAGGACATCATGTTTGGTGAAATAAAGGGCCAGCGAAGGTGTGGGAGACCCTTGGTGAGATGGATTGGCACAGTAGCCTCAACGATGGACTTGAATATGCTGGTGATTGTGCGGATGACTGAGGACCTGACAGCATTTCGTTCTGTGTACATAAGGTCAGCTTGACAGCAGTTCTACCACATAACAACCCGTAATTCAGCCTGCTGGGGTTGCTGTGAGTGTACAGTGTTTTAATCCATGAACTGTGTTTCAAACAACATCAGGGGTGAGATAAGTGCTTGATAATGTTTAATAGTTATCGTTGTTAGTGTTGGGTATTTTATCCCGGACTTTTTTCTTAGGCATATGTTGGGTCATTTTTGTAAGTAAGTATGGGCATGAATTTAGTGGGATCATGATATTTGATAAATCTTAGGATTTATCAAATCTAGTTTCTCCACAGGGGATATCAAAATCACCTGGGGACTTCTTTCAACCCTCCTATTCCCCAGATCCTGTCCAAGGACATAATGAATCAGAAAGTCTGAGAATAGACATGTATATTTGGGGAAAGGGAGGGAAATGAGGTGATTCTGATGGGTGTACCTACTGAGGAGACCCATTGAACTACAGCCAAATTTCCTTTAGCAGGTGAGGAAGGGAAGCACCCCAGGGGCTGAATGAGTGGTCTCAAGATCACATAGGTGGTCAGTTACTGTGAGAGCAGAGCTTGGATCTACAGACTGCACCCCGGGGCTGCTTTTACCACATAAAGGGCCTCCAGGCATGTGTAATTTGTTTTAAAGAAGTAAGTATTTTATAAGAATTTGTTGTTGTTGTTAGCTGCCATCAGCGCCGACTCATGGTAACCCCATGCACAACAGGACAAAATGCTACCTGGTCCAGTGCCATCCCCATGATCATTTGCAGATCAGACCATTGTGATTCACAGGGTTTTCACTGGCTGATTTTTGGAAGTAGATGACCAGACCTTTCTTCCTATTCCATGTTAGTCTGGAAGCTCCCCTGAAAACTGTTCAGCACCATAGCAGTATGCAGACCTCCACTGACAGATGGGTGGTGGCTGTGCATGAGGTGCATTGGCCGGAAATTGAACTCATGTCTGCCACATGGGAGGTGAGAATTCTGCCACTGAATGCCCCCTGCCCCTGTATGAGTTTAGCAGCACAGCAATCTGTTAAATGCAGACAGTTGCAGCAAATAGCATTTTTTGTTAAGATAATACCATAATGTTTTCTAGCAGTTAATTCAAGTTACCGAATATGCAATTGTTGAAACGAAAATCAAAACAAACCCCAAAGCACATTTATTCATATTTTGAAGCATTATTGTTTCACTAATTCAGTCTGGCCTTCACTCATCAGTCTGAATTAGTGACACTTTACTGCACTGCATTTCAGCTCCTAAATCTTTAGAAGGTTTTTCGAGGGTGGGTGGAAGAGGAAATTAGTTATGAATTTAAAGCTTGTCTATGAGGGCCTTCCAGTGAAATTCTCTGTGCCTGCTGGTGTGGCACATCTGAGAGTGGGCAGCTGAGTGTGGTGGTTTCATGTAATTCCAGGAAGTTCAGTTCGTCTGGTAAAAATATAGAAAACCATGTGCTGTAAGTTTCTCTGTGTTTAAGAAACCACTGGAAGAAAAAGTCAACGTTTGAAGGCGGCATGAGCCAAGCCTGCGATGGGATGATTTGTAATGTTTCTAAATATTACAGGTGCAGTTACAGCCTTGTATGACACTGACCTCGCCACTGCACATGACTGATTTTGTAAGGGTCTACATGTAGGTGTTTAGACGTTTCACCGTGTTCACCTGACATAAACTAATGATGTAGACTGCTAAACATGGAGACATGATTAAACAGGATTTTAATTAGCGGCTCCTCTAAAAGTCTTGAGCCTTCTTTTTAGCAGCCTTTGTTATGCATGTACGGAAGTTAGACGGAAGTGGCTGTCCCCCTTGTAGTATCTGTTAATGGCAATGGGGGCTCAAGAAAAAAGCATTTAAACTACCTAGTGAGACATATGAGGTCCATCTCCTTGCCCTGGGGGGTTGTCCAAAACCATGTCTTTGTGGGAAGGAATACGGCAGTTTTCCTGCAGGCAGTAATCATTTGTACTATTACTTAGTTGTCATGTATTGATGATCCCATTTCAATCAAACATATCTCATTCAGAGAGCTTTTGATGGGAGGAATTTTTGGAAGGGTTTAGGAAGGTTAAATCTGTGAGACATGGCTTCCATCTGGAATGCATTAGCTACAAAGATTTATTAGTCAGAGTGCCTCTGCATAATGTTCCATGGGGAGCGGGCCCTGCATCTAATTTCCAGTGTGATGTCTATATGAGGAGTGATCTTTGAAATATCATAGGTGACAATCAAGTTTGTTATAAAAATAGTAAATGCCCAGGATTTTCATGGCGGCTATTTTAAATCTCTCATGAGGGCTCCTAAGCAGGTAGTTGATTTGTTGACAAATGATAAAACTGCAAGAACAGCAACATGCATGAAATGTTAAAATAGGGTGGTCCTTTTAAGCAGAAAAAGACCATTAGGGAAATTATGAGCGTTTAGTGTTCGCTTTTTCCCTTTCTTTGGGCAAGATAGCATTAGAAAATAATAAAAACCCTACTCAACTGCCTAGAGAAGTGCATCCCCCTTCTGATTAAAATCATTTTTAAGAGCTAATGTTGATCAATAAGTGAGACAGGGAAAGCTTTATAACATCTCATACATTAGGCAGCCTGACACTGCACTGTTCTGAGCTGTAATGTGGTTGGTATAAATTAAAAGTTGTAGGGGTGCTGGAATTTCCAGCTCTCCTGATCACTGTGTGAAAGGAAGGTAGAGCTTGCGTGTAGCTCAGACTAAACTGAGTTACTGTACTTTTAAGAGACAACAGACATAAAAGTAGAAATTGGAGGTGAGGTTGAGTTTAACCAAACCAAAAAACCATCCCATAGCTGTTGAGTCAATTCCGACTCATAGAGCCCCTATAGGACAGAGTAGAACTTATCCATAGGGTTTCCAAGGAGTGGCTGGTGGATCTGAACAGCTGACTTTTTGGTTAGCAGCTGAGCTGAGTTTGGGCTGCATAAATCAGAATCGGACAGAGGCCAGAGGCCTCCTCAGCTTCCTGCAAAAAGATACCTCAAGACCTGGGGAAGGACTTTCTCTTTCTCACCTGCCTGGTTACCAGTTGCCAACATTAAGGTAACATAATGAGAGCATATCCAGATCCACAGAAGCTTTTTATACCAGCAGGAGGAAATAATGGATTAATGTGCCATCTCTAGGTAGATCTTATCTTCCTGAAAATGAAGGACAAACGAGCAATTCCAGTGGAAGGGCTAGTCATCCAAATATTTATCTGTGAATTTAGGTCACACCACAATGCTCAGTTGTGTCATTCCCGCTCAACGTAGGAAAAAGTTTTCTGTATCCTGGATACAAGTTCAGTGCTATATTGTTCTCTAAGAATTACAAGGAAAATGTTAGAGCTCAGCTATTTTCTTTTACCCTAGTGTGCTTCTGTGCCATTGGATGATTTTGTGCCAGACGACAGAATTGAGAGTGAAGTCGTGCTTGCCACAAAACACATGTTAGAGAATGAAAAGAGGTTTTACCATAAGACCTCAAATAGCTGGGCTTGCATTTCTCACCATCTAGGTGAACATTTACAGGTCCTAGGCTTAAAAGAAATCAAACAACGTATTGCAGTGGGCAAATTTGCTGCAACAGATCTCTTTAAAGATGTTACTTTAAGGACTAAGGTGTGCTTGACTCAAGCTGTGGTGTTTTCAATTGCCTCATATGTATGAGAAAGCTGGACAATGAATAAGGAAGACCGAAGAAGAATTGATGCCTTTGAATTATGGTGTTGGCAAAGATTATTGAATATACCATGGACTGCCAGAAAAAAGAACAAATCTGTCTTGAAAGAAGTACAGCCAGAACGCTCCTTAGAAGCAAAGATGGCAAGACTTCCTCTCACATACTTTGGACATGTTATTAGGAGGGATCAGTCCCTGGAGAAGGACATTGTGCTTAGTAAAGTAGAGGGTCCGCGAAAAAGAGTAAGACCCTCAAGGAGATGGATTGACACAGTGGCTGCAACAATGGGCTCAAGCATAACAAGGATTGTGAAGATGGCACAGGACTGGGCAGTGTTTCGTCCCACTGCGCATAGGATTGCTATGAGTCAGAACCGACTCAGTGGCACCTAACAACAATAACAACAGGCTTAAAATGCTTATTTCTCTTCTGTATCCACTACCACATGCCTAGAAAGGGCACACGTAGAGCATTGCCTCCACTGGTGAGGAGGATACATTACCAGGAAACCACTTAAGGTCAGAATCTTTCGTAGGTAGGATGCCTTCAAGAACCTAGATTTCTTCTCTTTTCTCATTAGGTCTTAGCAGGGAATCTCATTCCTTCTTTCCTTTCAGGCAAAATCATACAGGGTTTCCACACACACTCATATCCCAGACATACTTTCCCACTCTGAAAGACTCTGATCCCCTCAGTGCAACCTTGCTCTCCTCGCGCAGGAGCCTGCGTTGCTCTCTGGGTTTGCCTTGAGCAGATCTGTGGGACAGTGCCAAAGCTCCTCCCCAGCTGACGTCTGCCTGTGCTAAGGCAGAACAGCACCTTGGCCAATCCCCTGTATAGCCCTAGTTTGTGGGAACCTTGTGTTAATCAAGATCTCATTGTATCCGAATGTCTCTGCCTATAATTTAATATGAATTAAAACCATAATAGAAACCATTACCGGTTCCCAAGGGCACTTTGGTTGAGCCATCTCTACCTTTGCCATATGACTAGAAATACTTTCAAGGACACAGCTACCATGGAGGTACTAATCTAAGAAGTTTGAATATTATAGTTAGAACATCCCGAGCCTGCCCCGTTGTCCACATTGCTTCAATGTTCTTTGATGATATTTGTGTGAATTCCTCTCTCCAATTCCTCCCCCAAAATTAACAGATTGTTTTCATTCATTATTCGTTTACTTTTAGGAGAATAAAGTCCTGCACAATTTTTACCTTTGCTAAAGAAAAACTCCTCCCTTTGGTTCAAGTGATATTTCAGTTTTTAAAACTTCAAGTAGCTTCGAATTAAATTAATTGCTTAATGTAGACTTGAATGCATGGAAATATCCTGAAGGAAATTTGAAAACATTTTGATGAGAAATAATCAGTCTTTCTTTCTTGTCACCACAATCTAGGCCGTTTTTGATATTTTGAATCACTTTAAGTTTTCTCTGTCTTGATAGTAATTAGTTAATTGGCGCAGATTTACTTTTTCCTGTATGTCTGAGATTAAGAACTTCTTTTAAATCACACAAAGAAAAAAATGTCGTGAAGTTCTGTGAGCAAAGTTCTATGAATAAAGGTTACTTGCACTAAATCCAGCAAAAATGATTTTTTTACAGTTAAATTCTTGAAAAAGGAAACATAACATGTTGTTTGTCATACAAGCATAGAAATTTAACAGTTTTGAAATGAGATTTGTTTTTAAAAAGCAGTTGCAGTCATCCCGTCACCCCCCTATTCCAGTGCCAACTTTAGCGGGATACTATGTAATATATGGGGAAAAAAAACAACTTCTACCAGTCATTTCTGTCAATTCAATAATCACCAGTACTTAAGTGGAAGAAAACACACACACACACACACACACAAGCTAACCTGGCTGTTTCATTAAACTGATGGTTCTATATATAAGAAAGGGCTAAGACAAATATAAAATATTATGCAAATGTAAGGAGTCACTATTGATTCCGTTCACCTATGAGAAAGCCTGCAAACTTAGCAGACTGAGTATCAGTCATCCTGGAGATTTCCAGTGGGGATCACCAAGAGTACTACTATGTGGGCACTTAAAATCAGTGTTACCTCCAAGTCAAGGCCTGTTTGGAATCTAAGATTTCAACTAGTTGATCAGTCTGAGGCAAATCAGTTAATTTGATTCATCTGTAGAATGGAAATAATAATTTTATCTCATAATGTTGCTGGGAAGATGAGTGTTTTGTAAAGGTGATATACCAAAGTTCATTATTTTCTATTGTATAAACTTGATCCGCCCTTCTTACAGCAGCATATTGGATCTTGAAGGAAAATATTGTGCAGCCCTCACGTTAAATATCGTATTTCATGAATCTTTCCTCACTGGGTCAGGCCTCTTTTTTTCCATGAGTACCCAGGAACAGTCTTTCCTCCATATATGCCACTTTGTTATAATAGTCCTTTCACTTCCTGTCATCCTTGCCAGACTATAGAATCTTTAAGGTTAGAGATTATGACTGCTTAGTGCCCAGCATAGTGCTTGGCACACAGTTGTATGTTGAATGAGTGAATGAATGCGTGGGAAACTAGATATAAGGTGACTGTTAGATCCTTCTTCTTGTAGGGATTTTACAGTAGCATCAAATGTGTGGCCTTCCACAAGATGACTCGAAAGCCTGCTACCTGTGCACTTGTGTGCATGCAGCCCTGTTATGAGCATACTAGTTTGTATTATCAGCAGCACTGGCAGTGGAAAGAAAGATGGTTTTATAGTTACCCTCAGGGCTCCAAGTCTAAAGGGCTCCTTTGTAAAAATTATAAAAAACTGCCCCCTGGGCAGATTTGATGCTGCTGGAATACAACCTGGCATCTCTGGATTTTAACCTCACTTCCCTCTGGTCTGGATGTTATTGTATACCTCACAGCCCTGCAAGGCAACCCTTATTTCACAGTTCAAGGTAGGCTGGCTTTAAATTAAACCAGAAAAACAAAAAAAAAGTTGATGACAGATAAAAATAAAATTAACATAAATAGTAACACTAAAGCAAGCAATATAACTCCAGGTTTCTCTCACTCTATTTTGCACTGTATTTTCTGCCCTGGTAGCACAGTGGTTAAGTGTTTGGCTGCTAAGCAAAAGATCGGCAGTTCAAATCCACCAGCTGCTCCTTGGAACTCCTGTGGGGCAGTTCTACTCTGTCCTACAGGGTCGCTATGAGTCAGAATCAACTCTACAGCAACAGGTTTGTCTTTTTTAATGCTATAAAATCAAAGCTTCAGTTTTGCACCTGGGGGATATAGTTATTCCCCCAAAAGCTAAGAATCTTACCAAAAATGTATATAGTCAAACTTCCTTGGAATTCTAAACTTCCCTATAACATCCCTAATTTTTTATAAACTCCTAAATATTTTATCCAATAGTCATACGTATTTTCTGTGGACCCTGCTGTCTCCTACCCTCCTACTTCTGACCCTCTTTCATAATCCTGATTTTTTCTCTTTCAGCAAGTTCCTTTCTTGTTCATTTGTTTTGTTTTTTTCCACCAGACTCTCTGTTCAGGTAGGTAAAGAATGTTTACAAATCAGCAAGCATGTGAACACACCAACCGAGGACAAACCAGATATGCAGATAAACTATAAAGTGGGCCTAGGAGGTTAATCCATTGAGTTGTGATGAAGGATATGTGACGGGAGGAGGGTAACGATGTTGACCTAAAACTTTTTATAAACAATCCTATGTGACTTTTGTAAATGATATCATATCCTGTTTGTTAATAATGAGGAAAATTTTGAGCTTGCTATATCAAAGACTCTGCAAGAGTAGCTTATGAGCATTATTGCCCTTGAAAATTCATACTAATAATAATACTAATTAAATATTTTTAAAACTTCTACATTTCATTCATTCATTAAAAACCTTTAATCAAAATTTTTGCTCTGTAGTGAAACCGTGAAATAATCTCAAATTGGCTTCTGGTCTCTTCCCCTACCTTGAGGAATTTCAATGCTGATCTAGCCAAAACAGATGAATGTCTGTCTGATTTGAAATGCCTTTCAGAGCCGGGGAGATTCAACTGAGCAGCCTGTTTTGGTGTTGCATAAAATGATTTCTGTCAAAACCATTTCTATTACTGTTCTGCCTATTTCTATAAAATGGTTTCACCCTAGTGTTTTTAATTTTTAAAAATCTTTTCGTGCTTGGCGTTCTACAGGATTGCTGTTGTCAGATAATAAGAGCTGACACCTGTAGAGACAGTATGAGTCAAACATCTTAAAATATGGTCATGAAAGGAGTAATGAGTTCTGAGGGGAAAACCAGGCCCCGATGGGCATTAGGGAAGATGTCATGGAGGAGGTAGCATTTGGCTAGGATTTGTGTTCCCTGTGTTACTTTTACCCTTAAGCAGAACAATTGCCTTGTTTGTACTAACTGACAAAAGCAGGTTCCTGTTTGAAATCAGAACTTTCCCTGAGTATCCAGTGATGAGGCTGTCGGAATAGGATGCTGCTCCTTAAGCAACCCAGTGGTTTGCATGCGATTACTAATCTAAACGTTGGCAATTCGAACCCACCCAGCAGCACCACAGAAGAAAGGCATGGCGATCTACTTCCGTAAAGATTTAAAAAAACCCATTGCCGCCTAGTTGATTCTGACTCATAGTGACCCTATAGGACAGAGTAGAACTGCCCCATAGGGTTTCCATGGAGCGGCTGGTGGATTCATACTGCTTGTCTTCTGGTCAGTAGCCAGGCTCTTAATCACTAGGGCTCCCATAAAGATTATAGCCAAGAAATTCCTATGGAGCAGTTCTTGTCTATAACACACGGGGTTGCCATGAGACAGAATCAGTTTGATGGCAATGAGTTTGATCTTGTGTTTTTGTGTGTGTATTTTTTTTTAAAAGGTTGTATACCTTAGTACAGGCTTAGACTAGAGCCCATGATTCAAATCCCTGCTCTGCTCTTTCCTCTTGGATGCTGATAAATTGACCTGTCTGACCCTCAGCTTAATCATCTGTAAAATGAAGACAGTAATAGTTTCAAGTTCATAAGGTGGTTGGGACAGTGGTGATTTCAGGTTGTGAATGTGCCCTGATACTTTCTGAGAGAAAGGCTGCTGTGAGAACACTCTTCCTGCCCATCAGTCACAAGTAGTGATGACTCTCACTTAGTTTATTTTAGCTCTGTCCTTTTCATGGCCAGATACTAGGTAACCTGGAAACCATCATACAGGAATTTGTTCACATGGAGGTCTGCAGCCAGGTTAGGGCACCAGGGAAAACTTCAGGAGGAGCTCATGTTTGAACCTAACATAACAATGGTAGGTATGTGCTCTGGATTTGAATACTAGCTCCACTTATCACCAGCATTGTGGCTATGTGCTAGCTGTTTGTGTTGTTGGTGGTGTTAGGTGCTATAAAGTTGATTCTGACTCAAAGAGACTCTGTGTGACAGAAGAACTGCCCCAACGAGTTTCCTAGGTTGTAATCTTTATGGGAGCAGACGGCCAGGCCTTTCTCCCACAGAGCCTCTGGGTGGGTTCGGAACCTCCAGCCTTTGGGTTAGCAGCTTCTCGTTGAGCAACAAGGGCTCCTTGGAAGTTAGTGGCTTAATCTCTCTGAATTTCCATTCCCTCCTATGAAAAATGGAGATAATACTATAGATTATTTTGTAGAGCTGGGGTTAGGGTTACATGAAATTTTGTATGTAAAGCATTTGAGAAAATGCCTGGCTCTGAGTAGGATAAATATGTAATAAATGGTAATTGATATTATTATTCTAGTTTGAACATTTTATGAGTTTGTGATTTCATCATCTTTCTGTTGTGCCTGTAGATGCAGACTGAGGAGGTTTATAAGAAATAGGGCAGAATCAGGGGCCAAATGGCGGAGGGGTCAGATGGCTTCCTATATCCCTCTTACAACAAAGACCTGGAAAAACAAGTGATTTGATTGTATGTGAATATCTAGGAGCCCTGAACAAGGCAAAGTTGAGGAATCGGACTGCTTGGACACTCCAAACCAGTGAAAAGCAGCTCCCAAGTGGCTAAAGATAAGTACATGTGTGTGGCCTTTCGCAGAGATTTAAAAAAAAAAAAGCCCATTTGGGAACAACCTCTCTCGCTTTTACCTCCTCCCTCCCTGCTCTGCACTGGTCCGGCTGGCTTCCAAAGTCTGTGAGTCCCCTGGGCCAGAAGTAGATCCCAAAAGGCTCCCTGACCCATTCTCCTGGCCTTGGAGAGGCAACAAATAAGCTACTGGCTCCCCTAAGCCAGGAACTCAGGGTTGGCACAGCTCCTTTGCTAGGCACAGGCATAAGGGGTCCGCAGATTCTGAGTGCCTTCCACCCCTGTATAGACTTGTGTAGACCCATCTCAACAGCCTAAGCCCTCGCTACCACAGTACAACAGGGTAAACACCTGAAGTCTAACTTCAGCTGTTTCAGCTGTGAAGTAGCAGATTAGTGACACTTGACACAGCCCTGCCCTTTAAGCAGGCACCTTTACCAGTCCGCACCAGGGGCTTGAGGACTGGTGGCTCCACCTACGCCACCTAGTCACCTGCTACAGGGGTCCAAGAATAAGCGGTGCCCCTGAGTCTTTACAGCCGACCGAGTAGGGTGCTCATAGTCTGGCTGCAAAACTCACCTACCTACTCACTCTAGGGAACAGAGACACGCTTCCCTTTCAGACACTCAGGGGCAGCCGTCAACCCCCTGCCTTGCTCAGTGTGTGACCCCCTACTGTAGCCAGATACCTGTGCCTACACCAATCACCCATGACTCTCTAAGACTGTAGGTGAGAGCCTGCACCACACACTTGAGACTGACAGCCTGGCCACCTGAGCTGAATCCATACAAGAAAATTCAACGGACTCCTGTGTGCACATACTTAGTTACAGAACTAACTACCTGGTGACAGGACGTTAGAGCTTCAAAGGTGTCAATAATCAAACTAGTGCACATGAGCAGCCTATTTGGGCATATCAAAACAAAAAAAAAAAGAAGCTAGGACACACTAAATGATATAAAATAAAATAACTTATTAATGACTTGGGGACAACAGTCAATATCAAATCACAAAAAGAGCCAGTCCATGATGGCTTCAGCAAGCTCCCAAAACAAAGAATCAATAAATTCTCTGGAGGAAGAGAATTTCTTGGAATTACCAGAGGCAGAATACAAAAGATTAATGTACAGAACTCTTCTATAAATTAGAAAGGAGATTCAACAAGATGCAGGAATGGCCAAAGAACACACAGAGTAGTAGAGGAACTTAAAAAAGTTATTCAAGAACATAATGATAAATTTAATAGGCTGCAAGAATCCATAGAGAGACGGCAACCAGAAATCAGAAGCTTAACAATAAAATTTCAGAATTAGATAATAGAAAGTCATAGGAGCAGAATTGAGGCAATGGAAATCAGAATTAGTGACACTGAAGATAAAGCACTTGACGCCAACTTATTTGAGGAAAAATCAGATAAAATAATTAAAAAGAATGAAGAAACTCTAAGAGTAATGTGGGACTCTATCAAGAGAAATAGCCTACGACTGATTGGAGTACCAGAACAGGGCGGGTGGGGGGTGGGGGGAGGAGATAACAGAAAATACAGAGAAAATTGTTGAAGATTTGTTAACAGAAGACTTCCTGATGTCATGAAAGATGAGAAAATATTTATCCAAGATGCTCATCGAACCCCACATAAGGTAGATCCCAAAAGAAAGTCCCCAAGACATATTATAATCAAACTTACCAAAACCAAAGATAAAGAGAGAATTTTAAGAGTGGCTAGGGATAAAAGAAAAGTCATCTACAAAGGAGAGTCAATTAGAATACACTTGGACTACTCAACAGAAACCATGCAGGCAAGAAGGCAATGAGATGACATATATAATAAAGCCTTGAAGGAAAACAACTGCCAGCCAAGAGTTATACATCCAGCAAAACTGTCTCTAAATATGATGGTGAAATTAGGGCATTTCTAGATAAACAGAAGTATAGGGAATTTGCAAAAACCAAACCAAAATTACAAGAAATACTAAAGGGAGTCCTCCGGTTAGAAAAGCAGTAACGTCGGATAACAACGCAAGACTAGAACACAAGACAGAGCAACCAGATATTGACTCAGATAAAGAAGTTGAAAATATATCAAAGCTAAAACATTGAAAATAGGGAAACAGAGATATCAATATGTTAAAAAGGACAACATTAAAACAAAAAAGAGGGACTTAAAAAATGCAGACATAGATTTTTCATATCAAGGGGAAGTCAAGGTGATACAAAGAAATAAAAGACTGGTATAAACTTAGAAAAATAGGAGTAGATATTAAGGTAACAACAAAGGAAACTAACAATCCTACAAATCAAAATAAAAAACTAGAAAAATATAAAGACTCAGCAAACACAAAAGCAACAACATTGAAAAAGATTTAAAAAAAAAAAACATACAGAAAAACGACTTAGCACAGAAAATTAAGGGGAACAAAGAAACCGTGAGCAACACACAAAAAGAGACATCAGAATAACAGCACTAAACTCATACCTGTCAATAATTAGACTGAATGTAAACAGACTAAATGCACAAATAAAGAGACAGAGAGTGGCAGATTGGATAAAAAAGCATGATCCGTCTAAATGCCTACAAGAGGCACACCTTAGACTTAAAGATACAAACAAACTAAAACTCAAAGGATGGGGAAAAACGTATCAAGCAAACAACACTCAAAAAAGAGCAGGAGTGGAAATATTAATCTCTGACAAAATAGACTTTAAAGTAAAATCCACTACAAAGGATAAAGAAGGGCACTATATAATGATTAAAGGGTCATACCAGGAGGACATAACTATAATAACTATTTACGCATCCAATGACAGGGCTCCCAAATATATAAAACAAACTCTAACAGCACTGAAAAGAGAGATAGACAGCCCCACAATAGTAGTAGGAGACTTCAACACACCACTTTTGGTGAAGGACAGAACATCCAGAAAGAAGCTCAAGAAAGACACGGAAGAGCTAAATGCTACAATCAACCAACTTGATCTCACAGACATATACTGAACACTCCACCCAACAGCAGCCAAGTATACTTTCTTTTCCAATGCACATGGAACATTCTCTAGAATAGACCACATCTTAGGCCCTAAAGCAAGCCTTAACAAAATCCAAAGCATCAATATATTACAAAGCATCTTTTCTGACCATAAAGCCATAAAAGTAGAAATCAACAACAGAAAAAGAAGGAAAAAAATCAAACACATGGAAACTGAACAACACCTTGCTCAAAAACTACTGGGTTAAAGAAGAAATTAAGGATGGAATAAAGAAATTCATAGAATCAAACGAGAATGAAAACACATCCTACCAGAACCTTGAGGACACAGCAAAAGCAGTGCTTAGAGGTCAGCTTATAGCAATAAATGCACACATCCAAAAAGAAGAAAGAGCCGTAATTAAAACATTAACCCTACAACTCGAACAAATAGCAGCAGAAGAAGCCCTCAGGCACCAGAAGGAAGGAAATAATAAGAATCAGAGCAGAATTAAATGAAATAGAGAATAGAAAAACAATTGAAAGAGTTAACAAGACCAAAAGCTGGTTCTTTGAAAAGATCAACAGAATTGATAAACCACTGACCAAACTGACAAAAGAAAAACAGGAGAAGAAGCAGATAACCCATATAAGAAATCAGATGGGTGATATCACAGCAGACCCAAGTGAAATTAAAAGAATCGTAACAGAATACTATGAAAAATTGTACTCTGACAAATTTGAAAACCTAGAGGAAATGGACAAATTTCTAGAAACTCCCTACCTACCTAAACTAACACAAACAGAGGTAGAACAACTTAATAAACCCATAGCAAAAGAAGAGATTGAAAAGGTTATTAAAAAAACTCCCAACAAAAATAGCCCTGGCCAAGATGGCTTCACTGGAGAATTCTACCAAACTTTCAGAGAAGAGGTAACACCACTTCTACTAAAGGTATTTCAGAGCACAGAAACAGATGGAATACTCCCAAACTCATTCTATGAAGCCATTATAACCCTGATAGCAAAACCAGGTAAAGACACCACAAAAAAAGAAACTTACAGACCAATATCCCTCAGGAACATTGACACAAAAATCCTCAACAAAACTCTAGCCAATAGAATTCAGCAACATATCAAAAAAATAATTCACCCTGATCAAGTGGGATTTATACCAGGTATGCAGGGATGGTGCAACATTAGAAAAACAATCAATATAACCCATCACATAAATAAAACAAAAGACAAGAACCACATGATCTTATCAATCAATGCAGAAAAGGCATGTGACAAAGTCCAACGCCTATTCATGATAAAAACTCTCAACAAAATAGGAATTGAAGGGAAATTCCTCAATATAATTAAGGGCATTTATACAAAGCCAACAGCCAACATCATCCTAAATGAAGAGACTTTGAAAGCATTCCCCTTGAGAACGGGAACCAGACAAGGATACTCGATATCACCACTCTTCCTCAACATTGTGCTGGAGGTCCTCACCAGAGCAATTAGGCTAGAAGAAGCAATAAAGGGAATCCAAATTGGTAGGGAAGAAGTAAAAGTATCTCTGTTTGCAGATATGATCTTATACACAGCGAACCCCAAAGAATCCACAAGAAAACTACTGGAACTAATAGAAGATTTCAGCAAAGTTTCAGGATACAGGATAAACATAAAATATCAGTTGGATCCCTTTACACCAACAAAGAGAACCTCGAAGAGGAAATCACCAAATCTATACCGCTTACAGTAGCCCTCAAGAAGATAAAATACTTAGGAATAAATCTAACCACAGACATAAAAGATCTATACAGAGAAAACTACAAGACACTACTGCAAGAAACCAAAAGAGACCTGCATAAGTTGGAAAAACGTACCTTGCTCATGGATAGGTAGACTCAACATAGTGAAAATTTCAGTTCTACCCAAAGCAATCTACAGATACCATGCAAATTCCACCAGCATTTTTTAATGAGATGGAGAAACAAATCACCAACTTCATATGGAAAGGGAAGAGGCCCTGAATAAATAAAGCGTTACTGAAGAAGAAGAACAAAGTGGGAGGCCTCACACTACCTGATTTTAGAACCTATTATACCGCCACGGTAGTCAAAACAGCCTGGTATTGGTACAACAACAGATACATAGACCAATGGAACAGAGTTGAGAATCCAGACATAAGTTCATCCACCTATGAGCTGCTGAGATTTGACAAAGGCCCAAAGTCTGTTAATTGGGGAAAAGACAGTCTCTTTAACAAATGGTGCTGGCATAACTGGATATCCATCTGCAAAAAACTGAAACAAGACCCATATCTCACACCATGCACAAAAACTAACTCAAAATGGATCCAAGACCTAATCATAAAATCTAAAACGTTAAAGATCATGGAAGAAAAAATAGGGACAACGCTAGGAGCCCTAATACATGGCATAAACACAATATGAACCATAAGTAACAATGCAGAAGCACCAGAAGAGAGACTAGATAAATGGAAGCTCCTAAAAATCAAACACTTATGCTCACCAAAAGACTTCACCAAAAGAGTAAAAAGACAACCTACAGACTGGAAAAAATTTTTGGCTACGACAAATCCGATCAGTGTCTAACCTCTAAAATCTACAAGATACTGCAAAACTCAACAACAAAAAGACAAATAACCCAATTAAAAAATGGGCAAAGGATATGAACAGGCACTTCGCCGAAGAAGATATTCAGGTGGCTAACAGACACATGAAGAAGTGCTCACCATCATTAGCCATTAGAGAAATGCAGATCAGAACTACAGTGAGATATCATCTCACCCCAACAAGGCTAGCACTAATCCAGAAAACACAAAATGATAAATGCTGGAGAGGTTGTGGAGAGACTGGAACACTTATACACTGTTGGTGGGAATGTAAAATGGTACAGCCACTTTGGAAATCGATTATATGCTTCCTTAAAAAGCTGGAAATAGAAGTACCATACGATCCAGCTATCCCGCTCCTTGAAATATATCCTCGAGAAATAAGAGCCATCACACAAATAGATACATGCACACCCACATTCACTGCAGCACTGTTCACAATAGCAAAAAGATGGAAACAACCTAGGTGGCCATCGACAGATGAATGGATAAACAAACTATGGTATATCCATACAATGGAATACTATGCAACGATGAAGAACAACGATGAAGTCGTGAAACATCGTGTAACATGGAGGAAGCTGGAACTTATTATGCTGAGTGAATTTAGTCAGTCACAAAAGGACAAATATTATATAAGACCACTATTATAAGAACTCAAGAAACATTTTAAACACAGAAGGAAACATTCTTTGATGGTCATGAGGGTGGAGAGGGAGCATGAGGGTCATTTACTAACTAAATAGTAGATAAGAATCATCTTAGGTGAAGGGAAGGACAGCACACACTACAGGGGATGTCAGCACAACTAGACTAAACCAAAGCTAAGAAGTTTCCTCAATACAACCAAACACTTTGAGAGACAGAGTAGCTGGGGTAGGGGTCTGGAGACCATGCTTTCAGGGGACATCTAGGTCAATTGGCATAACAAAGTTTATTAAGAAAATGTTTCGCATCCTACTTTGGTGAGTGGTGTCTAGGGTCTTAAAAGCTTGCAAGTGGCCATCTAAGATACATTAATTGGTCCCAGCCACCTGGAGTAAAGGAGAATGAAGAGCACCAAAGACACAAGGGAAGTATTAGCCAAAGAGACAGAAAGGGCCACATAAACCAGAGACTTCTTCAACCTGAGATGAGAAGAACTAGATGGTGCCTGGCTACCACCAATGACCGCCCTGACAGGGAACACAACAGAGAGTCCTTGATGGAGTAGCAGAAAGATGGGGTGCAGAATTCAAATTCTAGTAAGAAGAACAGACTTAACGGTCTGACTGAGACTGGAGGAACCCCGGAAAGCATGGCCCCTGGATTCTCTATTAGCCCAGAACTAAAACAATTTCTGAGGCCAACTCTTCAGACAGGGATTGGACTGGACTGTGGGACGTAAAGTGATACTCTTGAGGAGTGTGCCTCTTAGCTCAAGTAGATACAAGAGACCATAGGGACAGCTTCTATCCAGAGGTGAGATGGGAAGGCAGAGAGGGTTAGGAGGTGGTTGAATGGACAAGGGGAATCGGGTGGAAAGGAGGAGTGTGCTGTTGCAGACTGGGGTGAGCAATTAGGGTCACATAACAATATATGTATAAAAGTTTGTATGGGAGACTAACATGAAATGTAAACTTCATTTAAACTACAATAATAAAAAAAAAAGAAATAGGGCAGTGGGCAATGGCTTAGAAAAAAGAAAAAGGGACTCTACCTCAGCCCCTTTGAGGCCAACAGCTTCTAATGGGAATCAGTGGGTCTCTATTAGTGCAAGACCATTAAATATTAGCCAGCCTGTTTATTAAAATAGGAGTCAAATTCAGTGAACAAATCTGAAGTAATTCTAAGTAACCATCAGCCAACCAGTGATATTTTCCTATGGAAACTTCTTTGGGGAAAGAGATGATGTATTTGTCTCACCTTGGATCTTGCAAATGCATGTTACACTTTGTGTCTTTAAAGCTCTCGAACAAACATTAAATTGATTATACAATAAAGGCAATAGCTCATTTGGAATATTTACAAGAAAACCCCCATAGAATGAACATAATGAGAAAAATAATGAAGCAATAATTGTAATTCTCAAGGCTAATAATTTTAGTAATAATTTATACTTAAACAGCTCTACACACAAGGATATTTCAGTGGTTTATAAACATTAAGTAAGGCTGCGTATTCTCCACAGTCCCTAAAACAATGCCTTGAACCTAACAGAATTCTGAAACAGTTATACACCGTAGGTAGTATTAGTCGTATTTTTCAAATGGATAAACTGAGGCAAATAAAATATGTCTGTAGTCACGTCATCCTTGGACCCACAAATCAACCCAGTTAGAACTTCAGAATGGAATAATTTGTGTTTCCGTCAGTGGAGGAGTTAAATTGTATTTCAGTAAATGGTCTATGTGATATGACCCATGGATTGTATTTAGAATGATAGTATCTGTGTGAAAACAGTTGCAGTCAGGATGGATGGGTATTTGTGCATGTGGCCTGTCCTCGGTTGAAGTGCAAGGAAAGTAACTTGTGGGATTCTGGCAGGACATACCCAAAATGTGTGCCACAGCCAGAGAGTCACTGCCGGACATGCCCTGCTCCTTTTCAGTAGGTGAACCAGACTCATAAAAAGCTGCAGTCCTTGCTTACAGTTTGTATAAGCCTTTTTTTTTTTTTTTCTACTGTGCTCATTCACACATGATATCCCAAAACAGTTAAGTAAAATGAGGGATATTATATCTGTCACACATGAGGAAACTGCAGTTATGGATTCGCTTAATGCATTCATTGCTTTTTGGACTCTGGAGTCCCCTGGGTAGTGCCATGAATCTACATGTTGGCCTCCATTTCCATATTCTGGGTGGGACTCCCTAGCGAAGCCAGCATGTGTATCTAAGGTTCATTATTATTGTTGTTAATTTTTTTTTTTTTTTAATAGCTCAGATGGATTGGCCGTAACTCGTGGTACCGGTAAGGGCTGCACTAGTGAAGTATATTACAGTAATCTATTGCTGAAATAGCTCGCTCCCAGTGATGCAGTGAGTGTCAAGGCCCTGCTTTCTGAATTTATACCAAAGCAGCAGTGACGTAGATGAGAGAGCAGAGA
The DNA here is from genome assembly GCA_030035585.1 of Dugong dugon. Taxonomy (NCBI): domain Eukaryota; kingdom Metazoa; phylum Chordata; class Mammalia; order Sirenia; family Dugongidae; genus Dugong; species Dugong dugon. Next base: position 39,013,864 of record CM057472.1, read on the forward strand.
GTGCAAAGCGAGTGCTTCTCTGTGAAGTTTTTTGAGATCCATCCTTCCTAATTTTTCTGAAGTCAGTGTAAGATAAATCCACTCGATTCTTGTGGTATAATTTGAAGATGAAGCTGGTAATCATTTGTTGCTGCAAATACTTAGTGTCTGTGGACACAACTGTGACAGAAGTCGTGCGGAGCACACTGTCCTTCCGCACTGGTCATGCGTGCAGATGATTCTTTGATTCACTGTTATGGGCTCCATTTGGAGAGGAGCTGGGAGCTGTTCCTGTGGGACAGCAAGCGCAAAGCCTTTCTTCAGAGAATGGGCTGATCCTGTTTGGTGGGGCCCTGGGTTTGTCTGGCAGCTTCTGTGGTTGCCTGGACCTCACACCTGTGGCCCGTGGGGCCTGGCACATAGAAGGAGCTCAGTGAATGTTGGGTGTTATCATTATAGTTATCATCATCAGTTCCATTATCATCATCATTGTGGTGTTATTATTATTATTGTCCTTTTGTTCCCTATAGAAACAGTAAATAGGAATCCTACTATGGAGTATTTAATGCGTATATGTGTTGCCTTTAGTCAGATACTATTAAACTACTCAAAGAATCTCTGTACTTGAATGATGAATAATCAAACAAATTATTTTCTTACCTATCTATTTGCACTTTTATTTATGATCCAAGTGGCAGAGACTACCTGTTTTGGTATTCTGATGTAATGTTTGCCCACTTTGCACATAGTACACAGTCAGTAAATATTGTTGAACGAATAAATGAAACTCTTAATTATATAGCCCAATAAACTAAACAGTTTGGCCATGCTCAAGAAACTGTAAATGCCCACTATGTATTCCCCTCCCTGGGTGGCGCCCCTGGTTTGTGATGGGCTGCTAACCTAAAGTTTGGCAGTTTGAAACCATCCAGCAGTGCCATGGAAGAAAGACCTGGTGATCTGCTTCCCTAAAGATTACAGACACAAAAAAAAAGCCCTGTAGGGCAGTTCTACTCTGTAACACATTGGGTTGCCACAAGTCAGAAGTGACTCAATGGCAACAGGTTTGGTTTTTTGGTATATATTCCCCGAGAGTGAAAAACTAAGTATGGCTACTGTCTTTAAGAAGCTTACAATAGGTAAGATCAGTCACACACATACAGGTAACTAAAAAACAAGATTATATAGTATATTCAATCATGATGATTATTGTTGTTATTATTGTTAGCTTTTGTTGAGCTCCTGCTCTGTGTCAGGCACTTTTTAAAGAACGCTACATGTATTATTTGATTAAATTCTCTCTCTCTCTCTCTCTCTCTCACACACACACACACACACACACACACACACACACACACACACACACACACACAAAACTATTGTTATCATCCCCATTTTACAAAGAAAAAAACTGAAGCTTAGGAAAGTTACATAAGTTGCCCAGGATCAAATAGCTTGGAAGCAGTGGAACTTGTGGAAGCTTAACCCCTATGTACTAAATTAAAAAATGGTCATTATGCTATTTTTTAAAAACATATCTTTGATATTTCATTTATTTATATTTTCCCTTGCTCTAATTCTATATGTTCTTTAATTGTACTATATGACGTATTAATTTTATCATTATTTGGTTTTATGTGTTCTTTCTCATTTTACCCACCTCAAATCCTTTGTGGAATGACACAGGATCGAACAGACACATTATCGATAATAAAATGCTAAATTGTGTGATGTCTACAATAAGTGAAATAACTGTTTGAAAAAGAAGTTTCTGAGCAGTTGAAACATGAACTTCTTTGGAAAGATGAGTCAAATCACAATAGAAAGCAGGTGGAGAGAGGGGGAGAGCATGGGCAAAAACCTAGAGCAGATGCTATAGAGGCCTCTGTTGTTGCTGTTGTGTGCGATGGAGTCAATTCTGACTCATAGCGACCCTATAGGACAGAATAGAACTGCCCCAAAGGGTTCCCTAGGCTGTAATCTCTATGGGAGCAGATCACCAGGTCTTTTCTCCCACAGAGCAGCTGGTGGGCTCAAACCACTGACCTTTGGGTAACAGCCAAGTGCTTAACCATTGTATCATCAGGGCTCCCTATAAAAAAAAAAAACAACAGAAACAAACCCGTTGCTGTCGAGTCGATTCTTACTCATAGCGACCCTATATATCAGAGGCCTCACATCTCCTAAAATGTAATTTAAGGAAGAAAAGACATGGACTTTAAAGCTCCATGAGATTCTGCACTTGAACTCAACACATACAGCATGCCAAATGTATCTTTCATTTTTTTGTATGTGTGTACGGAAGACCTAGTTATAATAACATGTAAATTGACAAAAGAGCTAACCGTCTCTCTTTGGGAGAAAGTAGATAGAAAATCATCTAGTTTTAATTAGAATTGGGATCCTGCTGGTAATCATTGAAAGGTTAAACTACCAAACACTGGAGGAGAAAAGCATGTGATTGATTTATTATTTGGGCTATTGTAGAACTCACTTAAGACATCAAGTTCTATCTACTTGGCTCGAAACCACTGAAGAAAAAGAAAAACTAAAATAAAATTGTCTATGTCTCCAATATTTAGTTGTTTTGCACTTAGATGGACAAAATACCTGGAGTTGTAACTGCAACTTTCACAACTTCAGATGTTTTGGCATCACCTAGCCAGAGCCCCCAGTGCCCTTAGCATGCTACAGCAGTGACTTACTGAATATAAGCAGTGTGGAGCATGTGCTGCATGGCTGTGAGGCCTCAGAATCAATAAGGAGTCTTTAGATTTAAAACTAATGATTTTCTGTGTTCGGCAAAAGTCAAAATCTCTCAAAGTTGCCATTGTTGGCTCTAATTTCCCCCTGGAGAATAAGAGAAGGTGTGATAAATCATCACGTTGGTAATGCACATAAAATGTGCATCAGAAGAGACTTGAACTAGACTAGAGATGGATAATCTGGGCCTTAAACATCTTAATTATTTTAGTCTCCAATTGAACAAAACCCCCAAATTAGAACAATTGTAACAGCAGTGGACAAGCCATCTGATCAGGTCTCCCCACCCCCAAAGAGAGAAAGTGTGACCCATCCATGAATGTAAGTATGGTGGTTTTTTCCCAACAGCATTTTAAACAGTTGAATGGATGAAGTCAAATGCTTTTGAACGTATCTATAAACTGCTGTTGAATGTACATGAAATTTCACCAGACTCTCTGATTTAAAGCCCTAGAGAAGGCCACCAGGCTCATATGGAAATTAGCTAAGCATAATTTATTCATGAAAGGCAGAAAAGCTGAATTAATAAATACATGAGTATGTAAACTTGTAACTGAATGTAGATCTGTAGAAAATATGAAAGCCAAGCTCCATGTATTAACAGAAACCCTTAAGGTGTGGCCACTTGGTCCTTTCTTGCAAGCAGTTCTGTCTTCCGTTTTGAAAGGCAAAGTAGAAATAAGTCATAAGTAAATAAGTACATTTAATTTTTGGAAGGTCTACCTCTCTCTCTCTCTCTTTTTTTTTTCTCTGTCTAAAAAATGTAGAACTGCCTGTGGATGCTGCTCTATGAGAATCAATCTAAGAGAATTATTTGTTTAAATATTAATGAAGCCACCAATTCCAGAGATTCAGAAAACTGCTTCTCAGCAGGTTTAACTCATAGTCTCTCTGTTAGATCCTATTCTGGGAGCAGTTTTGCAAACTATTGTCACAAGCACAAGGTCTTCCCTTACTGTAGGAGTGGTCATCATTTTTTCCCTCCATCCTTATCCTCATCGTGACATAATTTCCATGAACATCAGCTGCTCCATCAAGCATTGATTCAGCAGTGCAGCTTTTATAAAGTAGGAGTTAGAGCAAAACATACACTGTCACAGTATAAAAAATTCTTTAAAGGAGGTCTTGTCTTGTATTGAATACATTCTGTTGGCTAAACTTTTCATTTTGGATGAATTTTTGGCCTCATGGCCACAGTTAAGACCGAATTGGAATTTGTAAGGTCGAATATGCAGAAAGACAAAGTTGTTACCTTAAAATTTGATAGTCATGAACAAAACTCTTATTTTCTACAGGTCTTATAAGTTGGGCAGATCATTCCAAGGGAGGCATGGTATTTTCATCCATCTTCATTACTGGTGATTTCCTTTTCCTAATTAAAAGTGTTTTCTGAGAGTCTGTTTTGGAAAGCTCCAATCCATTTCAAACTTTGCTCTTATTCAAGGGACAAAATAAACAAATGTACAACCCTTTGAAAATTAATCTTCACCTAGAATTATAATGCAGACAGGATAAAAGTGAAACAATGAGATGTTTTTCTGTCCATAGCCATGATCAATAGAGAGGAAACTTTATTTATTTTTTTTAAAGTATTTTTGTAACTCTGTGCTAGTCACAAAGTGCTTTATAAATAGTAACTCCTTTAATTCATTTAGCAACCCTATGAGATAAGTACAGTTATTTCCATTTTACAGATGAAAAAAGTGAGGTATATAACTTACTCAGGATCCCACAGCTAGTGTGGACATGTTGGAAATCAGCCCTAACATTGTGGGTAGATATTTAAAACAAATATCCAGACCCCATGGCTTTCTGACTTCAGTCTCCAAAATGTGTTAATGGGGTCTAGTTATTCTGGATTAAATTTTTTTTTTTAATTCCTGTTCTTGATAGGGGTCCCCTCCAGTTATCTGGGCTGAGAATTTATGAGGAAGACTGGTCTGAACCCTTGGTGCAGTGTTTCCATCCCTGCTCTTGAATACTCTCTTCTCACTAAGTTGACTGTTGCCTGGTGGGCAGGCTTTAAACTTGTAGCTGACCATTGGAAATGCATATGTGACAGTAGGAGATATGTGTTCTAATTATCTTTTCCTGCATAAAAAAACCACCCTGAAACTTAGCGGCTTAAAACGATGACACCATTTATTTTGCTCATGAATCTGCAATTTAGGCAGTGTTTGGTGGGGATAGTTTGTCTTGATTCAGTTGGGGCAGCTCAAAGGCTTGGGGCTGGAATCTCTCACTCACATGTTTGGTGGTTGATGCTGCTTATCAGCTGAGATTTCAGCTAGGACTTTGAATGGAACACCTACACCTGTTCTTTCCATGGTTTTTCTGTGTGGCTGCATGGCTTTTCTACAGCATGGTGGCTGAGTTCCCAGTTCCCAAGAGAAAGAGAGCCAAGGAATAACCTACCTTAGAAGTATATAGTGTCACTCCCACGGTATTCTTTTGGTTGAGGCTGTCACAAGGTCAAGGAGAAGGAGCATCGACCCCACCTCTTGATAGAGAAATGTCAACATCACTTTGTAAGAAGAATATGTGGGATAGATACATTGGTATCTTTGGAAAATACAATCTATCATAATTTATAGTTTATTAACATTTAGGACTGTCTATAGGAAAGAACTGTTTTGCTTGAACAAATCCCCTTGCTATAAAAATTGGAACCTTATTGAACCATAAGCTTAACTGAAATACCTGTTCAAAGAATCAGGTTTTGCCAAGAAACCAACTCTCATACCAGGTAGATATACCCAAGAAAGGGGGGGAAAGCCTTCTAAAGTTAATTCTAGCCTGTGCCTACTTCATAGAAAAAATCTTTAGAGGTAGAAATTCCCCAAACATATGTAAGGTAGTTAATTTAGGCTGATCACATCCTTAACAAGTTGCCAGAGGATCTTATGCCAGATGTTAACATTCTAGTTTCTATCAAAGAGCTATGTTGAATTTTTTTTTCATTATTTAGTATAAGAACAATGGAAAGTGAACTTTTTAAGAAGTTTCTTCCCTGTGGACTCTAAGTATGTTAAAGTTAGCCAGACAGACTTTAAGAAAGATGGCTGCCATTTTAGAGACATTCTATTTGGTGAGTACCCAGCCAGAGTACGAGATAGATGCACTCCATCCATGAGAAATTTACATGCTAAGGCAGGATTTGAGGAACATATGAAAAAATAGAACATTGCTTTCTTCATGGAAGGAAATACTAACAATCTACCGCATGACTTTGAGCAGTTTCTCCAGTTGCACTTAGCCAATTATACACTCTCCTCCAGTCTCTTTCACAACAAAAGCGCTGTGCATACTAGACAGCTACTCAGGGTTAATAACAAACCATATACTTGTACACTGCCTTATGAATTCCAAAATGCTTCACATCCATTATCACATTTGATGCTCACAGCAAATCTATAAGCTTGATAGAATCGTTATCTCCATTTTTCAGATAGGGACCTGAGAGGCCACTTAGACTAGCTGGAGGAACTGGGGCAATAATCCCACAGTACTTCTTGTCTACCTCTCCTTTTGCCAATCATGTGATTTTATTATACCAAACTACCTGACTAATGCATAGGTTGAAAGCAAGATCTCCCTTGGTTTAGGCCACAGCAAGCAGAAAACACCCAACTGTGCTTACGACAAAGGATATGATGGACGGATGTAATCAGTATGGTACAGAGGAGTAACCATTGGAATGAAAGTTAGGAGACATGGATTCTTGTTCCGGCTCTGCTACTCATTGTCACTCTGTGATGTATAACATGAAGGTGATAGCCTAGATAAGATTACTTTCAACTCTAAATGCCTATGATACTGTGTTACATAAATGAAAGAGTAGAGTAACTGATACTGACATCCTTGAAAGAAATGAAGTAGATAGATAGGAATGGAGTCATAAAATGTTGCATTCTTTTTTTTCCTAATAGAGTTAAAAAGGGAGAAATTACAAGTCAGAAGTCTGAGTAAGGTTGTAAGACAGAAATGTGGGAGGAGGAAATTTAGAGAGAGCTGTTTATTCACTCAGTGAATATTTATTGAGTACCTACTATATTTCAGCCACAGAAGGGTATGAAAAAATCTCTGCCCTCATGAAGCTTACATTCTAGTGGAAGGAAAGAGTCAACAAATAAGGGGAACGAAGTTCTGGGCTGGAGGTAATCAAGGTAGGTTGCACTAATAAGGTGACATTTGAGCAAAGACCTGATGAAGGAAGGGAGCTAGCCATGCAGATAGCAGGGAGAAGAGACATCCAGGCAAAGGAGTGTGGCCGGAGAGGACTGAGCTAGAGCAAGAGATGACATCAGAGAGACTCAGAGTTGTGCAGAATGTTTGGGGCCTTGGAGACTTTTGTAAAGAGTTTTATTTTTGTTCTGAGTGAGTAGGTAACTACTGGGGGGCTTTGAGTTGAGGAGTGACATCATCTGACTTGGGTTTTATGAGACTACCGCTAACATGAACTATATCTCAACAAAGCTGTTAATTAATTAAAAAAAAAAAAAAAAAGCTCTAACTGCATTTTGCTAATAGACTATTGGGAATAGGTGGGAAGCCTAGGAAGCTATTGTAGTCTTCTAGGCTAGGGTTGGTGTTTACCTGGATGGAGTGGTAGCAATGAAAGTGGTGAGAAATGATCAGAGTCTAGATAAATGAAAATCAAGTCCATAGGATTTGCTGACTGGCCACAAGAATGACTCCAAAATTTTTATTCTGAGGAACTGGATAGGTGGAGTTGCCTTTTACTCAGAGAGAGAAACCTGTGAAAAAAGCAGATATGGCGTGTGTGTGTGTGTGTGTGTGTGTGTGTGTGTGTGTGAGAGAGAGAGAGAGAGAGAGAGAGAGAGTGTGTGTGTGTGGCCGGGGGTGGGAGGATGAATGAATTAGAAGTCAAAGAATATGTGCAACGGCAAAAAAGATGAAGCATTTATTATTAATATGATTATATTATTTTACTTTCCAAGAGGATTTGAAAAGTCTTATAATGTACCGGTAGAATAAAGATGGAAAACATTATAAAGAGCGAAAGGCATAAACCAAATAAAGGAGTGGTGGCTCTAAAACGAAAGTTCCCTGCAGGAAACAATACGTGTGTTTGCTGGATCTTTGTGGAGTATCTGTGGCCAAGAATAAAAATAGGAGGGTGAGGTGGAGGTAAAAGAGTCTAACAACTCACTCAGAGGAATTTTGGAAAGACCTGTAGGTTCCTCACAGGCTTGCAGGTATTTGAGAATGCCATTTTTCCCTATGAGGGATGAAAGCACAGGAGTGGGGAGACTGAACACACTGAGAACGCCAACAGGATGCTTAGAAGATCTGGATGTGGGGAGGGCTTATCTGGCTGACTGCATTGGAAAGGGGGACTGGGAGGCTGGTTGATGGAAACTGGGAAATTGGAAAAGGGTAATGTTTTTCTAGCAGCATCGTCTGGAGCATTTTACACACTGTTAAAACCAAAAACCAAACCTGTTGCCATCGAGTTGATTCCAACGCATAGCTATCCCGTAGAACCCCATAGAGTTTCCACGGAGCACCTGGTGGATTCAAACTGCCAACCTCCTGGTTAGCAACCATAGCGCTTAAAAACCATCACCAAGTGAAAACCCAAAAACCAAACCCATTGCTGTTGAGTTGATTCCGACTCATAGCGACCCTATAGGACAAAGTAGAACTGCCCCATAGGGTTTCCAGGGAGTGGCTGGTGGATTCAAACTGCTGACCTTTTGGTTAGCAGCCAAAAGCTTAACCACTGCGCCACCAGGGCCCCATCACCAAGTGAAGAAGGAGTTTTTATTGTTCCCATTTTATAGATGGAAAAACTGAGCCTCAGAGAGATTAAATAGCTTACTGAAGGCAGGGTAATTTGTGAGTGGGTTAGCTGGGAGTTGAACCACAGGCCTGACTGATTACAAAGCTAATATACAACCCCACCCAGCCTTAAAAGAATTTTTTTTTTTTTAAAGAGCAATATAGATGGAAAGATCAGTTTGGCACATACTGAGTCATCAACATAGAAGTTTTTGATCTAATATGTTAATCTCTGAATAAGTGAAAAGAAGAAAAGAGAGGGCCTCAGACTAAAATTTGGAGAATGTTCACGGTCAATTGATGTTGAAAATCACCAAAGTTTTAGGAATAGTAATATGGAGTATATAAAAGACTTTGCCCTTATTTGAACACTTGACATGCTTATTGATGCAGTGAGTAATACACACTAAAAAAGAATTAGAATAAAACAAATTAGATACATTTTTCTTTGCAGGCTCTTAATGATCCAAGGATCACAAGTCTGAATTTGTCAGTTTAATTCCGTGAACTTCTGTTGGGTGCTCACTGTGTGCAAAACATACTGATATTATGTTTTAACCTGCTTTAACTTTCTATGTGTCTAAAATTTCTGTTGGGTTAGGAAGAACTAAGACCCAAAAGATACTTAATTTTCTATACAAACCTTTGAGCAGATACTAGTTCAGGAAATATCCAGGATCGTTATGTGCCTCTGTTTTTCACCAGATCATTCCTGTCTGTTTTGTTAAGGAATTCTTTCTTTAAAGAAGGTATTCTCAGTTCTGTTTAGGTGTGTTTGGGTTAAAGGTAAATTGAACTGGCAGAGGAAATGCAGTGGGTCTTTGTGAGGGGAGAGAAAATGATGCACCTCCCACTGAGGGGGAAGAAATTTCTCATTCTGTCACTTCACCCTGGCATTCAGCCACCAGAGGGGGCATGGACCGGAGTGAAATAAATTCTGCCAGCTGCCTAGCTGGCTTCTCTGCCCTCCAGAGAAGGACCATAGCCACTTTGAGGTGGCAGTAGAGTTTCACTTCCTATTTGATAAGCAACTAAGTGGTCTGCTAGTAGCTGTGGGTATGTTTTCCCCATGAAGCCTAAGCTATGCCTTAAAGACTTTCAAAAGGGTGCAGAAGTATGTACTGTTAAAATTGACTTGAAACCTTGGTAGTGGTTTTCCTTAGCACCATGTCCATGTATACTTTACTTCCTTTCTGATATGTGACTGATTTTTATCCAAATATAGATATGGGCTTTCAGAAAGAAAAATCAGATTGTTAAGATCGACTGTTCAACAGAAAGTTTGTACATTGCATAAAAATGTGTTTTTGACACAGTAAAATACATTCCCTTTGTGCTCATTGTAATTCACTTTATAGTGACTTGTTTAACAGCATAACATATATCATTTATACTGCTATCCTTCGTGCTTTTAAACCGTGATATCCTTTCCTCAATGACTACTTGTCAATTTCACTGATCTAGATTTGATTTCATAAATTAACTAGGCCAATTAAGTAGAGAGTTATCATTAGAATAAGAAGTGGAAGCAAATAAATATTAATCTTCCATCTCTAAATGTCTGTATTCCAACACATCGTTGACCATACCTGAACACTACTTAATGAAAAAATATACACCCCTCCGTTGTCAGTTTAGTATATCCCAATTTCAACATTTATGATGATTTTTTCATTCATTTTCTCACCCTGAATCCATCTTTCTTTTGGGCAGTTATGTCTCTATTTCTTCAATATAAAATGTGGGGAATGAGCAAATACTGGAACTTCATTATTGAAGGATTCTGATCTTGACAGTTTGCTTGGCTTTTCCACTTGCCCCCTTTGCCTGTGGGGCATTTATTTCAAAGAGGCATGAGCACCACAGCATATATGTAATAGAGTAGTTTGGTTACTATATATTTCTTCATGTTGCTTTAGCCATTTTGACCGCTCTGAGGAGAAGGGGCTGAATTTTTGTCTCACAGACTTTTGGAAATCTTCCAAAGATAAAATGCTTGACAGACAGCAACATTAAAACTCGGCCTATTTCAGAGTGTCTCTTTCTAAGAACTTACTGTCAGAGATTTCTTCTTTACCTCTCATTTAAATGATTCTTTTCACAATATTAAAATGAATCTTGCTTTGTCTTCCTAAGAGATGGAAAAAAGTTTGTCAAGAACCTTTTTTTATACAGTGAAACCTGTGAGGACTGGAACTCAATGGGACTGCCTGGCTTTGCCAGATGTTGCAAGTTTCCTGCCTGTGACAGGGTGTAGTCTTACCACTTTTCTGTGGCTCATTTTTGTGGAAAATATTTGAGTTTTCCTTCTCTGACAGCTTTCCACCTTACACAGGTTCTGGCTTTCGCAGGTTTTACTGTAAAAACATTTCATATACATGAAGATAATTACAAAACCAGCCTTCTCTTTTTTGTTTCCTTTTGGATTTAATAACTTCAACTTTTTAATCTTTTTTTTCCAAGATCTATTCACAACCTTTCATGTCTTTGGTGGGATCCTTTTCTTGGAATCCTTTCAATTTCTCCCTCTTAAATTATAGAATATTAGATTGCTGTGGCAAAGACGAGGAGCCCTGGTATCACAGTGGTTAAAGCGCTTGGCTGTTAACCAAAAATTTGGCTGTTTGAACCCACCAGTCACTCCGCGGAAGAAAGATTTAGCAGTCTGTTTCCGTAAAGATTACAGCCTTGGAAACCCTATGGAGCAGTTCTACTCTGTCCTACAAGGTAGCTATGAGTCGGAATGAACTCGGTGGTAATGGGTAAAGACTTACCTTCCCATATGAAAACATCCCAGAAGAGGGTATGATACAGGGATCTGTGGGAAAAATCAGCTTGGGAATCCTGTGTTTTTCCATGTTAACTATGCTCTTGCTGCTCATCCGTAACTGAACGAAGGGAACAGAATCATGTGTCACACAGTCTCTCTCTGTCACACACACACTTTCTCTCTCACACACATACACTCTCTCTCTGTCACACACACATACTCTCACTCATAGTCATGTAAATAGCTTATGGAGCAGTTTGGGGAGGGAAAAACTGGACTTGCATTTCCCTGCTTGTTCTGATTAAACAATTTGCATCTAGAGGGTGGTCAAATCAGAGCTGCTTCCTCTCTCCAAGTTCACTTACCCCTTGCAGCCCTTCAAGCCTCAGTAGTTTTACCATAGAAATAAATTTACATGGAGAATTTTAAACAAGGCTTTGCCATTGGACATCCTTTGAAATAGTTAGTTTTGCTTCACTATTTTTTATAACTTGCCAAAATCACAAATAAAAGAGTCTGTGTCCTCTAATGCTTCTTCTCTGGTCATTATCTTGGAAAATATGCAGAGTTTGGTCCAAGTTGAGTGCTCCCCAAACCTTGCTGTTACTTTGAGAATAGTTTTAATGAGGCTTGCAGCTGAGCCAAACTCTCCTGTTGTGGTATTATTTGGGCATGTGGAAACCCTAGTGATTGATCTGCGTGGGGGGACTGGCAACACTCGCATGCCCTCTGGGTAGAGCAAAGCCTCCAGCAGGAAAAATTAGGGAAAGAGAAAAAAAGGAGAGGAAATGTTTATCACTCATCCCCTAACATTTTATGGCAGTGTTATGGTGAACTGGGAGACGGATGTGTATATTCATGGATTTTGCACCACTTTAAGCACTAATAACATTAAATCAACCTTAATGCTTCATGCCAAATGTGCTCTAAAACAGGGAGTGATGGGGATTTTTGTTGACTTTAGTGAAGCATCAAAAGTTACACTAGAAACACATAAAATGCTACAATGCAGAGGTCACAATTATGCTAATACATGATAATATAAAATATTAAGTCACCAAAATGACAGGATTTACAACCAACTATCCTCAGTCCCCAGAAACCTTAGAGATCAGCTCATGGTAAACACAACAGCCTGTCCCTCCAAGGAGTCTGATTACAAATTTAAGTATGTATATGATTAGAACGCTGCCGGTCTCCCAGCCCAAGAGACAGATTAAGTAAAATTTGATTTATATCGTACCTGGAAATCTATTGTGTTGGGTTCACTTTGGTTTCGCAGGATTGCTACCGGGTCTGATGAATTTTGTGTGTTTAGCAAGTTGCTTTTGGGAAAAGTGGGGACTGCTGTTAATGATCTTGAATAGCCCTGTAATCTCATAAACTAAGACTTTAACATCATAACAGTAGTCAAATGTTTGGAAATGCAATGCTGGCAAACGAAAATTGTCTCTCCTTTCATGGAGTTCTTAGGGTACTGTAACTTTATCAGTGTCACAGTTACCAGGAAGTTAGAAACGTTATCGCTGTGCCACTTTCCTAATTATTGTCGATTTTGACCAAGTAACGCTGACTTTTATTTAACTTAACCAATGTTATCATGGCAATAAAAGGCAAAAGAAAATAAACATGCAGTTAAAGTACAACTTTATTATAAACCAGTGCTCTTAATATTTCTTTTGCTAGCTAATTTTGTTATGCTAACTAAGGTCAGCAAATGCATGTTGACAAGGGGTAGGTCTTTCCTTTTCAATACTAAATGCATGTAGCCCCATTCATAGTGACCCTATGGGACAGAGTAGAACTGTCCCATAGGATTTCCAAGGAGTGGCTGGTGAATTCGAACTGCCGACCCTTTGGTTAGCAGCCGAGCTCTTTTTTTTTTTAATTGTGCTTTAAGTGAAAGTTTACAATTCAAGTTAGTTTCTCATACAAAGATGTATACATGTATTGTTATGTGACCCTAGTTGCTCTCCCTGTACTGTGGTAGCACACTCCTCCTATCCACCCTGGATTTCCTGTGTCCATTCAACCAGCTCCTGACCATCTCTGCCTTCTCATCTCACCTCCAGACAGGAGCTGCCCATTTAGTCTCATGTATCTGCTTGAGCTAAGAAGCACACTCTTCATGAGTATCATTTTATGTCCCATAGTCCAGTCTAATCTTTGTGTGAAGAGTTCGCCTCGGGAATGATTTTAGTTTTGGGCTAACAGAGAGCCCAGGGGCCATGTCTTCCAGGGTACTTCCAGTCTGAATTAAACCATTAAGTCTGGTCTTTTTACTAGAATTTGAGTTCTGCACCCCACTTTTCTCCTGCTCCGTCAGGGACTCTGTTGTGTTCCCTGTCAGGGCAGTCATTGGCGGTAGCCGGAGACCATCTAGTTCTTCTGTTCTCAGGCTGATGAAGTCTGGTTTTTATGTGGCCCCTTCTGTCTCTTGGGCTAATATTTTCCTTGTGACTTTGGTGTTATTCATTCTTCCTTTGCTCCAGGTGGGTTGGGACCAATTGATGCATCTTACATGGCCGCTCGCTAGCTTTTAAGACCTCCCAGATGCCACTCACCGAAGTGGGATGCAGAACATTTTCTTAATAAACTGTTATGCCAGTTGACCTAGATGTCCCCTGAAACCATGGTCTCCAAACCCCCACCGCTGCTACTCTGTCCCTCGAAGTGCTTGGTTGTATTCAGGAGACTTCTTAGCTTTGGTTTAGTCCAGTTGTGCTGACTTCCCCTGTATTGTGTGTTGTCCTTCCCTTCACCTAAGATAATTCTTATCTGCTATCTAGTTAGCGAATACCCCTTTCCCTCCCTCCCCACCCTCATAACCATCAAAGAATGTTTTCTTCTGTGTTTAAACCTTTTCTTGAGTTCTTATAATAGTGGTCTTATACAATATTTGTCCTTTTGCCACTGACTAAATTCACTCAGCATAATGCCTTCCAGATTCCTCCATGTTAGAAGGTGTTTCACGGATTCCTCATTGTTCTTTATCATTGCGTAGTATTCCATTGTGTGAATATACCATAATTTGTTTATCCATTTTTCTGTTGATGGGCACCTAGGTTGTTTCCATCTTTTTGCTATTGTGAACAGTGCTGCAGTGAACATGGGTGTGTATATACTTATTCGTGTGATGGCTCTTATTTCTCTGGTATATATTCCAAGGAGCAGGACTGCTAGATCCTATGGTACTTCTATTTCTAGCTTTTTAAGGAAGTGCCAAATCGATTTCCAAAGTGGTTGTACTGTTTTATATTCCCACTAACGGTGTATAAATGTTCCTGTCTCTCCACAACCTCTCCAACATTTATTATTTTGTGTTTTTTGGATTAATGCTAGCCTTGTTGGGATGAGACGGTATCTCATTGTAGTTTTGATTTGCATTTCTCTAATGGCTAATGATAGTGAGCATTTCCTCATGTGTCTGTTAGCCACCTGAATGTCTTCTTTGGCGAAGTGCCTGTTCATATCCTTTGTCCTTTTTTTAATTGGGTTTTCTTTCTGTTGTTGAGGTTTTGCAGTATCTTGTAGATTTTAGAGATTAGACCCTGATCGGATTTGTTGTAGCCAAAAATTTTTTCCCACTCTGTAGGTTGTGTTTTGACTCTTTTGGTGAAGTCTTTTGATGAGCATAAATGTTTGATTTTTAGGAGCTCCCAGTTATCTAGTTTCTCTTCTGGTGTTTGTGCACTGTTAGTAATGTTTTGTATTCTGTTTATGCCACATATTAGGGCTCCTAGCATTGTCCCTATTTTTTTTTTCCATCGTCTTTATCGTTTTAGATTTTATAATTAGGTCTTTGATCCATTTTGGGTTAGTTTTTGTGCATG
Source organism: Dugong dugon (assembly GCA_030035585.1). Classification (NCBI taxonomy): domain Eukaryota; kingdom Metazoa; phylum Chordata; class Mammalia; order Sirenia; family Dugongidae; genus Dugong; species Dugong dugon. The sequence goes on from CM057472.1 coordinate 39,029,014, forward strand.
GTGTGATGTATGGGTCTTGGTTCATTTTTTTTGCAGATGGATATCCAGTTATGCCAGCATCATTTATCTTTTGCCCACTTAATGGACTTCGGGCGTTTGTCAAATACCAGCTGCTCATAGGTGGATGAATTTACATCTGGATTCTGAATTCTGTTCCATTGGTCTATGTATCTGTTGTTGTATCAGTACCAGGCTGTTTTGACTACCGTGGTGGTATAATAGGTTCTAAAATCAGGTAGTGTGAGGCCTCCCACTTTGTTCTTCTTCAGTAATGCTTTACTTATCTGAGGCCTCTTCCCTTTCTGTATGAAGTTGGTGATTTGTTTCTTCATCTCATTAAAAAGTGCTGTTGAAATTTGGATTGGGATTGCACTGTATCTGTAGATCCCTTTGGGTAGAATAGACATTTTCAGTATGTTGAGTCTTCCTATCCATGAGCAAGGTATGTTTTTCCAACTTATGCAGGTCTCTTTTGGTTTCTTGCAGTAGTGTCTTGTAGTTTTCATTGTATAGGTTTTTTACATCTCTGGTTAGATTTATTCCTAAGTATTTTATCTTCTTGGTGTAGAGGAATCCAACTGATTTTTGTATGTTTACCTTGTATCCTGATATTTGCTGAAATCTTCTATTAGTTCCAGTAGTTTTCTTGTGTATTCTTTGAGGTTTTCTGTGTATAAGATCATATCATCTGCAAACAGAAATACTTTTACTTCTTCCTTACCAATTTGGATGCCCTTTATTTTCCTAGCCTAATTGCTCTGGCTAGGCCCTCCAGCACAATGTTTAATAAGGGCGGTGATAAAGGGCATCCTTGTCTGGTTCCTGTTCTCAAAGGGAGTGTTTCAGATTCTCTCCATTTAGGATGATGTTGGCTGTTGGCTTTGTATAAATGCCCTTAATGATGTCGAGGAATTTCTCTTCTATTCCTATTTTGCTGAGAGTTTTTATCATGAATTGATGATGGAGTTTGTCAAATGCCTTTTCTGTATCAATTGATAAGATTATGTGGTTCTTGAGCAGCTGAGCTCTTCACCACTGCACCACCAGGGCTCCTAGGAGGTTGCCTGCATTTATGCTAATAATTCATTCTAGCTAAGGTAATGAATATATATGCTTTACCACCATACACACACACACACACACACACACACACATACTAGGAAGAAAGACCTGGTAATCTGCTTTCTAAAATCAGTCAGTGAAAACCCCATGGATCACAACAGTCTGATCTGCACCCAATCACAGGGATGGTGCAGGGCCGGCAGCATTTGGTTCTACTGTGCATGGGGACACCATGAGCTGAGGATTGAATCTACAGCAACTAACACCAGCAACAATATATATTGATGGTACCGCGACCACTAATTAGTCGCAGCAGAGTGTGGTCTAGCCTTACCCCCAAATTGGGAGGTTCCCAGCAGGAATAGAAAGCCATGCTCACCTAAATGCTTACCTAGGTCACCTCTTTACCTGCCTGTCACTCTGTCACATTATTAGTGTTAATGTTCTCAATGACAAAATAAAAAAAGTGGCCTCCAAAGGAAATCCTGTCAGCGTGCTGTTAAGAAGAGCTCCAAAGCCATGCAGCTTGCAATCCCTAGAGGTTACAGCAAAATTCCTATAGGAGTTGGCAGTGTCAAAAGAACACTGAAACTCTATGGGCACTGTTGCTCTGTCAATCCTTCCATCTTAGCAAGAGCCAATCAGTATTTCTTAATCTCCAGTTTTGTTCAAAACTGTGCTTGTGCTTAACCCTTCTTGCAGTCACCTTCTTTGCCAGCTCCCTCTTTCTGGGACAAAAAAGGAATGTATTCTTTCTTTTAACAGTATAGAAACTGTTGAACACGTTTATTTTTCTTCAGTTCATGAAGGACTGGCTGGGGTTTGAGCATTTCTACAACTTCTCACATGACTTAGAGGATAGACATTTCCAACATTATCAAAATTATATATTTGTTTCCAAATAAATGGGATTACTTTCTCCTTTTTCTCAGGAAGCTTGAGTTGGCTCTCTTCCTAATGCAACCTTTTGGATAATAAATTTCTTTTGAAAAGAAGCATGAAGAACTTTTGATGTTATAAATAGAATATGTAGTAGAAAGGAAAGGATCATATAATTGCAGCACAAAGCCTGAGAGAAGTCTATGGGATAAACTGGGTCTTATTCTTTCCTCAATAGTTAGTATCACATCATGAGTTTATTTTAGGAAGAATATATTTTAATAGGCATTTTAATAAGCATGGAAAGTTTTTTTTACCTGTTTGCCTCTAATACAGCACAAGTGATTCACTGTATATAGATACACATCTGTGTATACTATTCAACAAGAAATTCAGGGTGAATTCAGTGGTGTACTGCTGTCAGGGGCCTTTATGAAATCTTCTATAAGGCAAATAACAATCTGGGATTAGTTCTGAAAAGGCAAAAGATTTAACTGCTCCATGAAATTCCTTAAGAAAAGAACTCTTAGAGTCAGTCTGTCCTGACTTCCAAAGAAGTTTAATCTTTCTCTCCCTCTCTCTTTTTCTCTCTCTCTCTCTTCCCTATGCACATCCAAATACATACCTTAAAAATCTTAATTCTTAGGATGGCCTGTTGTCTTCCCCACCATGACCCTCTTTCCCCCAAGCCCATGCTCTATTCTGAGCAGGTATTTTAAAAAAACTCTTAAGTCATAAACCTTACTTTGTCAGTGTGGCAGTGAGGCCCAACACATCAGTAAATGTCACAGAAGTGTCAGGCCTTTACATCATAACTGTAGTTCATTTCTCTGCATTGACAGTGATGCTTAGACCGGGTAAGGATTAGAATGGGCATATTTCCAGATCTTAATTACATCAGGCATAAGGATGAGGAACAGCATTTTGGGGGGAGGGATGAGAAGGGGAAGAGGGAGACAGAGGAGGGAGAGTAATGCTGAGTTTGGCCATCTAGAGCTTCATGTGTCCCATTTATCAAGAGATAATAGGATTAAGCTAAGCTATGGGACTTCCCTGGCTAATGCTGCCTTCAGCAGGGGTCTAATAAGGATGCATATAATTGGGTAAATGGCAAATAAGAATGAAAAAGTACAGAGTATAAGCACAATACTTAGGAATAAATAAGGACAAATTGGATTTTGTCCAATCTCTGCAGACTTGGTTAAAATCTGGCATCCCACACTGATTATAAGGGGTAACATCTATCTTTCTTCTTGCCTGACTTGTCTCCGTTCATTGCCAATGTCAGAAAGTATCCTCTCAAGTTTAACTGGGGTCTTTCAGTACTGCTCATTTGAAATCAAGTAGTAACTGCTAAGGAACATTCAAATAGGGTTAAAGAAACAGTAAATTAAGTGCCTAAAAACAAAAGTGACACAAATGAGAGTTTTTTTCTTTTGACCCTTATCCATTTACAGAATTTACCCCATTAACAGCTGGAAATTTATTTTCACTTTCTTCACCTCTCTAAGAGGAAAGCAAACATATAACATAGCCCCAAAGGAGTAATTAATTAGACGATTTACTGACATGGATTTGAATAGTTTATTAAAATACAATTCTATTATTTATTTATTATACAACATTATACAGGAGGTTGAAACTTCTGTTCTAATTTGCACTTAGCAAGGACCTCTGAAAAAAATATCACAGTGAAGGAAATAAACAAAAGAACCAGAGATCAAAGGGCCACATTCAGAAATGCATAAAAGAATTTCACCACGATAAGTATTTCAGTGATGAAGAACAAGGGGTGAGTTGGGGGGGGGGGGAAGAGGACAAGCCTAGCTTCCTATTTGTTTGTTTTGTATTCCTATGGGGATATTTTTAAAAAAAAACTTAATGAGTTCATTGATAAGATGCTACATAAAAAATGTATGAAAAGAAATTTTTGAAGTAAAGGATGCCGTTGTAGGTAAGAAAGTATAATGAATATGCAGATTATCACAACAAAATGAAGACTGCTTTTGAAAATAGACAGTGGAAAATTCATGAACATAGAAGCAAGTTTAAAAAAAGCAGTCTCACAGATGATAAAGTTAAGCTTTAAATTCTTCCCAGGAAATAAAAGGCTCTTCAAGTATATTTTCAAAAGCCAGAAGCAAAAGCAGGAAATTAGTTCACCAAAGATGATTATTAAGTCTATTCTAGAATTAAGTAGTTTTAATCTTTTTTTTTTGGAAAAAAATTATGAGGTGCTAGGATAGATGTTCATATTCAGTTCCTTTAGATAAGTAAATGGACTTTGTAAAAGCTTGTGTATATCATTTAAATGATTTCCTTTAGTGGGCTTTTGGAGACATTTCTGACTAAATGGCTGTATACATCCCTCAGCTTTATTCCTTCCAGTCTGTGACGTTATAATCCTTTGGTCACTATAACTGTACAGCACAGAAAAATTTCTCCCCAGTGCTGTTATCCTCATTGAGAGTATAAAGAGTAGAGCAGTTAAAGAACTGTAACGGTAGTGAAATGTCATTTTAAAAAGGGAGTTGATAATAGGTACCACTCTGAAGCCCTTAACTTAAGAGAGCTGAGGAGCAGAGTCCGCTTCACCTAACCCTCACCCCAAAGCCTCCCGGGGCTCTCTTGCCTACCTCATAGTTACTCTTCTTCCATATTTTTGACTCTCTCCCTGCCCCTTGTTCTCCCCAGTCCCTCACGCCACTGCCTCCTGCTCATTGCATCCCTCTGTCAGGTGGGGATGCACATTTACTCTTTCTACCTTTTTTCTCCCCACTTTTTCTCAATGATCCTCCTTCTCTCCTTTTTCTGTTTCTGTTTCTTTCACTCAGCTGGGACTAAAATATTACTTTGGTATTAGATGAAGTATTGAACATTTCAATTAAAAATTTAAAATATGCTGATTATGCAAATAAAAACATTGATATTCAATGTACAAAGCATTATAAAAGAAGGTGGTCAAACATTGCTTATTTTTTAAGAAAAAATAAAATGCTAGACCGAAACGTTTGTTTTGTGATCTGGTTGTTTCCGGCAAAGGAAGACCTGAGGCAGAGAGATCTGCGCCCAGTGTGTCCGTTGGCCATGTAGTCTCCCCTTTATGTTTAAACAACAAAAGTTCGTGGATAAATAATCAATTTAGAGTAAGATAGAACATTCAGCTTTACAAGTAATGTGAGGCTGTGGTATAATTTAGAAATACGTGAAGAGAAAAATGACTCCACCTTTAAGTGGCTCATCCAAGTGTTTTGGTTGTTGGTCCTGCAGCACAGTTTGGCCTGCTTGCAACAGGCAACTGTTAGGTAAATCAATTTTGGCATGTTATCTTCACCTGTGGGTTGTTTTGTTTGTTTGTTTTTTAAACAGAAAAGCATGGATAATATTTTACTAGGACTATATGTTTATAAGGAGCCCTGGAGGTGCAACGGTTAAGCCCTCGGGGCTGCTAACTGAAAGGTCAGTGGTTTGAACCCCAGCTGCTCCAGCTGCTTTATGGGGCATTCTTCTCTGTCCTGTGGGGTTGCTGTGAGTTAGAATCAACTTGTCAGCACACAGCAACAACTACATACATTTGCAAAGTTATCTGTATTATCTTGAGCAAGAGAACGCCCACAAATGGAGCTGACTTCTCCCACCACACGTGGAAAAGCTAATGAATAAAATTGGGCATAAGGTTTAAGTTCCAAAGACTAAGTCAGTATGGTTCATGCATAGCACACAAAATGCCCTCAATGCAGCAGAGACTTCACCTGATGATAAATGATGAGGGATCATGGTTCATGGCAGCAGTTGTGACATAGGAATTTAAGTAGCTCATTCATTAGAAAAGTGACTACAGGACTATGAAATCTCTGGTGGAAACTTGCTTGTCATCTCACATGTTTCCTCGTCACTGCAGGCACCAAGCAACTACCTTGAACAGCTTTCCCCCTTCATCACAGTATGCCTGTCATGGATTGAATTGTGTCCCCCAAAATATCTGTCAACTTAGCTAGGTCATGACTCCCAGTATTATATGATTGTCTACCATCTTATCTGCTGTGATTTCCTTATGTGTTGTAAATCCTATCACTGTGATGTAATAAGATGGATTAGTGACAGTCACGTTGATGAGATCTACAAGATTAGGTAGTGTCTTAAGCCAGTCTCTTTTGAGATATAAAAGAAAGAAGTGAGCAGAGAGACTTGGGGACCTCATACCACCAAGAAAGAAGCACCAGTAGCAGAGCATGTCCTTTGGACCCAGGGCTCCTGTACAGAGAAACTCCTAGTCTAGGGGAAGATTGATGAGAAGGACCTCCCTCCAGAGCTGACAGAGGGAGAAAGCCTTCCCCTGGAGCTGACACCCTAAATTTGGACTTGTAGCCTACTAGACTGTGAGAGAATAAATTTCTCTTTGTTGAAGCCATCCACTTGTGGTATTTCTGTTATGGCAGCAGTAGTTGACTAAGATAATGCCCTTCCTCTACATCGAAAGAAAGCCTAAGACACACACACCCCAGGCAGTGAGAGATTTCCAGATTATTCCCTCCAGAAATGTCCCCTCTTTCTGCATTTCAGTTAATTAGTATGCTCAAATAGCCCTTTAGAAAGGTTTCATACTTCTGTAACTTCATAAATTTTTCTACATTTTATTAATAATCCCCTGGTATATGTTCATTCAGCAAATACTTATAAAGTGCCAACTGTGTGCCAGGCACTGTTCTAGGCACTGGCAATACAGCTGCTGTGGACACAGCGGACAAAAACTTCTGCCTTCATGAAATTTATATTTTTATAAGGAGGTTTTGACTTTAAACAAAATAAATAAGGGGATGATATGGTATGTTTGAAGGTGATAAATTCTATGGGGAAGATAGAACAAGGAAGGGAAATGGGGATTATCATGGATGGCAGGGTTATCATTGTGAATAGGATGGTTGGGGAAGACTTGTGAGAAAATGACATTTGCATGTGGGAGATTGGGTAACTGGTTAAGAAGCACTGTGAGGATGGGGACCTCATCTGTCTTGTTCCTGCTATATTTCCAGAGACTAGATTAACCCATTGCCATTGGGTTCATTCTGACTCATAGAGCCTAGGTTAGTGTCCCCCAGTTAACCAAACCAGTTGCAGTCAAGTCAAATTTGACTCGGGGAAATCCCAGTTGTGTCAAAATAGAACTGCCTCCATAGGGTTTTCAATGGCTGTGAACCTTTTGGAAGTAGATTGCCAGGCCTTTCTTCTGAAGTGCCTTTGAGTTGATTTAAATCACCATCATTTCGGTTAGTAGCTTAATGCTTAACTGTTTGTGCCACCCAGGGCCCACAGTTAGTACTTGCTAAATATTTGTTGAATGAAGGAGTATCTGTATTTGTCTAGTCTTTTCCACTGAAGCATTGCCCTATGGAACGGAGGAGATACTGACCCCATTCTTCTTCCCGTGGTGCATCTTACAGAGCTTGACCTAAAGAAGATGTTCTGTAATGGTCAAATGCCTGGCCCAAAGATAAAAATAGCCAGAAAGGATTGGTAGAATAATAACACCAGCATAGTGGCTCCTCACACAAAAGCATTTATAAAAATTAATTCCACAACTTTGTGAATGTGTGTGAGGAGATAGATAATAATTAGAGAGATCTGGTTTTCAATGTAATTACCTGAATCACATTGAAGTTTTTCCTGGGTTAAAATACGAGGTAAGTAAGCCATAATCAATAGAAAGTATATTGTTAGTAAAATAGCTCAAACTGATGAAAAGATGCCTGTTCTAGAGATCTTTACTGAACTCTAGGACATGCCTATGACTGAAAGAAAGAAATATGGTCCAGGGACTGTGAAGCTGTAGAGCAAGACACAAATCAAGAGAAGAGGGGTTGTGATTACACTGGACACTTCCCTGACTTCATTTCATGGTCGCTCTGGTGCAGAGGGAGGAAACCCAGCTTATCAGGAGCTTTGGTCATCTTTATTAAAAGGAAAGAACCTTTTAATATGAGGATGGAACCCCTTGCCTTTGGTAAATAGAACTGATTCATTTACAGGGTTAGTAAATCGTACCGTTGGAGAGGTAAATAGGTATAAACACACAACTAGAAAATAAAATCCAAAGACTCATCCCAGCCACCTCATGTAGAGACAGCTTCTTCCTTGCTTAGTTTGTAATAAGAATCTCTTACAGATTCCTCATGTGCTTAGCCTCATCTGTGTGTAAAATTGTGCTGCATTCTAAATTATCACCAAGAATCCATCTTCCTGAAGACGAGACACCAGGAGTAACAGAGATTGGCTAAACAGGAGGTGTTTTGAATGAAATGCATAGTTTAATCACATTCTGCTTTTGGAAAACTACTTCATTTAAGTTGGTGCTTGCCTGGGGTAATAATTTATGCTCCACACTTGAGTAATCAACAGGAAGATTGCTCAGAACCCATCCCATCACAAACATTGCCACCAATATTCACGCCTATAGTAAACTTCTGAAAACTTTGGATCTAGATATCTCAGCAAAATGCAGACCTCTAGATTTGGTGGTATTCCCCCCACCCCATTTCAGGTAGAACAGTTTCATTTCTCATGCTTTATAGAAACATCAGAAGTAAAGCTTGTCCTCTTTTCTCCTAATTAACACATTGAAAAATGTAGTAATTTTGAACACTAAAAATACTCGGTTTTCTAAGTGTATTTTGTCTCATAAAAATTTAAAACCTACCAAAGGTTAACAAAGATCATTTATTTTTATTCGAAGTTTTTCACAAGATCTCCTCAGGCCTTGCTCCCTACCCTTTTTTAGGTTCCATCCAAATCTGTAAAACATCCTTGGATTTGAACTTGTTTTCAACTCTTTTCTCTCTGCCCCAAGGAAGCCCGGGCATTCAGGCTGTGTATTGAACAAGGGTGCCTCATCTAAGGGGTTATAGTGTCTGGATACTAGCAGCAGCCTCTGTGCCTGGATATTGCCTCATGTATGTGTGAAAGCTAGACAGTGAATAAGAAAGACTGAAGAAGAATTGATGCCTTTGACTTTTGGTCTTATCTAGGAATATTGAATATACCATAGACACCCAGAAGAATGAACAAAACTGTCTTGCAAGAAGTACAGCTAGAATGCTCCTTAGAAGTGGGGATGGCGAGACTTCATCTCACATAATTTGGACATGTTATCAGGAGGGACCAGTCCCTGGAGAAGGACATCATGCTTGGTAAAGTAGAGGTTCAGCAAAAAAGAGGAGAACCCTCAATGAGATGGATTGACACAGTGGCTGCAACAGTGGGCTCAAACATAACAATGATTGTGAGGATGGTGCAGGACCAGGCAGTGTTTCGTTCTTTTGTACATAGGGTTGCTATGAGCTGAAACTTATTCCATGACACTTAACAACAAGAGCATATGAGCAGGGAGAGTGTTGGACAGATATGTGATGTGGGCAGCCAGAGCTGATGTCTCATTTGGGCTCTAGAAAGCAACCGTAGGCAGAGCAGCCAGGCCTCTCTTTATAGCTTTGAATTCTGGTGTGACACTAGGCAGTGGATTTGCTAAACCTCCCTGAGCTGTAATCCTGTTCTGTAATATTAATGGAAAATAATCGTCTCCCAAGTTTTCAGTTCTGAAACTCTCAAGCCTTGCTTGAGGAGGTGTTTAAGTCGACTGGTCAACTTAGTCAAAGAGTGTGTTCTAGCGGCCTAATGCCTTGTGTCCCAGCACACTCAGGAGCCCAACAGGTTTTTGATAGGTATGGGCACATGGTGCCTCCTCAAATGGGACTCTAGACTCCCACTTTTACGGTATAACTTTTCTTCACCTAACCTTTAACTTTTAAGGCTTTAGTTACCTCATCAATCCAGACCAAACTCAGTAGACATTTCACTAAGAAGAATAGAGACAAAGAATATCACTTTCCTGATACTGTTCAGCAATTGTCAAGCTGCTTTGGCCTCCTGTTGAGAGACTTCATGCTTGGTTTGTTTATGCTCAGATGATTCCTCAGTGTGTTTTGAGATGTTTATTCCAGTGGTTAAATTTGAAGAGGTGAAGAAAAGTCAAACTCTCCCCAATATTGCCTAGGAGGAGTCTAAAATGATTGGTACGCATTGAAAAATTTCTTACATTTGAGGAGAGAAGAGAAGGTTCCATTTGTTTATAACAGCAGAGTTTTCTAGAATTTGGGGCCAGGGAAACTAAAGAATAAATTTACTTTTTCCCTAAATAAGGGCTGTGATTTTTTTTTTTTTAACATGCATAGCAGATATTATTTTGTAATATAATTCCCCATTTAAATTTTTGTTTCATATTTCTTTAGTCCCTTAACTGAGATCCAGTTAAAATTAGTGGATCATCTTTCTGAAATTATACATTTTAATTATGATTATTTGATAAGCATTTCAGGCATACTCACCCATATATCACATAAAATCAGAAATAAGTGTGTATATCAATAGCAGTTTAATCCCAAATGTAGGCTTTATTGAAACTATCGAGAACTTGATTATAGGAGCTTTGAGATTAGAAATGAGATTTACAAGTGGCTAGAGGGAAATATTTAAATATCTTTGCTAGAGAAAATTATAATCATTTTTAAAAAGATGTAAAATATGAGTGAACTGAGAATTCCATCTATGGTATCCTATTATCAAATTATGCTTTTTTTTTTTTTTTAAGTCCCCTCTTCAGCTATTTAGAAAACAGCTTGACCATAAGCAAGGAATTTCTATTTTACATATTACAGCTAGCAGATAAGCCTTTTGTGGAAAGCATGAGTGAGTGCTCAGTAGTTTCTTATTTAAATTTTCTTTATACCAAAGGATGGGAATATGTGTAGTTTTCTTTTTTTCCCCATACTACTGAAAGAAGCAAGTAAGTTTTCTTTTTAAATGTATCTGGCTCTAAAGCAATTACTCATGAACTAACCATGGATATATTTAATAATAATCCCTATACAAGTGTATTTGTCTTTCAAGTTTAATTATCTCATAATCTGGTTCCCATTACCACTCTGGTAACATTTCCCACAAATCCCTGCTTTGTCCTCATTCTTACAGGCGTGCTCCCGGCTCAGAGTCCTTGGACTTGCTAACTCTACTTCCTGAAATTTCCTCCTCCAGAGAGCAATATGGCTGGTCCCCTCACTTTATGCAAGTTTCTGTTCAAATGTCACATTATCAAAGGCCTTTCCCAAACACTCCCAAAATAAAGGAGCACCCCCCAGGCCCAGCACTCCCCATCACCCTTTTCTTCCTTTGCTTTCCATAGCATTTATTACCATATGATACATTATATAATTACTTGGGTTTGGGTGCTGTTGTTAATTGTCCCCGGTGGTGCAGTGGTTAAGCCCTCCACTGCTAACTGAAAGGTCAGGGATTCGAACCCACGAGTCGCTCCACGGGAGAAAGATCCGGCAGTCTGCTTCCATAAAGATTTACAGCCTTGGAAACCCTATAGAGCAGTTCTTAAGGTGGCTATGAGTCGGAATCGACTCAAAGGCAATGTTTTTTTCTTTTTTTGATATATTGCTTATCTCCCTTTATTAGATATCAGCTGGTGCTGAGACTCACATGTTCTATTGTATTGTTGTATCTCTTTTGTTTACAAAAATGACTGGCACCCAGTAGTTGGCCAGTATATACTCATCGCATGAGTATGTGTATTCATATGTGTGTGTGTGTGTATGTATATGAGGCTCTATGTCAAGTAATACGGGGATTACAAAGATGAGTTACATTGAGACTTCACTCTCAAGGTGACTAGGGGAAAGAAAAATAATTAAAATACAAAGGAAAATAAGAAAAATACCATAAAAAAGGTCCAGCCAAAGAAGAGAGGGCTTGGAACTGGTTGAGGTGGCCAAAAAAGCTAGTGGAAGGAGGTAGCAGTTCCACAGGGACCAGGAAGACTGGGAAAGAAGGGTTTTTGCTGGCTGAGGTTACAGAGGAAGGTATTTCAGGGGTGAAAAGTTCGAGCTCAAACAGAACAATGAGTACTGTTTGTGTTTGAGAAGCCGTGAGTAATAAGATTTGAGTAAGGCCTGGCTTTTTGCGTGGAGTAGTGGAGCAGGGGGTGATGAAAGGTAGAATGGGAACCCATTGAACATCAGTCTGAAAAATGTGAAATTACTAGGCAATAAGAGAGAGAAGGTTTCTGAGGAGTGACATGATAAAGGCCAGGCTTCATGAAAATTTGTCTGGCAGTGGTGTATGCAGTGAATACATATGGAGTGGGAAACATTTAAGTCCAATTATGAGTCTATTGCTATTTCTTAAAGCAGAGAGGCTGTGGCCTGGAAGAAAGGAGGTGGAAATCATGGCCAGAACTTGGCCATAAAAGGTATGGAAGATGAGAGGAAAACAGAGAGGAGTTAGGAGCTATTGCAGACATCCTGGAGAGAGGGAATGGTAACCTGGACTAGGGCAGGGCGGTGGAGATGGTGAAAAGCAAAATGGCTGAAGATATACTTTACAAGCAAAATTAATGGAAGTTATTGGTCATTTGCATGTTGGGGGGGATTAGGGAAAGGGAGTCCAAGCTGACTCCTAAGCTTGAATTACTGGGCAAATGGTGGCTTCATTTACTGTGTGGGAGAAGACGGGGAGGAGGGCTGCTTTGCAGTACAGGGATCAAAAATGACATTTAGGTTATATTAAATGTAAGATGACTTGAGACATCAAAGTGGAGATGTAAAAAAAGCAATGAGATATTTGAATCTGGAGGTCAGAGGAACAGTCTGGTCTGGAAATACACATTTAAGAGCAATCAACATAAAAAGGTATTTAAAGCCAGGTAAATGGATGAGAACACTTATGAGAGAAGGAGAAGAGCAGAGGGTGCTGGACTAGGTCTTAGCATACTCGGGCACTCACAGGCTATGGAGAGAGAGGAACAGAAGTCTGGGAAGGAGTCTGAGAATGCACTGCGTTAGGAGAAAAACCAGCAGGAGGATGATAATGCAGATTTCTTGGTTCTTCATTCAGAGTTCCGTACTCTACCTAATGTCCATCACTTGGTTAGTTACACAAAGCTAAGTCTTTACCTGTGCTCAGAATTCTTCCTGCCAATACTCACATTGAGGTTTTAGGTTGGCAATACCAAGGCGCTGTATGGCTTGGGTTAGTTAGTAGTGGATCACATCCTATGGGAAAACCTCCACTGAGTGACTAGTATATAGATTTCCATTCTCTTCCTCTCTCTGTCTCTCTCATTACACTGTTCTTCCTCTCTCCACCCCCAAACACAGACTCAAATTCTCTAATTCCATATACTTCATAGACCTGACATGAAGTAGCTTTACTCATACCATCGGATTAGTCTGAGAGGGAAGCCGTTTTGGGTCTCAGAAAGTTTCCCCAAATTTGGTTTAAGGACCTATGCAACCCAAAAGAAACATACACCTGGGAAGGGGTATTTTTTTGTGTCTGGACTAACTTAAAAATAAAAATAACATTTCCTTGAATGGGTGCATCAAATTCCTGGAACTGGTTCAGGATATTTTGGGGTTTTACTAAACAGGAGTGTTTGTCCTACAGATGGGAATATTTGTTCCCTTTTATGCTTGTAAGTTGGATGTCACTCTGGGCTGGAAAGCCAAGATGAGAGCTTCCCTGCTGTCTCGCTGGCACTGTTCTAGGTGTGCTCGGAGCTGGCAGAACTGGAGGAAAGTGCTTAGCTTTCATTTACATTCTCACCCATTGATCCTATATGTTGAAGGAGTGCTTTCCATATTGAGGCACCCTGTGAAATTGTAAAACACTAACGTGCAGAAAGCGTGAATATGGACAGCGATTTCACTGTTCTTGTTAAAGATGCTCACGCTACAAAGCAGTTAGCAAAAAAGTGTACCCATTCCGCTTGATTGCTATAGCAGTAAGCCCTTAGCCAACTTGGAAGGTGACAATAAAACTGCTAAATTTATCGTTGAATACCCCTATGATATTTAGTGTCAAAGAGGGGTTTATTTTTTTTTTCTTCCATAAGCATCTGATGTGTATTAAAGAAAAAAAAAAAGGACTCAAATAGCGGAATTGAATTTAAATAAATTGACAGACTGAACACAAATAATCTACCTGCAATGTATCCTTTTTTTGATTGACTGCTTTATAGGGCTTTTGTTTCCATGACATCAAACTTGATACTAGCACATAGCAAGCAGTAACTACAGTACTAAATATAGGAATATGCCTGTATCAGGAAGGATTTCGGTAGAATCCTATGGCTGAGGTTGGTTTCATTGAAAGCAGAGATGTTGATAAAGAAAATGTTATATATATATTTTTAAAAAACGGCAAAAAAGTTATTCAATAAAAACCATCCATTCCATTAATGGAAAAAGGAAATACATCAGCAAAAGCAGGCTAATAAAATCGAACACCTACTCCTCCACTTTAAAAGAATGCAAACTTGTATTTTAATACTTACCAAACATGATTTGTGATTGCTTGAATTAGTTGTGCTTTAATAAAACCTTCTATAACTCTTTATTAGCTTTGTTTTTTTGTTGTTGAAACAGTATTTTGTGCTGCATTTTGGCAGATGTGAATGCTGCTGTTTCAAGTGCGAGAAGGGTAACCTCCACAACGTATTATAAATTGGCTGGCCTCAGAATAGGGGGAGCTGATTAGATTGTCAAGTTTCCTGCTGAGTGGTACATGCTTGTTTTGTAATACTGTTTTATGAGTCGGAGATTCAAACAGAACATGGAGGTCCAATTCAGTACCTCAGCATTGTTGATCTGCTTTTTATTGATTTTTCATCTGCTCAAATCTAGAGTTACTGGTGGGTTTCAGAACTGTTGTAGCCAAAGGCTGCAGTGGAGGAGTTTTAATTAGAAATGCTTTGTTTTCTCTGAAATATCAGGAGCTGTTTGGTTGTTGCTTAGCTTTACTTTGCCGTGTTCATGAAGTAGGATCTATTTCATCAAGGCGAAAAGTTCTCTTTTTGCAAGGCAAAGTCAGAGTAATAAGAGGTTATAGATTTTGTGTCTGAGCATCACTGAAGACAGTGACTTACCCTGTATACATTTGTTTCATGGGCAGGTAAACAATCTCATATTAAACATGGAGACATGTTGCCTATACATTTTGAACCCATTATTTGCCTGATCAATTTTTCATAGCTTCTCTGTTTTGTATTACTAAATAATTACCTCATGACACTTTGGGAGAAAATTGCTAAACATTTTTATGCCATTTGAAATTATCGTCTAAACCCCGTTTATATTTCCCTTTTTTCTTCGTTATCCTTGCCTCTGTTAATTTTTCTTCAGGATCCATTGAACATAGACAGTGACATTGTAAGTGGGCTGTACTTCCTCACATCGGTGCCTTTTTAATGCCATTCATTAATCTAGAAACTTGAGCTTGTTCAGAGATGGTTAGATATTCCATATTTTCATGGAATTTGGGGGAAGAGTGACAGCTTACTTACAGCTTCTGCAACTAGACCTCATTGGCTGTCATGTCATTTTTAATACTGATAAAATGGAAGGGCACGCACATGAACTTGGAGCCTTTGAAGGCAGGAAGAGAGGCGCGGTGGCACACTGTCATTTCATCACCCCGCTCTGTGCTGGAACAAATCGAGTCCTCCTGTATTTGTTTACTTTCCAGTTTGCTTTCTGCACCTGGCACAGAATGAATTCATGTCCAGGAGCAGGCTCCTCTCCTAGAGCACCTCAGATGATGTTGCCAGAGCGCCACCAGGCCCGCAACCCTATAGCATATTTATTCTTGGAGACCAGTTAGACCTGACCCCAAGTGCTGAACTGCTAGTTCGTAGAACACAAATACAGTTCTCCACTGCAGCAGCGGCAGCAACAGCAACAGCAACAGCCTCTTCTAGTCTGTTCTACTTTTCTATCTTTTAACCTCAGCACAGATTCCTCAACTTTGCCATGATTTCAAGTATAAGACTCAAGTAACTTCAGCATCAAAATATTTTGGGACCTGGTAAAAAGTTATTATGAACAATTCCCTCCAAATTCAAAGGGAAATGGCCACAAATAGAAAAGCCACTTCTTTGATGTTTCCAAAGCCAGTCCTCTTGTTGCATTCACTGTAAGAGATGAACATGTAAAATTGTTGTTTTTGTGTTTGTTTGTTTCTCATTGCCTAGTAAGGGATATAGGAGCCCTGGTGGTGCAGTGGTTAAGAGCTAACCAAAAGATCAGCAGTTCAGATCCACCAGCCACTCCTTGGAAACCCTATGAGTCAGTTCCACTCCATCCTATAGGGTTGCCATGAGCCAGAATCGACTCAGTGGTAACAGGGTTTAGAAAGGAATATGGAGAAGAGGCATAATTGACCCAGCATTGTATTAGAGGATAAAGATAAAGCCAAGGCTCAGATTCAGGTTTCCAGATCTAAGAGAAGGCTGTATGGGTCTTTCACGGTAAAAACTGTGCAAGGTCTCTAGATAGCGCCGTCCAATAGAACTTTCTCTGATGATGGAAATGTTCTATATTGCACAGTCTAATGCAGGAGGCACTAGCCTCATGGGATTTCTGAGCGCTAGGAATATAGCTAGTACAACTAAGGAACTGAATTTTTAATTTTCTTTAATTTTAACTAAATAGGCACATGTGGCTAGTGGCTGCCATATTGGACAGTGCAGCTTTAGCAGCATAACTGCATAAACTTTAAAACTTCTTAAAGTAAATATCCTGAGTTATTCTGGTTCCCCTTTAGAAGACATGTGTGATAAAAATATTTTTATTAGTAAGGGCAATAAGGAAACCCTGGTGGCATAGTTGTTAAGTGCTACGCCTGCTAACCAAAAAGTTGGCAGTTCGAAATCTACCAGCCACTCCTTGAAAACTCTATGGGGCAGTTCAACTCTGTCCTATAGGGTTGCTATGAGTCGGAATTGACTTGATGGCAACAGGTTAAGGGTAATAACACTTTATTCTTTACTATAGTAGTTTATTCTTCTTACACCCTTAGCATTGCTTGTGGGAGTAAATGGCTAAGCACATCAATTTATGGGATAAAAATTTTGGCAGTATTTACATATTACCATATCTGGGTGAAAGTGCTTGTGAGTGAATATGTGCGTTTGTGTGTGTGCTAATTATCTTTGAGATGTGCACATATCCAAATGTACAGCATGTGTAGACCAAACATCCAAGTTGTTGACCAATTTTTTTTCACCCAGATTTACTGAAATCATATGAGTTATGTGCTATATGTTGCCAAAACTGCAGAAAATGGGTTAGCTAAGCTAAAATTTGAGGTTTTCTTGGGGTTATGTCAAGAAAGTCCTATAATCAAAGCACTGTGCAGAAATTCAGAGATGCTCACAGGCAGGGTGATAATCACACTCACTTAGGGATCTATGCCACCTTCAATACAGATGTGTAACCCCATTAACATTAATAGGACTTCTGCTCACATATCAATGGAGAGTAAATCCCTAATTAGCAGTGAGAACTGTTATCACCCCCACTGTGATAATACCTCTGAAAGATATTTTAATGTCACTGTGATAATAGGTACATCTTTTTAAAAAATTTTTACAGTGACGCAAAAGTTGGCACACAATCAAGCATGAAGTTTATTTACCCATAACTATCACAGATAAAACATTTTTACTAACAGAGTGTGGGCCTGGATCTGATGGGAGCAGGTAGAGGAAGAGTTGCTTCTTTTTCTTAAGGGGACATGGATGTTTCTCTCATGGAAACAGGAGCGTCGTCTGCTCTTTTTCCACCCAGGATGGTAAGTACTCTGCAAAGATTTGTAAAAGATTTCCATGGAGGACTAATATTTAAAGCAGTGGCTTTTTATCCCTGTTAGAACGTAGTATGTAAATAGGATATTCATTGAACATGGTTTGGCTCCTCTTGGTAATAGAAGGGACACAGATTGAAGCAAGGAGCTTCCTGTCCAAGGCAATGTGTTATTGATGAGCTGGCATTTGCCCTGTGGCCCTCCCAGAGGATTGCTTACATCTATTACTCACACACATCGATTGGTTAATTTGATAATTCTATCACCAATCAGCTGGTGTCTGACCTTTCTCCATGGCAATGATGGCAGGCTCTTCATTTTTACATTGCAGACCAGTTAGATTGACCTTTTTGAGGAGAATGTCAGGGCATCCCTTGATCTTAACCTGTCACTATATTTGCTAAAACTACACTGTCCCTTAACCTTGATGTATGGTATTTCAGCACTCAGGATATGCATTTTGTTTGTTTTAAAAATCCTCCATAAGGCATGCTGATCTGAGGAGGGGAGATTTACAATTAAAGTTACATCCCCCCCTTACCCCCCACCATGAGCTCTGTGCTCAGAAACCATTAGCTGTTCTGGTGTTTTTTTGTTTTTGTTTGTTTGTTTTTTTTTTCATTTGACAAGTTAGTTTACACTTCCCAGGAAACATCTCCTAACCATTTTGGTGGAAAATTGAAATGCAAGCCCTGTTTTTGTGGAGTTTTCTGAATTTGCTTTCTTGAACCCCTCCCAAATTGACAAAACTGGTAAAATCTGTTTAAATACCTTCGGAAAACAGGGAAAGGTATCACGGCAAAGTTCTGTTTGCACTCATGGTTTTTCATCTTTTTTTTCACCCTCCTAATTTATACTCTTGCCAGAGGGAAGAAATTGTCTTATCTATGAGCCGGTCCTTGGGGAGTGGTACAAGGTCATCGCTTTGTGACTCTGAAACCATAGATTTGCTCTTCAGTTCAACTAGAGGCAGAATGAAAGGGAACTTTCTCCCCAGTCATTCTGTGTGTATTTGTACACCCACATGTTGTGTACGTGTGGACACGTGTACGTTTTTTCAGGCATCCCCCTTATTACCTCAGCCCGGTGTGGGAAGGAAGCAGAGAGATGGTCTATAATTAAGGCTCTGTCATTGTCTAGCTGCAAATAGAGGGAGGAGCTCACCCCTTTGCTTCCCTGTGACTTAAAAACCAGCCAAACCAATTTCACTAAAATTTAGTAAAATAAAAACTGTACTCCCAGGATGAGAAGTTGCATGCCAAATTTCAGCCTGAAGCGAATTTAAATGACTGAGTTATAAACCTTTCATAAAGGATGTTTTGTCACTCACTAAAGATAAAAAGGCTCCTTTTTTTGAAAAGGAAATTATCTAGGCACATAGTCTTTAGCGAGGATTGTTGCCATTTATTTAAAGAAAACACAATTTTAAATGACTGGGTTTTTGAGGACTGAAAGCAGCAACTGTGTCTGAGCAGTAATTATGTTTCATAATTTTGTTTAGTAAGTATTACATATTATATGAATAGCATCATCGGAAAAATGATTAGCATTCATACTATGCAAAATTCTGCATATTAAGGGCTCCACAATAGTGTCTTACATACAATACATTGTAATGGCTCCAGATTATATTGTGTCAGTCCTATAGCCTGGCCCTGGAGCCCAGCTCAGTGCCAGAACTAAGAACAGGCCTCAGCTTCACAACAAACACCAGAAGAACAAACACTTCCAAAACAGCCTTAGAGAGACAGCTAAAGTCGCAGCAACATTTTCATTAATGACCTTTTTTTTTATGTGCTCTGCAGACAGACAGAAATGCTGTGAGTCCTGCTATGTCCATTCTTCAATCCCTGTGCAGTGTTGGTGTATGAAACCATAGGAGTAATCTCGGTATTCCACAAATGAGCCCTTGGAATGATAGGCCTCTTGACTGGGAGGTTTCTGCCTTAGATCTTAGTTTTGGAGCCTCAGTACCTCAAAACAACTTCCCAGCTTAGAGACCAGGCTGTGAAGCTAGACTAAGGAGTGACGGTTCAGCTAGGGAAACCCATATAGGTTGGGAATAGAACTGAGGTCACACCTGTACCTACAGGGAAACGCCCTGGCCTCTGAGGAAGACATGAGGAAGAGATACAAAGTTTCAAAGATCAGAAACATGTATGTGATAAAAGCTATTTTTTAATTGTTGTTTAAAAGAATGGATATGCCTTTATGTTTTCCTAATTTGTTTTTTTGGGTTTTTTTTGGCGGTGAACAGTATCCTTTATAAAGTCAAAAATGAATAAGGTATATAAATATATAGATGGGTGGATGGATGGATACACAGATGAAAGAGACTAGTATAATAGATAAGAGAAATTATGTAATAACATTGGGGGGGAAGTATTTTAAGAACAATCATTAATCTCCTAGGAAGAGCACTGAAACAAGCCGCTGTACACATAGTTAAAATGTACTCAGAAACTTAACGTTCCCAATAAAGATCATTGAAAAGAGGGCTATGTCTAGACTTGATTCCATCCCAGAATCAGATCTCCAAGACTTTTGAGACTCCTTGGGTTTGATTCTTTATGTGGGTCCTCAGGAAAAATAGAAAATTAAATTTGAAAGTTGTTAGTACACTACCTTTCTTTTGTGAATGTCCTTCAAATCCCAAAGAGTAGATTTCAAGCTTTAGCTACTTTTTGAAAACCAGCAAAAATAAAGAGCGTAAAACAAGTCTGGACTCTTTTATTTTCCCACAACACTTCAAGGTGTAGCTTCAGGATACTGCTCAGCCAACTTAAGGAAGCAAGAGGCTGCCACATGATGCTCTGTCAGCATGTTTTTGATCTGAATGTGCCTCTTGATTTGCTTAAATCTGGTATTAACCCATAGGGCAGGGTTTTAACCCATGTGACAGAGTAGAACTGCCCCATAGTGTTTTCTTGGTTGTAATCCTTAATGGAAGCAGATTGCCAGGTCTTCCCCCTCCCCCCACAGAGCCTGGGTGGATTTGAACCACCAGCCTTCCACTTAACTGTTGTGCCGAACGCTTAACTGTTGTGCCACCAGGGCTCCTTAATTAACTGAAAATAGAGAGACATTTTAATCTGTTTCTGATGATTCACATCCCTGCAATATTAGTAACAGCATTTGTAGGCTAAACAGCATCCCGCACACTCAAACTTGGCCAATGCTCATCCTGCTGTCTGGATGCTTTCCTTCTCATTTTGCTTGGTTTCCCACTACTTCAACCATTTATCTCTGGCAGCCTTCTCACAGCAAGGCATAAAAAGAAAAATGCCTGTTCTGTGTTTCTTTTTCTCCTCTGCCCAACTCCACTCTGTTTTGCTTCTGTCTTGCAGAGTCTGAACAGAAGAAAATAAAGGAATCAAGGGTCCTTTGCATTTCTCTTACATTCTTCTGTTGTTATTGCCCTTCCTTACTGATTTCAAATGAAATTATAGCTTCAGAGTGGTAATACCGCATGCAAGACAAACTAAAAAGGCTGTATATCTTTTCATGATTTTTCTGCAAAGGGAGGAAGTTTGAGGAAGGCACCTAACAACTTGGTGCTCAGCAATCACTGAGTCATATACAACCTATCAAATCCACAGAGTCTAAGTTGGGATTTTTCTTGAAGAAATGCACTAACACACAAGGGAAGTTTATTTTTAAAATCTAGGAAGTGGGTAGAAGAAAAAGCTTTTAAGAATTTTGAGTACTAGCATTTTTAGTCTGAAGCTGGGATATCTCTGCATGTAAAGCTATATGCTTTTCCCCCTGGGGTGTCTTTCAAAGTCAGTTTCTGTGCTTTGGGGAAAAGATACAGGGACCAGGGAAGACCCTTAGCCTGGTTTTCCACATCTAATCACCGCAGCTGAACCATTCAGAGGGTGTCACAGATGAACCACAGGCTATTTTCACTCAACATGAAGATCACCCAAATGATCTGGGCCAGCTGAAGATTTTAGTCATTTGGGCATTTTTCCTGAGACGAACTTGCTGTTGTTATTGTTTCCATGAAGAAAACAATTAATAGAGGAGAATATGGCCTGGTTCATGGAAAAACTATGCAAACCTCCTTAGATATGATTCTTGTTTGTTGGATGTTTGTTATGTTAGCCTTTTTCAACTCCGGTTGTGGACTATAACTTTTTGACACAAATCCATACCAGGCATGGTAATCACAAGCAGAATTTGTTATTTTTAGAATGTGATCTCCAAACACATTTAACTTATGATGTACACTAGACTCAAATGTAAGCCATGAAAAACAAAAGGCTAACAGGCCAACTTAAGAGCCAGTAGGCCAACACAGGGCCTCGAGGACCACAGAATATTAAACACACAAGCAAAAATGGCTGGAAAGAGTCACAGGATTAGAACATGCCCCATTGCTAATGAGGAACAATTCATAAGAAAAAAAATTTAGAATATGTGTAGTTAAAAAATGTTGGTGCTTAAAATATTTCTTTTTGATTTACATCAAGAGAAATTACTTTTAGTGACTCTAATACTTAATACCTAATATGTCTTGTGTAGAAAATAAATCAATATATAATTTTACAGCTCCTTAAAAATAGATGCTTAGAGAAATGATGTAAATGAGAGAGGGTGTGTGCTAAACATTCCCCTCGTGTCCATTCTCTCTGTTAGGGGCTATTTTAATGAAGTTTTTTTTTTTTTTAACATAGGAAAACAAAAAATAAAACAGAGTGTGTCTGATGGCTAAAGTTAACAATAAAAAAAGCAACGTCCTTGTTTATAGTGGCAGCTTGAAAGGTCAGCAGCTCCGTAATATGTATTTTGCATATTATGCAAATAGCTTGATTTATTGATGAGGCGGGGCAGGAGTATTAAAAGGTGAATTTGAAATCCAAGGCTGTTACTCTCCTTAAAATGCAGCATTTTTTTAAAAAAGCTATTTTTATGTAACAATATGTCCTCGTACATTTTGACCACTCTCCTTTACAACAACACAATTAACCTGATGTAAACTTCCTGTTACATTCTCTCCTTTCTGCCCCTCAGTAGGATTTTTGAATACAGTCTTTCAGCATCCTAGTCCTTGTTTTAAGTGGCCTCCTCTCTGGAATCCATGTTTCTTTAGCTGTGGAAAACACCTCCTGTGTCTACATTTCTGGTTCGTGACTAGGGTGCTAACAGTCCTGAGCCATTTCTGAAGCTCAGCAGCAGGCATTGCCCATAGCAGCTTAGCAAGGAATGGCCCACTCCTTAAGACCTCCTTTTAGGGGACGACGTGTTGACTTCTAATTTCTGTGTTGGACTCTCATGTGCTAGGTGTCACAGTCTCTGGAATTTGTGTGTCACAGAACGAAGATATAACTGTACTGAGAACTTTCTCTGGAGTAACATATATTTTATATACTAAAATAAAAAGTGAATCATTATTCCGAGAAAGGACCAAGTGAGTAAACCCGCTAATGATCTGAAGTATCATTCTTTCATCTAATTTGTCCAGTTGCTCCCCATCCAAAAGTTAATTTCAAGCCATGAGGGTAATATAAGAAAATAAAATATTATTTATAGGTTCCCAATCCTATAATGGCATTAAAAATTACCTTTTCACTGATTGTTACACCACAGTTAAAATAGACTAAAAAGTCTATTAAATAAAAGGCAACCCGGCAGCTGGGGGTAGTGGGGATTCTGGGGTGATACTCCACCCAAAACACCTCTTTTTGTTCTTCTTTTGCTTTCTATCTCTGGTTCTCATTTAAGTACATTCTCTACCCCTCACCCTTTTTTTGAACACTTTATCTTTCTCCTCCCTTTTTCTTCCTTACTTCTCTCAGTGGATAAGGTTCTTTATCTTCTTTTAACTCCCTGGCATTGAGATCTAGGTTTCTAACCATCACTTTAAGTGCTGTTAGCCAAGATTGAGCTTGCTGTTCTGCTTCCTGTTCAGGACAGTGCTGGTCCCAACTTCTGCACCCTGTTAAACACAGCTCCATTCACTTCCAAACTAGTTTAATTTTGTACGTTTTATTTCACTGCCCAAAATAAAATGATTGCAAATCCAAATTCTGTCCTCCTTTTTCAAAGAGCTTCCTGAAATAGGCTCCTTCTCTGTATCTCTTCTTATCCCTGTGACCAAATAATCAGTTTTGTTTCCCTTTCTCAGTGTTTGTCTTCTGCAGAACTCTTCCCTGGCTATACCATCTCCAAGCCTTTTTTCTGAAATCTTCAGAATGTCGTGTGATTAAAACCACCTTCCCTCAGTTTAGTTCTCTTTTTTCTTCCAGTCCTATGTTAATAATTTACTGCGAATTGCCCCCACCTGATTTCTCCAGCATCTTACCAATCTGTCTTCTGTACTAAAGATTGAGCCACCAATTCTGGGTCTTGACTGAAGTAAGAACAGCTTATCCAGGAGAAATTGAAACTGCCAGAGACATGGAAGGCTCCAAATCACTCCAAACTTTACTCATGCAACTACTCGCATAGCTACTCTATATTATGCTCCTTTTGTTGCCATCTTCTTCATGAGTTATAATTCAAGCAATTATTTGGACAAATAATACACATTAAGCTCTCCCAAGATTCATTTTTTGTAATCTTTCCACAGTTATCAAAATGTAGCCAGGAATATACATAAAGTAGTGACAGAAAAGAATGTAAAAGCAAAAACCAAAAGGGGTTGCCATTGTCCCCTTAAAGGGGTAATTAAGGCATTGACTGGGCTATATGACAAAACCAACTATTAAAGTAATACCTTCTGATGCATACTATGTATACTGTTTATGCATACTGTAATATTAGGTGCCGATATTATCAATGGCTTTAGTTTTCATGCTAGTTAAGCTACGTACTAATTAAGAGACAACTTAGTTACTCTTACAGTGACGAAAATAATGCCCAGGCGATAGAACTCTTTTAAGTATTAGAGGTAATGTATGGCTAACGTGTTGTGTATATAGTAGTTGCTCAATAAATTATCAAAAAATAAAATAACAAATCTCTAATTGGTGAGATAGAGTGACACCTTTGGATTCCATGGCTCCAGTGTATTTAAAGTAAAAGAGTATCTACAGGCCATGTTTGACTGTTCTTTAGTTCTTCATAAAAGAGGGCAGGAGAAATGGGACAGAGCCTTAAATCCTCATACGTAGTTTATTGAGTCTTGTTTTGAATATCATTCTTTTAAAAATGCATATTCCAGAAAGCCTGTTGGGAAACACAACTTGAAACATGGGAAAAACATGGAACCTCTGTCAGAAAAGATGAACTGAGAAGAAAGTGAAAAAGGGGTATTATTCCCAGTGGAACTTTTTTCTTATTCTGCTTTATTCGTACTTTTTCTTTGCCTTTCATTTTCTCCCTTTAGAGAGAGAATTTTTATCACTGTACAAGGAAAATTTCAAAACCTAATAAGAAAGGATTAATTGCTCTGTTATAAGCTGGTTGGTGGAAAGGTTATGTAAACATTTTTGCATAAGGTCTAATGTACAACAATCTTATCTAGACACTATGTTGTCTAGATATTACTCCAGTGTTATAAAAATCAATCCCAATCCAAAACTAATTACTGTCACCTTACACCACATGTAGTATTGGCACTTGATTCCAAAAATGTCTGTGCATAAAGCCTTAGGTCCATTCTTTTTGGAAGCGAAAATTACCAATGAATCTTGAGTTCCCTGCTTGATCATAACAAGAGCCCAATTAAGTATGGCATAAATTGATCAAGCTACCATCCTGAATTCTGCTGTGAACTGACTTACTTTGCCAGGCCTTTCCTTCTTATGTTGTGTGTTATTGTGCTTGGCAGACAGTGTTTATATTGCATGTGCTTTGAGGACTTCAGAAATACCATAGAATATATAATGCAGTTTTAAAACTACCAACAATAAAAGCTGGCATGAGCTTAAGAAATGTGATTCCCAAGACTTTTATATTTCTAATCGTAAGCAGAACAAACTGGTTTACTTAGCTTCCTTGGCATATGGGATGGAAATTCTCCAACAGTCCTGGCGTAGCATTTTAAATTGGCTGGCCATTTTAAAGTGTAATAGCCCTTAGCCATAGAATTAAATGAATTAAATTATTAAACCTAATAGAAGATTTTATGAATTCATATATTTTCTCCAGTTCTCTATTCAGAGTTGCATCTTAAGTGCTGATTTAAGCAAATATTTACTCAGCACCTACTATGTGTTGACAGTTGTTTTGGTCATTAGGGAAACTGCGGTGAGCAAAATAAACACAGCCCCTAACAGAGTGGTGCTTACATGGGTGATGCAAAGTTAAACATCCTCAGCTGCTAACTGAAAGACTGAAGTTTCGAATCCACCCAGAGGCACCTTGGAAGGAAGGCCTGGCAATCTACTTTTGAAAAATCAGCCACTGAAAACCCTGTGGAACACATTTCTACTCTGAAACGCATGGGGTCACCAGGAGTCAGAATCGACTTGATGGCAACTGGTTTATGGGTCAAATAGCAATTATAATTAGTACTGGGACAGCACAAGACCAGCATACTATGGGATCCTATGAGAGGCTACCCAAGAATCCAGACTTGGAAGGAAGCTGAGAACTACAGGGGCAGATTGGAATTAGGCAGAAGAACAAGTGGGGAGAGAAAATGTTCCGAACGAAGGGGAGGACATACCAGAAAACAAGCCAATAATTTTTCTCCCAAATAAATGAAATGGATATTTTAGACAAATATTGATTTCAATGTTTTAAATATAAATTTTGGAAATCTGACATGAGTACCAGTAAATGCACAGGCAGTTATTTAGCTATCTTGGTCAGAGCAGTCTCAGTAATTGTGACAAAGGTTTATTAGTAACAGGAATACATATCAGCCAGGAAAATATTGACTCTAGAGAATTAATGTTAACATCTAAAGAACTATAATTTATCATTAAAAGTGGTAGTGCTTTTTCTCTCCGTCTCTCTCTCTCCCTTTCTGGTGTATGTATCCATAAATGTATATACATTATATAGATATAGAGAGATATCCAGTAGCCACATAGTAGGTCCTCAAGTGATGGTGGTTGAATATTTAATGAGAGAAAATGGAAAAAAGTGGTACACTATCTAGGAAAAAATAAATTTTCTTAATTCCAACTTTAGCTATTCCTGTTTTGATACACTACAGACATGGCCCCCAGAAAATTCTGAAGTGAAGCCCACTTGCTAGAAATTCACACAAGGTAAAATAACAAATCCGCTATTAAAAGGTCTTTCAGCAGAACTGGGATTTAATTTCCATATCCCTCTGGAGTCCATATACATTCCCTTATCTCACAAATGGAGTTTGGGTGGGTGAGTTAAAAATTAGTTACCAAAAAGTAAATTAAAAATAACTGAGCCGTACTCAAATCAGCCAGGTTTATTTGTCTAGTTTATTTATTTATTTCTTTGAAACAGCAAGGAAGAATAGGTTTTCTAAGCGAGAGAATTCATTTCATATCTCTCTAATGTCAAAGATACACAACTGAACATGCATTCAAATAACCTGATGTTCAATGGCCTCCAAGACTCTACACGATCTGTCTTACTTCATTTATCACCCTCTCCCTTGTCCACCCTTCACTGGCTCACTGACCTGCTGTTTGAGTACACCAAGCTTACCCTTCTTCAGGACTTGTGCGTTGCCTTTCTCTCTGTTGAAGTACTTTCCCCACCCCCATATCCATATGCTCTTTCTTCTTTGAGCTCTTTGCTCAAATGACATCTTATTAAAGGCCTTCTCTGGCCAGTCAGTATAAGAGAACAATATCCTTCTGCCCGACCTGCTACCCTGCTCTGGCACTCGCTATCCTCTTCCTTACTCTACTTATTTTTCACCATTGCCCTTATTGCCAACCAAAATACTACATTTGCTTATTTGTTTATTGTCTGTCTTTCCAAACTGATATAACCTAGGTTAAGGCCAGAATTTTGCTGGTAATATGCATTGCACCATCCCTCAATCCTAGAACAGAGTCTGGCACATAGTTGGTGCTCAGTAAATATTTGTAGAATGAATAATGCTAATTGCAGAAGAAGGAGACACCCTTCTGTACACCTATATAAATATATGACTTTCTGTGATCTCGCATGCTATATTTACGTGTGTGTGTGTGTGTGTGTGTGTATATATATATATATATATATATATAAATGGAGGATACTAAGTTATTAAATAGAAGGCAAGACTCCTTTATATTTCACATTTAAATGTGTGCATTTTTTTTTTGTTTGTTTCTTTAGTTTTGTTTGTTTTTATAGTACCAAACACTCCACCCTAAATGTCAACAAATAATATGCTGGTCACAACATCCTAGTCCAACATTTTTCCATACCAGATATCTCTTTTACTTAATAAAATAGTTCTACAGATTTTGTATTAATATGATTAAAGCCTATCTTGATGGACAGTATCAGTGTATGGTAGGCATTCAGAAGCCACAGGCTATGAGCTTGTAACCCCTTATCTTTATGATCATATAATCATCAAATATTTATTGAATGCCACTTTTTGTATGTCACAAGGAGGAAAAAATTCAGGTTCAGGTAGATGACTGCATAGGGAGGCATTCCCTACCATACTTCCCCACACTTGAAGTGGAAACTGTGTGTTCTCAATTTTCTTTTCTTTCCCAGCCCAGAATTCTTATTTCCCTTTTTGTTGACTTTGAAAAGTTCCTCCCATTCAATTTTGAACTTTCCTGAGATCATCAGTGAGTAGTTTGAATCTATTCCCTTTTAAAGTTTAGTAGGGTTAAAGGATATCAACAGTAAACCCATCCTGAGGGAGGACAGATACTTGTTTTGCTTGTCAGGAGTTATTTAAGAGTCATGTCTTTTCAGCACACGAACAGTTGTGAGTTGAAGTGGGACTCTGATGTCCATTTTGTAGAAATTGAATGAATGTGTTAGGTTCCGTCACCTCCACCCAAAGCTGTAAGCATACTTCCAGTCTATTTGGGATATTAGCCCAAGTGGAGAATGTCAGGGTAGAGTGCAATTCTTTGGTTACTGGAAAGAAATTATTAGAGAAATGAAGTCTTGTTATAGAATTTGCTGCTTTGTTCTCCTTTCTGTTTCTAGTAATTCATGACCAAGTAGAAAGAAATACCGTAGACTTCCATCTTGTGTGGGAATTAAAAGAAGTGGGCATTGAAGTAAGTGTGAAAGGACCTTGAGAATTTTATGTCTGTTTATTTGTGGCTAATGAAGCAAAAGGCCTGCTTAATATTTTCAGTCTTTTTGATCCAATAAATGGCCACTCTCTCCCCCTATTCTGTCCTGCGAGTTGCTTACAATGTTGTTTCTTCTCGAGCATAGCCAGGATTACTTCTTTTTTCATCTAACTGATAGTAAGAGGTCTTTATAGTTTTCATCTTCAAACAACATTTCCATTCAGTTTCAACCTATTTTCCCCCATTCTGGATAAATTCCCCAGCCATAGAAAATGGAATTCCTTTCCAGTTTTACAAAGTCTTACTTGTCTGGTTCTGTTCTGTAAAATTTCCTTGCTAACCTTCTTAGTCTAGTATATGTCAAAATTTACTACAAGACAGGTAATTTTTTCTGTGACTATGTTAGTCTCTTTTGCTTCTGGTTTTAAATCTGAATTTTTTCATTCTCTTATTTGTGCTTTGTGCTCGCAGACAGACAAACACACAAAGATTTTTTGGTTTTGGTGTATGGTTTCCATCTTTGATTTTTTTTTTTTTCTGTTTTTCAGGCTCTCTGCCATTTTTTTGAGGCTAAAGCCTCTCTCCTGCACCCCACCCTCCCCATCCTCCATCAAGCACTCTGGAGACTTTTTTAGTTTTCTTCACCACGGGATTCTCTGTGAGAGCATTCAGGCTGCCATGGAAAAGTTTGCTCAAGTTTCACTCACTCTCCTAGTCTCCATAGCAAATAATATTGTCATTGTTCCTCCAGGAAGGATCAGCCTGTGTTCAGGTTTCCATGTTTCCCATGTTATGGCAAAACCAGCAGAGAAACTCTCCTAGCTAAGAGAGCAGAATAAAATTTACAAGCAGTTTGCTTGGGCAAAGGAGCCAGCTGCACAGATAGTGTTTGCTATTTATTTTGGAACAAAATCATATCTGTTCTCATGATTATGTGACAAATCATCATTTCCGGATGCATTACCAAGTGCCTGCCCTGGTGAGGTCTGGATTCCCCCAAGAACTATGAATGAGTAAAGCCAGGTCTAACAGATCTTAGGGTTATACTGAGTCCGAAGACATGAGTTTGAGGAAGGACAGCCAACTGACGCCAAGTTTATGAAATGTACTGTTTTACATCAGCAAATCCAAAAACCTCCAGAAAGTATTCTTCCCTTTCACTGAAAAGTGCAAATGACTCTGGGGTGAATTCTCAGTCTCCAGGAAGCCAGCACACACACAAACCACTGAATAGGCGGCCTGGTTGGCTATAATTCTCCGTTATCCTCAAAGGTACTCAGAAAACTGAGAGGCTGCTTAAAGCCAAGAAGGGAAGAGCAGTGTAGCGCTCTCTTACTGCCGGTGTCAGAGTGTGTGTGTTCTGTTTAAGGTGCATTTGACTGTTTTCATGACCCACAGAATTTCCTGCACTTCCCGTAACTATGGCACAGCTGAGAGAAGAAAGCATGCACATCCAAATAGGGTCAGAGGACTGGGTTAGCATGAGAATCTAAAACTGCAGCCATTTTTCTGATGAGACTTGAACATCACTCAACTTAGGCGCCCTGTGGTCTCTGTCATGGGGGCTTTTGTTTACGGGAAGGTGGGTTCATTCTGTAAGAGTGATTTCACTGACTGAGAGGCTGACTGGCCTATTTGTCCCTCCCAGGAAAGGTGTTGTTTAGCTCAATTTAACCTCAAAAGGTTATTTGGCCTTTTTTTTTTTTTTTCCCCCTTGCCAGAGCTGGCTATTTTTTTAAAAAAAAATTATGGTGAAAATATACACAATAAAACCTTCACCAGTTCAACAATTTCTACATGTACAATTCAATGGCATTGATTACGCTCTTCATGTTGTGCAACCCCTATCCCTATCTTTTCCCAAATTATTCTACCACAATTAACATAAACTCAGTGCCCCCCAACCAAGCAAAATCTCCCTCTTTCCCCCTCCCTTCTACCCTTGGTAACCACTAATAAGCTTTGGCTTCTATATGTTTGTTTATTTCATGTAAGTGAGGTCATGCAGTGTTTGTGCTTTTGTGTCTGACTTTGCTCAGCATGATGTTTTCAGTGTTCACCCAAGTTGTGACATGTATCAGGACTTCATTTCTCTCTATGGGTGAGTCGTATTCCATTGTATGTATGTATCACATGTCATTTATCCATTCATCTGTTGATTGACATTTCAGTTGTTTCCACCTTTTGGTTATTGCAAAAAGTGCTGCAATGAACATGGGTGTGCAGGTTTCTGTTTGTGTTCCTGTTTTCACTTCTGGCTCCAGGAAGCCTCTGGGTTACAAACGAGTTCCCTTCCTAAATCTGTCTCTAAGCTGAATTTGTGTGTAAGTTGCAACAGTTAGATACAGTCCTACCTAACGTCAGTTAGCCAAATATTTGTCTTGGTTTATAGTGTACCTTTCTATACATAAAAAACATTAAAGAAACACTTCCAGATACAGTAAAACATCTTTAACATAATAGTACAGTAATAATAATTTTTGATGCGTCACAAAGTAGCACCTTTTTGTTATTATGAACCATTGTCTGTACCTTGAATTTTTAATATAATATGGTTTGTGGGGTTGGTTTGTAACTACAGATTGTAGGTAAGTCTGATGTTCATAACCTGGGGACTGCCTGTATATAAGTAAGATTGGGATTGCTGAGTTATACAGTAGTTCCATGTTCAACCTGTTAATAAATTGCCAAACTGTTTTCCATAATGGCTGTACCAGTTTGCAGTCCAGTCAGGAGTGGATGAGGGTTCTAATTTCTCTACATCTTCACCAGCAGCTGTTGTTTTCCTTTTTTAATCATAGCCATTCTAATGGGGCTGAGGTGGCATCTCGTTGTGGTTTTGATTTGCACCTCCCTGACAGCTAATGAAGGAACCCTGGTGGTGTAGTATTAAGCTCTCGGCTGTTAACCGAATGGTCAGTGGTTCGAACCCAGCAGCCACTTGGCAACCCTGTAGGACAAAGCAGAACTGTCCCATAAGTTTTCAAGGCTGTAATCTTTGCAGAGGCAGACTGCCACATCTTTCTCCCTGGGAGTGACCATATTTTTTTTAATTGAGACTGTACCTTATATGGAGCCCTGGTGGTAAAGTGGTTAAGAGGTTGGCTGCTAACCAAAAGGTCGGCAGTTCAAGTCCACTAGCCACTCCTTGGAAACCCTCTGGGGCAGTTCTGCTCTTGCCTAAAGAGTTGCTATGAGTTGGAATTGACTTGACGGCAATGGTGTTTTTTTTCTTGTTTGTTTGTTTGTTTTCGGTTATGCCCTATTTATAAGTGAAAGGATTCAGAAATCTTAAGGGGGTGGTATTATTGACAATGCTATTTTATTGACTTTTAAAAAAATATTGTATATTCGGTGAAAGTATACACAGCAAAACAAGTTCCAAGTCAACAATTTCTACACATATTGTTCAGTGACATTGGTTACATTCTTTACACGGAGTCAACTTTCTCATTATTTCCAATCTAGTTGTTCCATTCCCATTAACTTCTTCTCGCTGCCCCCAACCTTCTCATCCATGGTTTAGAGTAACTGTTGACCTATTATTGATTCTCGACTACATCCCCTTGTGTTATTTCTTGGCATATCCAGAGACATTGAACTTGTCACATTTTATTATCTGATTTCCCCATACAGAGTATAAACTCCTCAAGGGCCAGAAGAGAATCCAAGAACTAGAAGGGACTTGAGCAAACATTTGGCCTACTTTTACCCTTCCTCATCCATTCCATTTTATAGATGAAAAAACTGAGGGTCAGAGACATTAAGTGGCTTGCTCAGATTCCATGCTAGTTGGTGCCAGATAGAACTAAACCCTCTATCTCCTCATTTTAATCTGATCATCTTCTGCAACTCTCTCGTAGTTTCTTCAGGTACAAATTGACTATATAATCAAGTGCTTAATTTTGTGGGGTTCGTGATCTGGAGATTCAAAGACTAGGATGATTAGGGTGTCCCAGTAGTCGGCGGGGGGGGGGGGGCGCCTGGAGGAAGAGATAGGGCTTGAAAGGCAGGAGTAACAAGTCCACTCCACTGGTCTTCTGTGCACGATCAAGATCACTAACTAACGTCAGGAGACCTTCCTTAACTATGGAACGAGAGTGTGACTTCTCTAGGTCCTTACAATTCTATCAGTCTATGCCTATGATGGTTTGCCATTAGATTCTCTTTTGTGCCAAATTCAACTTAAGGAGTTGTAATTCCTGAGTTGACCCTATACATTTATTTTAAATGGAAAACATAGCATCAAATCTAAGGTCTACTCTCCAAAGCTTTTATGTCCTGAACCTATGTGTGTACACACTTTGTCCTTCTCCCCCCGCACACCCCAGGATAATAAAAATCAGAAAGGTCTGACAAAGAGAGACAGCTCTCAGGACATGCTCCTCCATAAGAGTTTTGCAATTTCCGGCACGAGCTGGAGCAGTATGATGTGGTGTGCAGTTGGAAAAGCAGTTTGTTCTCTGCTAATGACAGCTGTGGATTCTGAAATGAAGCCCAGCAGGTGGGACAGTGGTACTCAGTTTTCAAAATCTGTGCCCTAAAACGTGTTTGCTTAAACCTTGTCTCTACCACCCTTTAGGGGCCTCCACATCCATCAAAACCAGACCCCAGGATAGGAATTCTGGGCCTCTATTTCTCACTGATGCTTCCACAATTGCCACTATGATTCAGAGGTTGTCTGGAAAGTTCAGTAGCCAAAAGTTCCTTCCTTCTCCCCAGAGCGATAAATCACTTCTAGTTGCTGGGGCGGGGGCAGGGGGGGTACTGGCTTTGTCCAGGTATCAACAATAACTCTAAAAGAGGCATGCGATTCCTCATAGCCATGACTAACAGCATTATGTCATAAGGAATTTGTTTCTCAAAATAATGCATGGGTAAGGTGCTAATAAGGCTGTTATCTGTTTCTGAAAGCCATGAGTGAGAAAAGAATTTACGCTTTGGAAGCTTTTAAGCTTTTTGGGTTTAATACATGTTACAAATTCTGAGACTGACTCTCATGTAACCTGGGCTTACTGGAAAATGACCACGTTTCCCCTCTAAGGTGAACTTCAATGGATGATGTAGGTTTTTTAGAGTATTGATAAAGTATTTAGAAAAATGTAAGGCATAAAGTGGCCTCTCAAGCAATTGATTGATGGTTTGTGTGTTCTTCACCAATGTGTTAAAAAAAGAACTTTTTTTTTCTCTTATGTTTTTCTGTGGTCACTTAGGCATAGTTACAAAACCAGTTCCCATCAAGTCAATGCTGACTCATGTGCAACGCCATGTGTGTCAGAGTAGAACTGTGTTCCATAGGGTTTGCAGTGGCTGATTTTTCAGAAGTAGATTGATAGGCCTTTCTTCCAGGGTGCCTGGGTAGACTTGGATCCAGGTGGACTTGAACCTCCAACCTTCTAGTTAGCTGCTGAGCTCCGTTACCATTTGTACCACCCAAGAACTCCTCAGCATAGTTGTTGTTGCTGTTGTGTGCCATCAAGCCAATCCTGACTCATAGCGACCCAATAGGACAGAGTAGAACTGCTCCATAATGCTTCCAAGGCTGTAATCCTTCAGAGCTGATTGCCAGGTCTTTTCTCCCATGGAGTGGCTGGTGGGTTCTAACCACTGACCTTTTGGTTAGCAGCAGAGCGCTTAACCATTGCACTACCACAGCTCATAGGTGTAGTTCTGTACCAAAACCCATTGCCTTCAAGTTGATTCTGACTCATAGTGACCCTGTGGGACAGAGTAGGACTGCCCCCATAGGGTTTTCAAGTAGCAGCTGGTGGATTTGAACTGCCGACCTTTTAGTTAGTAGCTGTACCTCTTAACCACTGCGCCACCGGGGCTCCTAGGCATAGTTAGAGGGGTTAATGAGCACTTCTTAGGCAGAGTACCTCCGACAATTCTGAGAGGTTTTGTTTATTTTTTTTAAAAGCTGGTTCTCAGTTTATAATTTACCAGAAACTCCCACTTTCATAGTTCCTTTATTTTGCAAGTGTTGGTTTTTCTTCAAGAAGAAAGCACTCAGCACAGTGTTCAGGACACCTGAGTAGGGGAAATCCCTTGAGAGCAAGGTGCCCCAGGAGAGATTCACAGTTGTGAATTCAGATTTTACAAAGAAGCATTAGGATCTTCACATTCAGTGCGTTCTCTTTCCATGTAATTCAATCACCTGTTATTTTATTGCTCTGTTTGATTTGATTAAAACCTCAGCAACCAAATCATTTGGATTATAAATTATGCAACTTCCTCTTTTTATTTGGATCACTTTTGATCCCTTTGGGCAGGTTTCACTGAGTAACTCAATTACAAGCTGTTTTAGAGAAATTGCAATTTAATCAATAAGAAAAAGGCCAAATTTCTAACCCAGATCAAAAGACATAAAACACCATAAAAATCACTATTTTAAAAGGTGCATTTGGTGACATTTTTGGCATGACTCTTGGGTGTGCTGTTGAGCATTTAAAAAAAACAAATGTGATGGATGAAGACTTGACTAAAATGCACAGCGTCCTGCTCACTGGTAGCCAGTGAACACTGCAGAGATGCTAGAGGAAGTAAATGAAGCACCTGAACCTAAGAAGGTTCCAAGAGATAGACGTATGCTTTGATGACAAGACTACTTTGTTCTTGTATGAAGAGAATCAAATGTTTTCCACAGAGTATTTATCAGGTGCTTTGTTTATTGTTGTTACTCATTTTCTTCTTTTGTAGTATTCATTTCAATGCTACTCGAATTTTAGCTTGCATCAGAATCACTGGGAGGGTGTGTTTAAACCCAGATTGCTGGGCCTCAGCCCCAGAGATTCGGATTACTTTGTTGTTGTTGTTGTTGTTGTTGTTGTTAGCCCTGACTAACAAACTCATGCATATGCACAATGGGATCAGACCATTGTGATCCATAGGGTTGTTATTGGCTGATTTTTTTGGAAGTAGATTGCCAGGCCTTTCCTCTTAGTCTTAGTCTAGAAGCTCCACTGATACCTACTCAGCATCATAGCAACACCCAAACTTCCACTGACAGGTGGATGGTGGCTGTGCTGAGGTGCATTGGCCAGGAATTGAACGCAGGTCTTCCACATGGAAGAAGAGAATTCTACCACTGAAACACCATTCCCCTCTGTGGAATATGGCCTGAAGAGCAGCATTTCCATCATGCTTCTCGTTTATACTGATGCTGCTGTTCCACCCCGCGTGGGTGAATAGCACCACTGTATGTGGGAACTAATCTTGAACAAGTCTTCCACGTTTGTATTGGCCTCTCTTATTACCACCTGTGATGGAAGGAATGTCTCAGCTATACGTGAGCAATCCAACCTTAAAGAAAAACGGGGCTAAATTTTTTAGTTCTCTTTAGTATGTTAACTTGTGTTCCTTTGTTTACAGTGTTTTTAATACCATACTAATTTTTAATCTTGGATCCAAGCCACATGACATCATGTGTTTGAAAATACTTTTTCACATCAAATTGGTAGATTGTCTTTTTTCCAAGGAGGTCAGTATAGTCTGTGACATGCTATGCTGTTCACTGGCCAGCTCAAAGAAGTGAAGAAATCCATTCAACACCGTAGAACAGTTTTGTCGGACTCCACAGTGTGCCCTGCTTTGATCTGAGACGAGATGGAGCTGACATTAGTCATATATTTTACTTCAGACAGCTACTTCCAGATTTGTCGGATCAAAATATCTTATAAATGACTCAAATGTTATAACAAATGGTTCAAACCTCATGGCATTTCTGGAAAACAGTTTAATGGGGTCCCTGAGCAGCTACAGGATAAAGAAATTTCAGTTATGAACTCTAGCAGCATTTTGATGTGGGGTTGGTGCTCCGATGTGTCTGTGTGCATTAAAAAGAATTTCTCTCTTTTTAGAAGAGCTTCTAGTTTCCTCGGTGGCAAAGTCAGAAACAAATATGCCTGCATTTTCCACAGCATCTCTAGATAAGCAAGAGATTTATTTCTCATATATGTGAAACTGTGTGGATATTTAGATATTCTTATGAAATTCTAAAGCTGGATCCCCTTAAAGACCATTTAATTCAGTGTCTTTATTTTATATATTAACTTTCCTGGGTGGCACAAATGGTTTGCACTGGACAGCTAACCTAAAGCTTGGCAGTTCAAACCTACTCAGCAGTACCACAGAAGAAAAGGCCTGGAAATCTGCTTCTGTTAAGATTACAGCCAAGAAGATCCTATGGAGCAGTTCTACTCTGTAACACACGAGGTCACCATGAGTCAGAATCTGTTCGACAGCAGCTAACAACAACAGTAACAACATTTTATAGATTGAAAAATAAATCCAATCCAGAGTACCCGTTTAGGACTGTATTACACACACACACACACAAACATGCTATTTCTAATTTTATAAAGTTTTGAAAATTGATGTAAAGGTAGGTTCCTATGAAAAGGAAGTCACTGTCCTAGCATGATTGTAACTTTGATGTTCTCTATCTAGCGTAAAAAATATTTGGCATAAATTCAGTGGGTGGAAACCGAGTCTCTCTAGCCCAGCCGTTTTTCAGTTTGGTGGGTGGTGGAGCTTTGAAAAGGAGGAATTAGGCCTCATTCACCCACTGGTGGAAGGGCTGTTGGGTACCCAGCCAAGTAGTGCCTACCCTATATGAGAATACTAGTCGCCAGAGTTTAATACCAAATTGATGTGTATATTTTCTTTTCATTACTCATGAGCTCAGGTCATGAGACACTAAGATTGTTTACATTCTAATGAGCACCTAGTGAACACTGCTTACACTGCTGTCTGCATACCCTGCCTGCCAACAAATTAGCATTCTATTATAAGGTGAGGAGTCCCTGTGTGGCGCAAACTGTTAAATGCTCAACCACTAGCCAAAAGGCTGGTGTTTCAAACCCACCCAGAGGCACCTCTGAAGACAGGCCTGGCGATCTGCTTCTGAAAGGTCATAGCCTTGAAGACCTCATGGAGCAGTTCTGCTGTGCACACATAGGGTCACATTATGTTGTTGTTGTTGCTAGGTGCTGTCAAGTCAGTTCCTAATTATAGTGACCTTATGTACAACAGAACAAAACACTGTCTGGTCCTGCGCCATCCTCACAATTGTTGCTATGTTCGAGCCCATCGTTGGAGCCACTGTGTCAATCCATCTTGCTGAGGGTCTTCCTCCTTTTCGCTGACCCTCTACTTTACCAAGCATGATGTCCTTCTCCAGGGACCTATCCCTCCTGATAACATGTCCAAAGTACGTGATACAAAGTCTCATCATCCTCACTTCTAAGGAGCATTCTGTCTATACTTACACCATAATAAGGTGGCCAAATTAACAATAACAGTGCAAAATTAAAAGCTATTATTTACATAGTACTTATGTGCCAGGCACTTTGCTAAGCAGTTTACATGATCTGTTCTCTTTTAATGCCACAACTGCTCTATGAGTACAATAGGGATTGGACTATATTTATATAATGCTATCGGCAATATCTCCATCTTGCAAGTCAAGAACTACAGAGTAAGGAAGTCAAATAATTGCCCAAGTTCACACAGCTTAGAAGTGGTAAAGCCAGGATTAAAAACCAGGTCTTTCCATCTCTCCAGCCTGTCCTATTTCCACTAAACTCTGCTGCTTTCCAAGGGAGTAGGAAGGATTATGTTCTTAGGAATGAACAGCTGAGTACAGAATTAAGCTGAATGGGCAAGTGTTTCTTTCCTTCTTGGCTCCTAGCATTTGCTGCAGAATTGTCTGACAAAGGAAAAGCTCACACTCTGGATTTTTATTGGACTTGTTATGAAAAGTCACTCTTTTTACTAAGTACAATGAATGTGTTTGTTCCATGGGGGAGAAAAGAAGGATTGGGAGGGGTGGGGTGGTTAGCCGGTTAGAAGACAAGTCATTCGTGCCCAGGCTTGATGAAAAGCATGTATTCCAAGCCCAAGAGTAATTGTTTAAGAATTCTTCTTCCTAATAAATTCATATCCACAGGGGGCCAGTTTGAGATATGATTAGGTCACAAGTGAAATGAGTTTGGTGGTCTCAGCATAATCCCTGTTGGACGTTAGTTCACTTACAGGATTGCAGTACAATTTTGTCCATGTCTGCATTATTGTCTGCGTCTGCTCAGGAGAGGCTCAGAATTGAATTAACAGGAGGCTTTGGGTCAGCCTGAAGGTGGTCAGTGGCAACCTATGATATAAGGAATAGTGCCTCGTCAACGGAGCTGTGCGTAGACAGGCCGGCTTGTCCCTCACCTCTCTGTCTATAAATCCAGCGTCCTGTCCTTCTCAAGCAGCTAAGCAGTGTGCTCTGTAAGTTTCCAGACTCTCAGCCAAGTGAGGTTATTGGAGTCATAAATAAGGGCCCTTCCATTCTACCTGCTTCACAGTTAGACTGATTTGGGCATGTGAAGTCTACTGAGAAGATTTTGATGCCCAAATTGGTTACCTTGCTTCCCTCAGTGAATAGTCTCCCCTTTAAAAAGGCATAAGTGAATTGATTAGGAAGCAAATCTCCTGAGAAGTTAAAAATAAGTTATCTTACCTGGTGTCATCCAGAATGTTCCACCAAAAGAAAAGAAATTCTACAAATTAAGTTTAAAAATATATAATGAGGTAAAGAAATTATTTCATGAAATAAAGCTCTGTCAAATGGCTAAAAGATCTTATTTTACCATGTTCTGCAAACTTGCCACTCTGTCATGAGAACCTTTAAGATTGAACTGACATACTTGTGATTATATAATTATATGATTATTACAAACTACTGGGTAAATTACCCATTAAAGTCATTTTTTATCCAATTAAAATCATGACAGTTCTAGCTGACTCTATTCAGTTTTCTAAATCATCTTTAAGAAATATTGTAGACTATATTAAGTACCCAACAGTTACATTCTGTATAGCAAAATTTCTTAGAATCATAGATGTTTAGAGCTAAAACAGACTTCCTGTTTAGTCCAACTCCAATTTACAAAAGAGGAAACTGAGGTACAGAAATTGTAACTTGCCCAAGATTACAAGCTAATCAGTGACAGTGATGAGACCCAAACCAAACCAAACCCGTTGCCATCAAGTCGATTCCGACTCATAGTAACCCTATGGGACAGAACAGAATTGCCCCACAGGGCTTCCAAGGTGTGGCTGGTGGATTCTAACTGCTGACCTTTGGGTTAGCTCTTAACCACTGTGCCACCAGGGCTCCAAGATGAGACCTAGGTCTCTACATTTTTAGTTTACTTCTGGTTCCACTAGGCTGATTATTCTTACCTATTTTTTGACTGTATTATGCACGTGCACATGCATGCACACTCACACACTCTGGACAGCTACTGCCATGCCCACTACATATTCTTAGGTCATATCCAGGGCTACATATACTTTCCAGCTTGCTGACTACAACTTCATTCCTTTCCCTTTCACTCAGGAAAGTATAGGGAATAAAAATGAATCAGAGTGGAATTATTGTAAGGATTACTTGGGCATGTTTACAATCATATACACACAAGTGTGTATATATATATATATATATACTTCTGTGTACACACACACACACACACACACACACACACACATATATATATATATATATATATATATATATATATATATATATATATACGTTCTTAGGTTTTAGTACTAAAACTCATTAGTATCAATTGTTAATTAGACTTCCATGAGACCAGGGGTCAGAAACCTATTGACCTGAGGGTCAAACGTGGCCTGCCGCCTGGTTTTGTAAACACTGTTATCGAAACACAGCCATGGCCATGATAGAAGTATTAACCATGCTGCTTTTGTGCTACAACACAGAGTTGAGCAGTTGGACACACGCTCTGTCCTGCAAAGCGTAAAATATTTATTATTTGACAGTTTACCAAGGAAGTTTGC
Organism: Dugong dugon; assembly: GCA_030035585.1. NCBI lineage: Eukaryota > Metazoa > Chordata > Mammalia > Sirenia > Dugongidae > Dugong > Dugong dugon. Next base: position 39,069,645 of record CM057472.1, read on the forward strand.
TGACCCCTGCATTAGGCCATTCTTCCAAATCAAGGAACCTATAATCATATTTTTATTTGTTTGTTGTTGTTGTTCTTAACCACTCAGCTGAGCTGGATGCCATTGCTTATGAACCCATCTTCTAGAATCTCTCCCAGGACCCAGTGCTCTTTATGGATCGCCTCGTGTCCCTCTTAACACCCATATTGTCCCCCTTTCTCTTTCTGTTTTTCAACAGCTTTGACTTTATTCATGTGTCCCCAAAGATTGGTATAGCTCTTTAAAACCATCACTATTTGCTAAATACAACGAAAGGTAAATAATAATAACAGCTAACCTTTAATTAACACTATCTAGGAGCCCTGGTGGCACAGTGGTTAAGGGACCAACTGCTAACCAAAAGGGCAGCAGTTGGAATCCACCAGCTGCTCCTTGGAAACCCTATGAGGCAGTTCTACTCTGTCCTGTAGGGTTGCTGTGAGTTGGAATTGACTCGATGGCAACAGGTTTTATTTATTTATTTGATTTTATGTGGCAGAATACACACATACACGTACTCCTTTTTTTAAATTTATTTTGTATTGTACCTAAGTGAAAGTTTACAATTCAAGTTAGTCTCTCATACAAAAATCTATACATACATTGTTATGTGACCCTAATTGTTCTCCCTATACTGTGACAGCATATTCCTCCTTTCCACCCTTGATGTCCTGTGTCCATTCAACCAGCTCCTGACCCTCTGCCTTCTCATCTCACCTCCGGACAGGAGCTGCCCATTTAGTCTCATGTATCTACTTGAGCTAAGAAGCACACTCTTCACGAGTATCATTTTATGTCTTATAGTCCAGTCTAATCTTTGTCTGAAGAGTTGGCCTCAGGAATGGTTTTAGTTCTGGGTTGACAGAGAGTCCGGGGGCCATGCTTTCTGGGGATCCTCCAGTCTCAGACCATTAAGTCTGGTATTTTTACAAAAATTTGAGTTCTGCACCCCACTTTTCTCCTGCTCCATCAGGGACTCTCAGTTGTGTTTCCTGTCAGGGCAGTCATTGGTGGTAGCCAGGCACCATCAAGTTCTTCTGGTCTCAGGCTGATGCAGTCTCTGGTTTATGTGGCCTTTTCTGATACTTTCCTTGTGACTTTGGTGTTCTTCATTTTCCCTTCCTCCAATTGAGTTGGGACCAATTGATGCATCTTAGATGGCCGCTTGCTAGCTTTTAAGACCCCAGACGCCACTCACCAAAGTAGGATGCAGAACATTTTCTTAATAAACTTTGTTATGCCAGTTGGCCTAGAGGTCCCCTGAAAATGTGGTCCCCAGATGCCCACCCCTGCTACTCTGTCCCTCGAAGTGTTTGGTTGTATTCAGGAAACTTCTTAGCTTTGGTTTAGTCCAGTTGTGCTGACTTCCCCTGTAGTGTGTACTGTCCTTCCCTTCGCCTAATTCTTGTCTACTCTCCAGTTAGTGAATACCGCCTCCCTCCCTCCCACCCTTGTACCATCAAAGAATGTTTTCTTCTGTGTTTAAGTCTTTTTCTTGAGTTCTTATAATAGTGATCTTATACAATGTTTGTCCTTTTGTGACTGACTAAATTCATTCAGCACAGTGCCTTCCAGATTCCTCCATGTTATGTTTCACGGATTCATCATTGCTCTTTATTGTTGCGTAGTATTCCATTAAATAGACACACTCTTAATCTTCATAGCATCTCTGCTAAATCTGCTAGGGAGGTTATTTATGAAGCCCATTTTGCAGATGAGGAAACTGAGGTCAAGTACTCTTGCCCAAGATTACACAGCTAATCATAGCAGTCAGTAGTAAAGCTAGAATTTCATCCAAGTCTTCCAGCTCCAGATCTGGAGTGGATTACCAGTAAGCAAGGTAAGCATGGGTTTACTTCTGCTTACTTATTTATCTGTAGTGTACAGTTTCACATGGGTTTTACCACCTGTGCTTACCTGGCTTACTGGGTAATCTACCCCTGTCAGGGACTGTAAATTTGAAAAGAGGCTTTGATTCTGTAGGAAGGTATTGTGAGGTTGGGAGAGAGACAGATGCCAGCCATACCTAGAAGGAGAATCTTTGATGTGGTGAAAGAAAGTGAAATTGTTCACTACAGATGCTCTGGTAAGCAAGGCAAGCACTGTGTTTACCTTGCCTGTGGATAATCCATCCACAGATCTCATGTGTTTAACTTTTCTCTGGTACTAAACTTAAGATCATAAAGTGAAGTAGCTACTGAGAAAGTTAGAAAATCTGAGTTAAATACTCCGGCTTTCCTTTCAAGGGGGAATGCAAAACAACCTTTGGATTCCAAAAGGAGAAAAGTATCCTTTACTTGATCTGTTTTCATCTGCCAACACTTCCTGAATACAAGGTCCCCGGTCTCCTCCCCATCTTCCCAATGAAACTACATACTGTAGAGTAGTTTGTAGTTACTCTATTCTTTCCCCTAGTGGGGGAAAAAAACATAACTAAGTATGGAGAGTGGGCCTGAGGGCCAGACTACCTAGATTTCAAGTCCCAGCTCTGCCACTTAATAGCTGCATGCACTTGGGCAAGTTATGTAACCTCTCTAAGCCTCATTTCCTTATCCTTAAAGTAGGGGTAATGATGATAACCGTCCACCTCACAGAGTTGTGAAAATTAAACCAACATACGTGTGAAGCCCTTAGAATGGATCTTGGCACACAGTGAGTGTTCAATAGTATTATTTAACAGCTGTGATGGTAGTTGTGATGATGATGATGATGAAGCCTAAGAATTCTCATGAAGAATTACTGTAGTCTTGCTAATTGCCCTGCCCTACCCAGCATTTGGGGCATCTTCATCACAAGCAGTGCATAGTTAAAGCGGCCAACTGCCAGGTAAAACATTCTCTGCTTTCTCAACTCTTCCCCTCTGCGTTCTATATCCAGGTCTTGGTCTCCCAGCATGGAATTATTCAGTTTACCATCTGCCAAGGCAGGAGAACTGGCTGCATTGAATATAAAGGAAGTAATGAACAAATATTAAACAATTCTGACATTGTTGATGGAAGAAATGCTGTGGCTTCTTGGATTAGATATTAGTTATTGACTTCCTGTGCTCACTGAAAACCCTCCAGTGGTTTTGTGAGAGTAAAACATAAACACATTAATGGTCATTACATTGGCCAACTTCTAAATCAGATATTTTGCTTATCTTAATTGGATTTTTGACGGGTTCTTCACTACTTCTCCTAAAGCAGGGGTCAACAACCTCTGGCAAATAGGCTCAGTTCAACTCCACAGAGATTCCCTGAAGTCTACTTCCTGTTCACCATTAGTCTCTTGAAAAATCAGCATGGTGTTTTACAGTTTACCATGTGGCTTTCATGTGAATTATGTCATTAGACCCTCACAAAAATCCTGGAGTTACGGCAGCCTGGAGTTTGAGAGAGTTGCCTGCCAGTGGAGTATTTCCAAAGCTAGAAGTGGAGTTTTCCATGGGCATCTTGCTGCTTCATGCTTTACGCCCTTTGCTTATGCTGTTTCTTTGTCCTGGAATGCCCTTTTTCCTTTCCCTGCTTTCTCACTTGTAAAGCTTCTCCTTCAAGGCTCAATTCAGAGATCATTTCATTTAGAAGAAGTTCTCTGACAGCCTCCTGGTTCAGCCCTCTTAGCTCATCACCTGTTCTTTGTGCTTTTATCATGCCCCACAGAACCTAGGGCTCAAGTGTCTTGCCATATTTACCAAATTAAATCACCATTATCTATATATATATGCACCTACCCAGCTCCCAACCCTAAGCCTCACTATGAGCCCTAGTTGCACAGAGAAACTACTTTTCATTGACATTTTCATTCTCAGAATGTAGCTCAGCACTTGACATGTAATAGGTGCTCAGTAAGTGTGTAATGGATGGAACAGATCTCATTCCAGATCCTGGGCTCTCCCCAGCAACGTAGGCGCAGCTGTCAAACATCTACCATGTGCCAGAGACTGTAAAGTGAAACCAGATGAAACGATTCCTGACTAATGGCAAGATACTGTATCGCTCACTTGGGGAGTAATAAGTGAAATGGCTGAAGAATGCGTTCATGATACAACAAGTCCCAATTAAGTTCACCATCTATTCAGTACAAGATTGCTAAGGGAATGCAGGCAGTTCAGTGAGTGAAGGGGCTTTGTTGAGATGCGAGACTTTCGTTGGGTTGCTCATTAACTGATGCAGAGGTTGAGGGAGAGGTGAACAGCCAGGGGAAAGGTAAATCATGGTGGGATAGGATTTCGTTAATCCAGCTGGATGGTGAGAGTAAGAATTTTCATTTTCAGGGTGAAAAATTGAATCTGATGTTAGAATTGGGTATGTTCATGTAGGTGTGCATTAATATAACCCTCAAGCCAGACCTGCTGAACCCTCACTGGGCTTCAAGCCCAAGAATGAAACACAGAGAAAGCTGTTGTGTTCTATCACAAAGCTCATGTCTCGGCAGTAGATCTGTTTTCTCTTCCCACTCACATCACACAAGGTGTAGGCAGATGTCAGCTATTTTTTGTGCTGCTACACCTTTGCTAAAAATGGAATTTCCTCACCCTGGAATACATTTTTCCTTCACCCTCTTCATCTCTGTAGCTAATCCTGCATATTCCTCAGGACTCAAGTCAAGTATCTGACCAGCCCCACCCCCACAGAATCAGCCGTCCCTCCTCAGTGTTCTCATGACACTTGGTTCTTTCTTGGAACAACCAGTCATTAATTGAATGGTTGTCTGTCTGCACAACCATGGTGTGATCAGTAGGAGGGTAGGAGCTATATCCTGGTCTTATGTCCATCCAATAGAAGACTCCTAGTAAACATCTTTGAATAAGTGATGAATGAGTGAGTGAATTAATAATTGAGTGAGTAAATCCCCTACATCCTCTAGATCTCAACCTGAATGATTCTCTGATTCCTACCCGTACCATTCTAGCACCTATTTGTTATACACAACCGTCTGCATAAGTAACATTGACCACAGACAAAAGAATTTAAAGAACAGAGCTGAAGTGTCTCTCAAGCTGTAGTTTCAAGGTCCTAAGCCCTCCTAGGTCAGATTTACCAGCTTTACAATCTCGCTGGCTTCCTTTGATTTCACTCGCCTTTGATGCTAGTTTCCCTTTTGATCCGTCTCCTCAGACTGCTCAGCCTCAGTGTCCCATTCTACCATCTTGGGACTCCCATGCCTTCTCTGACCTTTGCTGTTTTTCTTCTCATACTCTATTCCCCAGTTTCCTCTCTGCTTCCCTCATGCTTATGTTCTCATTATACACAAGCATCTGCTGCCTACCTTCCAGAAGCCTAGGAAGTAATCCTAAACCCTTCCAGCTTCTCAAGACTCTACCCTCAAGGTAGAATAGTAGAGTGGAACAAGCCTGGCTTTGAAGTCAGAGCGATGTGGATTCTAATTCAGGCCTTTCCACTACTAGTTGTGTAATGTGTGACCAGTATTCTCTGAAGCGTCTGCATTTTGCTGCTTCTTCCTTCAAATAATAAGATCTTATGAATTAGCACTTGCATTATATTTGTTTCTAGTAAGCCAGAATGTAGTTTTCAAGGTGCTTTTCTATTCTAGGGAGATTTGTGAGGCATTTAACTCACATTTGACCTAAGAGGTCTGAGGGTTCTTCAGAATACAAAGAATTTCTAGATATTTTCCTTGAGGATGTGGAAAAACCTCCTTTTCCTCATATATAAAAAAATGGAAATAACAATACAAATGCATACCTTGCAACATTGTTGGTAGACTAAGTGAGATAATCTGTATAAGGTACCTGAAACATAAGTACCTGGAAAATGGTAGCTTTGATTGTGGTGGTTCCTTACAACATCTTCCTCATAGATATAATAGACATTTGTGTTTCTAAAGCCATTCCTTTTAGCAGACTGTTCTGTTGTTAATTACCAACAAGTTGGCTCCAACTCACGGAGACCCCATCTTCACATCATTGGTATGCTCAAGTACATTGTTGTGGGCACTCTGTATTTTGAGTGCCTTCCAACCTAGGGGCTCATCTTCCAGCACTATATCAGACAGTATTCTATTGAGATACATAGTGTTTTCATTGACTAATTTTCAGAAGTAGATCTCCAGGCCTTTCTTCCTAGTCTGTCTTATTCTGGAAACTCTGCAAATACCTGCTCCACTGAAGCCTGTCCACCATGGGCGACCCTGCTGGTATGTGAAGTACTGGTGACATAGTTTCCAGCATTATAACAACACATAAGCTGACAGGATACAACAAACTGACAGACACTAATACTCATATTTGTGTTTAAATCCAGATGATGTCGTCATTCCCCCACGTTATGATCCAAAGTGCTTCTACTGAGCATAACAGTTAATTCCTTGCAATGTCCATTTCTAAGTTAAGGGCTAGTCTCATCTCCAACTCTGGGCTTCACCTACCAACCCTGATCATGTCCAGACTATTGGTGAGAACATGGAGGGAGAGAGTCAGATCTGAGGCTTGTTGCCTTTCCTTCCAGCTTCCTTATGCATCATCTGGATCAATCTGCTGAACCCAGAGGGGTTCCAGTATAGTTGCTTTACTCCATCTTCAGCTTGCAGGAAATTTTGAGGCTGTTTCTTCAGGGGTGAAACTCTGAGCTACCACTATGGTAAAAAGGTCACTTAACTCTTGCCCTCAAAACAAGTAAGAGTTTCTCCGGGTTATATAGTTTCTGTGCCTCGGAGGGAGCTACATTTCAGTAGTGGATAAGGTGACCCTTATGTATTGTTTATGCCAAGAAAGCACTTTGAGTTGAAACGTGGTCTATTAATCTCAGATGTTGTGCGTGCCTCTTTGCTTTCTCAGTTCCGTTGTTTTGTTTAACCTGCTGAGGGAGGCTTGTTTTGTTTTGTTTTTTGTTTTTTTTTTTAAATCTGTGATGAAATAAGAAGAATTTCACATTTACTGTGATTTATCTGTGGGGAGAAAAAAGTGAAGTTGGAAATGTTTATCCTTAGGAGATTTGTGTAAAGTTCTGTCAGATGATGTCGTTGAGAATGAAATGGGCAGGAAAGATGAGGAAGTGATAAGTGCAGTTTAGAGTCTGTGAATTGAATAAAGTTTCAATTATGACAAAAGTTAAACACAATGATTTTTATCTATTTTCAGGAATAAAAGCAACACAATTATTTCTTTTGCTATGCCCAGTAATTTCTAATAATTTAGCCATTTTCATGGAAGGCTTTAAAATGGGCAAGGCAGTGTGTAATAAAATGTCAGTATCAACGCAGCTATTGAGTGGGAGGGAAGGTGAGGATTGCCGTGTGGGAGAGGCGCTGGATACTGTACGCATTAATCAATAAGCAAATGCTGAATGCTGCGAGATAGTCATTTACCCTTGACAAAACAAGCAATGATAATTGGATGATAATGTGGTAATTTACCTTTATACATTTTACCCTTGTTGGATTTTTAGAGGTTATTGTTGTATCTGATAAATTTTAGGGTAGAATTCCAGATTTTTTCTGTGAGAGACCAATATTCTCTGAAGCTTCTGCATTTTGCTGCTTCTTCCTTCAAATAATAGGATCTTATGAATTAGTACTTGCATTATATTTGTTCCTAGTAAGCCAGAATGTAGGTTTCAAGGTGCTTTTCTATTCTAGGGAGATCTGTGAGGCACTTAACCTGCATTAGACCTAAGAGGTCTGAGGGTTCTTCAGAAGACAAAGAATTTCTAGATACTTTCCTTGAGGATGTGTCAAGGGCAATACAGACAAAAGACTGATGTCTCCTTTAATAGCTTGATAAGTATCTCAGGATATTCTGCAGGAATCCGTTCTGTTTCTACAAAGTACTGTATTCCCATTCAGCATGATATGGCTGAATATGTGTGTGCTACATGTGACAATGGTGAAGACTTATCTTTGCCCTGAGGGCTGAGCGCTGTAACACTGCTCAAGCGATAGGCTTGATAGAAGTGACGATTTGGAGAGACGATCTGCTTAAACAAACAAAAAAAAAAGAGCACTTTAGAGATGTGTAAGAATTAAAAAATGTGACTCTCTGTTTATCTGGATTTTATTTTAAAAGTTTCAAAGGCATTTCTATTTGAGGCATCAAAATCCCGTGTAAAAGTAAAGTAAATCATTCTTGTATTGACTATTTTTTTCATGTTGTTCTATTGAGACATCTTCCCAACTGAGTTTCTTATTGAATTGTATTTCTATAAGGGTATTGTAGGTTAGCAGCACATTTTTATGGTACACAAAAGATGTGCCTTCTGAATTTCCAATGCCTTGCATATTATTCCCTGTAGAAGAAACATCTCGGAAATGCTAAATAAATCAAAACAGAAACATTTGGCTCTTGACTTGCTGCTGTTTTTTTTTTTTTTTTTCCTTTCTTTTTTCCTTCTTGGTTTACATTGGCTGAAATATCCATTACAATCCGTCTTACCTATTTGATTAATTTGTAATAAATTCGGCCCTTTGGAAGTCTCTTACTGCATTTCTAGACAGGTTACTCTTGTAGAGGGTTTATTTAATATGTGTCTCTGTGTACCTATATGAATGAAAATTTAATATGGTTTAGAAGCCTTTAAAAACATACACACACTGAGTGTTTGTTCTGAATTAAGTGCTCATATTTGACATAGGCTTGAGGTAAAAATCCATAAACGTATGGGCAGATAAAATTGTTTAGAGGTGAAATTTCTTCAGAAATTGATGTGACACGTGGTAAACATTGCAGGGGATGAAATATCATCATATTTCAGATGACCAGAAAATGTAATTATAAATACTGGATTCGATACCTCATTTCTTGTCTTTTTTTAATTTCTTCTCCTCATGGCCTATGTTATTTGAAGTACCATAACCACGTTGCAAGGTTCACCTTCAGTTTGATGCAGTCATGTAGTTGCATCCCTGTGGGTGAGAAATGTTCCTCCCCAAATAACTATAGCAACATAGCAGGAATACTTTGACACAACCTTCTATGTACTATAGCAAGATAATAAAAACAGCTCTGCTTTAACTGTCACCAGGCACTGAGGAGAGCATAACAAATTCATCTTCTGCTTTTATAAATAAAATCAAGGTAAGAAATAGTATCCTTGTTTTTCAGAGAAAGACATTTAGGCCCAGGAAATACATTTTAAAAATGTGTTAATTGTCTTTTATGGGAAAACTGAGGGACAAAAAGACATGAGCGATTTTTACTGTGTATCCCACCTTACTCCTTTGCTTATATACATCACTACTGTGCAGGGATAAGAAATCCAAGAAAAATGATTTTCCTAAACCGTAAGTTTCATGCTTGCTGAGATAAGCGATGAACGAATGGTGCTTGCTATGTGGGAGAAATGAAGGAGAAGTTAGCGCACACTCCTCTCTTATTTTTTTATCAGAATGTTTTATATCCATATATAATGTAGAGATCTGTAATAGTTTTGTTTGCTAATTATGTCTGATGTCTTTCTTAACTTTACCACTTTCTTATAATCTCCTTAGAGGTACAAGCTATGTGACAATGCAATTCTACCCATATTCTGAGCCATACACCCTTCTCAGCACTCTCAGATAGTGAAGACTCTGCCCTGAAGGGAGTTATAATTCAGTAGAAGAGATAAAACAAATGCAACAGTAAGTTAAGGCAAACTAAAGTTCATATGGTATAGATCCTTTGTTTCAGTGATTCAGAGGAGAAAGAAGGTTCCTGTTAGTGTTCATAAATCCTTCATGAATTGGACAGCCCCATAAAACAAAACAGGACTAATGAGGCACAGAAGTCTAGGGACAAGGACTAGAAGGCAGGAGGGGACAGGAAAGCTGGTGATAGGGAACCCAAGGTTGAGAAGGGAAAGTGTTGACATGTTGTGTAGTTTTAACCAATGTCATAAAACAATATGTGTACTGACTGTTTATTGAAAAACTATTTGTTCTGTAAACCTTCATCAAAAGCACAATAAAAAAAAATCCTTCATGAATGGATTGGGATGGATTAGTATGGTTGTGATAGCCATAACCATTAACTGTTGCCATTGAGTCAATTCGGACTCATAGTGACCCTATAGGGCAGAGTAGAACTGCCCTATAGGGTTTCCAAGGAGTGGCTGATAGATTTGAATGGTCAACCTTTTGGTTTGCAGCCAAATGCTTAACCATTACACCACCAAGGCCCCATGATAGCCACCGTAGGGGAGAAAGAATAAACAGAAAGCAGCTTGGGACTAAAAATCTTGGGAACAAGTGTGGAGAATACAGAGTAATTTGATTTGAATCTGGCATCATAGTCTTTGAGAGAATAGGGAAAATACTGGATACTATAAAAAGACCCTAGTCAAGGGATATTTTTATAATGTCCAAAAAATGAGCTCTTGCCACAGAGAAAGTAGATGGATGCCTGTCTTTGACCCACAGTGGGTCTGCCTTATAAGGCAGGGGCTGCAACAGATCTTAAGGCAAGAGAAAGAGAATAGAAAGACATGTTATGGAGGCCCCTGAATGCCAGGTTGAGAGATTTGTACTAAAGCCACAGACAGTGAGAAGTTTTTGATAAAGGGATGCTATTGTGCCTCTGGAGCCCTGCTAGCACGGTTGTTAAGCATGTGGCTGCTAACCAAAAGGTTGGTAGTTTGAATCCACCAGCAGCTCCTGGGATACCCTATGGGGGAGTTCTAGTCTATCCTATAGGGTCACTATGAGTCACAGTCGACTTGACAGCAACAAGTTCATTGTCTCCCCAGAAAACGGATGCTAGTAGTAGGCATACAATAGCCAATAATAGCTACAGCTGTCCAAGCAAATACCTACTCTGATTCCAGTGGGAAACTGGGAGCTTTGTTTAGGTTATCTTCTCATGTTTTGCTCTTTCTTATCCACTAGGTTTCACCTTAAATGTTACCTCCTCCGAAAGACCTGACCTGACTTGACCACATCACTGCAGGGGCTACCCCCTCCAAGGCCCCCTCCCTCTAAAACTTCACCCTGTTCCTTTCCTTCATAACACTTAACATAAATTTTAATTACATATGTATTTGTTTCTAAATGTGTTTTTCTGTCTCCTGCTAAGCTTCTTAAGGGCAAGGACTAGATCTGTTTTGTTTAGCACCTTATCCTACAGCAAGCAGCTATATAATAGGTACTCTAATACTGGTTAAATGTTAATAATAACAGCCTACTGTAGAAGGTACCAGTATCTTCATTTTACAAAGGGGGAAATTGATGTTTAAAGAATTACTTGCCTCACTCACTCATTAACCAGCAGAACCTGGATTTAAACCCCGCCTGCCTGGCTATAAAACTCCTGTTTCTTTCCTTGCTGCACCATTTTTCCTTCTTTCACAGGAAGATGGCATCTATTTACTGAATAACTAACTTTCATCTTAAAAATGACTAATTGTACTATTCGTAATGTGGGGGAAAAATTCTGAACAAGGGGTCAGTATTCTAGTTTTGTCCTAACGTTAAGGTCTAATTGTTTAAAACTAGTTGAGTCAGTCATCTCTACTAAAAATCATGAGAATCTCAAAGAATATATGGTCAGGGGCTCAGGAGGTAGATGTTTCATAACTTTTGCATGTTAGCATTGGAGAAAGACCAGAAGTTATGCAAGTAAGTCTGATATTTGAAATAATTGTGCCTTATAATTACTGCTAGGCTAAATTTTGATCAACTTACTTCATTCTTACATCTCGAGAATTTTGCTTCAGGTAGAGTACTTTTCAGTAAACATTAAGAATTCTCAGTAATAATACCCTGCAATCAGAAGGTAGAAATTTTGTTTGTTATACTTTAATTTTTACCACGAGGAATGTTAGAACATAGAGCTAGGCTCTAGACAATTTCAGGCTAATTTCAGATTCATTTATTTGTGTGAATTTTGTTCTGTATGATAGGTCTTTGAGTCATTCAATGAAGAATTTACTTATCTCGTTTGTGACCTTCTGAAATTTAGGGATAGGCAGCTGTCCATTTTCTGTCCTGGGGAAGGGGGAAAGCTTCAAGACATTTTCAAATCATAGAGCACATAAAGCTTATCAGTGGAGGGAGGTTGTTTCTAAAATCTCTAAATTATTAGCCACTGACACATACATGTACCTAAGTTTTTAATGTGACATTGGAAGTAGGAGTAAGGTTCCACAGCCTGGAAACATGATTTCTTTTTAGCCGGTAGATCAAGATAACTAATAGTGAGAGGGAGAAATGGGAGATGACCAAAGAGGAAATGGGGAAATCAACCATGACAGAAAGAAATGAGAAGAGACAAAGATGAAATGGAGAGAAAGGCAAGTTGTGGGGGTGGGAAAGACAGAAACAGAAAGTGAAATGAAAAAGAGATGGAGAAAAAATATGAAAAGATTAAAAAGGGTGAAAATAATCATCATTGCATGGCAAACATGGTTTGACATAGTTTTCCATGTTGTATCCATACCGATATTCCAGCTATAGACCTCAACTGGGATATCTGGAATGTGTTTCTTCATTCATGACCTATCATAACTATCAGATATAAATGATCTTTTTTCACTTATACCTCAGCTGGACTTGAAGCTACTGACAGTCTGGGGCAGGAATTATCAGTAGAAAAACTGACAGTATACTGAAGTGATTTGTATAGTTAAAAAAAAAAAAATATGAAATTTTTCTCTTTCCCTTTTACTGTAAAATATTCTTTATGTTACATAAGCTTTGCAACCTTTTTCCTTTTCTTTTTTTTAATAAAGGAGAAAATAATTTATTGAGCAGATTTTTAAATGCAGTCAAAATAGGACATGGCTATTACTATGGTAGCCCTGATAAAAGACATTTCAGTGTATGTACTGAGCTCTTCCAGACTGATCTTGTAAAATAATGAAGGAAACTATTGGCGAATTAAACAGCTTGTTAGTCATGGGAGATCAGTGAACAGGGTTCTCCTGGGGTTCAATAAATGGAGACATGGCAATGAGATCAGAGGAAAAATCATACTATTGGTTACTGAATATCTATTAAGGCATCCTGCAAATGCAATATAGGAAATAGCTTCATTTCAGAGGCTCAGTAATTTAGTACTCTCACCTCAGGGATCCAGGTCAGGATTTAACTTGGGCAGAGCCAGGCAAATTGTTCAGGATGAAGAGAAGTAGCACATCATTAAGGCCAGGCAATGGAAGCCTCACTGGGTTCCCCAGCCCTTTAGTCTTTCTTGTGTTGAAGTCATTACGCCATAGACACAAACTAATGTTCATTCATTTGTGATGAAAGCAAGGTCCTCTCAGATTTTCCATTCATCCAGTGAGTGTTGAGCAACCACTATGAACGGTAAAGTCTACAAAAGCAGGAGTAAATGCTATCCTTGTCCTTAGGAAAAAATTGACACAGCCTCCATCCCTTAAATACCTGACATCCGGTCTTCCAGTTTATATGCAGAGATAGGGAGGAGGCACCTTTGCCGCCTCCGTGGGCTGTTAGAGAGAACACTCTCTCTGACTTCTGTCTTCCTTATTCATGTCTTTCCTCTTCTTTATCTAGGCCTCATCTCTCCTAGCAGCTAAGGCAAATACTGAAGGCATGAATCAGTTTCAGAGGTTGTCTTCCAGGAACTCCCCAGTTGAGCAGGTAGTAGAAAAAACTCCCTTTATGGCCGTGTCCTGTACCTGAACTAGCATACCCTGTGATATAAGTCAGAGCGAGAGCCCACATCTAGGCCTATTATCATAGGAGGAAAGTGCTGCCCAGTACAGCGATATAATTTGTATGTCAATGCCCCAGCTTTGTCTAATGGGTTCCTATAACAAAGTAAGTCAAGATTTACCTCTTATTCTCAGAAACGTCTTCACTTTATTCAGGGTTATCATATGATTTCCTCTTGGAAAAGTGCTATTTATTTCTGCCTATCAGTGTATGTGCACTCATACAAACACATACTCACTATGAGTTACTAATAAACAAAAAGAGTTGAGTAAGTGTTGAAATTATAAATGCATGATCACATTTTTTTTTTTTTATATTTTATTGTACTTCAGGTGAAAGCTTACAGAGCAAATAGTTTCTCATGAAATAGTAGTACACATGTTGTTCTATGACATTGGTTAACAACCCCACAACGTATTAAGCCTCTAAATTCTCAACCTTTTTTTTTTTTTTTTTTGATGAAAATTACAGATGGTCAAAGATACACCGTTTCAAGAATTTCTACATTCACAGTTCAGTGACATTGACTACGCTCTTCCAACTGTGCTGTTATTCTCACTTAAGATGAAGGCTTACAGAACAAAATAGTTTTTCATTTAACAGTTACTACACATGTTGCCCTATGACAATGGTTAACAATCTCACAGCACATCAAGAATATCCTTACTCCACCTTGTGCTCCCTATCACCAGGGGACTTCCTTGTCCCCTTCTGTCTTCTGGACCTTGTCAGTGGACTATTGTACCTCTTTAGTCTCATTTGTTTTTTTTTATTTTATTTTATTTAAAACCATTTCAAAACTTTTTACTTACACATTTAAGTGATATTGACTATGCTCTTCCAATTGTGCTGCCATTCTCGCCCAAGATGAAGGCTTACAGGACAAAACGGCCTCCCATTTAATAGTTACTACAAATGTTGCCCTATAGCAGCGGTCAACAATCTCACAATACATCGACAGTGTCCTTATTCAATTTGTGTTCCTTATCATCAGTTTCCTACTCTCCCTCTGCCTTCTGGCCCTTGTCACCGGACTCCTGTACCTCGTTAGTCCCATTTAGTTTTACTGGGCTGTCCATTCCCAGGCTTAACATCGAACCTCGAAGGTAACTTCACCTCTGAGCTGAAAGGGTGTCTGGGGGCCACACTCTTGAGGTTTCTCTAGTATTCTTTAGGCCAGTAAATCTGGTCTTCTTTTTTTTTTTTTTTTTTTTGGGAGTTAAAATTATGCTCTACATCCTTCTCCAGCTCTGCCCAGAACCCTCTGTTGTGATCCTGGTCAGAGGAGTCATTGGTGGTAGCCGGGCACCATCCAGCTGTACTGGACTCAGTCCGGTGGAGGCCTTGGTAGCTGTGGACAATTAGTCGTTTGGACTAATCTTTTCGTTGAATCCTGTTCTCTTCATTCTCCCTTGTTCCCGAAAGGGTGAGATCAGTGGAGTATCTTAGATGGCCGCTCATAGGCTTTTAAGACCCCAGACACTACTCACCAAGGTAGAATGTAGAGCATTATCTTTATAAGTAGTGTCATGCCAATTGAGCTAGATGTTCCCTGAGATCATGGTCCCCAGAGCCCTTCGTCCAACAACTCAGTCCCTCGGGGGGTTTGGTTGTGTCTATAGGGCCTCCATGACCTTTCCTTGTGCAGGTTGTGTTAGTTTCCCCTGTACTATGTACTATTTCACCTCTCACCCAAGTTACCACTTACCTATTACCTATTTAGTATTCCCCCCCCCCCATCCCTGGTAACCAACAAGGATTTTTACATTTTGCATGTGAATTTTTTCATGGGTTTTTACAATAGAGGTCTCATACAATATTTGTCCTTTTGTCACTGACTTACTTCACTCAGCATAATGTCCTCCAGCTTCATCCATGTTATGAGATGGTTCACAGACTCATTGTTGTTCTTTCTCATTGCATAGTACTCCATTGTGTGTATGTACCCTAGTTTCTTTATCCATTCGTCTGTTGATGGGCATCTAGGTTGTTTCCATCGTTTTGCTATTGTGAACAATGCTGCCATGAACATAGGTGTGCATATGTCTATTCGAGTGACGACTCTTATTTCTCTAGGATATATTCCTAGGAGTGGGATTGCTGGATCGAATGGTATGTCTATTTCTAGCTTTCTGAGGAAACGCCATATCATTTTCCAAAACGGTTGTATCATTTTGCATTCCCACCAGCAGTGTATAAGAGTTCCCGTCTCCCCGCAGCCCCTCCAACATTTGTTATTTCCAGTATTTTTGATTCGTGCCAGTAATGCCGGGGTGAGATGGTATCTCATTGTGGTTTTAATTTGCATTTCTCTAATGGCTAGTGATGGCGAGAATTTCCTCATGTGTCTGTTGGCCATTTGAATGTCTTCCTTGGTGAAGTGTCTGTTCATTTCCTTTGCCCATTTTTTGATAGGATTATTTGTCTTTTTGTTGTAGAGGTGTTGGATTTTCTTGTAGATTATAGAGATTAGACCTTTTTCTGACTTGTACTGTCCAAAAATTTTTTCCCAGTCTGTAGGTTCTCTTTTAACTCTTTTGGTGAAGTCTTTTGAAGAGCATAGATGTTTGATTTTTAGAAGATCCCTATTATCTAGTTTATCTGTTGGGTTTTTTGTGTTGATGTTTATGGTTTCTATCCTGTTAATGCCATGTATTAAGGCCTGAAGTGTTGGTCCTATTTTTTCTTCTATGAGTTTTATAGTTTGAGGCTTTATATTCAGGTCTTTGATCCATTTTGAAGTAGTTTTTGTATATGGTGTGAGGTATGGGTCCTGTTTCATTTTTCTACAAATGGATATCCAGTTTTGCCAGCACCATTTGTTAAAAAGACTGTCTTTTCCCCATTTGATGTATTTTGGGCCCTTGTCAAAACTCAGGTGACCGTAGGTGGATGGATTTACATCTGAGTTCTCAATTCTGTTCCACTGGTCAATGTCTCTGTTGTTGTACCAGTACCAGGCTGTTTTGAGTACTGTAGCTGTATAGTAGGTTCTCAAGTCAGGTAGTGTGAGTCCTCCAACTTTATTCTTCTTCTTCAGTAGTGCTTTACTTATTCGGGGTTTCTTCCCTTTCCATATAAAGTTAATAATTAGTTTTTCCATCTCTTTGAAGAATGTTGTTGGTATTTGTATCGGGATTGCATTGTATTTGTAGATTGCTTTAGATAGAATTGCCATTTTCACAATGTTGAGTCTGCCTATCCATGAGCATGGTATGTTTTTCCATTTATGTAGATCCCTTTGGATTTCATGCAGCAGTGTTTTGTAGTTTTCTTTGTATAGGTCTTTTATATTCCTGGTCAGTTTTATTCCTAAGTATTTTATCTTTTTAGGGGCTATTGAAAATGGTATTGATTTCCTGATCTCCTTTTCATCGTTCTCTTTACTGGTGTATAGGAATCCAGCTGATTTTTGAATGTTTATCTTGTATCCTGCTACACTGCTGAATCTTTCTATTAGTTCCAGTAAATTTCTCGTGGAGTCTTTAGGGTTTTCTATGTATAGTATCATATCATCTGCAAACAGGGAGAGTTTAACTTCTTCATTACCAATTTGGATGCCCTTTATTTCTTTCTCTTGCCTTACTGCTCTAGCTAGAACTTCCAGCACAATGTTAAATAGGAGTGGTGATAAAGGACATCCTTGTCTTGTTCCTGTTTTCAAGGGGAATGTTTTCAGCCTCTCTCCATTAAGAATGATGTTGGCTGTTGGTTTTGCATAGATGCCCTTTATTATGTTGAGAAATTTCCCTTCTATACCTATTTTATTGAGAGCTTTTATCAGGAATGGGTGTTGGACTTTGTCAAATGCCTTTTCTGCATCAATTGAGATGATCATGTGATTTTTTTCTTTCCTTTTATTTATGTGGTGGATTACGTTGATGGATTTTCTAATGTTAAACCATCCTTGCATACCTGGTATGAATCCTACTTGGTCGTGGTGTATTATTTTTTTGATATGATACTGAATTCTATTGGCTAGGATTTTGTTCAGAATTTTTGCATCTATATTCATGAGAGATGTTGGTCTGTAATTTTCTTTTTTTGTGATGTTTTTGCCTGGTTTTGGTATCAGCGTTATGCTGGCTTCATGGAATGAATTTGGAAGTGTTGCTTCCTCTTCTATGCTCTGAAATAGAACTGGTACGAGCTCTTCTGTAAATGTTTTGTAGAATTCTCCAGTGAAGCCATCTGGGCCAGGGCTTTTTTTGGTTGGGAGTTTTTTTTATTACTTTTTCAATCTCTTCTCTTGTTATGGGTCTGTTCAGATTTTCAATATCACTTTGTTGTAGTTTGGGTAGGCCGTATGTTTCTAGAAATTTATCCATTTCCTCTAGGTTTTCAAATTTGTTGGAATATAGATTTTCATAATATTCTGGTATAATCCTTTTTATTTCAGTTGGGTCTGTTGTAATGTCCCCCATTTCATTTCTTATTTGGGTTATTTGTGCCCTCTGCTGTTTTTCTTTTGTCAGTCTGGCCAGTGGTTTGTCGATTTTGTTGATTCTTTCAAAGAACCAACTTTTGGTTTTGTTGATTCTTTCTATTGTTTTTCTGTTCTCTATTTCATTT
The DNA here is from genome assembly GCA_030035585.1 of Dugong dugon. NCBI lineage: Eukaryota > Metazoa > Chordata > Mammalia > Sirenia > Dugongidae > Dugong > Dugong dugon. The sequence continues at coordinate 39,087,825 of CM057472.1, forward strand.
ATTTCTGCTCTGATCTTTACTATCTCCTTTCTTCCGGTGGTTGTAGGCTTTTTTTGTTGTTCTCTTTCTATCTGTTTGAGTTCTGTAGTTAATGTTTTGATTTTGTCCCTTTCTTCTTTTTTGATATGTGCATCTATTGCTATAAATTGTCCTCTGAGGACTGCCTTTGCTGTGTCCCAAAGGTTTTGGTATGATGTGTTTTCATTTTCATTTGATTCTAGGAATTTTTTAATTCCATCTCTGATTTCTTCTATTACCCATTGATGTGTAAGCAGATTATTATTCAGTTTCCATGTGTTTGATTTTTTTTCCTTGCTCTTTCTAGTGTTAATTTCTACCTTGATGGCATTGTGGTCAGAGACGATACTGTGAATTATCTCAGCATTTTGGATCTTGTTGAGGATTGCTCTGTGGCCTAAGATGTGGTCTATTCTGGAGAACGTTCCATGTGCATTGGAAAAGAATGTGTACTTTGCAGCGGTTGGATGGATTGTTCTATATATGTCTATGAGGTCCAGTTGGCTGATTGTGTCCTTTAGGTCTTCTGTATCTTTGCTGAGTTTCTTTTTAGTTGTTCTGTCCTTTACTGAGAGTGGTGTGTTGAAGTCTCCTACTATTATTGTGGAACTGTCAATTTCTCTTTTCAGTGCTGTTAGAGTTTTTTTTATGTATTTTGGAGCCCTGTCATTGGGTGCATAGATATTTATTATGGTTATGTCTTCATGATGGATCATCCCCTTAATCATTATATAGTGTCCTTCTTTGTCTTTTATGGTAGATTTTGTTTTAAAGTCTATTTTATCTGAGATTAGAATTGCCACTCCTGCTCTTTTTTGATAGTTGTTAGCTTGATATATTTTTTTCCAACCTTTGATTTTTAATAAATTCACATCTTTGTTTCTAAGGTGTGTCTCTTGTAGACAACAAATTGATGGATCCTGTTTTCTTATCCATTCTGTCACTCTCCGTCTCTTTATGGGTGCATTGAGTCCATTTACGTTCAGTGTAATTATTGATAGATGTGAGTTTGTTGCTGTCATTTTGTAGTGCTTTTTTTTGTGATGCTGAAGTTTTCTTTGTTCTTCTTACTCTCTTGTGCTGAGTTACTTTTGTTTGTGGATTTTGTGTTCATTTCTTTTGTTTTTGTAGGTTTTGTTTTTGTTGAGACTTTATGTTTTTCATCTTTATTTTTATGAGTTGGTTTGTTAACTTTTTTTGTGGTTACCGTGAATTTTACCCTTATCTTTATAATTTTGAAGCAGTCTACCGTTACTTGGTATCGCCTTGCCTACCTCTCCTTTAGAAGGTTCTGTACCTATGCCGTTTGTTCCCTCTTTCATTGTTTTGATGTTGTTGTCATCCTTTGATTGATTTCTCTGATTCCCTGTTGTATATCTTTTGTTTTTGGAAAGTCCTCTGTAGTTCAGTTCCTAGAATGGTATCTGGTTCATGTGAACCTGCGTCCTAGGTCCTAGGTCCTGGCTGAGGGCTGAAGCTGTTTGTCCTCAGATCGAAGAACTCCCTTTAATAATTCTTGTAATTTTGGTTTGACTTTTGCATATTCCTTTAGTTTCTGTTTATCTGGAAATGACCTAATTTCACCATCAAATCTGAATGAGAGTTTTGCAGGATATATTATTCTTGGCTGACAATTTTTTTCTTTCAAGATTTTATATATGTCATCCCATTGCCTTCTTGCCTGCATGGTTTCTGCTGAATAATCTGAGCTTAGTCTTTATTGTTTCTCCTCTGTATGTGACTTCTTGTTTTTCACGAGCTGCTCTCAGGATTCTTTGTTTGTCTTTAGTTTTAGCGAGTGTGAATATGATATGTCTTGGTGATTTTCTTTTGGGGTCTCTTCTATATGGGGTTCGTTGAGCTTCTTGGATGGCCAGCTTTTCATCTTTCATGATATTGGGGAAGTTTTCTGTCAGCAGTTCCTCAATGATCCTCTCTGTGTTTTCTGTTTTCTCCCCCTGTTCTGGGATGCCAATCACTCGTAAGTTTTTGCTTTTAATTGTGTCCCACATAACTCTCAGGGTCTCTTCATTTTTCTTTGTTGTTTTTTCTGAGTTTTCCTAAAACAGAGTTGTATCCAAGTGTTTGTCTTCAGTTCCACTGATCCTGTCTTCCATGGTTTCAAATCTACTTCTCAGCCCTTCTATGACACCGTCTATTTCTAAAATCTTGTTGTTTATCTTTTGGATTTCTAATTGTTGTTTTTGTATAATTTCGAGTTGTGAATTTATTTTGGCGTTTTGTTCCTGCATCATCTTCCTGAATTCTTCCAATTTTTTGTCTGTATTTTCCATAAATTTGTCTATTTTTTCCTCATGTTTGTCAGCTTTTTGCCTCAGTTCTTGGAAAATTCCGAGTATTAGTGATTTGAGTTCCGTATCAGGTACTTCTAGTGCATTTTCTTCCACAGGAGAGTTATTCATGATCACATTTTTTGTGAAAATCAGGATTTGTATATGAAGTAGAGAGAATGGATCCTACTGAATTCCACCTTTCCATTCATTTACTAACTGGTTTCCAAGCGATGAGGACAAGGAGCCTAGGAATATCTGTGCTTGAAATGTGGGAGTATTATATGTCCTAACTGGGCGAGTATTTTGTGCCTCCCTTTGAACAGTGCTGTGTTTTAATGGACTTTGAGGGGCTGGATCCTGACCAAAGAGTGGCAAGAAATTTGAGACTCTACTTGTTTCAACAGAAATCACAAGGAATACTGGAATCTTCGTCTTATCCCAAGTATAAAACCAAACAAAACCCCCCTGCTGTCAAGTCAATTCCGACTCATAGTGACCCTAGAAGACAGAGTAGAACTGCCCCATAGGGTTTCCAAGACTGTAACTCTTTAAGGAAGCAAACTGCCAAACCTTTCTCCCACAGAGTGGGCTGGTGGGTTCGAACTGCAGACCTTTCTGTTAGCAACCAAGCCTTAACCACTGCACTACCAGGGCACCTACGTATGGGAAAGCTAACATCCTGGCCCTAAAATCTACTGTGCCTTATCATTAGCAAGCAATATCTTATTTTCTTTGTTCTTTAAATTCTTTTTTCCTACAAGAGAAAAATTCTCTATTATGGGTAAGGTGTTTACTTCTCACATATCCCTGCAAGGTAAAGGATAGATTATATATACTGTATATGTGTGTGTGACAAGAAATTGAAACTCAGGGAGTTTAATGTGCCCACCTAGCTGAAATTTGAGCCAGGCTGGCCTGACTTCAAAACCCAAGCTTTGCTACTAAGCCACACATTCATGAAATACTCACTTATTCACTTCCCATGCTATGCTCTGGGGATGAAAAGATGAATAAGACACCACCCCTGCCAGAAGGGAGCCCACAGTCTAGTGGGAAATATAGAAACATTAATAAATAATTGTGCACAGGTTGATAAATGCAATAATATACTATGACAAAGTAGAGTCATAATAGAAAGAAGGGAGTATACCTAAAGTGTCTACAAATTTGGAGGATGCAAAGCAAACAAATCTCCTTTTTCTAAGTAAGCTCTCTGAGAAATCCTTCATGCTTTTGTCAGCAAATATGCATCTGATCCAAGCCTCCCAGTGCCTGCTTGACCAGGCTTCGAGAAAGTTGCATTTACTCAGTGGACCAGCAAGATAGGTAGCAGGTTATGCCAGTGCGCCCTATAGTAATTTAATGAGCAACTTCCACAGATCCCGTGTGTGGTGATTGATGTTATTGGAAAACTTGTCAGGATTCTAAACTTCTGATATATAACAACAACAGCAACTGTTAATTATTGAGTGTCATTTTCCTTACTGAATATTGCTACGTGTAATGTCATTTCATTGTCACAGCAGCCTTGTGAAGAGCAGTGAAGAATCTAAGCATCAGAGCAGTTAAGTAATTTTTCTTTTAGTTTTCCCAGTGCCATATAGTTGATATGAGGCATCCTATATTCAAACCCAGGACTTTCTGACTTCAGATTTCTTGTTCTAGCCACTATTTCCCAAAATCTGCACTTAGAACAACACAGCTGTTCACACAAGGTAAACACAGCTTACATGTGCTAAAATATGACAAATTTACTACTTGGGTTAAATGTTCTTTTTAAGTCATAGAGGACTTTGGAGGCCCTTCAGTGGCTGAGGTGCATCCCCTTTGCTCTAGCCGCTATGGAGTCATGATGGCCTTCAGATGTTGTTGTGTGCCTTTGAGTCAGTTCCAACTGACAGCAACCCTACAGGACAGAGAAGAACTGCCCCATAGGGTTTCCTAGGCTATAATCTTGACAAGAGCAGATCTCCAGGTCTTTTCTTCCACAGAACTGCTGGTAGGTTCGCATCACCGACCTTTCAGTTATCAGCTGAGTGCTTGAACATTGTGTCAGCAGGGTTCCCTAGTCTTTGGCTAGTGTTAAGGAAATTGGACTTTTTTTCTTGGAGTAGTTTAGTTTACTCAAGGTGTTTTGAGTATTTTAATGTTTTCCGAACTTCTCTTACCTTCTCTATGAGAGGAAAAAGGCTAAAGATGCCTTCAGGGTGCTAAAACGTTCCTATATTTATTAAGAACATGCCTCAGGGGTATTTTAGACAAAATAAGCTCATAAGAGTGGATGTTTCATGAGCAGAATTTAGGTTAAGAAGCTTTGCAGGCTAGTCTGTATAGACTGATATTAACTTTTCCATTAAGTAGGGAAGACTCAATTACTATTTCAGAATTTGATGATGGATGAAGAAGCAATGCAGAGGTGACACCATCCTACATTTTTTGTGATGACATTATCAATTTCTTTTCCTTTGTGATGTTAAAGTGATGGGCATTTCCTAAGGAGAAAGAGAGAGGTTATTTTTCTGTATGTAAACGTGTGTGTGTGTGTGTGTGTGTGTGTGTTTCCCTAAGTATGCTGGCTGTGGGTGGAAACCAACGGAAGCTGTAATCAAAACTGAATTCCAAGCTAAGCCCAGTGAGCATAATGGACAACCTCAGAAGATTGAGCTAGAAAAGAAAACAAAGACAGTGTCAGCTCTATGAAGTTTCAGCTTCTGAGCAAGGGGCAGAGAACACAACCATTTCATTGTGGTATCAAATACTATTCCATTGTCTTAGGAATCACCAAGTGGCAGTATGTTCTATTAACATATTTTACTAATATGAAAGTTGTAACTGAAAGTTCAAAAACTATGTGTTGAAGAACAGATTACAGGGATGCACCAGGCATCTGTCCCGTTTGGTGAACAGGCCTTGGAACAGATGTCTTGAATTTCTTCACATCCAGAACATGCTGTCCAATTTTTTTTACTGGTAAACATACTTTTTTTTTTTTCCTTTTTGTCACTGCTCACCAAAGTATTATATTTAATGCATAAAATATGTAAATTCTTAAAGCATCATTTTGCTCTTTAGTGAGTTTAGATATTACAAAACGGTTTAATTATAAAAACAGACAGACCTAGTCCTGGGACCTGTGCAGCTAGAAATAAATGTGCAATCAAAACTGCAATTACCTGCAGAATTTAGTGTAAACAGATCAGCAATCACATAACAAACACAGGCTAGTTTGCATTCTGATATGAATACAGTTAGATCCAAAGCAATTTTCCTTTATTTATCTTAGCTGCTCAGCATAAATAAAGCAAGGGCATTGAAGCAATTAGCATAATTAGAGTATCGTGGTCAGGCCCTGTGTGATTTCAAGAGACGTTTCACTTTAGAATTCTTTTTCCCATACAAGAGTTTCCCTGAGCCACTAAAATATCGCTTTGGGCATTTTTGTATTTCAAATTTGCAAGTTGTCAGTTTGAAAAACCCTTGACACATGGATGTGAAAGCATCTCACAGGCAGCCACAGAAGGTATACCCTCAGCTTTTCATTACTAAGAAGCTGGGGAATTTCCTTTTTTCAGCTCTTTCTCCAGCTTGACGTTTAACCCTAGAAATGTCAGTCTTAATTATTTCCAACGCCTTCCAATTGCGTCCAGGGGTTAAAGACAACTCGTTCCAAAAAAAACAAGCTGGGAATGAGAGTGCAGGAGAAGGAAGGGTTATATCATGGTGGTAGGTAAGCTGTTGTTAAACAAGCAAAGGCTCTGACGACCAGCCAGCTACTGGTAATCTGACTTTTAGTAGCTCCAAGTAATAAGGTGGAGATCTTAGTAGGCTGGGAAAGTGCATATGGTTTCCTTGCAGAATACATGAAAACATGGCAAACATTCTCTGCAAGGGAAAATGGTGGCTCAAACTGGTGATGTTGTTAGGTGCCGTTGAATTGGTTCTAACTGTAGTGACCCTGTGTACAACAGAATGGAACACTGCCCCCTCCTGCACCATCCTCACAATTGCTGCTGTGTTTGAGCCCATTGTTGCAGTCACTGTGTCAGTCCATCTCCTTAAGGGTCTTCCTCTTTTTCGCTGACCATCTACCAAGCATGATGTCCTTCTCCAGGGGCTGGTCCCTCCTGGCCATACTCGCTTCTAAGGAGCATTCTGGCTGTACTTTTTCCAAGACAGATTTGTTCATTCTTCTGGCAGTCCGTGGTATAGCCAGTATTCTTCACCAGCACTATAATTCAAAGACATCAATTCTTCTTCAGTCTTCTTTATTCATTGTCCAGTTTTCCATGCGTATGAGGCAATTGAAAATACCATGGCTTGGGTCAGGCGCACCTTAGTCCTCAAAGTGACATCTTTGCTTTTGATTGCTTGATAAGGTCTCTTGCAGCATATTTTTCCAGTGCAGTACGTTGTTTGATTTCTTTACTGTTTCTTCCATGGACATTGATTGTGGATCCACGTAAAATGAAATACTTGACGACTTCAGTATTTTCTCCATTTATCATGATGTTGTTTATTAGTCCAGTTGTGAGGATTTTTGTTTTCTTTATGTTGAGGCGTAATGCTTATGGAAGGCTGCATGTAGTCTTTGATCTTCATCAGTAAGTACTTCAGGTCCTCTTCACTTTCAGCAAGCAAGGTTGTGTCATGTGTCTATCGCAGGTTGTTAATGAGTCTTCCTCCAATCCTGATGCCGCGTTCTTCTTCAAATAGTCCAGCTTCTTGGATTATTTGCTCAGCATACAGATTGAATAAGTATGGTGAAAGGATACAACCCTGACGCACACCTTTCCTGATTTTAAACAATGCAGTAACCCTTTGTTCTGTTTGAATGACTGCCTCTTAGTCTACGTACAGGTTCCTCATGAGCACAATTAAGTGTTCTGGAATTCCCATTCTTTGCAATCTTACCAATAATTTGTTATGAGCCACACAGTTGAATGCCTTTGCATAGTCAATGCAACACAGGTAAACAACTTTCTGGTATTCTCTGCTTCCAGCCAAGATCCATCTGACATCAGCAGTGATGTCCTTTGTTCCAAGTCCTTTCTGAATCCAGCTTGAATTTCTAGCAGTTCCCTGTAATGTACTGCTGCAACTGCTTTTGAATTATCTTCAGCAAAATTTTACTTGCATGTGATATTGATAATATTGTTCAATAATTTCCACATTCTGTTGGATCACCTTTCTTTGGAATGGGCATGAATATGAATCTCTTGCAGTCAGTTGGACAGGTAGCTGTTTTCCAAATTTCTTGGCATAGACGAGTGAGCACTTCCAGCATTGCATCTGTTTGTTGAAACATCTAAATTGATATTCCGTCAATTCCTGGAGCCTTGTTTTTCACCAGTGCCTTCAGTGCAGCTTGGACTTCCTCCTTCAACACCATAGGTTCTTGATCATATGCTACCTCCTGAAATGGTTGAACGTTGACCAGTTCTCTTTGGTACAGTGACTGTGTGTATTCCTTCCATCTTCTATTGATGCTTCCTGCGTTGTTCAGTATTGCTCACAGAATCCTTCAATATTGCAACTCGAGGCTTGAATTTTTTTCTTTAGTTCTTTCAGCTTAAGAAATGCTGAGCCTTTTTTACCTTTTGGTTTTCTGACTGCAAGACTTTGCACATTTCATTAGAATACTTTACTTCGTCTTCATGAGCTGTGCTTTGAAATCTTCTGTTCAGCTATTTTACTTCATCATTTCTTCCATTTGCTTTAGCTACTCTACATTCAAGAGCAAGTTTCAGGGTCTCTTCTCACATACATTTTGGTCGTTTCTTTCCTTTCCTGTCTTTTTAATGACCTTTTGCTTTCTTCATGCATAATGGTAGAGGATGATGAAAAGTTTCCAGTAAAAGCACAGTTTTTTTTTTTTTTGTTGTTGCTGTAGTTTTGCTGTTGTTCCTGTTATTGTTGTTATGAAGCCTTCTAAGAGAAACTGCATTTTAGTTAAAAGAAAGAAGGAGCTGGCTTTGGCCCATTCTGTATGTAGCAGAACTCATTGAGTCAAGGAAAGTTTGAATCTGAGAAGAGACAGTACTCTCTTTTAAAAAAAAATTTTTTTTTAATTAACATACAGTAAAATTGACTGTGTTTGTGTGTACAGTTCTGTGACTTTTAACACATGTATAAATTTATGTAACCACTACCACAATCTGGATACAGAAAAGTTCCATCAGCCCAAAAAACTTCTTTTGTATCATACCTTCCCTTCATTCCAAACTCTGGCAACCACTAATTTGTTCTCTGTCGCTATAGTTTTGTCTTTACAAGAATGTCATATAAATGGAATAATACAGTACATAATCTTTAGAAACTAGCTTCCCTCATTCAGCCTATTGCATTTGAGATTCATGTCAGTAATTCATATCAGTAGTTTATTCTTTTAATGCTGGGTGATACTCCTGTATATGGCTGTATCACAGTTTGTTTATCTGTTCACCCATTGAAAGACATTTGGGTTAATTCCATTTTTTGGCAATGATGAAAAGAGTTGCTATAAATATCTGTGCACAGATTTTTGTATGAACATAGCTTTTCATTTCTCTAGGGTAAATATCTAGGAATAGGATTTCTGGGTCTCAAAGTGTTTATTGAACTTTCTAAGAAACTGATAAGCTGTTTCCCAGAGTGGCTGTACCATTTTGCATTCCCACCAACAGTATTGCTCTGCATCTTTGTCAGCACTTGGGATTGTCAGTTTTTTTGTGTTTGTTTGTTTTTAATTTTAGCTCTTCTAGTAGGTATGTAGTGGTATCTCATCATGGTTTTAATTTGCATTTCCCTGAAGTTGTGTGACATTGTACATCTTTTGCTGTGCTTATATGACATTTTTATGTCCTTTTAAGTGAAGTGTGTCTGTTCAAGTCTCTTGCCTATTTTAATTGGGCTGTTTCTCATAATTTATCTCTGCAAATGTTAGAAAATCTCAGCTACATACAGTTTTCAATTGTCTTTGCTAATGCAAGCCCATTCACAGACTCAGCTATGACCATTAGAAATGGTAAGTAAAATTCAGCCTCTCAGACCAAAATATCTAGCCTAAAAAGATTAGTTTAAAAAAAAAAAATCACTGTAGACTCAATCAGCTTCATTTCTATATTTCTGATCTTTCAGTCTCTTTTTAAGTTCATATTGAGAAAGCCTCCTGCCCACTCTCAATTCCTTCTTTCTTTGGTTTCTTTCTAGCCTCTGTCCCAGCTGTAGCCAGCCTTTACTATTAATTGTAGGTTGAGCATTCTTTGTTTCCTGTGAAAATATACCACTTCTATTGGTTTTTCTCCAGAGCTCCTGTGATATGAGTTTGAGGGTACACCCGTGAATAGGAGACAGCACAGATTCTTGGGATGGGGGCAGACACTATGCTGGGTGATTTACCTGTGCCACTTCATATAATCTTGCCAGGGTAGGTGTTCATTCTACTTTATAAATAAATTTTAAAAAACAACAACTCAGGTTCAGAGAAAATGAATGACTTGCCCACATTCACGTGGCTCATACGTAGCTGACCCCAGGATTTAAACCTAGGCCTCTATGACTCTGAATGTTATCTCTTTCTATGCATTTCCTTTGTTGTTATTTTAGTTGCTGTCAAATCGATTTCTGCTCATGGTGACCCCATGTGTGTCAGAGTAGAATTGTGCTCCTTAGGGTTTTCAAGTATGTGACCTTTTGAAAACAGATTCCCAGGCCTGTCTTCTGAGTGGGTTCGAACTTCCAACCTTTCGGCTAGTAGTTGAGCACTTAACTGCACCTATTACCTACAACCCAGTAATAATATATAAAAAGTAGTTATTCTCTCACTTCCACTAGTGTCAGTTCTAAGGAAGACTGAAGAATTGATACCTTTGAATTATGATGTTGGTGAAGAATATTGACGATACCATGGACTGTCAGAAAAATAAGCAAATCTGTCTTGGAAGAAGTGCAGCCAGAATGCTCCTTAGAAGCGAGGATGGTGAGACTTTGTCTCACATACTCAAGTCCTGGAGAAGGACATCAAGCTTGGTTAAGTAGAAGGTCAGCTAAAAAGAGGAAGACCCTCAACGAGATGGACTGACACAGTGGCTGCAACAATGGGCTTAAGCATAACAACGATTGTGAGGATGGTGCAGGACCAGGCAGATTTTCATTCTGTTGTATATAGGGTCGCTATGAGTCAGAAGCAACTTGAAGGCACCTAACAACAACATTTTTTCACTTCCCTTTGAAGAATTCTTTTGCTATAGTCTAGCAAACTCTTCCTTCCTAAAAACAGAGTAGTAGGATAGGATCTATTCATTCCAGTTCAGGAAAGGAAGCAATAGCCTTCCTCCGTCTAAGTTGACTACCAAATTTTGTTGATCCATAGTCCTAGAATACCCTACTTATCTATTACACTTTAAAGTAAGCTTTTAAGAAAAGTGATATTATTTCAAAAATCGGGTTGCACAAAGCGTATGTTCTTATGAAGAACCTCAGAAATGCATTAAACAACATTCCTTACTTCTTTGATTCAAGAGTTAAAGAACTAAGTGTAATAGACATGAGTATAGAACATTGGAAAAAATAGAGGAGAACATTTTTTATTTTCTCATGGTGGTGAAGGGCCTCCTAAGGAAGAAAACCCAGGAGCCGTAAACCACTGACATATGTAATTATTTAAAAGATTTAAACTTATGTGCAACAAAAGACACCATGAGTAAAGTTAAAAGACAAATTACAGGTTGATAAAAAATATTTACAACACATAAAACAGACAAAGGATCAATATCCAGGTTATATAAAGACATCCAACAGTTTATTAAGAAGAAGATAAACATTCCATTAGGACATAGTCAAAGGATAGGAATGAGCATGTCACTAAAGAAACATAAATAATAGATACATGAAAAAACTGCAACTTAAAACAGCAGTGAGATATCATTTTGCCTATCAGATTGGCCAAGATTAAAACGACTGATAACATCAAATACTGGTGAAGATGTGAGGAAACTGACACTCTCATTTACTGTTAATGGGATTACATATTTCTAGAGTGTTTTTTTAGTCAAATTGGAAAAAAAGGCAATTAGGTAGTACCTGTTAGAATCGATCAAATAATTACACTTTTAAGGATAGTTTACTTCTGAAATCTTAAAGGTGATCCACTAACAGTATTGCTTATAATGCCCCCAAATTTTGAAACCACTTCCAGTATGGAAATAGTTAAATTTATTATGGTATACTATACTGTTTAGGGAGTCCCTGGGTGGTGCAAACAATTAACAAGCTTAGCTGCTAACTGAAAGGTTGGAGATTTGAGTCCACCCAGAGGTGCCTCAGAAGAAAGGCCTGGCAATCTACTTCCAAAAAATCAGCCTATGGAGCAGAATTCTACTGGGAAACATGTGGGGTTGCCATGAGTCAGAAGCAACTTGATGGCAACTGGTTTTATACTATTCAGAGAAAAAATACTGTAAACCTATATGTGCTGACTAAAGAGAGATTCATGAGGTATTGTTAGGTTCAGAAAAGCAAGTTACAGAAATATATATATTTTCCTAAAATCCTACCATCTCAGTAAGATGAAAGTTCAATGAGAACATGAAAATATTAGTCTCTACTTCTCTTAAATAAGAGTTCAGGGAGGAGTTTTATTTTTTTTACCAATACCTATCAATGAATTAATGAGACTATCTCTTTGTTTTTAAATAAATTTGCATGATATTCTGCCCCATATAACAATGAGGATTATTATTTTTGGAACAATGTAACACTATTTACCTTAAAAATGTTACCAAAATCTTTTTGTCATTTTACTTACTCAGCTAGACACCATGACAAGAACATTTGTGTGTTTCATTTTCTTCAGTCTCATAATCTAATACAATATCTACAGGGAGAATTTGTGGCCTGCCTACTAACTATTATTGCCAGTATAACCAAATTAATAAGAACACCTACAAGTTTCTGCTGTGTGTGGTACTTACTGTTTCACAAAGCAGTAGGCAATACTCCTCATATCAGTACTTTTTCTATATACAAGCTTCAGCCAAAGTGACAGCTAGAGAAACGGTAACCACCACCTCTAGAGTGGGCCTGATTTGTATATTGTCCTAGAGCCCATCCAGAAAATGATAAGCAATATATTTCTTTATAATGGAAGTCAGGCTTTTGTGGTCAAATCCCTTTAATAACACAATCACTAGGACCTGTGTATTGCAGAAACATGTGAAGAAGCCAGAAGTGTGACTAGAATACAGTGTTGAGTGGACAAGTATTTCCAAGCTGGGGCTCAACTGCCACTTTGCAGGTCAGAAGTCCACAATGGTATGTAAAGAGAAAGTGTCTCCTGCCTCCTGTGTATGTGTACTTGGGATATTTTCTCAGTTTCTTCCTTGTACAACCTCCATGTGGTTGTTTAATCTCTTCTTTCCTAAGACTCTAGTCCATTTTTATTTCTTCCTTAAAATAAAGATGTCAGACTTTCCACCACGACCACACAGTGTGCCCTGAGGAACAGTGCCTGAACATGAACTCTGGAGCACAGTCTTAGCAGTTATGCCTATAGGCACAACAGTGTGGAGGGTCACGGCCAGGGTTCCTGCCTGGTTGTTGTGGTCCACCTTAGCTCAAGGAAGATCTGTTGAGGACATATGCTGTGGCTATTCTAAGGCCACAGAGCAGAATGCCCTCCATAAGATGCACATATTAGCCAGGAGTCATAACACTAGAACTTGCTATTCTCAGAGTATGGCATCAAAGATTCTGAAAAGAACTAAAATAAAGTCAGAGCAAAGCATTTTCCCCACATTCTTTATCTTTATAGAGAGATGTAGCTTCAGCCTTTTTGATCAAACAAGCAAAACCAAGTATTTACTGAGATTCTATATTGGGAAGTGTATCTTCAGTCATGAAAATTAGCACTTTACACACTTATAAAAGAAATCTGGAAGGGGACCTCACTGTTAATTTTGGAATCTCTGTTTCACTATCATTCTAGTGCAGTATACTTAGAAATATGCCTTTGTATACTAAACCCGTTGCCGTTGAGTTGATTCCAACTCATACCAACCCTATAGGACAGAGTGGAACTGCCCGATAGGGTGTCCAAAAAGCACCTGGTGGATTTGAACTGCTGAGCTTTTTGGTTAGAAGCCAAGTTCTTAACCACTGCGCCACCAGAGCTCCCCCTAGCCCTGTTGTAAGAAGCAGTAAAAAGGAAGCTTGAGTATCATCACTGCTAGAAGAGGCATAGAGCAGATGCAAATCTAGAAAACCTTTTGGTTAAATAACTTATCTAACTGTCTATAGAGTGGAATAACATAGAGTGTATCTTTTCTAAATGTGCATATGTAGGCTGTAAGTTTCATGAAAACACAGGCTATATCTGTCTGGTTCATCATTTATCTTCGGCACTTAGCACGTGTCAGTGCGCAACACGTAATAGTTGCTCGATAAATGCTTACTGAGTCAATTAATTAACTAATGTGTCCATCAGAGAATTAACAGAATTTCTCTCTGGATTACGGGTGATTCATAATTTCTTAATTTTTCTTTTTCTAAATTTTCTACAATGAACATGAACTACTCTTAGAAATTTTAAAAAGAACACACTTTCCCATCCTTGAACGGTCCCTGGAACACACTTAATTTTTCATATTTATTATTAATCTTGTTGTTGTTAGGTGCTATCAAGTGAGTTCCGACTCATAGCGACCCTATGTACAAAGAATGAATGACTGCCCAGTCCTGTGTCATCCTCACAGTCGTTGTTATGCTTGAGCCCATTGTTGCAGCCACTGTTGTCAATCCATCTTGTTGAGGGTCTTCCTCTTTTTTTTTTTGCTATCTTTCATTTGCAAAAATTTGCCTGTTTAGAGCATACAGTTTGGGGTTATTTTTCCATGAGCGCATCATCAGGGATCCACCCCCATGCTCCTGTCTGAACCCCCTGTGACTGAGAGCATATGTTTATAGGCCAATTGGTCATGGTTAGGAATGTTTTCTTTGGCCATAGAACAGAGTGAAACCGGCTCAACGTAGGGTATAAGGCTCCTGACCTTGGCCTTATTACTTAGAGTTCTCTAAGCAGCTGAGCTAATCCTCACTAGTGCTAATAAGAGTTTGGAATTAGACATGAGGTGAACAGGGCTGAGTGTTCACCTTCAGCTCCCTAATCCCATTCCTTAGTAACAGTTGAACCTTAAAATACATATAGAGAGATTTAGTTCATATATATGTAAAATAATACATCTCTGTTGAGGTCATAATAATATTAAATTCTTATTTGCAGTTTCTTTCAATCTTTAATGATAGGCACAGCAAAACTATAATTAACATTATTTATTAAAAACTTTTGTTTAAGATATTATAAAAATCTTTATTTTACATAGGGAATAGGGTAATAATCGTAAATAGTAGATGAATGGAGTCATAATTTATTAGTGTGTAGAGTGCTAGATTGTATTTTTTCCCAATGAAATACAGAGATAGAGAAATATTATCCTGATTTGTGTTATAATGCTGGAGTCAGAGCTAATACTACAGAGTGCTTTTTCAACTTGATGCATGGGCTTTAGCTATGCAGTTCCCATCAGTGTTAATGGGAGATTCAAGGCTAAAGTGCCAAGGATAAAATTGAGACTATAATGCAAAGTTTGGAGATGTTGTCTATTTGGAAACTACTTCTCATTGTTATTTTATGTGCTGTTTTGTGCTTTGGAGGTTTCTGCTGTTACATTTTTTAAATTCTACTTTCAGATATGGTAAAAGATAGTATTTCATACAAAATAAAAGGCATAGACAAAATTTTATATCTTTGCCAATAAAATGATATAATGGATTAGAATTCCAACTGTAAGGTAGGCTGAAAGATTTGACTAATATATGTGTTGATCACACAGTGTCTAGGAAATTCAGTTACCCATCTATTTGAAACAGAAATTGGTATATGTTTCCTCGACTGTCTACTCAATCAGCGGTCTATTTTTTTCTGAGATATTTTCATACATCAGTGGTACAATTATAAAAAACAATAAAAGCTGTAGAACTATTTTACATGGTCGTAATGAGTATAAATTAGAATTAATATATTTCATAGAAATAGTGACTATGATGGTACATATCTTCCCCCTCCGCATAGACAGTGTATCTGTACCCCTAGAAGAGAAATTTAATCTGCTGTGGCTAAAATAAATGCACATTTATTTCTAAATGTTTGTTTAAGATCAACAAATGAGTAGATTTTGCTTATTTTAATACTTTTGTTCTATGTTTAATCATTTGTGTATTTAATTGATAGCAGCTGCCCTAATTTAGGTCACATTAGAATGTATCAAATGATTCACTTTTGAGGATAAAAATTAAGCACGTCAGTGTTTTAGCTTGACGTGCTCAAACAGGTGAAAATTCCTGGGGTGTGTTAATGTTAATAGTAAAGTGGTAAATACCTATTGCCGTCGAGTCGATTCCGACTCACAGCGGCCCTATAGGACAGAGTAGAACTGCCTCATAGGGTTTTCAAGGCTGTAATCTTTATGTAGGCAGAGTGCCATTTCTTTCTCCCACAGAGCAGCTGTTGGGTTTGAACCACCAACCTTTCAGTCAGTAGTCAGACGCTTAACCACTGTGCCACCAGGGTTCCAAAGTGGTGAACAGAAGTTTCAATATAGACATAAACTTCATATAAACTTAACTGGTTGATTGAGAACGTGGCTAGTTCATAGATTAATGGACGCTAATATGAATAGTAGTTTCTCTTTATTCAAACCAAAGCCTCTTTGAATATTAAATCTATATACCAATGAGATCATCAAACTTATTTTAAAGTCTTATGTTGGGAGAACTATCTGGATGATGAAAATGAAGCTAATTGAGCAATGTAGTTGGAAGAAACAAGCATAAATGTTCACCCAAACTTGATCACATCTTATGGGCAGTACATGTCTTAGTCAGATGGACTATTTACTTAACTGACTCCTCAGTCATTTACATCTGGTCCCCAGAATCCACTCCTAAGCCACTGCTGAGAAGAGAGTAGAGACCTGCTTAACATTGGATGGGAAAGAGTTAATGATCTCATGAGTAACTGGAAATGAAAATGCCTAGGGGAACCCTCTTTTTGAGAGGTACGCCACCACAGAGAAGAGGGAAAACTAGGGGCATGGGTCCTAAATGACAGACACAACACTGCTGACCTAGAGGGTTTGACCTAGCAGCTAAAGTGTTGTGCTGGCCACCTCCCTCAGCCAAGTAGTTAAAGTTGTTGTTAGGTGCCGTTGAGTTGGTTCCAACTCATAGAAACCCTATATACAACAAAACTAAACACTGCCTGGTCCTGCCATCCTCACAAATGTTGCCATGTTTGAGTCCATTGTTGCACAGCCACTGTGTCAATCCATCTCCTTGATGGTCTTTCTCCTTCTCACCGACCCTCCACTCTACCAAGCATGATATCCCTCTCCAGGGACTGGTCCCTCTTGATAACATATCCAAGGACATGAGACGAAGTCTGGCCATCTTCGCTTCTAAGGAGCATTCTGGCTGTACTTCTTCCAAGACAGATTTGTTTGTTCTACTGGCAGTACATGGTATATTCAATATTCTTCGCCAGCACCATAATCAAAGGCATTGATTCTTCTTTGGTCTCCCTTATTCATTGTCCAACTTTTGTATGCATATGCAGCAATTGAGAATACCATAGCTTGGGTCAGGTTCACCTTAGTCCTCAAAGTGACATCTTTGCTTTTTAACATTTGAAAGAGGTCTTTTATACCAGATATGTCTTTTGATTTCTTGACTGCTGCTTCCATGGGCATTGATTGCAGATCCAAGTCAAAAGAAATCCTTGGCAACTTCACTATTTTCTCTTTTAAAGGAGCTTTTAATTACTCACAGAGCTTTAAACTTCTGTGCTCCATGAACTACTTTAAGGTAATAGTGGCATGGACCATGCACCTATGCAGACTAGTTTTCATTTGGACACCAGAAAATAAATGGTTAAGTCCCTTTTATGTTGTTTTGAGCAATCAAAAAAGCAACTCTTATTGTTATGTATTTATGTAGTGTTTCAAGTGCTCATTGGTTATCCTTATTCCCTCCAGTCTTCTTTTCAGGGTCCTAGATATTGGGCCTAACTGAGAACTGAAGCCCTAACCTCTGAAAGGACCCCAGTGGTTAAAAACCACCCATACACCAACCAGAAAACTCATTGCCACCAAGTCAATTCTGACTCATGGCAGCCCCATGTGTTACAGAGTAAAACTGAGCTCCATAGGGTTTTCTTGGCTGTAGTCTTTATGGAAGCAGATCACCAGGCCTTTCTTTCATGGCACTGCTGGCTAAGTTTGAACTACCAACCTTTCGTTTCGAAGCTGAGCATAAACTGCGCAACCCAGGGACCTTTTTCCTGCACATGATAATGTCAAAAAACTAATAACCTAAAATCAAAAGCACCTCAAGTTCACTTTGGTCAGAAGTATAGGGCTATACTCAGGCCTTCTTGTCTCTGCTTTGTTGTGCTGTTAGCCCAGGAGGGCCCAAACCAAAACATAATAAACCTCCAACATCCCTGCATTCAGCGTTTTACAAATCTCTTTGGAACAGAAGAGTAAACAATTCCTTAAACAATTTGGCTGTTACAGTAGTCAGTCTCGGACAGCCGTCAGCAGCGAACCCCAAGTCATCTAGTATTAAAATCTGCTATCACAAAGGAACCTGTCACCTAAACCTTGACATAGGACCTATGAGAATTTTCTTTCTATTCTTATTTTTAGAAAGCACTGGCAAGTATTTGGGAAAGTTGGGGAAACCTAGAAGAGTGGAATCCCATTTCTCCTAAATACTGCCTTGGATTACTACTTGAAGTCTTGTTTAAAATGAAAGAAACAGGTTTTCTTTTAGTAACTTGGGAAACACCAAGTGTAAAACCATTCTGCCGTAACGCAGTCTTAAGACAACTTAACCTTGTTACCCACAATAATTGTGAGAAATTATGCTTTTTTCTTAAAAATCTCATCCCTTACCTGACGTTCTATGATTTATAAACCTGTCAGAGATCTGCATGAGGCGATAGAATTTCTGAGACATGGCATTTGTGATTTTATCTTTATTTGATCTTTGGTTAGTCACTGTTTTCTCTCAAACATCATCTAGCTGATTCTTAGTCTTCATCCTGCCGGAAGAGGGGGAAGCCACATTGCACATTCACTCTCAGATAGAGATGGGGTGAGGAGGAAGAAGATTGTGTAGGGGAAGGAACAGTTCTCTGTCCCATAACCATCGCTGGCTCCCTCACACAGATTTCCAATATTGCCCTATGCATCTGCTGACCTAGAGGAAACAAAGGTCCCAACCCTGCCGCTCTGTCAGATCCACTTTCTACTGAAGGCGGGGTATATCTGGAGCCATTACTGTGGAAGTGGAGGGCAGGGAGCTGAGGGCAGAATTTTTTTTGATCACCACTGAAATTGGAGACATATGAACCTGAATGCTTGAGAGGAAGGTGATGTGGTCTCCAAGAAGGCAATTAAATAGACAAGAAGTGTGGGAATTAGGGATCAAAGCTGTGAGGTGAACAGGTTGAGTGGTCTTAGACATGTTGCATTTAACCTCATTGCCTCATTTTCCCTGTAGCAAGCAGAGGCAGGGTTAGCATTAATTAATTTTGCAGGGTGCTTTCAGATGTGCCAATAAAGCAGAGTAGAAGGGTTAGTGTTGCTGTTATTCTTGTTTCTAGAAAAATGAAAGCTTCTCTGTCTTTCACCAATCCCCCAAAGCCCTCACTCCCTCACATAAGAATGAAGTAAAAGGAACATGTTGGCTTTAGCAGCCAAGTATTCATGCACACTTCATTCAAACCTTGACTCAACCTTCTCTCTAGAGCACAAACACTGCACGTTTCTGTTGTTACTGTGGGCCTGAGTTTCTATTCTAACCCTACTGGTACTTTTTAATATTATTCGGGGCTCATCATGTCCCTGTCTTGGGTTTTTTGTTTTTTCGTTTGGTTGGTTGGTTATTTTTTAGGCTGTTTCCCCACGGCTAGTTATGAAAGTTCTCATAGCAATTCCCCCTAAACTTTGCAAAAAGTTCCCAAAAGTTGACCTTTGAACAGAGAAAGTCTGCTGTTACTGAAGCTGACCAGAAACAGAAATCACTAATGCAGCCTTAGTCTTCCCTCACCTCTGTATGATTTCATCCTCCCTCCCTTTTTTTTTGGCCTGAACAAAAATTTCCAAGTTCTATATGTTTGCTTAGAAATGCACGACTCAGCTGTGTTCCCATCTTTTGTATCAACATGAAAAATCCCTTGTTCTATGTTTAGCTTGAATAATTACCAAAGTGTTTGTAATTAGAATGTGAGGATGTGACCTCACAGCCGTTTTTTCATTTCCTTTCTCTGTATTTAATACATTTCAGAAACTGAAAATACCAAATCTTTGTTCCTTTTTTTTTTTTTTTTTTTTTTTGATGCTTATCAGTAATGGAAACATTGCAAAACAATCAGCCCGGTACCTATGCTTTGTTCATTTATTGCCTTCTCTGAAGATAAATTGACTGTACTCAACTCTCTTCAGCATTTTTCTTCACCTAGATATTATTGCCTTGAGCAGCCACCCCAAGGTGACTGTTATCACTTAATTAAATCCTTGCACGCTGGGAAGAAAAAACAACATTGTTCCTTCATAACCCCAAGGAGCCTATTTTTAAGCCACTAAGCCTTTTCCCTGTTTTATTATTCTTGGCTACAACAAGACATACTTTTGTTGATGAGCAAAAGGTTGTATTAGCTTTTTATTTTCTGGGTAAACTTACCTATTTTCTGGGATGAGGGGGAAAAAAAAGGATGGACATTACAAGAGAGGGGAGGAAATGGGATCTCTTCAACCTCTCTGATTCTAGTCAAGGTCTCTGTAAACACTCAGCTAGAAACGAGAAACAGGGGATTCAGGAAAGAGAATGAGAAAAATAAAAAGTAAACATAAAAGGAGAACAGGACTAAAAGGAAAATGACATGTCCGTCTATTGGGGGAAGTGTGAGGGATAGAGGACACCAATTTCAAGCTCAGGAAACCAGGCATAGAAGTTGTTTTTGTTTTTGTTTTTGTTTTTTTTAAAGAGAGGTGATCTATTGGCATTTCTTTTTGTTGCTGCCTAGAGTAGCATCTTGTTATTAACCTCCTGTTTAATATGTTTCTTTTTTTCCCAGTCAGGTTTTCTTCTTTACTTTTATGGTATTAGGCATCCATGATCAAGCAGTTCTATACCCAGTTCTGTTTCAAGGCATCAAGGAAATGTTGTTGGAGTATATTTAGAGGTGTGTGCATGTGTGTGTGTGTGCCTGCACATGTTAGCAATACGGATGCATAACCTGTAACCGCCATTTCCAAGTGCAACACTCAATGTAACCGAGTTCACTTGCTACAGAGGGAGGGAGCCACTTGCTCATGCATAGTGAATTATGTACCTTTTAGTTTGTTTCTAGTCCATTAAATCATGGGCCAGAAAATGGGTTTGTCACTTCTAAAATTTGGACCCAAGCAAGCATATGTGTTTATTCATGATGCTAAATCATTTTACCACATGCTGTGTTCACCAACAGAGTAAATGCTGCTTAAAGCTGTAATATTGGCAAGAGCAGTTGATGCTGTGACAGGCTGGGGTTGGATAGAAACCTGGTTCTTAAATAGTTCAATAATTAAGATATCTGAGCCATCACTGATCATTGCCCACAGGTTACACATTGCTCAGTTACATACACACAACACAGGATGGTGAACCCTGGCTCACTCCCTGATTCAATGCAAGAGGCTTTCAGTGGCTCCATATCCCTGTCTCTAAAATGAGCAAAACATAAACACCTCTAGGATGATGCGAGAATGAGCCCAATAATGCCAGTGAAAATTCCTTTAACGAAAGGGCCATTTATATAAACACTAAGTTTTTTTTTTTGTTTTTTTTTTTTCTTGCTTGATGCGTAAGACTCCTCCAGTGCCCCCTTGGAGTGATTTAGAATCTTTTGAATGTTTAGCCTCCCTGAATTCTGGTCAGATCTGCAGTACTTTTCAACTTGCCAGCCAAATGAATGCCTGTGGGGATGTGTATATCTGGCCACTTGCTGGAGTGGATTGGTTTAGATTTTTTCCTCGGCAGGTTAATTTCTTTTCCTTTATAATAGCATTATAAATATCTTACCGAGGCAGGTTAGAGCCCTTCACAGCCAATGCCCTTTGTAGCATCCACCAATTTGACTTTCACCCTGAACTGTGTTTGTGTGAGTGGTTTGCTTGCTGTCATCATGATGTTAGTATGGATGTGTATACATATTTGGCTTCAAATTCTAGTTTTGCTGGTCAGACACTCTTCATTACTTTGAAACACAACATAGAGTCACAAAGTGAGTTATCATTTAGTCAGTCAGTCTCTCCTCCGTTTCGTCTCTGTTTCTCTAACACACACACACACACACACACACACACACACACACACACAGACACACACATACGCCAAAACTTCAGGCAGGGTTATTTTTAAGCTATCCTTATCAACAGTGTATGTCTATCCTTCAGGATTGTCAAATTAAGAGACAGCACAACTTTCCTCAGTCACCCATTTTTGTTCTTAACAGTCCCTGGAGTGAGGAAGCCCTTTGGTTACTACCTGCATTCTCCACACTGCATCTGCCTTTGTGGAGGAATCTTGCATGTGTTCACATCATCCCTCAGGCTCCTCCCCGCTGAATAATCCAGTCAATTTAACGTTCCATAAAAGTCTTATTTTTCAATCATCTAATCATTTTTTTCAGCTCCCTTTTGAACTCTGTCTACAGTTTTCTTTTAGTAAAGCAGCAAACCCCAGAACGGAATTCATTTAGGATCTAAACAGTGCGAAATAAGAAGGAAAATTAAATAAGAAGGAAAATTAACTTAAAATTCTAAAATCCAGTGTCAATGGCTCCTATTTACAGGCATTTAACTTAAAAATATTGAGTTAGTCAATTACCTCAGGTGAACAAAGAACTGGCCAGTGTACACAAACACACACACACACACACACACACACACACACACACACACACACACACACACACACACACACACACACACACACACGCGCACACACACAGTGGAGCGAGGTGTTAGGTTTCTGCAGAGCCTTAGAGAGCAAGAAACACTCCCTAAGACAACATGGTCTGTACTTGTTGAGCACAAGGCAGCCTGCAACCTTGAAGTCTCTCAGATACCTCAGCGTATAGGTATTATCTGATAGTGAACAGAACTGGATGAGGAACATTGTCAATGGATGAAAGGCTTCTCACCAGGCATTTCCTATTTTCTTTCCTCACCACCTCTCTAGACTTGTCTTCCTTGATGAATATGTAGGCCAGTGCTGTGTATATGTAGGGAGTAGTTGCTGAGGTCAGGCACGCTGGAAAAGAGAAAACTTCATTTGATGTATGTGCTTCCCTCCCTTTTCCCTCCTTCATCCCTCCCTGCATTCTCACCCCAGTAGTCACCTGGAACGCAAACAAAATGAGTTTGAGGAAGTGTAGAGACAGCCTCCTCCCTAGCCAATCCCCACTTGCATTTGCTTCCAACTGTACTTGAAGAGAAGGAGCCCTGGTGGTCAGTGGTTAAGTGCTTGGCTGCTAACTAAAAGGTCAGCAGTTCAAACCTACCAGCCGCTTCACAAGACAAAGACATGGTAGTCTACTTCCATAAAGATTTACAGCCTTGGAAACCCTATGGGGCAGTTCTACTCTGTCCTGTAGGGTTTTCATGAGTCGGAATTGACTTGACAGCATTGGCTTTTGGTTTTATACTTGAAGAAGGAACCCTGGTGGCGCAATGGTTAAATACTCAGCTGCTACGAAAGGTTAGCAGTTTGAACCCACCCAGTGGTTCTGTGAGAGAAAGACCTGGCGATCTGCTTCCATAATGATTACATCCAAGAAAACCTGATGGGGAAGTTCTGTGTCACATGGGGTCGTTATGAGTTGAAATGGACTCTACAGCACCCAACAACAGCAATACTTGAAGAAGGAGTCCCTGGGTGGCACAGACAGTTAAGTACTCAACTACTAGCTAAAGGTTGGCAGTTCAAACTGACCTAGAGGTCTCTCAGAAGACAGGCCTTGTGATCTGCTTCTGAAAAGTCATAGCCTTGAAAACCCTATGGAGCAATTCTACTCTGCACCCATGGGGTTGTCATAAGTCAGAATCGACTTGTGGCAACTAAGAACAACATAACTTAAAGAGGGGGCTGTGGAAACAATACAAGGATCAGTATAAAGTCATTAAAATATTAGTGTATTTAATATAAACTTACTAATAAAAATATTACCTTTACTATCTTTGTTGCTTTAATACCTAGAACATTCCCATTTTTTCTTCAGACTGTGTATATATTTTATATCAGTCAGTTACACTTTAGCCTGAAGGTATATCCAAATACAACTGATTTTTCTGAGACTATTTGTTGTCTGCTTCTAGGATCCGTCGTCTTCTGGGCATAGAGGAATTCCTTCTCTGTATATTTGCCACAGTATTTTTCATTACAAATGTACATTATTTGGGTCAAAAAGGGGAAGGATTGCCTAGGAATCAACCTATGTAAAGCATTACACCTGTGGAAAGGGATCTACTCAGTAGATTCTAATCTACCAAGGTATAGCTTAAACCACATTTAGCAGACTGTCAAGTCCTGCAGCCTCCTCCAGGGTTGGCGAGGATCCCAACCAGAGAGGACAACCACCTCCTTGCCTGCCTCTGCTCTGCATATCCCCTCTTGGCCCTCTGCCCCAGGGAACTCAGATCTTTACAGGAGTAAATGCTAGCTCTTTGATACTAAAAATTCAAGAAGAAAAAGTATTCCAAATCCAGAGTCAATATACACTATAGCAGCCTGAGTTTGAGTTTCTGCTCTACTAGCTGTGTGACCTCGGTTTCCTCATCTCAAACAGGGCTAGTCGTATTTACGCCAGGGATGGGTTGTGAGGATTGAACTGAGTTAGTCTGTATGAATTGTTTCTCTCAAGATCCCATGCAAAGCCAGCTCAATAAATATCATCTGTTACTATTAACATTATTCTTATCGCCATCCTTTTGTGATTTGGACTACATTTAAACCTGTGTATGTATTGTAGACTAGTTCTCATTTTTCAATGACCATGCTTATGAAACTAAAATCATTTTTCTCCTATTTTTATGTTTTTCCTTATGATCTTAGTAACGTATCTTCCTGCCCAAGTGTCCCACTCTGTATTTCTTTAACATGTCTCTTTCTGGTAACTTCTATAATTCCTCAAGGTAATTGAATAGTCTTTTACTCCCTTACAAATATTCTATTCCCAAACATGTATTTATTAAAGCTTTAAGTGGCAATATTGATGATTAAGATGAAACTTTACTTCACCCATGAAAACTGAGTCTGTGTCTTGCTTATCCCTTCAGTCTCATGTGTAACTAATGTACTTTCTTTTTTCTTTTTTTTTTTATATTGTATTGTACTTCAGGTGAAGGCTTACAGAACAGTTTCTCATGAAACAGTAGTACACATGTTGTTTTATGACATTGGTTAACAACCCCACATCATATTAACCCTCTAAATTCTCAACCTTTTTTTTTTGGTGAAAATACACATAGCCAAAGATACACCATTTCAAAAATTTCTAAATGCCCAGTTCAGTGACATTGACTACGCTCTTCCAATTGTGCTGTTATTCTCACTTGAGATGAAGGCTTACAGAACAAAATAGTTTCTCATTTAACAGTTACTACAAATGTTGCCCTATGACAATGGTTAACAATCTCACAACACATCAGCAATATCCTTACTCAACCTTGGGTTCCCTATCACCCGCTTCCTTGTCCCCATCTGCCTTCTGGCCCTTGTCACTGGACTCCTGTACCTCGATAGTCTCATTTGGTTTTACTGGGCTGTCCACTCCTGGGCTGAAGAGTGACCCTCGGAGGTAACTTCACCACTGAGCTAAAAGGGTGTCTGTGGGCCATACTCTTGAGGTTTCTCCAGTCTCCTTTAGGCCAGTAAATCTGGTCTTTTTTTTTGTGTGTGAGTTAGAATTATGCTCTACATCCTTCTCCAGCTCTGTCCAGAACCCTCTATTGTGATCCTGATCAGAGCATTCAGAGGTGGTAGCCGGGCACCATCTAGCTATACTGGACTCAGTCCGGTGGAGGCTTGGTAGCTGTGGACAATTAGTCCTTCAGACTAATCTTTTCCTTGTATCCTGTTCTCTTCATTCTCCCTTGCTCCCAAAGGGATGAGACCAGTGGAGTATCTTAGATGGCAGTTCACAGGCTTTTAAAACCCCAGACACTACTCACCAAGGTAGAATGTAGAGTATTGTCTTCATAAGCTGTGTCATGCCAATTGAGCTAGATGTTCCCCGAGACCATGGTCCCCAAAGTCCTCTGCCCAGCAATTCAGTCCCTCAGGGAGTTTGGATGTGTCTATGGGGCTTCCATGACCTTTCCTTGTACAAGTTGTGCTAGTTTCCCCTGTATTGTGTACTGTCTCACCCTTCACCCAAGATACCACTTATCTATTGCCTATTTAGTATTTCCCCCCCACCCCTCCCATCCCTGGTAACCAGCAAAGATTGTTACTTTTTGTGTGTGAACTTCTTCATGGGTTTTTACAATAGAGGACTCATACAATATTTGTCCTTTTGTGATTGACTTATTTCACTCAGCATAATGTCCTCCAGTTTCATCCATGTTATGAGATGCTTCACAGATTCATTGTTGTTCTTTCTCATTGCATAGTACTCCATTGTGTGTATGTACCCTAGTTTCTTTATCCATTCGTCTGTTGATGGGCATCTAGGTTGTTTCCATTGTTTTGCTATTGTGAACAATGCTGCCATGAACATAGGTGTGCATATGTCTATTCGAGTGTTGACTCTTATTTTTCTAGGATATATTCCTAGGAGTGGGATTGCTGGATCGAATGGTATGTCTATTTCTAGCTTTCTAAGGAAGCATCATATCATTTTCCAAAATGCTTGTATCATTTTGCATTCCCACCAGCAGTGCATAAGAGTTCCCATCTCCCCACAGCCCCTCCAACATTTGTTATTTCTGGTGTTTTTGAGTCGTGCCAGTAATGCCAGGGTGAGATGGTATCTCATTGTGGTTTTAATTTGCATTTCTCTAATGGCTAGTGATCGGGAGCATTTCCTCATGTGTCTGTTGGCCATTTGAATGTCTTCTTTGGTGAAGTGTCTGTTCATTTCCTTTGCCCATTTTTTAATAGGATTATTTGTCTTTTTGTTGTAGAGGTGTTGGATTTTCTTGTAGATTATAGAGATTAGACCTTTGTCTGACTTGTACTGTCCAAAAATTTTTTCCCAGTCTGTAGGTTCTCTGTTTACTCTTTTGGTGAAGTCTTTTGAAGAGCGTAGGTGTTTGATTTTTAGAAGATCCCAGTTATCTAGCTTATCAGTTGGGGTTTGTGTGTTGATGATTATGGTTTGTATCCTGTTAATGCCATGTATTAAGGCCTGAAGTGTTGGTCCTATTTTTTCTTCTATGAACTTTATAGTTTGAGGCTTTATATTCAGGTCTTTGATCTATTTTGAAGTAGTTTTTGTATATGGTGTGAGGTATGGGTCCTGTTTCATTTTTTTGCAGATGGATATCCAGTTTTGCCACCACCATTTGTTGAAAAGACTGTCTTTTCCCCATTTGATGGACTTTGGGCCCTTGTCAAAGATCAGGTGACCGTAGGTGGATGGATTTACATCTGGGCTCTCAATTCTGTTCCATTGGTCAATGTATCTGTCGTCGTACCAGTACCAGGCTGTTTTGATTACTGTAGCTGTATAGTAGGTTCTCAAGTCAGGTAGTGTGAGTCCTCCAACTTTATTCTTCTTCTTCAGTAGTGCTTTACTTATTCGGGGCTTCTTCCCTTTCCATAGAAAGTTAATGATTAGTTTTTCCATGTCATTGAAGAATGTTGTTGGTATTTGGATCGGGATAGTGTTGTATTTGTAAATTGCTTTGGGTAGAATTGACATTTTCACAATGTTGAGTCTGCCTATCCATGAGCATGGTATGTTTTTCCATTTATGTAGATCCCTTTGGGTTTCATGCAGTAGTGTTTTGTAGTTTTCTTTGTATAGGTCTTTTACATCCCTGGTCAGATTTATTCCTAAGTATATTATCTTTTTAGGGGCTATTGAAAATGGTATTGTTTTCCTGATTTCCTTTTCATCGTTCTCCTTATTGGTGTATAGGAATCCAACTGATTTTTGAATGTTTATCTTGTATCCTGCTACTCTGCTGGATCTTTCTATTAGTCCCAGTAGATTTCTCATGGAGTCTTTAGGGTTTTCTACATATAGTATCATATCATCTGCAAACAGGGACAGTTTAACTTCTTCATTACCAATTTGGATGCCCTTTCTTTCTTTTTCTTCCCTTATTGCTCTAACTTCCAGCACAATGTTAAATAGGAGTGGTGATAAAGGGCATCCTTGTCTTGTTCCTGTTTTCAAGGGGAATGTTTTCAGCCTCTCTCCATTAAGAATGATGTTGGCCGTTGGTTTTGCATAGATGCCCTTTATTATGTTGAGAAATTTCCCTTCTATACCTATTTTATTGAGAGTTTTTATCAGGAATGGGTGTTGGACTTTGTCAAATGCCTTTTCTGCATCAATTGAGATGATCATGTGATTCTTTTCTTTCCTTTTATTTATGTGGTGGATTACATTGATTGATTTTCTAATGTTGAACCATCGTTGCATACCTGGTGTGAATCCTACTTGGTCATGGTGTATTTTTTTTTTTATATGATGCTGAATTCTCTTGGCTAAAATTTTGTTCAGAATTTTTGCATCTATATTCATGAGAGATATTGGTCTGTAATTTTCTTTTTTTGTGATGTCTTTGCCTGGTTTTGGTATCAGCGTTACGCTGGCTTCATAGAATGAATTTGGAAGTGTTGCTTCCTCTTCTGTGCTCAGGTAGCTTGAGTAGTACTGGTACAAGCTCTTCTGTAAATGTTTTGTAGAATTCTCCAGTGAAGCCATCTGGGCCTGGGCTTTTTTTGGTTGGGAGTTTTTTTATTACCTTTTCAATCTCTTCTTTTGTTATGGGTCTGTTCAGATCTTCAACATCACTTTGTTGTAGTTTGGGTAGGCCGTGTGATTCTAGAAATTTATCCATTTCCTCTAGGTTTTCAAATTTGTTGGAGTATAGTTTTTCATAATATTCTGTTATAATCCTTTTTATTTCAGTTGGGTCTGTTATAAAGTCCCCCGTTTCATTTCTTATTTGTGTTATTTGTGTCCTCTCCTGTTTTTCTTTTGTCAGTCTGGCCAGTGGTTTGTCGATTTTGTTGATTCTTTCAAAGAACCAATTTTTGGTTTTGTTGATTCTTTCTATAGTTTTTCTGTTCTCTATTTCATTTATTTCTGCTCTGATCTTTACTATTTCCTTTCTTCCGGTGGTTGTGGGCTTTTTTTGCTGTTCTCTTTCTATTTGTTTGAGTTGTGTAGTTAATGTTTTTATTTTGTCCCTTTCTTCTTTTTTGATATGTGCATCTATTGCTATAAATGGGGACTCTCTGAGGACTGCCTTTGCTGTGTCCCAAAGGTTTTGGTATGATGTGTTTTCATTCTCATTTGATTCTAGGAATTTTTTGATTCCATCTCTGATTTCTTCTATTACCCACTGATGTGTAAGCAGGGTATTATTCAGTTTCCATATAGTTGATTTTTTTTCCTTGCTCTTTCTATTGTGGATTTCTACCTTGATGGCATTGTGGTCAGAGAAGATACTTTGAATTATCTCAACGTTTTTGTTCTTGTTGAGGATTGCTCTGTGGCCTAAGATGTGGTCTATTCTGGAGAACATTCCATGTGCATTGGAAAAGAATGTGTACTTTGCAGCGGTTGGATGGAGTGTTCTATATATGTCTATGAGGTCAGGTTGGCTGACTGTGCCCTTTAGCTCTTCTGTATCTTTACTGAGTTTCTTCTTAGTTGTTCTGTCCTTTACTGAGAGTGGTGTGTTGAAGTTTCCTACTATTATTGTGTAACTGTCAATTTCTGTTTTCAGTGTTGTTAGAGTTTGTTTTATGTATTTTGGAGCCCTGTCATTGGGTGCATAGATGTTTATTATGGTTATGTCTTCATGATGGATCATCCGCTTAATCATTATATAGTGTCCTTCTTTGTCTTTTATGTTAGATTTTTTTTTAAAGTCTATTTTATCTGAGATTAGAATTGCCACTCCTGCTCTTTTTTGGTAGTTGTTAGCTTGATATATTTTTTTCCAACCTTTGACTTTTAATAAATTCACATCTTTGTTTCTGAGGTGTGTCTCTTGTAGACAGCATATTGATGGATCCTGTTTTCTTATCCATTCTGTCACTCTCTGTCTCTTTATGGGTGCATTGAGTCCATTTACAGTCAGTGTAATTATTGATAGATGTGAGTTTGTTGCTGTCATTTTGTAGTGCTTTTTTTTTGTGGTGCTGAAGTTTTCTTTGTTCTTCTTACTCTCTTGTGCTGATTTACTTTAGTCTGTGGATTTTTTTTTCATTTCTTTTGTTTTTGTAGGTTTTGTTTTTGCTGAGACTTTATGTTTTTCGTCTTTTTTTTTATGAGTTGGTTTGTTAACTTTCGTTGTGGTTACCATGAATTTTACCCTTTCTAAGTTTGAAGCAGTCTACCATTACTTGGTATTGCCTTGCCTTCCTCTCCATTAGAAGGTTCTATACCTATGCTGTTTATTCCCTCTTTTATTGTTTTGATGTTGCTGTCATTTACTGATTAACTGCTCTGATTCCCTGTTGTATTTCTTTTGGTTTTGGGTAGTCCTCGAGAGTTCATTTCCTAGATTGGTATCTGGCTCGTACGATCCTCCATCTTAGGTTCTGCCTGTGGGCTGAAGCTGTTTGTCCTCAGATCAAAGTACTCCCTTTAATAATTTTTGTAAGTTTGGTTTGACTTTTACATATTCCCTTAATTTCTGTTTATCTGGAAATGACCTAATTTCACCATCAAATTTGAACGAGAGTTTTGCAGGATATATTATTCTTGGCTGACAATGTTTCTCTTTCAAGATTTTATATATGTCATCCCATTGCCTTCTTGCCTCCATGGTTTCTGCAGAATAATCTGAGCTTAGTCTTATTGTTTCTCCTCTGTATGTGACTTCTTGTTTTTCACGAGCTGCTCTCAGGATTCTTTGTTTGTCTTCGGTTTTGGCGAGTGTGAATATGATATGCCTTGGTGATTTTCTTTTGGGGTCTCTTCTATATGGGGTTCGTTGAGCTTCTTGGATGGCCGGCCTTTCATCTTTCATGGTATTGGGGAAGTTTTCTGTCAGCAGTTCCTCAGTGATCCTCTCTGTGTTTTCTGTTTTCTCCCCCTGTTCTGGAATTCCAATCACTCGTATATTTTTGCTTTTAATTGTGTCCCACATAACTCTCAGGGTCTCTTCATTTTTCTTTGTTGTTTTTTCTGAGTTTTCCTGAAACAGAGTTGTATCCAAGTGTTTGTCTTCAGTTCCACTGATCTTGTCTTCCACGGTTTCAAATCTGCTTCTCAGCCCTTCTATGACATCATCCATTTCTGAAATCTTGTTGTTTATCTTTTGGATTTCTACTTGTTGTTTTTGTATAATTTCTAGTTGTGAATTTATTTTGGCATTTTATTCCTGCACCATCTTCCTGAATTCTTCCAGTTTTTTGTCTGTATTTTCCATGAGTTTGTCTTTTTTTTCCTCATGTTTGTCAGCTTTTTGCCTCAGTTCTTAGAGAATTCTGAGTATTAGAGATTTGAATTCCCTATCAGGTAGTTCTAGTGCATTTTCTTCCACAGGAGAGTCATCTGGTGTTTTATTTTGGATGCCTACTGGCACCATCCTGTCCAGTTTTTGTAAATGTTTTGATATCGTCTGCTGTTTTTGGGGCATTCAGTAGTTATTTTTCTCGTTTATTGATTGTAGATTTGTTTGTTTTGTCCCTTTTAAAAAAAAAAAATTTGACTATGTCTGAGCAGGTGGACTGTTTGTTCTTTGTTGTTTGCTCGTCTGTGCGCTCAATACTTCTCGCCTCCTTCTCCAACTGGCAGGGTTAGTCACTCAGGTATGGTACAGCAGGGCGGGTCTAGCTGAAGAGGAGTTACTGGGACGGGTTGTTTGTGGCACTTACTACAGCCCCCTGGGCGGGTCGGTAATCAGTGCAGGGCAGGTTCCAGTAGGCTGTGCCCGTGCTTCTTGGTGGTGTGATGTCAAGCGTGTGGTGCAGGTAGGCAGGATGCAGTGGGAAGATTGTTATGTATGGAGCTAAGATGGATATGGGAGAGAGGAGAGAGGAACAGGAGCCAAAAACATACAAGCAAACAAAAAAGAATGCTAGTGGAGCTTGCCGTTGGAATGGAGAGATGAGAGACTATGAAATGGAGAAAAACAGAAAGGCAAAGAGGAAGAAAAGAAAAGAATGAACAAATAAAAATCGGAAAGGTTAAAGAACCACAAAGTTCCCAGGGATCCCACCGATGCAGCTATGAGGTCTGGGGAAGTCGCTCTCAGGTGTTGCAGTATAGCCTGGCTAGAAGGTGTAGAAGTATATAACGCCTGGTATTCAGGGATCAGAAAGAGAAGGAAGATATAGAGAGACGGGAGACTGAGTAGTGAAGAAAGACAAAAAGGGAAAAAGAGGGAAAAGAAAACAAAGCAAATTAAAGAAAAAAAAAAGAACAAGGCAGGCCCCCCAAGAAAACAAGAGGGGAAAAAAAAAAAACGAGAAAAGAAATGCTCTCAGGGATCCCTCTGCACATCTGTGGAAACTGAAGGGGAGTTCCTTGCCACGCAGCTCCACCTGGCCAGAAGGGGCTCCCAACTCAAGAAAAGGATAAGAAAACAGACAAACAATTCAAAACGAACAAAGGAACAAAAGCCCTGGGATCCCACCAGCGCGGTAGTCCAGACAGGGAAGCAGCTCCACACTCGAATGGAGCTCCACAGCCCCTCAGGAAGAAGGAAAGATGGTGCATGGAGCCAGGCATTTGAGCGAAAAGAGGGGGAGGCAGCGAGAGGCAAGCTAGAAATCAAAAGAAGGAGAAAAAAAAAAAAAAGCAACACCAGCAGCCAACAAATGGCACTCAGAGAGCCAGCTAGTGTGGGCTGGTCTTTCTGGACAAAAGACTGTGTCCGTGGAAAGCAGAGGAAGCCAAGTGTGGGTGAAGAAGGGTAGAGAGTGGGAAAGCATATATCACAAATCGCCGGTGCTCTGCAGCCCCCTCAGGAAGAAGCAAAGGTGGTGCACGGAGTCAGGCACTCGAGTGAAAGGAGGGGGAGGTGGCGAGAGGCAAGTGAGAAATCAAAAGAAGCAGAAAAATAAAAGCAACACTAGCAGCCAACAAGTGGCACCCAGAGAGCCGCCCACTTAGGCGTGTGGAATCCAAGCAGCCGGCACTTCCCGGTCAAGAGACCATGGCCGCGGGAAGCAGAGGAGCCCGAGCCAGGGTGAAGAGGGGTGGGGGGTGGGAAAGTGCACACCACAAATTACCGGTTGTTTTGTCTCCCGCTGGACGCTCCGTAAGGCTGCTTTCTCGTACCCCCGTTTGCTGGTCTCCAATAGGAGTCCAAGATGGTGGATCCACGCTGCGTTAGCTGTTAGGGGACCTCTACGTGAATCTCTCCTCGCTCTCCGTTCTCTGTCGGTTTTCTCCATTTGGTGCTTGGCTGAGTTCTTTATCTCTTCATTTGATGTTTTAGGGTTTCAGGATTGTTGTATTCTCTGTTCGGCTTAGTTTTTCGGATCTTTGCTGTGGAGGGACGGCGTGGTGCTTCTGCCTAGAGTGCCATTTTTCCGGAACTCTGTAACTAATGTACTTTAACTGCCCTTAATATAGTAGTTTATCCCACTTCTTCCAAGTGTGTTTTTTCTCCTTGCAATCAGGTAAAACCCATCCTTCTTAGCACTCTTCCTAAAACAAGGTTCCATGTCAAATAATAACCATCCTGGTGTCATTTCTTAAGTACTTGCTATGTAATAGGCAGAGCCCTGGTGGTGCAGTGGTTAAGTGATGTGGCTCTAAACTCCATGGGGCAGTTCTACTCTGTCCTCTGGGGTTGCTATGGGTCTAAATCAACTCGATGGCAATGGGTTTGGTTTTGCTTTTTTCAGTAGGCACTTTTACATGCATTAATTCTAAATCTCACACCAACGCTATTGAGTAGAATAAATAATATATAGATTTGCTGTTTATATTTTTGTATGGAAAAACTGTGAAGTTGCAAAAATCAAAGTTCCCAGCTTAGGCCTGTTCGAATCCAGAGCTCATGTGTTTTTCTATACTACACCATGCTGCCTCTCAAAGAGCTGTACATATAACTTGTTCATCCCTGGCCATACAGACTTCTTATCTTCACTGAAGGAATTGATGAGATAAGGCCATCATTGTCCTGTCTTATCTACTATTGCCCCATATCTTATAGTCCCTCTGTATCTGACAAGGGACTTTCTGGCAGAGTCATGCCTCCCTTGTTGAGGATGACTAAAGAGTAGACTTGAGAGAGGTCTTCATGGTACCAGGTGTGTGAGCCATGATCCAGAACCTCTGGCAGGATATCCCATATCTGAGCATTTTTTTCAACAACTGAATCAAGGCCCTTCCTGCTATTAGCTAGAGCTGGGGCCCCTTAGCAGTGATCGCAAGCCAGGCACTCTGCTCTGGGAAGTAGTCCATTTGCCTGAAGCATGACTTCTTCCTTCCTCCTCTTGTTTTTGGGGTTCCTATAAGGCTCTTTGACGCTGGTCATCTCCTTTCCCATACTTCTTAACCAGGCCGGGAATCTGTCCCTGAGCCTTTTCTGGTACCTCACCTGGGACTTAGATGATATCCAGATTCCTTCTTTCCTTGGAAAGATCCTAAGGAGAAATGTGAAAGGATCCGTTCTCTTTAAACTACTTCAGCTTGTTACTATGTCAGCAATCGTGTTGTTAACTGACCTATCCAGAAAAGTGATAGAAGGTATCCTAATATTTCAGCTACATCCTCCAGTACTCAAGTACTCCCTCTGCTTGACAGCTCTCTGTAATTAAAGTGTGGAAGCTTATATATCTCTTGAGTAATCCATTCAAACTTCCTAATATATTGTAAGGGGCCATTACGAATATGTTTCTTTCAAAACGTTGTTGGATGAACACCTACATCCACCATTCTCTTGTTTGCATCCCTATAGGTCAAAAGATTTCAGCCTTGAAGAAGCATAAATGATTAACAGCAGAACCTGTAGAATTTACTCTGTGTAGTAAGCCTTTTGGAACAAGGACTTTTACCCTGTTAAATATGATGGCTTTACATCATGTCATGTTACTGAAATTTCAATTGCAATGACATTGTTCAGTGTACTAAGGGGACTCCTTCCTCTGTAAGGAAGAATTGCCTTTTGGAAGGCTGTGAAGGAGGAGGTTTCTTTTGCTCATTGTCTGTGAAGTTGTGTTACTTATACCTTGTTGAGCTGTGAGAAAGAACTGGACTCATTACATTGTAGACTACTGATAAAGATGCTGGTTGTTCAGAATTGCAGTCTTGGCCTCAGCAGCTTAAGTGAAATAATGAATGTTGGTAAACTGTGGAGATCTCTGTCAACATATAAGTACCTTAGACCTGTCTAGTCTGTGACCTGTCTAGTCTGTGTGCAATTTAGAAAAAGGTAAAATAATACTGGCCAACACTTTCCTGAAAGGTGCCTATCATGGCAGGAAAAAACCAGAAAAGGATAAAAATCTGGTGGGGAGGAGCAGCAGATGTCTTAAGCAAGCATGGTTACCTGTAATGAGAGTAGAAGAGCATACAGAAAATGATAAAGGCTTAAGGTTGTGTTTGTAAAACCCTTAATGTATTTTTTGTTTGCTTTGGAGTAAAAGTCCTCCATTAAGGCTTAGAGGCCAATTTGAGCCTTTAGGGGCTCAGTCCTTTAGGGGAAGTCACTCTCCAGCCTGTGAAACATTTAAGTAGAGATTAAAGTAGGTCATCCTATTACTAAGGAGAAGCCCCCAAGCAAGACAATAAAACAAATCTTACTTGTTGGAAAAGGTCAAGGCTAGAGAATGAACAAATCTCATTGGAGGCAAAAAGAATCTGTTTCCCATATTTAAACACACAAAATTTGCACTGGCCTACACAAATTTGAAGCCACTGTTGGTCTTTACAATTTATCAGCCATCATTACACACCCATGAGTCAGATGTATAGACATATTCAGAATTGTTTTACTGCCCAAGGTACACATACAAACACATTCAGAGCAGGATTGCTAGGAGCATTGGCTGTGAAGGACAGTACACACATAGCACCACTGCCACGCCATCCCTGCAGCCATCAGCACCTCTTTCACTAAATGGATGAATGCAAAATGCTAACCAAAGCTCAAAGTAAAATAAAAAGAAGAGGAAAAAATAAATTAGAGAAAAATGAAAAGAGGACTGAAATGAGCACACAGAAATGGGGTAGAAGTTGTTGATCCCCAACCTGTGCACTGCAGTTTCCAAGGTGATATCATCTAACATTACATTTCCTCTCCTTTGCAGGCTACTGTCGTTTGTGGAGAGATTGGTGTTCATTTAGGCTCTTAGTTGTGTCTAAGGAACAGTTATAATGGGAATTTATCCTTCTTAAATTATTACCTTAAATTTTTCTTCACTAAAAAAAAAAAAATGATTAATTCTAAAAGCTTGTGTGAGAGTTTGTGTGGTAGGTACATGGGGAAATTTGCCTAATAGTGAAGTTGACCATCTTGTAGTGTTGTGACTGCAGACAGCTAAGATAAATTTCATGCTAGTCATGAAAATAGACATTCGTGCACATGCCTAGCACTTAAAAGAAACCAGGCAGAGGGCCAAGTGAGAAATCAGGCTTGGAACTTAATATGCTTTACCCCATTATACTACTGTCACTGGCAATTTGGATGCCTTTGACATAGCAGGTTGAGAAAGATGAAGTGGGAAGTAACAGCTGGTGGTTGAAGGTATTATTGGTAAATATGGTGGAAACCTCTCTAAATTTTATAGACTAAACAGAATTTTCAAAAGTCCAGTAGTTATTGAGAGTTGGAATGCCATTCATCAAACTCATTGAATAATGGAATGTATCTATTTTCAAATGGTTTTATTCTAACATATCTTTAGCTATTTAAGTCAAAATATGGATAAATGGATCCTCACACATGTTAGAATTAGGCTGAGACTATTGATTCAAGGTTTCTAGGGAGTGAATTATCAATATGGCAGACTGCAAATTTCTTTCAGAATTACTGTGGATTGACACATCAGTGCATTTGAGTAGCTCATTCACACCCTAGATTATTGTTAAAGCTAGTCTCGTGTAGGATGTTACGATTATTACACTGCTTTGGTAAACCACATGGCCCTGAGTCACTGAAAACACTTTATCTAGTGACTACTCAGGTGTGTCAGGTGATATGGCCTGTACAGTTAAAGTAGATACACGACATTCTGGGGAAACCTGTGCCAAATAATCCAAGACAAAACGCACAGTAAATTAGACCTGCCCAGCAAGCCAACAGTATGTGTTGCTTAGGGGAAAGCAAAATAGCAAAATCTGCCGTTCTTTGTCAGGTGTCTGTGATGTCAGTTACAGGCCTCTGACTTCCCTGAATAACCCAGGAAAGGGAGAGATCACGTGTGATGATGGCACCCCAGGATAGGAGGAAAAGGAAAGGTTATTTCTGGATAAAGCTTTTTTCTTTTCTTTTCTTTTATTGTTGTACTTTAAGTGAAAGTTTACAATTCAAGTTAGTCTCTCATACAAAAATCTATACATACATTGTTATGTGACCCTAATTGTTCTCCCTAAACTGTGGCAGCACACTCCTCCTTTCCACCCCTGATTTCCCATGGCCATTCAACCAGCTCCTGACCATCTCTGCCTTCCCATCTCACCTCCAGACAGGAACTGCCTTTTAGTCTCATGTATCTACTTGAGCTAAGAAGTACTCTCTTCATAAGTATCATTTTATGTCCCACAGTCCAGTCTAATCTTTGACTAAAGAGTTGGTCTCAGGAATGGTTTTAGTGCTGGGTTGACAGAGTCCAGGGGCCATGCTTTCTGGGGTTCCTCCAGTCTCAGACCAGTAAGTCTGATCTTTTTACTAGAATTTGAGTTCTGCACCCCACTTTTCTCCTCCTCCAGCAGGGACTCTGTTGTGTTCCCTGTCAGGGTGGTCATTGATGGTAGCCAGGAACCATCTAATTCTTCTGGTCTCAGGCTGATGGAGTCTGGTTTATGTGGCCATTTCTGTCTCTTGAGCTAATGCTTCCCTTGTGACTTTGGTGTTCTTCATTCTCCTTTACTCCAGGTGGTTGGGACCAATCGATGTATCTTAGATGGCCGCTCTCTAGCTTTTAAGAACATTTCTGGGTAAAACTTTTTGACAACTGCTGTCTGCCCAGGGAAATTTTCATGGCGGCACTGTTAGCTCCAAGAAATGATCCACCCTTGTTTGGTAATTATAAGATCATACGTAATCACCTTTAGAATGTATTTTAAGCAAGTGTCCAGGCTTCTCAAAATTTATAGCACAGATCTGTTCCTGAAAAATTAACTATCTAGTGGCATTTTATGGATTGAACCCAATTTCCCTTTTGACATCCATGTTGCCTTATTCTAGTAAAAACTTTGACTTCAAGAAAAAACAGAATTACACCTGTTGAATGTTTTTTTAAGTAACAAATTTAATGTACTTTTTTAAAGTAAAAAAATAATCACAGCAATTATTTATCAGTCAAGTAGTTAAAACAGAAAATAGTTGAATATATTATTTTGCTGCCTAATGTGGTGGGTTAGAAAGACACAGAGGTGGCAAACCCAATAGTTTTCACAGTTTCGGTAGGTCCTTTGCCTTGTCCAGATCATCTGATTTTACATTCAAGGTAGTCACTTCAGATGTTATCTTTGCATTTGTTATTATTATTGTTATTATTTACACTTAGCTTCTTTATAGACAACCTCAGCCCTATGATTCCCATTAAATGTCACTGAAATTTTGGTTACTGCATCTTTTCATACCAGAAATTCAAATAATAAAATGGCCAAGCCGTATTTAGTGATGGCAGTGAATTTGCATTCAGTCAGGATATCTTTGAAGAAGGATCAAAAAAGGGAGGGAAATAACAATCTCATTTTTCACACTAAAAAATCACGTTAGTAAGTCAGTGGAGAATACCAGAACCTAGTTCTCTCCTTTACTAATGTCTTCGTCCCACAAAATTACCAAGACCAAAAATCGCAACTGAAAGGTTGGTGGTTTGAATTCACCCAGAGGCACCTGGAAAAAAAGACCTGGAAATCTACTTCCAAAAGGTCACAGCCATTAAAAACTGTGTGGAGCTCATATGGTTCACCATGAATCGGAATCAATCTGATGGCAGCTGCTTTGGTTTTTTGGTTAGTGCACGTGGTCTGAGCAAACGTCACTTATTGAGTCGTTGTGCTTTGAAGTGTCTCTGAAGATTGCTTATGGCATTAGTTTTTACGCTTTGGATATATGCAAGTAGGTTAGCAAACGGTAAAAATCCCTAACATTTCTTTCACTTCACATGTGCTAAGTAGTTAGATACATGGGGATAAAACAGAAAAATTTCCTTGGGGCCCTGAATGGGATGAGAGCTCTGTGGATAAGCAGTGAATGCTGGTCCTTTTCACCTAGACTCAATGGCCAACTGTGAAATGAAAGTAGAAGTTTGGCAAAGCAGCAGAGACCCACAGCAAGCGGTAAACCAAGCTGTTTATTGTGAGATCATTCAGGACCAGGCTCCCCATTCCATCAGAATAATTGATTTTCACATAAATGTTTATCTATGCTTTGTAGGGAGCTAACTTCTGCAGCTAAGGCTGCAGTGAAACAACACAGCCTCAAAGAATTTGGAATGCACAGAAAACCAATATAGCGATTTCAATATTGTAAATGGAGGACCCAGAAAACTGTGGATTTCAGGAACCAAATGTTACTGCCTCTTATCAGTCCATCATATTTATAGCTGCATGTGGGTCTAGTAAAAATTAATTATTAATTATATGAATGATAAATAAAGAGCAGAGAACCTAGTCACAATGATTTCCTGAGATGAAAATTGAAGGTTTTCATGGCTCAGGCATTATCTCCAGCTAGAATTTCTAAACTACATTTGTAACAATCAAGTTCCTCTCACTACAAATGTTTTTTTATACTTTTTCCCTAGAGATACAAATAAAATGTTCCTAGAAATGAAACTCATATGAATGCACCAGATTAATATCTGAGGTTTCTAAATGGTCTTTTAATATGCTAAAGTCATTACAGGATACTTTAATCATTGTTACTACCCCTGACACAAACTCTTTACCTAAAGGAATACACGTACAAAGTGTTTATTATTTTCTTTTGAAGAGCTTGTTTTTTTTTTAACGTCACCCACTGCCCAGCAAACAGTCATGTCATATCATAATCAACCAGAACAGAAACAGCAATCCAGGTTCCCTTATATCATTGAGGAAGTACTTTCAAGTAAACATGACTGTAAAATAAATTTCTGTAAAGTCAATCTATCTTCATATTGACTTCCATATAAAATGATATATATAGTATCAGAGAGGAGGGGGGAGAAACCCTAAGTATGAGTGAAAAACTGTGGGATAGGAAGTGGGGTTACAGTGTGGGCCAGCCTCCTGGCCTGCTGGCATGTGGTGCTCAAGTCCTGTGTCAGCAGGTGCAGTGTCCTCCTGATAATTATGTTTGTGAGGTTCCCTTTCTACTTTTAGAAACTAGCACCTTCCTACAAGGCATGGAAATTTCTTTGAGGTCTGTTGGTATTTTGACTGCACATTTACAAACTCCAGCAATTCATACCTGTTCCTTCCTAATGACAGTATATTACAGGAAATTTAATGGACATGGATGATATCAGACAGGGCCCCCACCGTGTGTGCAGGTTATCCTACACTAGAAACTCCTTTTGTCCTGTGGCTTTTTGTTTTTATAAAGTTAATTTTCTACTTTAGTTGTTTTCTTCGTCTTGGATCCCACAAATGAATTTTCTTTTAAAAAGCAGCACAAGAATCATTTATGTGGAAAGGAAGACTAAAGGAAGCAAAGATTTGGAAGAGCTATGCCAATGTGTGGAACAACTAAAGTGTTCAGCGGGTAGTCCCAGCAGCAGCAAGAGAAACAGTCAGAGGATCCTTCTTTCTTAGCTCTACCGCATGTTGGGGGTGTGGCATTGTGCAACAGACTTCATTTCTCTGAGCCTGTGTTTCCTGATCCATAAAGTAGGATACCTGTCTCACATGTGATCTATGTAATTTGCCAAGCAAATATCAGATTCCTTTGCTTTTCCCTCTTTTACGGTGAACACTGTGTGACCTGTGCATTGTTTAAAACATCCTATAAAGCATAATGAAGACCTTTCACTACTTTCAGGTAGTCTTTAATCCACAGGATGTCAGATAAACAATTAGTATCTATTCTCTTCTTTGTGCTATTCTGTTCAATGTAGACAACTCAAAAGACACCTGGAACCCTGTGAGTGACCGAACACCATGTGTCTAGCCGAAACAAAGCAGTGACATTTTTTAGGGCTTTCAGTATCAGTACGGTGTACTGTTTATATTACTCCTGCCAAGTTGGGAATTCCTCCTTTAACTTGAAAGAGAACTCTGAATTCAAAGGGAAAGATGTACAATAAGGAATTAGTCCCTGAATTCTGAAGGGCCTATGTTTCAGTAAATTAATATACCACATGTACAAAAGGGAGACTTTTTAACATTCCGGTGAATTTTTGTGCTTTAGAATATAAGTAGTTAGAATCCTACGTTTGAGGCAAAGGCACTTCTGAGCAGCACATGGTCACGTACATCCCATGTGAAGACCTAGTCCCCCAAAGGCAAGCCACAGATAATGTGGTGTCTGCATGTCATCCTTGGTGGCTCAGAGATACTTGTGATTCCACCAAATGCCACATGCTGTCTTTATACTAGAGCCTGTTGTCCAATTGGCTGGGTGTTCATATCAAGAAATCTACATCCCTCAAGCCTGGATGTAAGGCTTGAACTAGCATCCCAGAGAAAAAAGGTCAGCACTTTGATACACAGTTCCCACAAAATGGAATTTTAATGAGCAGAAGGAAAACCTGATCTGCTTGCTCAGAAAGCCAGGTGTCTTTGTTCTTTCATGTTTTAACATTTCACTAGCTCACCATCTCCCCTTTTATTCTGGTACCTCTCCTCAAAGAACTGAAAAATCTGTCTGCGCCTCTCTGGACTGTTTTCTCACCCAAGATGTTTGGCTTAACACGTTTAGGAAACTCTTGGAAAGATACTTAGCAGTGATTGCAGTTTGTTGTTCTGGAATTCTTCATTACTGGGGAAATGGTCAAATTCAGCCTAACTAGTTCTGTTTGGCATGATTGGGGAACATTTGGCTTTTCATACTCCATAATATAAACTCATTTTATCCTTTGTGCTACTGACTCATTGGAGAGGCAAAGGAAGATAGAAAGCTCTGAGAGATTCCTAAGAGTTAAATTAAAGGCCAAACCTTTGATGTATTCTTTTACCCCCTTTGAGAAAATATACTGAACTTTGATTCCTATTTCTAAAAATAAAACATTTATTTCTGCCACAGCATTCGATTGTTAAAACTCAGACTGCAAAGGCAAAATTTGGGGAATTTTTTTCTTCCCTATAAACAGATACATGTGGGCACTTTTGGGCACAGTCCCAGATTCTCCTTGAAGTTGCTAGGGGTCCACATGTGCATATGTGACCAGTAGAGCATCACCTCCTGAGTGTGGTAAGAGGGCAAATAAGACATTTTAATCAACTCTATCCAAGTGTTATTGTATCAAAAGGCAAAAAAATTTAAGGAACATTTTTTTCTTTCCAACTCTTTTGTCTGTTGCCAAAATAGAGTGGAAAGATAGGTATTGGAGCCCTGTCCTCACTCTCCAAGCCAAGCCTCTTTTCTGTTTATCTTAGTCACTCAGGCTCTTTTGGGAGGATAGAGGAGTGGTTCGAGAAAAGACTCTCTAATTCCCGCTTCTAACCCATTGCTGATGTAGCAGGAGCTATTTTCCCATAGAGCCTCTCCTTATTAACAGCAACGCCTTTTTAGCAGTTACCAAATGCTCATTTCTAATGCCCAACAAGGACTGTGCTCAAATACATAATTCTACTCTTGTCATAAGAGCACTATGTCCTGACCGTGAAAAACTCTGGGTTTGGAGGAAAGTTGAGTGTGTCCAAGATTATACTGTATCATGGATGAATATTTGCTCCCCAGTCTGAGCCTGAATTAGTAATACATCACAGATGCATGGTGCATTGGACAAGGAACACATGCATGCATTTAAATCACGTATATCTTACTTTTTTACTGATGTAATTGTGAAATATGTTCTTTTTGCATTCATAATTAGGGGGTGGAACAGATGGCGAAGGCTTAGTTTAAAATAATCTGTCATTAAAATAACCTAGCCTACTGGTAATTCTTCACTCTAACTGGAGTTAGGTCACAGGAAAAGAGTTTGGGTGATTTTTTTCCCCCTTCTGTGTTGGAATGTAGAAGAAAGAAACGCTAATTTCAGAGTAGTTATATACATGAGAATTGCCCCTATAAGGGCACCATAATAAGATTTCACT
The DNA here is from genome assembly GCA_030035585.1 of Dugong dugon. Lineage (NCBI taxonomy): Eukaryota > Metazoa > Chordata > Mammalia > Sirenia > Dugongidae > Dugong > Dugong dugon. The sequence goes on from CM057472.1 coordinate 39,130,779, forward strand.
CTGTGAAATTTGGTTGCAGTAGAATATGCAGAAAAGAAAGGGCAGAGACAAAACTCCTTTGACAAATATAAATCCATTTAGCACAATGCATTAAACATTAGTATACCTTCAATCATGATGCTATAGTTAGTTTTATACCCTGCAAGGAAATAACCTCATCATTTGACAAATACTGTTAGAGGCACTCAGCTTTTGGGGTTAAGAAACTGTGCCTTACACTTTATATGTTACACTGATATCAGAGGATATAAATTATAATTACAGGCATTATTATTCAGAGATGCTGTAGCTCCTGACTTCTTTATCCGAGCCTCACGCCTTGCATGTGTCCCTCATAGACTTACTGGGATGTGACAAAGGAAATCTTCTATCAGCCCTGTTTGGCTGGCTTAGAACTGTTTTCAGTAATAAGAAAACTGTCCTGATAAATCAGATACTTGCATGCGTTTTAAACGTCTGTTTTACTGTTTCTTCTAAGATTTTGTTCTCCATCTGCTTTGAGGAAAGCAGATAGATTTCAGCACGGCTTTATAATAAATCTTCTTGAGGAGAGACTAGCATTAACATTTGTGTAGGTTCTTTTTCATCTTAATCCAACCTTAGTTAATAATCAAAAAGTTCTACATAGTGGGTAAGAAGATGTAATTAACCCTTGGACCTCAGAATCATAATTGGCGCCTGTTGAAAACAGTGGGCAGTTAAAAAAAAAAAAAATTAAAAAGTAGCCTGCAGTGATTGAAACAGCACAGTATATAATAGCTTTCTCATTTCAAAATTTTAAAAAATTCTACAGAACTTTCAGATTAATCACATTTGGTTCCCTGAGATTAACTGATTGAATGTTTCCCTCCTTCTCTCACCTTTTTAAATTGAGACACCCAAATTAAACCAATGTTGATGCTACTCTTAATACCTTTCTAAGCAGCAAAACATAGCAAATGGTAGACAGGCACGACCCTGGATCAGAAGATAATGGCTAAGTGACCTTGCCGATCCACTATGTCCCTTTCTTTATTAGAAGGGTGGTCAAACCTGAGTTATGGATATTTGTCTCACACGAATTGAAATGATGAGCATAAAAGTGAAAATATGGTTAATTAAGCAGTTTTCTTTTTTGTTTTCTACCTCTGTGATGACAAACAACTGATCTAACTAGTTCTCACCGCCCCCCCCCCCCCAAATTGGCTGATATGTTTAATTGAATTGACTGGATGTCTTTGTGTCATGTAGACATAGCCTCATTTTAATCTCACCAGGAAATTGGAACATGTGTTGAAGCCTCTGTTTTTGCCAGACAAAACTGGCCAGCTCTTAGATCGCTGCTGCTTAATCGCATCCGATATTTAGCCTCCAGACATTCCTTTTCCCTGCTGTGGTTCCCAAACTTCCTGTCATATTTTAGTAAATACAAGAGATAGGACCTAATATTAAAAACATACTCTCCTTTAGTGAGAAAGTAAAAGATGTAGATAGATGGCAAATGGCACATCTATTCAGGAATAGCACTGTGTATTTTGGAGGACTATAAAAGAATCCAGTCTAACTCTGATCTTGCAAATATCAGGAGCTCTCCAAGGCTATATTAGAAATCAAGTGGCATTTGAATCTGCGAATAATCTAATAGCTCCACAAACAGAATTCCTAGAGAAAATAATTCCCATCCCTCTTAGTCATTCTAGCCTGTGTGATGTAAGAGAAAGAGCATTGGACTTAGAAGTGAACTAGATTTAATAAGTCTTGATTGATCAGTTATTTTATGCCAGCTAGACAAAGATGGATAAGACATTGCCCCACCCTTGAAAAATTCAGTTTAGTTGGACACTGAATGAATAAGCCACTTAGCCTCTCTGTGTCTGAGTTTTTTCACCTGTAAAATGAGGATTTGAACTGTAGCGGATTATCTTTACACCAGTTTCAACAATTGTTATCTCTTCTCCCCAACCAACCTTCCAATTGTCACTTGCCCCCACAGAAGTTCTCCTGTGATTTTTCTCTGTGTTGTCAAAGGTTTGGGAAGATGGCTCACCAATTCCCTGTGATTATATGCCAGCCTGTGGCTATTAGGTTGGATGGAAAACCTAGTAAGTCCCTTTTCTCATAGGGAAGGTGAAAAGAAAGAGGGCCCTAATCCTCATGAGTCATACTAACGAGACATCGTGTTTGAGGTGAAGACATGTTGAAGTGAGATCTTCCCCAAACTTCTGAAAGAAAGCTTTTCTTTCCCCCTTTGCACTGGTTCAAAGTGAGGTTCCTCCATACCACATTCTTTTAAGTTTGAGAGGTTGTATCTGACAAGGCTCCAGCAAGGTTTGGTAGTTGTGTCAAATACAAAGAGGTCAGCACTCTTAGGCAGTGCTCTGTTCTCTGTGCCGTAAATGGTTCCAGAGCAGATATTACAGGGCAAAGGTAACCAGGTGACCTGTTATGGAAGTGACTTATGAACTCTCTTGTTATTCCATTACCTTTCCCCTTTGTCTCCTGCCCCTAATGATAGGATTCTGTCATTTGAACAAATAATTCAAAAACAAGTGATAATTTTTAAGAAGCCATAGGCTGCCCCCTTAGTGTAGATATTTTAAGTTCAGAAATGCTATGAAGATTTATTTTTTCATTAATTCACACGTATCTATTAGAGAGTTTTCCTTTTTAATGGAAGGCAGTATAGTTTATTGAGTCCTACTGTCAGGATTCAAAACCTAACTCAATTATTTACTAGGGACAGGGCAGGTACCTTGCATAACCTCTCTAACCCTCAATTTCCTGATACATAAAATGCAGATAATATAATTACCTTATAGGGTGCTTGTGACAATTCATGTAAACTGCTTAGCATGTATCACTTAATAAATATAAGCCAGTATTACTAAACTATCGTTACTAAAAGCTTATTTATCATGTAATTTGCTCTTTTGTAGAGCAATGCAGTGTGACTTTTGAATTGTTTTTAGGACTTACTAAGTCAGAGGAGGGGTCTGGGTGCCACTAACCGTCTCACCCACAGTGAAAACGGGTCAGGAAATATGGAAATCCAAATTTCATATATATATTTAAATATATATAGACACATAGACATACATATTTACGTATACACTTGCATGCATGTATTTCATAATACATATATCTATATTCCAAAAACTTCATGTTTTAGGAGACTGAAATTATGGGTTAGATTCGAGGCAGTGCATATTTCCTACCGAATTTCATGTGCTTCTTCCTTGTTTCTATATTTTAAGAATTTTGCCATTAATCTAGTGTTTCCACATAGCTGTTGCCCAGTGTGGATTTCCTATGTTTCCAGATTTACAGCTTGTGTTAATACCACTAATTTTTAAAACTTCTTTTCCTGTGCAAGCAGCACTTTTGCCCCCTACCTTGTTAAAAAATAAATAAAAAGCAAAATATGTGAGGATGATGGAGGGTATAAAATGCACTTGGATTGCAAGAATTTGAAACAAGTTTATTCTCAATTTGAGTGGTCTATTGCAATTGAAGCCCAGGATGATTTACACCATTCATCAAACTGAAAATGGCAGCCCTTCATTTGGAAAGTGGACTAAGGTTTCAGGCATTTACAGATGATATGTAGCATCCTTCATCCCCCCCTCCTTCTTTTGTTTTCATTTCAGAAGTTGTAGTAGAAACTAGATCTATCACAATAAAACTTGAATATAGAGTTTTGCAAAGAAAGATTACAGTTGGTAAGGTTTCAGCCAATAAACATTTATCCATAACGTGTTGACTTTTTCTGTTCTGACACAGTGGGGACTGGAAGCAAGGAGGGCGTAATCCTTTATTAATTAGCAGATTATTGATGCCCATCGTAGTTTAAGTGGTGATTTGACTTCTTCTTCATATAGGAACCCCTTTTCTCTCTCTTCATTATAATTTCCATTCCTATTCAGTTATTTAATGGAGAATCTTGCTAATTTAATCTCAGTAACCACTAAATCACAATAAATAAATAAATAAAGGTGGCCTCATAAAATCAGCATGATCCTATTTTATACAAGAAAGTAATGTATCATGATCATAATGACAAAGACATAAGGAAGTCCCTGAAATAAAGGCAAGCTCCTAGTCTTACTTCAGGACTTTAATTTGTTCATGTATAATGCAATACTAAAAGATCTTAAGACTTTTTTAAACAATGAAGAAAAAAGTGGCCCTAAATTCAATATGTGTCGCTTTGTATCGGCTACCTTATTCATTAATGCATCATCATATATATGTATTAACCTATTTATATCTTTTTTTTCCTGCAGTCCCTGGATGGATTTGTATTTGCACTAAATCAAGAAGGAAAATTTTTGTACATTTCCGAAACAGTCTCTATCTACCTAGGCCTCTCGCAAGTAAGTATAACAATTTAGATTCTCTATAGTGATGTGAAAGCTGCCTCAGCCTTGTGCGTTTTCTTCTTTGCGTGATATTCGGTTTAGCATGAATTATCAAATCTATTATTCAGTGGCTCTACCTGACTCGTCTCATGGAGGAAGTGAGAAACCTGTGTGTCAGTATTGAATGTTAGGAATAAACTTGTGCTCAAAAACTTTAGGCCCGCTCTCCGCCCCCCAAGATCATTATTAATTTATTAAGAACAAATGAAGTTTCTTCCCTTGGTTGTTTTGAACTTTGAAACCTCTGTGCCCGGTACGAGAGGGACACACTAATAGTGCTTCCCCTGTGTCCTATTACTGGATGTTTATGGACTACCCTGCATTATCCTGGGAGCTGACACAAAGACAGGGAGTCATTTAGAGTCAAGAAATGCTGAAAGAGACCATTAAAATGTGTTGCAGGGAGGGTTCCAGCAAGGGTATATTTGCTGCCTTTGCAAATGCTTCCTAATGCTGAAAGACAGTCTCATAAAATGAGATAGCCCTTCATTGTTTGCAGTTTAATTACTGACACATGTTTGTCAGAGGTTGAAAGGAAAGAAGATGAAGTTGGACAGAGCAAGGGGCAAAATCCTGCATGTTAACTCTTGATCTTTCCCTTGAACACAAAATTTTCAGTTCCATAGGATTCTGAGACGTAGGCTGCATCTACAGAATGCCAAAATATTCTGGAGAAAAGTTTGCAATTCAGCTAATTATCCAGATGTTTTCTCCATAAAAATGCTTGCACATCTGGGTGTTTGTGCCCATATAGGTGATGGGCTAAGTTTGACCCTTTGCATCTGGTGGTTTGGCACGAGGGAAACACAGCCTCTGTCAGAGGGATTTTGTATGTGTGTGATGATCTGCCAAGTTGGATAATCTGCCTCTCATTCCGTTGCCCCTTGGAGCTAAGATGGAGATAAGATTTGTCTCTCCTCTCTTTAGCAAGGCCACCCTAGACTCACTGCTGCTGAGTGTTGGCACAGCTCTGAGGAGACATCCAGTATGGCTGGAACCTTTTGGCTGCTAGTGAGTTTGCTGGGTAATTGCTAAATCAAGAAAGACATTGGAAAATAATAAAGAGAGGTATTTGACATTTGAGGAGGGTTGGGGGAAGAGGAGAAATACTGCCAAATTCGATTATTTACTGTTGAAAATCCGAACAAGGGTCTATTAACTTTTTGTTGAATAATATGCAAGCTATTGGCTTGTAGTGTGTAGAGTACTTCTATTTAATGTGGACTTTAGCAGGCCAAATGATAGACTACTGAGTTATTGTTAACTCGATGTTAATATTCTTGTATCTCATTGAAATCTCTGGTTTTGTAATAGCCTTTAATAGACTTTAAGCCTCATCGTAATCTGTTTGAGACCTAGTATCAAGAATCTCCAATTTTGAAATTGGTGCACACCATGTTATTAATACTGCATAGAACTGGAAACACCACGTTTGTTGTTCTGCAGTGCCCATGTTCATCTGTGTGTAGTATCCATCGAAGTTTAATAAGCCAGTAAAGAAGAAGGATGAATAATTAGTTTAAGCAGGTAAATGCTAATTAGGGAACTCCTGAAAAGCATCCATTATATACTAGCTCAAAACACATTTTACAGCCCTGGTTAGTGGTGTAATCCAAATTCTGTCAAGGCAACTGCATTTTCTGTAATTGAGATGTGTATGTTTGCTTTGCATAACAGATGGCTCTGTATGCTTAGACTGATAGCTAGGAAAATAATAATTGCATTATTCTGGCCAAAAGAATATTAGCTCTTGGGTTTTGGCCATTTCAGTCCGTCCTCCTGCCAGCACAGCATATGCACATATATGGATTGGATTTTCAAGGAAATTGATGCATCTGGAATAGTGTGGCCATCTGAAATATCATCTGTTCAAGAAAAATTTGGCTTTAACCCTGTACTGGTTTCTCCTTAAAAGCAGTTTATTTCATTGCTTCTCTACTATAGCATTGAGCCAATCGTTTCCTAAAATCTAAGACAAATAATTGAGATTTCTTCGGAATAAAGCAGCTATGTAGACATGGTGCAGTATTTGGCAACTTCTGTGCAGTCAGTCCCTGCTTTTTTATGTGATGTGTTTTACAGTGCCAACCAATAGTCAGCATATTGACTAATCTGAGGGTAGACTAGCCAGAACGTGCTGTTTGCCTCCGCCTGTGTTTGGTGTTGGCAGAACTGGTCAAGTATGCAGGTAGGGGCTATGAGATATGAGACAGAGAACTCTAATGGCAGCATTATGCAATGGAAACATTAAGGGTAAATCAGTAGAAAGTGATTTTTGCATATATCAGTGTATGTATTTAGAGTTCAAAACCTAAGTTTAAGAATAGTTTCGGGCTAACATGAAAATAATATGATAAGATCATGGTATGTTTTTAAATACCCAAAGCATGAGGGGAAAATTCTAAGCTAAAATGTTGGGAAAGGGTTTCCAACCCAGTTAAGGTTTAAAGTCTTAACACGGTAATTGAGATTTCTGAGATATAACCCTTCCCAAGTTTCTTAATGGCCCTTCTCACTTGGGGTGGGAGTGCTCATGGGTAACATACAATGTAAAATGTACCCATTGCTATTCAATTAAGCATTTTCTCTTTTGCAAATACACACACACTCGCCCACACTAAACTTAATTTTTAAAATGCAAACCAAGTGCTCCTGTTCTACAGCATTGGCTAGGTGATTGTTCCATAGAATCATAGACAGTGATAAGGAGCCTATAAAATCATAGTCCCTCCTTTCCTTTTTAAACAGTTTCTTAAATAAAGACATTGTGGAACTGTGTCATCAAAGACTTTATTCAGTGAAATTGTGGAGGAACATTGTGAGCATGGCATAGTTTGTTGGTCATCGCGTAGCTGTGTCTGCAATTCTAACTCTCCAGATATTCCTTCCTCAGTTTTATTTTCTTTCAATGTGTAGATAAATATGGTGGCTTTTAAATGACTTATGCTTGGAGAAGAATTAGGATTCCTTTTTGGCTCACAAAAAAAGAAAGTAGGGAAAACTACTGAGCACTGCTGCGTAGTGTGCAATAGAGACAGGCAGAGCTGATTTTTTCCTTCATGCTCCACTGAGTATACCAGTGCCTGGTGTGCAAGGTGTACATGTGCTGTGGTTCTCCATAAAGTATTCTCACATTGTTATGATAGTGGGAATGAAGTGGACTAGGATAATGTCCAAACCTCCTCAGCAGTGCTAGTTACATATTTAACTTAACATCCAGGAAGTGCTTTCAGCTTTTAGAAATATGCACTGTTGACTTGGATAAGGAATAAAACTGATTCCCAGGTACTCAACATGAGGCCTTACCTTAAGGGGAGATCCCCAAATAGCCATGCTGAGTTTAGTTTGCCTAGAGAGCAAATTACTTCTTATACCTGGTGATGGCATTCCGAGCTGCTAAGGATGACTCTGCTCTCTAGCCGTCATGGAATAGGCAGAAGTGAAAACGAAGGAAGCAAATAGAGCAGGTTCCTGATCACTGGAAATGTTGCAGTGATTTGTAGCCAGCTTTTATTAAACCTCTTCGAACCTGTAAGGGGTTTAATCACCCCACAATTTAAAAGGGAATTTACATGACAAATAAGCATTTCTAATTGATATAAGACTTGAAACTTTGAGAAGTATTTGTTTGTCGACTTCCTCATTCCCCAAAGGATTCAAAATAACTTCTATAAATATATACAATAAAAATAATGGTAAAATAGAACTAGGAAATCAGGGGAAAAAGACAAACAAAAAATAGGTAATCTCTTATAACCACCATGTAGTAAGAGAATACAAATAAAGCTTATTAGAAGACATATAAATAGTCTAATTGACCTTCAAATTTAGCTATGAGCTTCCTGGTAACCTAAGCATAAAGGGAAATAGAGTCAACCCTCAACAATAGGGAAGCATAGCAGTTTCTTAAGGAAAGCGAAGTTTTTCCTGGAACTTAAATCTGAAAATTGGTCTCTATTTTTATATTTCTATTTCGACTAACATGTGGATTATGACATATCAATTTGCTTTCCTTGGAGCCCACTTTCACAGCAAGGCTGTAATAACCCAGATTAACAAACATGAATATCCATTTGCAAATCTCATAAGCAGGCAGCAGCCCTTTAACCCCTCACCTGCTGGCATGCCAAAGATCATTTCAAGAGTGATAGTCTGGTATCCAGGCTTCACAATAGCATTGACTAGTTTGGTGGTTTATGTGGTTTTAATTTACCCTTCCCTGATCCACATTCAAACCTCGCATTTTCTTTTATATCCTGATGAGAGTCAGCATTCTAGTTGCCAGTGGCAGAGGATGTGGGTGTCAGTCAACTAGAGGATAAAAATGGACTTGTATCTCCTGAAAACTTCTTTCCTTGAAAGTGAGGTGTGAGGTGATGATCCTGATGTACACATATGCTACCAAAATGTTTTCAAGTTAGCACAGAGCCCCATTTAAAACAAAAATGAGATCTAGTGCAAACTGGGAAATTAACAGATTTTCACGGTTGTGATGTCATTAGAAAATACCATCCATGCCAGCTAAGCCTGCTCTTGAAATGCGTTCTAATCACCCCCCACTGCCTCCAGTGCCCCGCATGCATATAATGAGTCACTTCCCTTCTTCTCACCAAGCCCCCACCCTCGTATAAGATATTTCCTTGCTATTGTAAACCAGGCAGAAAGTAGCTGCAGACAAGGTTACAAACTGGCTTGTTTCAAGGCAGCTTGCTCAAAAGGGCAGGGTAGCTGCAGATAATAATAAGAGCTAATAGAGGTGAAGGTGAAAAGGGTAAATGGTTGCTTTCAATTTGCTCTTTTTTTTTTTTTTCTAAGTTATGCAGATATATTTACCATGAACTCCTTTCCCCATCCTGTTGTTCATCTCCATATTTTAGATTTCTCTGCATTTGTTATATAGAACGGCAAATAAAATTACAGCTACCGCACACAAGTACAAGGTCAAATAAATGACAGAGCTCAGTCTATTTATGAAGCTATTCTGAAAGGGAGCCATGGTGCCAAATGTGGTTTATTTGAATAATAAAGAAGAATTAGATTCCCCTGATAACTTGGCTGAGGGCCAATAAATCACTGGAGGTTAAAGATGCTTTGCAACTGCCATGTCTTTCTTTTGCTTTTCCAAAGTGCAAGCCTCAACTCTTCCATTCTGTTTTTCAATGCAAATCAAGTTAAGGTTAGTGTGTGGTTAATACCCTCACTTGCATGCTTTTAAAAGATATATATTTCTTTAGTAGGGTGAAAAAAAGAAGACATTAGCTTTCCTTACAAGTTATCACTCATTTGGCATCATCACATCCTAGAGAGCTGGAATATAAGGTGAGGGGGGGAATAGAATGATGGAGCCAAGTGTTAGCACTTGTGCCGTTAGTGTTTTAAATCTATGCATGGCTGAGATAACTGGAGTCCCTTCAGTAAATGAATGCATGCAACCTTCCAAGTATCAGTTGCTTTGTGCCCCTCCCCTTTTAAAAGTCTTTCAAATAAGCAAAACCTTAATTTAAATTAAAAAAAAAAAAAGAAAATATAATTTTCTGCAGCTTGTGGTTGTTATCGTGGTCTTGTTTGTTTGTTTTTTATAGGAAGTCTGTATTTTTCCCTTATACTAATCATAAAAAGTTTATCACTTCTTGGTATAACAACAAAAAATGTCCATTTGAATGTGGAGGCTCTGAGGGTTTAGAGACTATTGAGAAAATATAAGTATCAAAATAATTCAGAAACAGTTCAAGGCACAGTGGCACATTATCAATTTACAACATTTAAATTGATAAATGCTTGATGGTGAAGGCCTACAAGGGCACTTTGAAAAGCCAATAGCGACCTGGTGAAGAAATTGATTTTCCCCCCCCCGAAAATGACTGCATGATGCATCATTTGACTGCATGCTGTCCGAGTGCTTGACAGAGATAATCTCAGCAATCCCACGGGTGACCTTATCGTTCTCACCAGGGCAACTTTGTCTACGTTCTGACTTTGTGCATGTCAAGGTTCCTCCCGGTAGGATCCTTCAGGGAAAAAGTTCCTCTGTTCGATCCAGATATTGAACTGCGGCTCTTCCCCCTTTTCCTCCCACCCCGCCCTCCCAAATAGGCAAACACTCCTCTTTATTTCATCCATAATTATGAATGAGCCAGGCAGAAGCACATAGGTCTGCACTCTGTATCTTTGTTGCAGCCCCTATTACCTTTTAGTTTGCATAGTTCTTAGGGGGTTACCTACATTGGCAGGCATCTTTTTTATCAGAAGAGTAGGAACATTCCCTAATGTTCTCTTAGAGTCTATTCCCCATCTTTAGCAAAATGGAAAAACTTAACCGTTTTTTTCCTTGTACTTGGAGGGTTTTTTTGTTTTTCTTTCCCTATAAATTTTGCACAAAAAAGATTCTCAAGCTGTCTTAATTCATACATGCAAATTTCGTAGACTATCATCCCCCTCATCATCCAGTGATTCTAGATATTCCTCTTGGAACTTTAAAATTATGTGACAATGACCTAGACCCAGATACCACATCACTCTGCTATTTGGCTTTGAAGCCCTGTCAAAGCCTCGACTCCAGAGATTTGATATAATCCCATAGGCTTCCTTAGGACCGCTGGTGTTTAGAAAGTATTTTCTGCCAGAGAGGAATAATTGACCATTTTTTTTCTGTTTAGAAATTTTCTGTTGATATATATTACGTTTGTGTGCGTGTGTTTATCAGTAATCTTCCTTCCACACAGCTTGTCGTTGATAATTACAATTCTTGATTAGCCACTTCTTGAAAGCAGCAAATACCCTGCCTGGTTTGGCCCCCTGAAGCTACAGTCTCCACTGCCTTTGACACCCTCAGTTCACCATATTCAACCCCTTTTACCTCCTTCTTTCATCCACAACATTAATTCTGAGTGAACAAGACGTGCTTCCTTGCTTTTGACAAGATTTGCTGCAGTCTCATGCGACAAAAACCCAACACTCATTCCAGATTCAGAAAGTAGGATTTATAACAGCATTTTAATTTAATGTTGGATGTCGAACATATAAAGAGATCACAGTAGTACTAGAGCTGAAAATTGATGCCTTTTTTATTAGTGTGCTCTCAGAAGTGGGTGAGACGCTGTTTGTGCAATGGAGCACAGAGCAGCACAGTCAGATGAATGAGGATATGCTATCTGCAAGGAATCATATTTCAAGCCACTGTCGGCCTCTATTGATGTGCTCAGAGTTGAAAGGTTATGCTAGTAAATGCCATCCGAATTTCCAGCATTAGAAATCGGTAGAATAATCTGCTGGCTGTCACTTTATGCTCAGCCTAAATGCGCTGCATGGGGATGTTTTACTTATTTTAACTCCAAATTAATTTCTTATTACTGGTGCATTTCTTTCTCTCCTCCATGCTTTCAGCAGTCCCCTAATGGGACTGATTTTTAACGGGTCCTCAGAGTAGACCAAAATCTCTGGAAGAAAGCGGAAGAAATTTGTGTCCTTGTACATGAGAATCGTGTTCTTCTTATTTATTCCTTTGAACATATTTTATCAGGCAGTGAGGCTAAAACACAGAAAGTCTGTATGCAAAGGGAGCTTTTCTAGTTAGACTGAATCACAGAATCTCAGGACGATAAAAGATAGGCTCACCAGCTTCAAATGTATAAATTGAAGACCTTCTACATCGCTTGTCATTTCTGGAGTCAATATAAGCAAGGGAAAAAAGAAAATGGAGTATCTGCATTTTATGGGATCAGGAAATCTTAAGTTAGGGGAAAAAAAACTTTTTAAGGAGCTAGCTTGTTTTATTTGTGTGGCTAAGACTGTATTTCCAGATTCATTTTTAAAGTAGAGCACTGAGCAAAAGTAAGATTAAGAAGAAAATTTAGTCATCATTCTAAGTCCGTAATTTATTCATTTTTAAATAATGAAATGGTGTTTTTCTGAATTAACCCATGTATTATTCATGCAGGCATTGGCAATGTAACGTCCCTGGTTTTCTGGAAAGTAATGTACATTTCTTTGCCTGTCAAGCAGTATTTTCTATATGATTTTAATTTAATGGCTTACTTTATTATGCAAAGTTGGAAAGTAAAGATAATTTCTGTCTATAATGTGGTGCTTATGCAGGCAATATATGCAAAATAATACCTCTATACCTAAGCCAGCTATCCTTCCACAGTTAGCCTGGACCCTATGAGAGTGATGAGCAAATGCAAAGTGCTCATATGAAGAATAAGAAATAACTTGACCTTCTGGGAAGGAGGTCATAAAATCGTTAAATTCATGTGAAATCCAAATTTCATTTCTACACACACATATTCAATCTATATCGGGTTTAGCTCTTACATAAGAAGACATGGTTTTCATGACAGCAGTAATACAGCAACAATTTCAGTGATAATTTCAGTTGGAATATAATAAGGAAGTTGACTTTAGATTTTTGCATAAGTTCTGGAACTAGACTGATAACCCGAAAATTGATGCCAGTTTTAGACAAAAATGCCTCGTGGCTTTTTGTCATTCTTATTTCCCTCCCTCCTTTGGGTGACAGTCAAAAGATGCAATCTCTTTTTCCTAAATAGTCATTTTTAAAGAGACTGATAACAGTTGTTCCAATGATTTAGAGCATCTTTTGCTGTGTATTTGTGTAAATATATGTCTATTCACATGCCTACATGTGTATAAACGGAAAACATTGGTTTTTCTCTGCTCTGGTTTTCATGCTTACTGCATTGTCTACTGCTATAAATAAGTACCAAAATGATTCACTAAAGCAGCAACCCAGGTTTTTCTTTGGGTGTCTCCTCCCCCTTTCAGCCTCTTGCAGCAGCAAATTTACCGCATTCAATAATAAAACAAAAACTTTCTCTGATGCCATTAATTTTTAATGTGCTGGCAGATTAAATCTATTGCTTTCAATAACGATGCGAACTTTTCAAGAGCCAGAGAATGTATGCAGAAAGAAGTTTTCACTGGGAAGGAAAAAAAGTTACCTGAGATATGGATATCTTCCGGACAATTTAAGGCCTTCAGTAGATGTGACACAGAATACCTGTGGGCCAGGCGTGGTGTCTGGTTAATCTTGGAAGTATGTCAGTAATATAGCATTTGGATGTCAGGTGAAGAATCAGAGAATCTAGATTTTGGAGGAGCAAGCTTTATGTCAATCAGTTCTATCCCTTTTGGCCTTCTCTCCCACAGTGGGAGCATTGTGTTAGACACAGGGCACTCCCTTTTAGGAATGCTTTGCCAAGGAAGCTGTAGAAAATTGCCTCTCGACTGGGGAAAAGCATACACATAAGGGATGATTATATGAACCGCTGAGTTTCATTATCATTCTGTAGTCTGGCTTGACTTTCAGGTGTTTTGTACCTACTATGCTTTATTAAATGCTTAGATCTGATTAATCAAAGTCCCTGAAGGCTAAACTTGATATTTATTAGGATCTTAAGGAACATTTACAAAAAAATGTGCTTGGGTGTATATAGGGGGGGCACAGAGAAATGTTTCCAGAAAGCAGGAATGGTAGTGTTAGCTAGAATCTGGCTCTTTCCTATGAAATGTACAGGCTTGCTATGTTTTAAGAAACGTTAAGACTAGCAAAATTGCAAAATGACTAAATAAAGATCATTTGTATTACAGAATATTCCTTTAAGTGGTGGGTTCCTTTCTTGCCTTTAAATGTCCATGCATAGAATCATTATCTACCTGACACAAGCAAAAGGGGGTGAAGGAAAGGGAGAGAGGTACAGAAACTAAAGGGTTCAGAGGCTTTCCATTTTAAGATCAATCAGAAATAAGTACATGGCAAATGAGATTCTGTTGGCATGCAACTTTTTAAGAGCAAGCAGGGTTCACTGTTCCTGGTAAGCATGGAATCTCCTCTGCTTTGGTCGCCAGGTGTATTGGGAATGTTGTTTGCAACCTGATCATCTGGACACGGGAACATGATCAGACTGTTTATTCTAGCTGTCCAGGATTACTTCAAACTGTGTGCAGCAGAGATTTTACGTGCTTGTGATGGCCTGTCTATATATCTATGTGAATTAGAAAAGTCTGCACATCCCTGATGACAGAAGATGCAAATTCAAGCAAAATAATAGGTGAGACTGGGAACCAATTCCCTGAAATAAAAAAAAAGAAAAGAAACATAATTTTTCCAGTTCATTAATTAAAATTGACATCGCAGGGGTTTGCAAAGACCAAGAAAGGACTGTGCCATTTCACTACATTTCAAAACCTTTTCACTTGAGCAGACAAGTAAATCATGCAATTACTGGGACTCATTCAGCTCTTTAGTAAAAACACGGGCCCGCAACCTTGGGTATAGCATACATGGAAATTAGAGGAATTGAACTGAAGATATTTCTAAAATGTCACAACTGCTCCATGACACTGGATGATATGTTTATCCATTCATTATCACCGAGAACACCTGGGGCGGTGCTCAGGAAATCAGATAGTGCCTTTTAAAATAATTATAAAAGAAGCATAGATTAGCAAGCTGAGGGGAAAATAGACAATCCTAAATCATGATGTTGCTAATTTTGATATGTTTGGGGGCATCAGCTTCCAAGTCACAACAGTGTAAGAACGGACTGCAGCTATCAGCAGCACGGAGGAGAGAGAGTGCCAAGTATGACTATTTCTAAAAAGCAGATGTTTCCTGGAGATGAAATCCAAGCATTCACTTTCTGTTGATAAAATTAAGGCACTCCATTGGTGGTGGTTCCTGTGGTCGGTTTCTGGTTTGTTCCTCTTGTCTATTAGACTTTCAGTCTTTGGAGAAGCGAGAGAGAAAGCTCTGGCCTGAGAACCAGGGCGCCTGGATTCTGGTCTTACCTCTGCTACTAATCAGGCCAAGTAACCTTGGAGTAGCCTGGATCTCAATTTTTCTTTATAGTGTAAAGTGAAGGGGTGATTTCTCAGGCTCCTTTGCCTTTAAAATGTGTGCTCTCTGCATTGCATTCAACACGGGACATTTTGTTGTAAGCAGTAGGGTGGGGATGGAGGGAGGGGAGCCTGGAAGAACTAGGCTATTTTATTTTTAACCTTCAAAGGAATTTAGTTGAGCAGATGCTACCCTGAACTAGTCAGAGTAGAAATAATACGGCTTTTAAAGGGCACATCTAGCATACCTACTGGGGTAAAGTAATTCTGGCAATGCTTCAAAGGATATAACTTTTGATTGTAGAATAGGTAGGCTATGGGATGAAATCACATATGGCAGGCTGTCCAAGTGTCCTACACTTTCAGTATATTTATATAAGTGCAAACGGAGACTGCTTAGATGGAGTCTCCAGCAATTTCCTGCTAAGACTGCTTTCAGATTATCGGATATTATTTGACTAAATTATCTCTGTAGAAGCTGAGGACAACTTTTATGATCGAATATTTTGAAATTAGTTTTCCTCGTTGGCAGATTATCTAAAATATGAATTACTCTCGTTTGAGCACTTGAAATTGAAAGGCTTTTGGTAAAAGCAATTATATAAAAACAAGGGTACTAGAGTGGTGTATGTCATGGGGAGTGGGATATGTTTATACGTCAGTGATGTCAATAACTGTAGTTCTTCCAGATACCTCATTGTGACCCTTGTATTCCAGGCTAATGCAAAGGACAGACTGACTTTCTTTTTAACAAGGGTATTTCACTTTATAGACTTAAATACTGATTTTACTGACTCTAGACATGTAAACATAGTTTATTAATATTTATCACATTTCTCAAACATTTTATAGGGTGTCTGAGATCAGAAAAAGTAGGAAATATTGAAAATATATAAAGTTCAACACAATTCTAAGGTATCATTATCTATATGGTTGCTTAGTGCATCGCTGATGCAGTCTCTGTGAAGTGTTCCCACTACTCTGTGGATCTTGTCTGTTCATAGTTAGGCCCTCACAATTACCAGTAATTATAACTAACATCTATTGATCCCTTGCTATGTGCCAGACACTATTCTAATCACTTCCATTAAACTTTATAATCTAAATATTATTAGGTACAATGGCTATCCCCATTTTATAGCCAGAAGTTAGGTAGTTTGCTCAAGGTGAGTAACTAGTAAATGCCATTTAAAACCCACCCAGCTTGACTCCAGAACCCTCACTGTTAACTATTACTGCTGTGTTGCCTCTAGGCTGTTCTAGGTTATTGGCAAGTAGAATTGCTCAAGTTTTATGGGTTAAGAGAAACTGAGACTTGGAGCAATTAAGTATCCTGCTCAAAGTCATAAAATAGTTATTCTCACAATGCCAAGGAATAAAAATAAACCTCTAAAAAAAACTGGTAAAATTACATAAATGCATTTAAAAATTCTAATAGTCGACATTATTAGAAATATTCCAAGATTGAATAGCAGGATCTAGTAATCAATAAGGGTCTAAATCCAGGATACCCATAATGTTTACCACATACTTAATATGCATTTATGCTTGCCTGCACTTGGCCATCACTTACTGAGTGACCCACGTGTGCCAAAAACCATGCTAGGAATTGAGGCTACAAAGATGAATACGGCCTAGCCCTGCCCTCAACAACCTAGCGTCAGCAAGATCACATAGACATTGCAACCAAACTAAACCCATTGCCTTCGAGTCGATTCCCACTCATAGCCACCCTGCAGGACAGAGCAGAACTGCCCCATAAGGTTTCCAAGGCTGAACCATATTTTATGCAAATAATGCGTGCCTTCGACATTTGTTTGCCAAGTGTGCCCTCCCTCTGTGAAGTATTTCTGTAAGCGTGCTATGCTAATTTTTTTTTACAGCAACATGTAAAAAAATTGACATAGTAGCACTTACGAAAATACCTCTGGCGGGAGGCCGCAGTTGCCAAACATAGAAGACTTGCATTATTTGTGTAAAAATGTGGTATGTCTTTACAGAAGCAGACTGCTGCCTCTTTCATCCGCAGAGTGTCTGGTAGTTTCAAACTGCCGACCTTTCAGTTAGCAGCAGTGTGCTTTAACAACTGCACCATCAGGGCTACTAACCAAGCTCAAAAAAAAAAAAAAAAGCAAACCAAACCAAACCCGTTGCCATCGAGTGGATTCCGATTCATAGGGACCCTATAGGACAGAGTAGAACTACCTACCCCATAGGGTTTCCAAGGAATGGCTGGTGGATTCGAACTGTCGACCTTTTGGTTAGCAGCCAAACTCTTAACCACTGTGCCACCAAGCTATAGTGACCTACAAATCATAGCTCTCAAATACTTTAATGAACAACGAATATCACAAGTTTAATTACAGAGCTGCTCTAAAAACCACAGGTACAGAGAATATAATGACTAACTCTACCTGGAGAACTTGGCAAAGGATTTACAGAAGAAATGACATTTAGGTCGGGTCTGGACACATAGGTGGACATTTTCCACGTGGAAAAGGGGAAGGTGGCATTTCAGGCAAAGAGAGGCATATGTGCAAAGTCATCTCTTATGGTAAGAGATGAGTCTGGAAAGGTACCATTGGGCTGGACTGGAAAGAGCCTTGTCAGAGGAAGCTAAGGAAATTGACTTTCTCCTTTAGACCCTGAGGAGCCATAAAATATGCTGAAGGAGAGAGTGTAATATTAGATTTGTGCTCCAGAATAAAACAATTCTGGCAAAAAAAAGGAGGATAGATGGCATCTTCCAATTAAAAGACTAACAAGTCGGCCAGGGAAAAGATGAAAAAGGCTTACAACAGGTTAAAAAGAAAACAGTTGTGACTGACTCATTCTGACTCATGGCGACCCTGTGTGTGTCAGAGTAGAACTATACTTTGTAGGGTTTTCAAGGGCTGACTTTTCAGAAATAGATTGCCAGGCCTTTCTTCTCATCACCTCTGGGTGGACTTGAACCTCCAGGCTTTCAGTTAGCAGCCGAGCATATTAACTGTTTGCACTACCCAGGACTCCTACAGTAGGGTGGTGGTTACTGTTGTGTTATCGAGTCAATCCCAACTCGTAGTGACCCTATAGGACAGAGTAGAACTGCCCCATAGGGTTTCCTAGGCTGTGATCTTTGTGGTAAGAGATCGCCAAGTCATGCAATTAGTGGCTGGTGCGTTTGAACTGTTGACCTTTTGGTTAGCAGCCAAGTGTTTAACCATTGCACCGCCAGGGGATAGATCAGTGGAAAAGAGAATAGGATAGATTTCAGAGGCTTTTTTCAGATCAAATCAATGCCTTGTTAACTCTTCAAATGTGGTGGGAAGCAGTGACGAAGTAGAAAGAGGGCTTGTGCATTTTTATGATTTAGTTTCATCTTGGATGTGCGGCATTTAAGAAGCTGTGGGACATCTGTTGAATAAAGCTCAATGGAGAGCTCATGAGAGAGGATAGGCTCAAAGTTATAGGCTGGTGTCTTAGTCATCTAGTGCTGCTACAACAGAAATACCACAAGTGGATGACTTTAACAAAGAGAAGTTTATTTCTTCACAGTAAAGTAGGCTAAAAGTCCAAATTCGGGGTGTCAGCTCCAGGGAAAGGCTTTCTGTCTCTGTGGGCCTTCTCATCAGTGTTCCCCTGGACTAGGAGCTTCTCTGCACAGGGACCCCGGATCCAAAGGACATGCTCTTCCGCTGGCACTGCTTTCTTGGTGGTATGAGGGCCCCCCTGTCTCTCTGCTCACTTCCCTCTTTTATATCTCAAGAGATTGCCTCAGGACACAATCCAGTCTTATAGATTGAGTCCTGCCTTACTAAAACAACTGCCAGCCATCCTCCCTCATTTACATCGTAGACCCAGGATTTACAACATACAGGAAAATCACACAATACCAGGAATCATGGCCCAGGCAAATTGATACACACATTTTTGGGGGGACATAATGCAATCCGTGACAGCTGGGAAGTGGTTAGCATGTAGATTACAGCTGGACTCAAAAGGGACAGATGAAATTACCACAGAGAACTTGCAGCGCAAGAAAGAGGGAATTGGGGCTGCTGAATAGGCAACCTGGGGCTATCCCAATTTACTGACGGATAGAGGAAGAGAAGGCAGCATATAAAATGAAGCAGAAATTATCAGAAAGCGACCTGGAGAGTACGCTCCTCTAGGAGAACTATGAGAGGTTGTCATTAGGAAAGTCAGAGAAAAGGAGATTTTTCAGAGGAGATGTAGTCAACAATGTCCAAAAATTAAAACATTATGAGGATAGAAAAAAGCCATTGCATCTATTGGAACATTACCAGCGATCTGAATATCATCAGTAGAACTAGTGAAGTCTGAAGCCAAAATACAGCGAGTTGAGGAGTGAACAGTACAAATGTACTCAGTGAGTGTTGGCCTTTCCTCTAAGAAGTTTGGTGGTAAAGGGAGGAAGAAAAGTAATTTGAGGAAATGGAAGAGTTGATGGATCTAATTTTTAAAGCTGACACAACTTTAACATTAGGTTGAGGAGTTATGGCATGTAGAAAAAGAAATATTAAAGATTAGAAAGCAAGAATCATTGGAGCTAGGTTTCAAATGACGATCTTGATTGTGGGGAAGAGAGTAGGCATGAACCTGGAAAATAAGTAGGGGTATCTCCAGTGAGAAGGAAGAAAGTGGAGTTTAGAGGTGGAAGTGGGGAAGGGAAGAGATTAGTTTTGAGGGAGTTCATGGTTTCTCTCATCTGCTAATGGTGAGACCAGAAGACTATGCAGCTACTTTTGCTAGGACTGGTCAGCCTGAGCCCATCCACACAGTGGTACAATCAACAGACACACCTAAGTACCGGTAACCCCAGTCAAGAGGAAAGATGAAAGAAGGAAAAGTCAGTCAGGGGCTAAGGCCAGGGTAATTCTGACCCTTTTCTGCCAAATCAGATGGAGGTACTGCCCGTGAGCCCAAATTCCAAAGAAATTCTAGAGGGAGTAATGGATTTGGTTGTGGACCAATGCTTCATGCAGTTAGCCAGTAGCATTTAATGTAGCTTGGTAGACAACAGAATGCACTCTGCTGCCTATGACCTTTCCACTTTTAATTGATGGTCAAGTTTACCAAGATTTTCAGGATCCAAGATCAAGGATTCTGTTCAGTGATCCCCCTGTTAACATCTGAAAATTAGTATAGAAAGGAAAACAACTGAAGAAGTATTTTCTGTCGTATTTTAAACTTTGAAATCCTGTCCTTGCTTCCTTTGTTGTTAGTTAGTGTCTAGTCGGTTCCAACTCTTGATGACTTGTCTTAGTTATCTAGTGCTGATATAACAGAAATACCTACCACAAGTGGATGGCTTCAACAAACAGAAATTTATTCTCTCACGGTTTAGGAGTCTAGAAGTCCGAATTCAGTGCACCAGCTCCAGGGGAAGGCCTGCTCTGTCTTAGCTCTGGAGGAATGTCCTTGTCTCATTTGACCTTCTGCTCCTGAGTGATCTTCATTGTGGCTTGGCATCTCTCCTTCCCCATTTCTGCTTCTGTCACTTGCTTGTTTAATCTCTTTTATATCTCAAAAGAGATTGACTGAAGACACACCCTACACTAATCCTGTCTCATTAACATAAGTAAGACGGCCCATACCCAAATGGGATTATAACCACAGACGTTAAAAAAAAAAAAAAAAAAACCATTGCTGTTGAGTCCATTCCGACTCATAATGACCCTATAGGACAGAGTAGAACTGCCCCATAGGGTTTCCAAGGAGCAGCTGGCTTGTGGATTTGAACTGCCAACCTTTTGGTTAGCAGCCACGCTCATGACCACTGCACCACCAGGGCTCCAAACCACAGGCATAGAGGTTAGGATTTACAACACATATTTTTGGGGGACACAATCCAATCCATAACATTCCATCCTTTGTCCCCCCCCCCAAAAAAAAATTCATGTCCTTGCCACATGCAAAACGCATCCACCCCATCACATCATCCTAAAAGTCTTAAATCAACTCTAAGTCCAAATTGCATCCTGGGGCAAAATTCCTCTTCATCTGTAAACCTCTGAAATCTAGACTACAAGTTATCTGCTTCCAAAGTACAGTGGTGGAACAGGCACAAGGTAGACTTTTCCATTACAAATGGGAGAAATTGGAGGGAAAGAAGGGATAACAGCAAGTCCAAAACCCAGCAGAACAATTTATGTTAGTGCTCAAGGCTTGAAAATAATCCCCTGTTCTCTGAGGCCATCTAGGCAATGACCCCACCCTCCAGACTCTGGGTGTTGGCCACACCCTCTGGATTCTGAGTGGAAGCTCCACGGCCCTGGGCTTCAGCGCTGCTTTCCAAGACCTCTGGGATGGCAACTCTGTTTGCTTGGCTTTAGGTGGCCCTACTCTCCTAGTTAATCTAAGTGGAGATCCCACCACCTCGGCCCCAGCAGGCTCCATTCTTCTGCCCCTTGGGCATGGCAGCCCCGCCCCCTCAGCTTTGGGAGATAGCCCTATCCACCTGGCACACCTTAACCACAGCCCCACACTCCTGTAACTGAGTTGGTGAAGATCCAACTCTTTGACACCTAGCAGGATATAGCCCCACTCTTTCAGATCCAGGAGACCATAGCCCCACCCATTGAAACTGAGAAGGCCCTCACTAGTATTGCCTTTGAGGCCCGTAATTCTACCAACAGTCTTTTCAAGGCAATCTAGGCCTTTACTAGTCCTGTTGCCATCGAGTCGATTCCAACTCATAGTGACCCTATAGGACAGAGTAGATCTTCCCTATAGGGTTTCTAAGAAGCAGCTGGTGAATTTGAACTGCTGACCCTCTGGTTAGTGGTCGAGCTCTTAATGACTGCACCATGAGGACTCCACTTTTACTACTAGGTATCATTATTGTTAGGTGCTGTCGAGTCAGTTCCGACTCATAGTGACCTCATGTACAACAGAATGAAACACTTCCCGGTCCTGTGCCAAGCCCACAATCATTGTTATGCTTGAGCCCATTGTTGCAGCCACTGTGTCAGTCCATCTCGCTGAGGATCTTCCTCTTTTTCACTGACCCTGTACTTTACCAAGCATGATGCCCTTCTCCAGGGACTGATCCCTCCTGACAACAGGTCCAAAGCATGTAAAACATAGTCTCGCCATCCTTACTTCTAAGGAGAATTTACTTCTTCCGAGACAGATTTGTTTGTTCTTTTGGCAGTCCATGGTATAGTCAATATTCTTCGCCAGTACCACAATTCAAATGTATCAATTCTTCTTCAATCTTCCTTACTAAGTATTAGGTATTCCTTATTAGGCACCTTAAAACTCTCCCATTCTCTACCCATTAATGAATTGCAAAACTGTTTTCACATTTTAGTTATCTGTTAGAGCAGCACTCCACTCCCTGTCTTAGTTATCTAGTGCTGCTATGACAGAAATACTACCAGTGGATGGTTTTAACAAACAGAAATTTATTTTCTGACAGTTTAGGAGGCTACAAGTCTGAATTCAGGGTGCCAGCTCAAGGGAAGGCTTTTTCTCTCTATTGGCTCTGGAGGAAGGTCCTTGTCTGTTTTGAGCTTCTGCTCCTGGGTCATCTTCATGTGGCTTGGCATCTCTCTTTCCCCATCACTGTTTCTCTAGCTTGCTTGTTTAATCTCTTTTATATGTCAAAAGAGATTGACTGTAGTTGCTTCTGTGTCATGGTGTTGCTGTGCTGCAGAGCCTGTGCAGGCCTTTCGCCGAGATGCCTGAGGAGACCCAGACCCAAGACCAGCCCACGGAGGAGGGAGAGGTGGAGACGTTTGCCTTCCAGGCTGAAATTGTCCAGTTGATGTCCTTGATCATCAGTACTTTCTACTCGAACAAAGAGATCTTTCTGAGGGAGCTGATTTCAAATTCATCAGATGCGTTGGACAAGATCATATACAAAAGCTTGACAGATCCCAGTTAGCTAAACTCTGGGAAGGAGCTGCATATTAATCTCATTCCAAACAAGCAAAATCGAACCCTCACAATTGTAGACACTGGAATTGGGATGACCAAGGCCGACTTGATCAATAATCTTGGTACCATCGCCAAGTCAGGGACCAAAGTATTCATGGAAGCTTTGCAGGCTGGTGCAGACATCTCCATGATTGGCCAGTTTGGTGTGGGGTTTTACTCTGTGTATTTGGTTGCTGAGAAAGTGACCATGATCACCAAACATAACGATGAGCAGTATGCATGGAAGTCTTCAGCAGGAGGGTTGTTCACAGTTAGGACGGACACAGGCAAACCTATGGGTCATTGAACAAAGGTTATCCTGCATCTGAAAGAAGACCAAACTGAGTATTTGGAGGAAAGAAGAATGAAGGAGATAGTGAAGAAACATTCTCAATTTATTGGTTATCCAAGTACTCTTTTTGTGGAGAAAGAATGAGATAAAGAAGTGAATGATGATGAGGCTGAAGAAAAGGAAGATAAAGAAGAGGAAAAAGAGAAAGAAGAAAAGGAGTCTGATGAGAAGGCTGAAAAAGAAGATGCTGGTTCTGATGAAGAGGAAGAAGAAAAGAAAGATGGTGACAAGAAGAAGAAAAAGAAGATCAAGGAAAAGTACACTGACCAAGAGGTACTCAACAAAACAAAGCCCATTTGGACCAGAAATCCTGATGATATTACCAATGAAGAATATGGAGAATTCTTCAAGAGCTTGACCAATGACTGGGAAGACCACTTGGCCATGAAGCATTTCTCAGTTGAAGGACAGCTAGAATTCAAAATCCTTCTCTTTGTCCCAAGACGTGCTCCCTTTGACCTGTTTGAAAACAGAAAGAAAAAGAACGTTAAGTTGTACGTACACAGAGTTTTCATCATGGATAACTGTGAGGAGCTAATTCCTGAATATCTGAATTTCATTAGAGGCATGGTAGACTCTGAGGATCTCCCTCTAAATATTTCCTGTGAGAGGTTGCAACAAAACAAAATTTTGAAAGTTATCAGGAAGAATTTGGTCAAAAAGTGCTTAGAACTCTTCACTGAACTGGTGGAAGATAAAGAGAACTACAAAAAGTTTTATGAGCAGTTCTCTAAAAACATTAAGCTTGGAATACATGAAGACTCTCAAAATCGGAAGAAGCTTTCAGAGCTGTTAAGGTATTACACATCTGCTTCCGGTGCCGTGATCGTTTCTCTCAAGGACTGTTGCACCAGAATGAAGGAAAACCAGAAACACATCTACTACATCACTGGTGAAACCAAGGACCAAGTTGCTAACTCAGCCTTTGTGGAACGTCTCCAGAAGCATGTCTTTGAAGTGATCTATATGATCGAGCCCATTGATGAATACTGTGTCCAACAGCTGAAGGAGTTTGAGGGGAAGACTTTAGTGTCAGTCACCAAGGAGGGCTTGGAACTTCCAGAAGATGAAGAAGATAAAAAGAAACAGGAAGAGAAAAAAACAAAGTTTGAGAATCTCCGCAAAATCATGAAAGACATCTTGGAGAAAAAAGTTGAAAAGGTGGTGGTGTCAGACCGATTCGTCACGTCTTCATACTGCGTTGTCACAAGCACATATGGCTGGACCACAAACATGGAAAGAATCATGAAGGCTCAAGCCCTGGGAGACGACTCGACAATGGGCTACATGGCAGCAAAGAAACATCTGGAGATAAATCCCGACCATTCCATCATAGAGACCTTATGGCAAAAGGCCGAGGCTGACAAGAATGATGAGTCTGTGAAGGATCTGGTCATCTTACTCTATGAAACCGCACTCCTATCTTCTGGCTTCAGTCTAGAAGATCCCCAGACACATGCTCGCAGGATCTACAGGATGATTAAACTTGGTCTGGGTATTGATGAAGATGACCCTACTGCTGATGATACCAGCACTGCTGTCACTGAAGAAATGCCGCCCCTTGAAGGAGATGATGACACATCGCGCATGGAAGAGGTTGACTAAGCTCTGCCCGAGGAATCGCCTGTACACGTGTTCAATACTTTATCTTCATTCCCTCTGATAATATATTTTCAAGGATTTTTTTCTTTATTTTTGTTAACATTTTAAAAATCTATATGGCATGACAATAAGGGAAAGATAAGATTTCTTTCTACTTCTAAGTGTGATGCTGTGATACTTTAGGCACTAAAGCAGAACTAGTAATGTTTTTCTAGTTTCACATTGGCTTATTTAACAGCTTGAGGTGACATTTGTTGTAAGGTGTACGTAACCTAATGTTAACTCAGTGGTCTAAAGTGTTTAGCTGTTAAACGGATTCCTAGTAAGCCAAATTTTTGTCACTTCATATACCTTGATGTTTAAAAGAAAAATGTTTGTTAAAATAACTTTGAGTTTCACCTTCTCGGATCTTCTTTTTAAGCCTTCATCTCCTGTAGTTACCAATTCTGCATGTATTAGGCCTCTAGAAGTTAGTATGCCACACTAAACCAACTCGATGGGACCTAAGTATCCATAGAGCTTGTTTCCAAAGAAAAATGAATTGATTAGAGTAGCAAAATTCTACGCCTACCTAGGCTGTTGCAAAGTAACCCTACTGAGCTTGTGAGTGGAAGTGTAGTGCCCAGATCACCTGCTGCGCCAAAAGGTTGTAACAAATACAGTTAAATTAAAAAGAAAAAAAAAGAGAGAGAGAGAGAGAGATTGACTCAAGACACACCCTACAGTAATCCTGTCTCATTAACATAACAAAGATAACCCATTCTCAAATGGGATTATAACCACAGGTGTAGAGGTTAGAATTTACAACACATATTTTTGGGAAACACAATTCAATCCATGACATGACTCCAGGTACAACAGAAAGAAACATTGCCTGGTCCTGCACCATCTTCAAGATGCTCGAGTGATCCATAGAGTTTTCGTTGGCTAATTTTCAGAAGTAGATCACCAGACCTTTCTTCCTAGTCTGTTTTAGTCTGGAAGCTTCACTGTAATCTGTCTACTATGGGTGACCCTGCTGGTATTTGATATACTGGTGGCATAGTTTCTAGCATCATAGCAACATATGCAAACCACATCAGTACAACAAATTGACAGATGAGTGGTGGGTGCTTCCTTTACTGTTAAACTTAAGTCACAAATAAGCAGCCTATATCATGGGTAGTTTTATAGGTCTATCTTTGAATTTTATAGGCTTGCCAGTTATCCTTAATGCTGTATCTGAGTATTGAAGCCCCCGTATTCCTTTTCTGCCTCATCTGTCTTTCCACACAATTCATGCATAACTGGCAAGAAGAGTATCCTGGGGAGGTAAGATGTCCGAGAACATTATAGTCCTTCATTAAGCTCCTGGTAAGGGAAATGATTTGTTTTGTGTTTCGGAGTTTTTTCATGGTAAATATGAAAAACGCCTTCAGGTTTTTAAAATCCATTTCTAATTTTTATTATGATTGTGAGAAAAATGTTTAATAATTGCATCTAGAGTTGTATCTACCATAATGGTAATTTGGTTCATGTCAAAGCAGACTATATAGAAAATATAAATTGTAGATGTTGAGAATGTATCTCAATCCTGCTTTCTGTTTCTTGAGGAAGAGAGAATGGAAGGAAGGGAGGAAGGAGAGGGGATGGAGAAAGAGAGAGAGGAGGCTTAGGGGGAAAAAAAAAGTTCTCGTTTTTATTAGGCCTCTCTGCCCCCATCTCCCCCATATCTGGCCCACCTCAGACTTTGGATTGCCAAGTACAAACCTGTGGCAAACTGGCGTTTTACGAATGTTTAAATGGAATGTGTGAAATAAGGCATGATATATGCCCGCTTGCAAAAGTGGGCCTATTAAATGAAACAGATGCCATCGGTGTCTATTTCCAGCTGAGGTTATAACGTGTGGGACAGTTTTGAGCACCAGATTCCCTTTGCATCCGGTACCATAAACCAAACAGTTTATAGTACCATATGAATTTGTAGAGCTGATTGTTTTATTATATTTGAGTGTAAATTTTTCATCCCTTTCAGTTCCACCGCCATTCTCAGAGAATACAGGTTTTGTGCTGATATGATGCTTCCTAGCTCTAGGCATGGCCTACCCCTACTACTGAGTGTAATTTACTTTTTGGTGTCTGTCGCCTTGAGCTTGCCTTCTGACTAGCTTGTTGAATGATGTGCTAATCCATTATTTTTTTCAGACAAGTGTATCGACCAGTATAAACAGACTGGAGGGCACAAACCTAAATGAAAGCTATACTTTCCTGAATCATTTAAAAATCTCCTACTTGGTGGCAGTGCAAAATAACTTGGCTCTGTACATTAAGTAAAGAAGAGGGAGATTTCAATAAATAAAACATTGAAATGTGCCTGCCTGTAGGAGTTGAGTCCAGGTTTCAAATGTTCACCTTTATTCATCCTTTTTTTTAACGTGATGATCAGAAAAGGTGACTTTAAAATGCCCTCTCCTGATACAAATTTAGAGTGAAGCACAGCATTTAGCTATCTTCTGCATTTGTGTGACATTCTTACCCAATCCCCGGGTGTCTTTCACTTGAAGTCATGTATGTTACTGGAACACATTTATAGAAATAAAAAACAGAAAAGAGGCACTCAGAGGAATTTCAGCAGAGAAATTAAGCCTTGGCTGGCCCCCTTCTGAGTCATTCCCTTATAAAAGATGTGAGAACGGATAGCCAAATGAGTTGGGGGAAAATAAGTTTCAAATGAATCTTTCCTAAAAGAAAATGTCAGTGGACCCGAGCTCTTTAATTTGCAAGACTAAAGCCACCAGGTAAAGATTTACCTGTAGCAATGTGAGGAAAGGTGCTGAAATTTTGGGTCAGTACATTCACATCTAACCTGGTGCCAAGTAATATGGTGGAAATGGTGTTCTTCAATTAAATTTACAACACGACCAAGGTGAAGCAATTCTCTGATGACAAACAGGGTCTCAGATTTTCCCCAGCCAGCTTTGATACATGCTACTTTTACAAACAGTTATACTGGAATTACTCACCTCTCTTCAGATCACCAGTATCCCACTGCTGTCAAGTCAGTTCCGACTCATAGCGGCCCCATAGGGTTTCCAAGGCTGTAAAACTCTGCAGAAGCAGACTGCCACATCTTTCTCCCAAAGAGCCACTGGTGGTTTCAAGCCACCGACCTTTTGGTTAGCAGTTGATGGCTTTAACCACTGTGCCACCAGGGGTCCTCAAATCACCGGTACAGCAAACATAAAACCATTCTTCCCAACTCTCTTGCTCTGCTTCCTTAGGTTTATGAGGCTTAGTGTGTATTTTTCATATTTGTCTTATTCTTAGTGGCCAGATACCGAGCAGTATAGATTCTTCTGTCTATAGAGAGATGGAGAGGTTTCAGAGCATGTACCTGTACCTCTCATAGGATGGTGACAGTAATCTTGTGAAGCTAAGCATGAGTGTTTTATGACCTTTTGACAATCAGAGAAACTAAAATTACAAGTAGGGAACTGCAAAGGTCACAGAGCAAGTAAGTGGTAAACGAAGACTTGGTAAACCAAGAGGTAGCTTTTGGCTCCAACTCTCACATGCCACTTCCTTTCTTGTCAGAAGTCCTCAACCAAGGCTGAAGTTTTTATTCTCCTGCTGGGGAGGGGAAGGGCTAAACTGAGAGTGACAATGATATTCTTTCTCCCCTATAATGCCACAGGGAGTGCTGCCTTTCTACCAACAACCTGGCTGCCAAATAGCTTTACTCCTATTAGAGATATAGGAAATTAAAACATTGTTGGATAAGAATGCCTGTGGAGATCCCTGAGCCATACTCCATAGGATAGCTTAAAATTCCAGACCTCTTTTTATCTGCTGATGTGCTGACCTGCATAAGGAGAATTGGCTAATAAATTCTTTCCCCAATTCTAAAGGCAAATAAAAGCACTCTTTTCGTGGCTATGCACAACCCATCTTTGCTCTCTGGTGCTTTGTGCTAATTTTAAACAAATTACCTGGAGTCTGAAATCTATTTCAGGGCCTTGGACAGCCTGTTGGGTCAGCATGTTCTTTCTAGTTATTTCTAAAGGAAGTTACTGCCCACAGCTCCCTTTGCTATGTTGAGAGTTTTAAACTTATTCTTCCGCTGCCTCCTTATTTCACAAGTCAGAAGGACTACTGATACCCATCCTCTGTTCACACAGGGGTATGGCCAGTGGAGCCAGTAGTCCAGCCTACACTTAAAAAGAGCCATCTAAGACCTGGCTTACCATAGGCACTAAGTAAATAGACTGGTTTTACTTGATCAACTTACTCATCATCTAATAAAGCCAGATTAAAAACAAAACAAACAAAAAAACAGGGTTATCTTTTCTCATAGAACAATACTGTGAAAGAAAGAATCAAACACCATCAGCGTCTACAAAACAGAAGGTGGAAATAGACTTATATTTATTGAGAATAGTCTCTGTGTCAAGCTCAATGCTACTAGCATTCACAATAATAACCAACAGTAAGTTATATCTGTTCAAGCAGATGCTATGTGCCAAGCACTTTACTAAACTCTATATACATGATTGCTCAGTTAATCCCCTCAACAGCTCTGTGAAGTAGATTCTATGTCACAACAACCTTATGAGGGAGATTCTACTACCATCCCCATTTTATCCAGAGCAACCAATACCAAATAAATAAATTGAGAGTGTGCTTCAAATGAAGGTCCTCTTATTCACACATCTCAGTAATTCAGACCCTGTACCAAAATAAATAAATAATGCAGAAATAAATCCCTCCTGAGTTCACGTAATAAATCTTTACAGTCAGAGATGAGTCATATTTTATTGGATGATTTGGGATGGGCAGTTGAGTGATCTACAGGATCTCAGTATGTGACTTGACAGATTTTATATCTCAGTTCCTCTGTATTTTCACCCGTAAAACAAGAATAATTATTCAGGCTTTCTATATTTTCTAATAAGAGATGATAAAGATTGATGAAATATGGATGCATAGAATGAAGGGTTCAGGATAAACGTACTCCTCAGTTCATAGATATGCTATTACTAATAACGGAATTGTCCTACTCAGAAATCGTTTCCCTATTGAGTTGTGCATTTAATTATGAGTCGTCTTTTTCCCTCATTCACCCAATATGTATTAGGCACTGTCATGGATTGAACTGTGTCCCCCCAAAATATGTGCCGGCTTGGCTAGGCAGTGATTCCCAGCATTGTGTGGTTGTCATCCATTCTGTGATCTAATTATCCTCCATTTTGTGGTGTGTCATAAATCCTAGCCTCTATAAGTTAATGAGCAGGATCAGTGTGGGGTGTTGTATCTTGAGTCACAGCCTTACAAGAGGATGTAACTCAAGTCACACCCTTACTCAAATCACACCCTTGCTTGAGTAACACCTTTTATCTTACAAGAGATAAATGGAGAGAGAAGCAAGCAGAGAGGAGAAGGACCCAACTACCACCAAGAAAGAAGACCTGAGAGCAGAGTGCATCCTTTGGACCCTCGGTCCCTGCACTGAGAACCTCCTAGACCTGGGGAGAGATTGATGCCAAGACACATGTAGAAGTCCAAGGAACTCTGGGCCCACAGATGTTGAAAGGAGGCAAGGACCTTCCCCCAGAGTCGACCGAGAGAGCGCCATCCCCAGGAGTTGATGCCCTCAATTCAGATTTCTAGTCTTGTAAACTGTGGGAGAATAAATTTCTGGTTTTTGGAGCCATCCACTTGTGGTATTTCTGTTATAGCAGCACTAGATAACTAAGACAGGCATATACTCAATACTCCTAGGGTAGATAAAAAGACGAAGAAGTTATTCTCAGCCTAGAGTATCAAAAATAAACAATGTAGTGAAATGTTTTCCTTGAATTTATTACAAAAGCTGCCAAAGTTAGCTTGTTATGTCTACACGAAGCCAAACATCAAGAGGAAAACGGAAAAGTTCAAGCAGTAATACAGATGTTTCAAAACATCTGGGTGCTTGATGTCCTGTAGATTTACCATATGGATCTCCTACAAAGTTTTTTTTTCCATTTTATTTCAGGCTTTCAGAAATTAACTTGGAGTTATGTAGATCAACCATTTTACTAATATACCCTTCTCAGTCATAAAATACTGAACCTTTTCTTCTTGGTAGTCTTGAAGCTAAGGTCACAGCTTTATAAACCCACTTGTCATGGTTGGTAGTGATTTTTTATATATTTAAAATATTCCAGGATCTGGACTGGCTGTTGGGCAAACCAGTTGAATGCTTAGGGGGCTTAGGCACAAGGCATGTCTGGGTCAGAGAAGCCACCTCCCTCGATGGAGAGTTCAGAACAAACAAGGGCCTGCTTTATTAACTGGGTAAAAGGACGAAGCTGCCAAAGATGTGATGTGAAAGCTGGTATCTCAGACATGTTAGATAAAAAGTCATTGTTGCTATGAACCTAATCTTAGGCTTAATAATTTCCTTCTAAGATCACTCCAGGGCAGAAAAGGGAAAGAAAAATAATTATAGGGGCACTGGGTGAGGCCAGATGGCAGGTGTATTCTAAAGGCCTACAGGCAACCTGTGGGCTTTAAATACTGGTGAGAGCCTTTTGCATCCCGTCCACTGGGGCCTGCAGACGTCCAGCCTACCACTTACCCTCCCTCCCCCAGGGCAGTGCAGAACCAGGTGAGGCTGCCTCCTGCCTCATGTCTTTACAATCTGAGGAAATTATGACTATAGACAAAATTGTTCAGCTCACTCTTAAGTGTTCTTACTTAAAATATCTTGCTTTTATTCATATCTGAGAGAAGCTCAAACTCAAGCCTAAAACTACGGTGCTTTGTTTCATTTTGGATTTCTCTCTCCTCCTCCCCACCACCCGCCCAAGCTCGCATTGTTTTAATTAGTTTCCGTCAATACTTGGAAGAGCTGGTTTGAAAGAAGCTGTCCATTCCCTGCCCCCACCAAACACGTTAGTCCATTTATGCTTCTAAACCCAAGTATTCATCCCGCACATCAAAATATGTGAACCTTAGCAAGATAAAAGCTGTCCAACCCTGATTTTGTTTCTACACAGATGGCTATAAACATGACACTGGGATATTAGTCTTGGCTTTTCTTGACAGACCTGAAAGTTGGTCATGCAGAACTATTTAAAATTGGTAGAAAAAACTTACCCTGAAGTTTACTGTTGATGAACGCAAGAGAAAGCACATAATTAATGGAAATACATGTCAGAATAAAGAAAAATGTGTTACTCCTTTCATTTCTGAGTCCTCGCCAAAGGTGTTGAATGAAGCTGATATTTCAGAGGTGGAAGGGGGACTTGAGCTTGTTTTAGTGAAGTAAAAATTTGTATGAGAGTTTACACATGCAGTAATTAATTTATACCATGATGTCTTTTAATTAACAGTAAGTTTTCTTATTGTAAAAGTAAATCATCCTCATAACAAAAAAAAAATTGTATGTTATCAACAAACAAAAAGAAGGGAAAATAAAACATCCATTCAGAAAAAAGTACTGTAAACATTTTGATGTGTATTCGTTTAGATACTTCTCTGTAGATTTATATGTACATATGTTTGCCTCGTTTGTTACTGCTTTGAACCTTTTTTTTTTTTAATTCAAAATGTTTTGGGCTTTTAAAAATGTTGATAAGTATACTTACAAAGTCTTATTATTGGCTACATGGCACTTTTTTCTATAGATGCGCCATAATTTATTTAACCAGGCTGTTGTTATTATGTATTTAGGGTGTCTCCAACTTTGCACTATTGCAAACAATATTAATTTTGTTAAATATTCTTGCAGCAAAATTTTTACATATGCACCCATTTTTATATCCTTAGGATACATTTCCATAAATTGAATCAAAAGGATGACATATTTTAAGGGATTGTCAGACGTCTGGCCAAATTAACCTCAAGAGAGATAGATGATACTAATTGACTTTCTTGAAGTAGTGTATTAGATTGTCCATTTCCTCACATGCTTGTTGGCACTGAATTCTACTTTTTATTTTTATTTTTTTAATAAATTGAAGGTAAAATGGCATTCGTTTGTTTTACAAGAGGTTTTCATAATATCTACCCTGAACTTAAATAACAAAGTTCCCTAAAATGTTCTGTAAATCTTACTAAAGAGATTTGCCTGGGACACTGATTTGTGGGGAACAATACTATTTTTATGTGGCTGTAGCATTTGCACTGGGCTTTCCTAAAGTCCTTGCAAAGTAAATATTGTTACAGCATGTTTAGCCTCCTATATCTATGACACTCCATGTCTCTGCTTCTAGTTTGTTTGGTTTTACGTTAGTGCTAGAAAGGACAGACCAACAATATGTGTCATTTAAAGTGTTGTTTTATACTAACCTTGGTTCTCTGCAATCATTGTATTTCTTTTTTTATTTGTCTGTTTCTATACAGCACATTTCAGATTTCCAAGATTCTACTCAGAAAGAAATGAAAAATTCTTTAAGATATTAAGATAATTTTTCACCTGACAGAAAGACAGAGCAGGCTTTATTTATTAAAAAAAAAAAAAAATTAAAAGCATAGACACAGATTCTATAACTAGCAGGAGGGGGAATCTCTGTCTTAAATCAGAACTTCAAAAATCGTTTTGTTAAAAAAAAACACGTAAAGAGCATAAAACATTTGCAGTAATGAAAGCATTTAAATGGACTAGTTGATTTTAGTTGAAAAATATATGCTTTTCTTCATCTCTGTGCTTCCTTTGGTGCTAGCTATTCGAAGACGATCTATTTTTTTTTCTACTTTTTTTTTTTTTTTAGTAATCGGGACTGTCTTTGTGTCCTGCCATTGTTAGCGTTGTCAGTGTTGTTGCTTTAAATTGCTGTCGAGTCAGCTCTGACTCATGGCACATTGTCAATAGCAGTGTCAACAAAATGGACAAAAAAAAAAAATCCGCATGGAGCCCTGGTTGGATGTAGAGCACCATATAGAAAGCTCTAGTTCCTGTCTTCTGACACCTCACTTCGTTTATCTGAGTTGATAGGATGAAACTGAGCAAGCATTCTCTATGTCTAGGCTACTGTTGGGTGTTGGAGAGTTCTAGGTTATTACATGATTATAAGAGGCCTTTCTCAGTTTTGTTTAAGGGAAGAGAAAGAATGAGTTAAGAGCCATCCCTTATGTGGCTAGTGGAAGATAAAGCATTCAGTCAAGTAAACCTGTCCTGTTCAGGGTTCTGATCAGATCTACAGTGTGTCTCATATTGAACAACAGAGAATTGCACCCTGAGAGTAAGAAGGCTGAGAAATTATCTGTCATGCCTCAAGCTAGGAAAATAAATTGGGGTGACTATAAAATTGGCTCTTGGTATTGGTAGACATCCCAGCTTAGTGGTCTTTAATAAAGTTATGGAGTATCTTTCAGTAAACAACTTATAAAATAATCCCCTAAGAGTTGACCTATGAAGGAAAAAGATGAGCTAATGACACATAAATTATTAATACTTCATCTAGTGGGTGTGTAGGTATAGTGCAAATTTGCAATTCCACAATTATAAGAAAAAAAAACTTCTTTTTTTTTTTTTTTTAACTTCCCAGTGTGTTAGACTTTATAGGAAAGGAGAACAATACCTGGTTTTAAGAGAAACTTTAAGATTTTAAGAGACTATACATATGTTGTCAGTAAAGAAAGGGCCAGATGTCAAATAGCATTTTAAAAACATAACTATAGTAGTTTAAGAAGAGTAATGGATTAATGTTGAAGAAATTATACTTATTCTAGACAGCTGTGACATAGTCAAGAATAGTTAAAAAAAATATGGAAAGTAGACCTTCTTTCATAGTCCAAGGGTTCTTAACCTTGCGACTGTGGACCAACATGGAGTCTGTGGATAGAATTCAGGAAGTTGATAAATTTGGATAGGAGAAAAATCACAACTTTAATTTCACTAATTTGTAACTGAAATTTAGCATTTAATTCAATTAGGAATGTAGACTAAAATCCACCGTAATGTGCCTGTGTCGGTCACCACTAGAAATCATACATATTTTCATATTATATTACTGTTCTTGTAGCTATCTTGGAATATCACGACTTGAAATCATTATAGTTATTAGATCTAATACTAGATGTTGTTATTTAACACAAGAATAGATAAGCATGTATATTACTATATCATCCTTTTTATATTTTGATAAGAGAATTTCAATATAATTGATTTCCTTTGAGATTCTAACATTGTATGCATTTAAAGACATTATTCTAAGTTAAGATGTATGTGGACTTCACCATACTGCCAAAAGAATCCACAGCAGAAAAAAGTTTAAGAACCTTCTTCTTAGATAGATGTACATAAAAAATGGATCAATGGAGATGAGAGAGAGCTACGGGGAGGGGCTTTTTACATTTTTTTAATTTCAGAATCTGCTTAAAATGCATAGGTTGGAAATTTAAAAGAACTCAGGGTGTGGGCAGTTTAATTCTACTGTTCTAACGTTTAAATTCTCATTTCTAAGGGAAGATAGGCTGGAAGGATGAGGGCTAAGACTTAAAGAAACTTCTAGCCAACCAAAGGAAATATGTAAAAGGAATAACTTGTCCTCATAATATTCAGAGACTTTAGCACTTCATGAAACATACCGTATTAAGATGTTATCCGAATGGATAACTATCTGGAAGGAGTTTGACAGCATTTTGTTGAGTGCTTCCTGTGCAATCACAATAGTTTTAGAGCCCAGCCTTCACCTGCAGGAGTTTACAGTCTCTTTAGAAAAGGCAAACAATCACTGAAAACGTTTATGATTACCTATAAACATGAACAGATAAATAGGGTACAACCTAAGTTTGCAGCCTTGAGTTGTGATAACGTGGAAGCCAGAGGAGATGAGTAGGAGGATGTGAAATGGCAGAAGAAGGAAGCGTAAAGACATTCCAGGTATAAGGAACAGAGTTGCTGAAGCACTGAGCTGGAGCAGTAGAAAGTTCATGCTTCATAGTAATACAATGAAGTGTTGAAACAAGAGGCAGACAGATTCAGAAAGGGAAACGTATTGAATGCTAGGCCAAAAAAAAAAGTGAAATTCAGTTTTTAGTTTAGGTAATATCCGGAGGCAGGTTGTTAAAGCAACTGGATATAGGATGAAATGCAAGAAGCTGTCATGAGCGAGACCATGACAGAGCCTCTAGTCTAGAACTATACCTGAGGCGATGAGGGATTGATGTTAGAGTAAGGCGGCAACTGTGGAACTTAAAGAAGCAGGTAAATCTGACAGATATTAAGAAGGTAGAATGTAGATGGTCAGTGTTGAGTGATGTGTGGAAAGGAGGATGTGAAGAGGGCATAAAGACAATATTCAGTGGCATTGGTGGTTCACTGGTAGAATTCTCACTTTCCATGCAGTAGACCGGGTTTGATTCTTCGCCAGTGCACCTCAAGCACAGCCACCACCTGGATGTCAGTGGAGGCTTGTGTGTTGCGATGATGCTGAACAGGTTTCAGCAGAGCTCCTAGACTAAGACTAGGAAGAAAGGCCTGGCAGTCTACTTCTGAAAAATCTGCAACCAATCATAGGGATGGCACAGGACTGGGCAGTGTTTTGTTCTGTGGTACATGGGGTTGCTATGAGTGAGGGCCAATTCAACAGCAGCTAACAACAACAACAAATAAAGACAATATGTTGGAAATCCACATATTTAGAAGTACAATGCTATGGACCAACAGGTGAGAACCAGGGTACCATGTCCTGCCCTTGCCATGGATTTCTCCAACCATAAGGAGGTTGTGTAACGTTTTTCTGTTCCATTTTTTCCATCTGCCAAGTGGGGCAAATACACAAAACAAAGTAACATCTCAAGAAGCTCGATCCTTTGGATTGAAATAACCTTATAATCTTTTTATACTCTGGTTTCTCTTCAGATCATATAAATCTTTTGCCTTTTACTAACCTTATAATCTTTTATATATTTTGTGATTTCTTAGTAGGCTGAAAGCAAAAACCTACCTTGTGAGTAAAAAACAAAAACCAACTAAATCGGAGATACATTGCTTTTATAGGAATCTTAAGCTGTGAAATGTCAACCCATTATCAGAACTAATGTCATTGTTCCTAAGGGTTTACCTACTTATAAATTCTTTTACTTTTCCACTGAGAATCATGCTGGTGCTTAATGCATTTTAAATACAGCATGAAGGTTTCAAAATGTGGGATTTGAAACTCAGGCAGAAATTTCAATGGGCTACTGAAGAATGTTACATTCCGTGGCTTAAAAATCTGATGATCTCTTTTTAGT
This sequence comes from Dugong dugon, assembly GCA_030035585.1. Taxonomy (NCBI): domain Eukaryota; kingdom Metazoa; phylum Chordata; class Mammalia; order Sirenia; family Dugongidae; genus Dugong; species Dugong dugon. Next base: position 39,168,114 of record CM057472.1, read on the forward strand.
CCCTGGACTTCTATTTTTTTATTGTACCTTTTTATTCTTTTTATTTATTGTATTTTCAGTTATAAATAAACTGGGAAGGATCACATCCTAATATCTGTGATTATCTGAAATATTAAACAGTGGTAAATTTTCCTGTTGTCAGGATAGCGTTCAAGGATGACTGGTCATGAAGCATCTACCAAGGGACCTCAGGAATATTTCTTAAGGGGCGATCGTAAAACACTGTAGAGAGAAAGTCTTGGATGCTTTATTTTCTCTTCTTTAGAGCTAGAAAAATGAGGCAAAAATAATTTATAAGAATTAAATTGTAGGAAGCCAGGGACTCCAGTAGTCAACCTAATAAACTTCTTGTTGGAAAGCTTGCTTTGGATTGTCATGGAGCTTCCGGTAGTACGCCCAAATCCTGCCATTTGTAATGCATATCTGAAGCTCTCTGAAGAAAAAGTAGACTATGCTATTACCAGAACCTCTCTAATCCTGTCTCTTATTCAAATACGTTCCATTTTAAGAAAACCAAGCATCAACAATCTGCACTTTCAAAGCAATCAGATCAGTTTTACCGATTGTTGACATGACATAATAGTTCTTTGCTTCCCAAAAGGATTCACGAGGTGAATGAAGTGGTTTACCCAAATTTATTTAAAAAATAAATTTTGATATAAAATAAGTATTTGAAAATTTGAAAAATAAATTTTATGAACATATACTTTTTATGATTAAAAAATTAATAAATGGATAATCAAGATAAAAAATGGAATATAGAAACTATAAAAGATACGGTTGAGTAAAGGCAGCAAAACTATGTTTATAAGGAATAATAATCTAATTGTACATCCTAATATAAATTTATAATAATACAAATCTGTAATTACTTTCTGGTTCTTGTTTTATTTGGCTGTGACATTCATTATGTTTGACTGTTACAGCAGTCCCTAAGAAGGAGGTATAATGAAATGGTTCTCTTCTCTTCTATCCTTTTAAACACTTTTATGCGCTTTTGCCTTATTTTCCCCATCTGTGTTTCCCCTAGATACGTTAATTCACATGGTTTCAATTTGAAAACCAGTTTTATTCTTTGTGTCCTTTATTTTCCCCTGAAATAACCTTAGTGTGTTGTCAATTGATCAAGATTGGTGTGCATCTGTATTTAATTTTCTACACAAATTTAATTCCCATGTGAGATACAAGGGCTGTACACCAATCACTGTGAAATACAATTTTTTTTTTAAGTATTGTGTTTTACCCAGGGCAATAAAACTAGCAATTATGATCTGTATAGAAATCCCTAAAGGCAGTCTAATGTCATATTTAAGATTACAAATGCTGGAAGCAACTGCCCAGGTTGAATACTCAGTTCTCACAGTTAATGACTGGGTGACCTTGGGAAGTTATTTATTCTTTACATGTTCCAATTTCCTCATCTGTGAAATGGGACTTATAGTGGAATCTACTTCATAGGCCTGCTGTGCTGATTATGTGAGATAATTCACGCAATATACTTTAGCACAGTGCCTCAAATATTGTTATCATCAGCTCATCAAACTCCTTGAGCCACTGGGAAAATATCACTAAACATATTCTCCTTGAAATTTTGGTTTCTAGTATACACCTGTACTATATCTTCTCTCTTGAAAAGATATTGAGGACACTAATTCTAAGACTCTCCTTTGGGTTGGGCCTCTTTATTCCCGACCAGTTTTAAAGAGTTCCCCAAATAATCAATTGGCAAAATAAAACTATAGCTCCCACAGCTTCAACAGCTAAAGCACCAGTTGCTTTAAGGGACGCTGACTGCAGAACCTCAAATGAACCTAATGTGTAGAACTTGGTATCATGGGCACAAATGTTTGTTTGAAATCCAGTTTACTGCACCCCGTGATTTCCCAGCTATCAGGGCCGTTTTGTGATTCTGCTTACAAATTACTTAGTTGAGTGTGTTCATGAAATTAAAGGTTTTCACCCATCATGTAGTTAGTGTTTTAAAAATAAAGCCAGATTTTTTTTTAATAGTTTGGTAGGTGAGAAAATATAAGGCATGTTTTCTAATTATGAAGCTGCTGTCAAAAAGGTCTATAAAGCAGATGCACTTTGCAAATTAAGGGATGAATCCAAGATTCCTGTGGCTCTGAAATGGCTCCTCCTTTTGCCACAGCTGTAGCCTGTGGCAACAGAAATCAGGTGTGATGTGAACATACTGTCTCCAAGACCAAGTTCCCTCTGTAATCCTCCCAGATGCAGGGCAGATCCAAATGTCCTTCGGCAGTCAGATTCTGGGTTGGCACCAACTGCTAGCAAAGAGTTTGCAAAAACTGAACTGTGAATGCTTGATCTTTCAAGTCTCCCAAAGATCCAAGTCCTCCTGACATAAGGACTTAGTTTAATTTCTCAACCTGTCAAATGGTTCATCTTGGGAACTCTTAACTTCTCGCTTTCCTTTTTGCTGCTTAATTCCTTCTGCTGATAACAGCTTACAGGTTTTCTAAAAGCTATGTCTCTCTTCCTAATTCAGTATTATTATAACTACATTTTTGATGATTAAGCTCATAATGTAATCTGTATAGCTGAGGGAACACTGCCTTGTTTCTCATGTATTCAGACTGGCTGTCTTGTTAATAAGAACTACTGTTAGAAGACTGTCTTTCTCAAACTACTCATCTATTGTAAAGAAATATACTTTGCTTTTGTCTTCATCTCTCAAAAAAATATTCACCTCAAAGCAGAAATATTGAAATGTCTTCTTTCAATTTCTTTTTAAGCTTCCTTGGGTTTATCCAAAGGAAATTTACTAGTTTATTTTTTTTTTCCTCCAGTTCAGAAGGTTCTCCATTTTCATTTCTGTAAAAGCAATTTAATGACTTTGTCTGGTTGGGGAATTATGTACATCCTCTGTTAAGTAGAGTCACTTGGATGAGGAGCATCTCCCTGACCATGAGAGCCGGGGAGGAGAGAGGGGGCCAGAATTAAATTCTATTTGCAGCTGAATAGTGCTTATGAAAATGAGGAAGGACAATCAGTATAAGAAGCCAGCGCAGCCAGAAAATGGTAAAAAGCGCATCTTCAGGGAGCAACCTTCAAATATTTCATCCTAACTGCTGATTTCCATGCTGGTCAAGCAGGATGAGATTCTTTGGTTACATCAGCATATGCCTGGGAAACTTGCCTAAAATTACTCATGGTTCAGCAAGTGGCTTTGATTACGATTTAACTGTTCTCAGCCCAGGCCAGTGACCTTGAATTAAAGCATTGCTTCATATGACTTTGCAGTTCCTGAACCCATATTCAGTCTCTCCTACCATCATCTCTTTAAAGTTTGGTGTTTTTTGTTGTTGTTGTTGTTTTTTAATCACACTTAAAATCAAACAAACAAAAAAAGAGATGAAGTATGTCTCAGATAAGGTTCTGGACCTGGACCTCTTGGCCAGGTTGTGATTATTTGTGGACGCTAATTGCTAAAAACCAATTGATCAGAAAGTACCAGTTTCCAAGGATGGGAAACACATCCTGTTTTAACTTCAGGAGTTAATCTTAAAAGCAGAAATAAGTGCTTTATTCTGTTAAGGAAGTTTTACGTAGAATGTTTCTTTGTGATGAAGTTGAAAATTTATCACTGAATTTGAAGAAGCCAAGAGTGCTTTTTAGAAGAGAAAAAGAAATTCTTTGGGATGTAGGTGGTTCAGGAAAGATGAGAAGGCATCAGTAAAACCCAAGTGTGCCAGGATTTGGTTCAGGCAACATCAGGCAACGTGAATATGTCCATATGTTTTCACATCAGTTTTTGTGGTATCTTTGAAAAAAATGCATGTTATTTTTACAGTAAGTTAAAAGGCTCATAGGAAAATCATGGACAGAAGGTTCCAAAATAACAAATTATTTGCTATGTCAAAGAGGCAGAAAAGTATGCTCAACAAATGAAGTTTTTGAGAATCTTGGGCCATACAAAGTTTTCCAGTTCTAGCATTTAGCAGCAATGAAGACCTGAGTCCACTGATCTGTAGTCACTAAGGTCAGAGTTCTACATTTTGTTTTGGCTGAAGTGGCTTTCAGTATTTAGACATATGTACATAATGCTTATTGTTAGGTATGGTGGACTCTATGGGCTTTTGACAAGTGAGCCACTTCCTCTTGATCTTACTGTCAAGGTGAATGGGACCTATAGAAATGGGGTGGCTAGTTGAAGCTTTCAGAGAAGGATATTAAAGGAGTTGGGGTCAAACCCATGTGTTGTTGGCAATCGGAAAGGGCTATGTTTGTTTGACTATTCAGGTATCAGCCATTCTGCAATGATAATAAAATAATAAGAATAATGATTATTTTTTGGTAAGATTATGGACACCAGGCCTGAGGAGCCAATCCCCCACTCCACCCCAACCCCCACCTGTCTGATATGAGCAGGATAGAGAAGGAATCGTTAAATTTCACCAGCCTATGCCTTTGCCATTTGCAACCATTCTACCATACTTGCTCTGAATCCAGGTGGCTCAGGAAAGGTTCACAAATATTGTTCTCCATCCATTCATTGTTTTCACTCATTTATATTTATTCCAAAAATATTTATTGAGCACCTCCACTGGCCAGGCATTATATCAGCTTTGGCAATATAGCCCAGTGCAAAACAGGCAGGCCTCTGACTTGATGGGCCAGAGATCTTTAAAAACACTGGCATCTCCGTTAGGAAGGGAAAAAGCGTGGCAGAAATCCCATCCTGAGCAGAGCTCTGCTCCTACTACACCTTATGGAGACACATGCTCATTGGGAGCTTGATGACTTAGTTTTTTAGCACAACTGTTCTTAAGCGTGGCACAGCATCCTGAGGAACACCTCTATGTACCTCTCCCTTTATTTTAGTGGAAACTGTCCTTGCCAGCTGTCCTTACCTGTGTGGAACTACAGGGCCAGTTTCACCTGTTAACTCCCTTACTATAGCCTTGCCTCCTACACCCTACCTCAATTCTGTGCTTTTAGGAAGCTTACAAAAAGTTGGCTGCAAATTTTCTTTACGGCTCCTTAACATTCAGGCCTAGCCTATAGGAGTTCCATACAAGCATTTATACTGATCCTCTCTCCATTGGTTGGAGTCAACAATGGAAAAGGTGAGTTGTCCATTAAGGAGAAATTATTTTACATGGGAAGCAAAGATTATGGCAATATGTGGGTGGTAAGAGATCTGCATCCAAGTACTAAGGCCAGTGAGCTACAGACCAACCCTGAACATGAGCAAAAGCAAAGCAGGATTCCTGACAAAGGCCTTAGGCTGCCTTGTTCCAGGCCTTTCTCTGTCTTACCAGCCTAATCTCATTTGATTCTTACAGCTTAATTACACTGGTAGAAACCACTGGTAGGAAATTTTCCATCTACCATGTTTAGATCTGTCCCCAAAATCTTAAACCCTGAGTCACTGCAGTTTACCTAAGCACAGTAACCATTCTCACACTCTCAGCTCGTTAGTCTTATAGATTCTTCTTGAGGCGAAATGCATAACACACCCTTTACCCTGGAAAGGATCTGACTACCTAGATGGAGAAAACCTTCAAGTAAAAAAGGGCAATCTCTGGCTGGCTGGGAGGGAACTCAGGATATCAGCATTATGCAACCACCATGTGTCTTGAGAATCTCTTACTCACCAAAAATGCCCACCAGGGGATGGGTGTCTCCTGTTTTTTTTCTTCACAACATTGCTGCGAGGTAGATGGAGAAGACATCACACTTAGGCTTGGGCCACTTCTGTTGGCGCATGGAGGAAAGTGACAGATTATTGACTGATCTCTGGGAGATCAGTCCGAGAAATATGTGCAGGAAAATGACATTAATATACCAAGTTCACCCCGTATCTCGTGGATTAGATCAGTGACATCCTCTTAGAGTGGCTGACTTAGACCATTGACCCCTATAAAAATTATCTTCTTCTGGATTCTCCTCTCTGCCATCTCTTTTTCCAAAAACAAAGGGACCAACTTTATCACATTAACAATCAAAGTAGTCATCATATAAGACCCTTTGAAAGTCGATGGAAGGAATGTAAAGAAGTTTAAAATATGATCCCTGTCCCTGAGAAGCTTAAAACTTAGTTGGAGAAATAAGACATGAGCACATTAAAATTTAAGTGGTGATGTAGTGCCATACGTGATTGAGTGCTGGATGACTCAGTGCTAAGGGAGTTCAGAAGATGGAACGAATGGGGTGGGCTAAACCGGGAAGGAAGAGATAGGATTTGACCAAACTATGACAAATGAGTAAGTCAGGCCTAGCTGGCAGAGTGCATCCAGATGGGGACAACTATGTGAATAAATTATAGATACGGACATGGACAAGGTATTTGGGGGGACCACAAACAGGTGAAATGCAAATGACAATTTGACAATTTGCATAGAGATATGGTAGGAAATAATTTCAAACATGAGGACTGCATAGTCTTATGTGCCAAACCTAAGGATCTTATTTTGAAGGGAATATAATAACCCTTTAAAGGCATTTTGAGTAAGATAACAAGACAAAGATGCACAGTTTGGGTTAAAATTTCCAAGATCTTTCAGAGAACAACAAAAAAAGCCCACAACCACCAGAAGAAATGAAATAGTAAAGATCAGAACAGAAGTAAATGAAATAGAGAACAGAAAAAAAAAAAAATAGAATCAACAAAACCAAAAGTTGGTTCTTGGAAAGAATCAACAAAATCGACAAACCACTAGCCAGACTGACAAAAGAAAAACAGGAGAGGACACAAATAACCCAAATAAGAAATGAAATGGGGGACATTACAGCAGACCCAACTGAAATAAAAAGGATTATACCAGAATATTATGAAAAACTATACTCCAACAAATTTGAAAACCTAGAGGAAATGGATAAATTTCTAGAAACACACAGCCTACCCAAACTATAACCAAGTGATGTTGAAAATCTGAACAGACACATAACAAGAGAAGAGATCAAAAAGGTAATAAAAAAAACTCCCAACAAAAAAAAGCCCTGGCCCAGATGGCTTCACTGGAGAATTCTACAAAACATTTACAGAAGAGCTTGTACCAGTACTACTCAAACTATTTCAGAGCATAGAAGAGAAAACAACACTTCCAAATTCATTCTATGAAGCCAGCATAATGATGATGCCAAAACCAGGCAAAGACGTCACAATAAAAGAAAATTACAGACCAATATCTCTCATGAATATAGATGCAAAAATTCTGAACAAAATTTTAGCCAAGAGAATTCAGCATCATATCAAAAAAATAACACACCACGACCAAGTAGGATTCATACTAGGTATGCAACAATGGTTCAACATTAGAAAATCAATCAATGTAATCTACCACATAAATAAAAGGAAAGAAAAGAATCACATGATCATCTCAATTGATGCAGAAAAGGCATTTGACAAAGTCCAACACCCATTCCTGATAAAAAATCTCAATCAAATAGGTATAGAAGGGAAATTTCTCAACATAATAAAGGGCATCTATGCAAAACCAATGGCCAACATCATTCTGAATGGACAGAGGCTGAAAACATTCCCCTTGAAAACAGGAACACGACAAGGATGCCCTTTATCACCACTCCTATTTAACATTGTGCTGGAAGTTCTAGCTAGAGCAATAAGACAAGAAAAAGAAAGAAAGGGCATCCAAATTGGTAATGAAGAAGTTAAACTGTCCCTGTTTGCAGATGATATGATACTATACACAGAAAACCCTAAAGACTCCAAGAGAAATCTACTGGAACTAATAGAAAGATTCAGCAGAGTAGCAGGATACAAGATAAACATTCAAAAATCAGTTGGATCCTATACACCAATAAAGAGAACAATGGAAAGGATATCAGGAAAACAATACCATTTTCAATACCCCTAAAAAGATAAAATACTTAGGAATAAATCTGACCAGGGATGTAAAAGACCTATACAAAGAAAACTACAAAACACTACTGCATGAAACCCAGAGGGATCTACATAAATGGAAAAACATACCATGCTCACGGATAGGCAGACTCAACATTGTGAAAATGACAATTCTGTCCAAAGCAATTGACAAATACAACGCAATCCCAATCCAAATACCAACAACATTCTTCAAAGAGATGGAAAAACTAATCATTAACTTTCTATGGAAAGGGAAGAAGCCCCAAATAAGTAAATCACTACTGAAAAAGAAGAATAAAGTAGGAGGACTCGCACTACCTGACTTGAGAACCTACTATACAGCTACAGTAGTCAAAACAGCCTGGTACTGGTACGACGACAGATACATTGACCAATGGAACAGAATTGAGAGCCCAGATGTAAATCCATCCACCTACGGTCACCTGATCATCGACAAGGGCCCAAAGTCCATCAAATGGGGAAAAGACAGTCTTTTTAACAAATGGTGTTGGCAAAACTGGATATCCATCTGCAAAAAAATGAAACAGGACCCATACCTCACACCGTATACAAAAACTACTTCAAAATGGATCAAAGACCTGAATATAAAGCTTAAAACTATGAGGTTCATAGAAGAAAAAATAAGACCAACACTTCAGGCCTTAATACACGGCATTAACAGGATACCAACCATAACCATCAACGCACAAACGCCAATAGATAAGCTAGATTACTGGGATCTTCTAAAAAATCGAACACCTACGCTCTTCAAAAGACTTCACCAAATGAGTAAAAAGAGAACCTACAGACTGGGAAAAAATTTTTGGACAGTACAAGTCAGACAAAGGTCTAATCTCTATAATCTACAAGAAAATCCAATACCTCTACAACCAAAAGACAAATAATCCTATTAAAAAATGGGCAAAGGAAATGAACAGACACTTCACCAAAGAAGACATTCAGATGGCCAACAGACACATGAGGAAATGCTCCCGATCACTAGCCATTAGAGAAATGCAAATTAAAACCACAATGAGATACCATCTCACCCTGGCATTACTGGCACGACTCAAAAACACCAGAAATAACAAATGTTGGAGGGGCTGCGGGGAGATTGGAACTCTTATGCACTGCTGGTGGGAATGCAAAATGATATCACCACTTTGGAAAATGATATGGCGCTTCCTCAGAAAGCTAGAAATAGACATACCATTCGATCCAGCAGTCTCACTCCTAGGAATAGATCCTAGAGAAGTAAGAGTCGTCACTCGAATAGAGATATGCACACCTATGTTCATGGCAGCATTGTTCACAATAGCAAAACGATGGAAACAACCTAGATGCCCATCAACAGACGAATGGATAAAGAAACTAGGGTACATACACACAATGGAGTACTATGCAATGAGAAAGAACAACAATGAATCTGTGAACCATCTCATAACATGGATGAAGCTGGAGGACATTATGCTGAGTGAAGTAAGTCAGTGACAAAAGGACAAATATTGTATGAGACCTCTATTGTAAAAACCCATGAAGAAGTTCACACACAAAAAGTACCAATCTTTGTTGGTTACCAGGGATGGGAGGGGTGGGGGGGGGAATACTAAATAGGCAATAGATAAGTGGTATCTTGTGTGAAAGGTGAGACAGTACACAATACAGGGGAAACTAGCACAACTTGTACAAGGAAAGGTCATGGAAGCCCCATAGACACATCCAAACTCCCTGAGGGACTGAATTGCTGGGCGGAGGGCTGTGGGGACCATGGTCTTGGGGAACATCTAGCTCAATTGGCATGACACAGTTTATAAAGACAGTGTTCTATATTCTACCTTGGTGAGTAGCGTTTGGGGTCTTAAAAGCCTGTGAGCGGCCATCTAAGATACTCCACTTGTCTCATCCCTTCGGGAGCAACGGAGAATGAAGAGAACAGTATACAAGGAAAAGCTTAGTCCAAAGGACTAATGGTCCATAGCTACCAAGACCTCCAACAGACTGAGTCCAGTACAGCTAGATGGTGCCCAGCTACCACCACTGACTGCTCTGACCAGGATCACAGCAGAGGGTTCTGGACAGAGCTGGAGAAGGATGTAGAACATAATTCTAACTCACAAAAAAAAAGACCAGATTTACTGGCCTAAAGAAGACTGGAGAAACCCCGAGAGTATGGCCCCCAGACACCCTTTTAGTTCAGTGGTGAAGTTATCTCCTAGGTTCACTGTTCAGCCTGGGAGTGGACAGCCCTGTAAAACCAAATGGGACTAATGAGGTACAGTAGTCCAGTGACAAGGGCCAGAAGGCAGAAGGGGACAAGGAAGCTGGTGATAGGGAACCCAAGGATGAGTAAGGATATTGTTGATGTGTTGTGAGATTGTTAACCATTGTCATAGGGCAACATTTGTAGTAACTGTTAAATGAGAAACTATTTTGTTCTGTAAGCCTTCATCTTAAGTGAGCATAGCAGCACAATTGGAAGAGCGTAGTCAATGTCATTAAACTGTGCATGTAGAAATTTTTGAAATGGTGTATCTTTGGCTATGTTTATTTTCACCAAAAAGAAAAAGGTTGAGAAGTTAGAGGGTTAATATGTTGTGTGGTTGTTAACCAGTGTCATAAAACAATATGTGTGCTACTGTTTCATGAGAAGCTATTTGTTCTATAAGCATTCACCTGAAGTACAATTAAAAAAAAAATAATTTCCAAGCTCTTTCAAACCTCCATGTTTCGGAAACAAAGAACTTCTGTCTGAAATCTTGTTTCCTCACTTCTCCAGGAAAATTCTTATGTATTCTTCAATAACTAGCTCAGCCTTGTGAAAACTTTGTAGACTTACTCAGGGGAAATTGATGCCTTCCTCTTCAGAGTTCCCACAATGCTTTAAGCACATCTCCTGGAAGATGAAGCTTGTGGTGACTTCCTCCTTTTGCATTTCCCATTTATAGCAGTGGGCTTGGCACAGGCATGGATTATATCACTAGATTGTAAGAACCTTTGGGAGGAAATTAAATAGCATCGGCTGTCGTTTGTTGAGTGTTTGCTCTGTACTAGGCACTTTACTAGAGGTTTTCCTTATCTTAACATATCATCTCTAATCCTCCCAGTCATTCAGGGAAATAGTTATTAACTCCATTTTGGAGCTGAGGATGTTAAGATTCTGAGTGACTGGCCCAAAACCACATAGCTATTAAGTGGCAGTGATGTTGGGCTCTAAAGCCAATCTCTTTGTTTCTGCTGGCTATTTTTCCATCTTTTAAAGGCCCAGAGCACCTATTACAGTGTATGATATGTGGGAAATGCTCAGCACATGTTTTTAAATGAAAGAAAGAAAAAGCGCTAGGGAATATATCAATAGGTAGAAAATGTAGGGCCCAAAGAGCCTTAGTTAGCCCATTTGGGTGACAGTTTGCAGACACCAGCCAGCCCTGAGTTCATCCTCTACAGGTAGGCCAGGTCCAAAAGGAGTTATCACAACCCTCACACCTTCAGCCTCCAGGGTTGTAGGTTCTTTTTCAATACAATGAGAGTACTGAACTAGGTGACTTCTAAGGTTTCTTCTAACTTTGATATTCTATTCTAAGATCTGAGAGAGTAGTGTGTTTAAATTAATTCGCACTAAAATACAAGTCGCTGATAGTCCTTACTTTGACCTTTCCTGGGAGTATTTGCAACTTAAAAGGAGAATGGAAGTGATTCTTTCTTTGGAAGGATATTGAGCAGTATGGGAGTATTTGTGCGTAAAGGAGCTGCCCAGGAGGAGGGCCCCACTACATGAGTCTCCCGAACCTGACTTAGGTGTCCCAACCATGAGCATCCCATGCGTAGCATCCTGTGCATACTTTTAACACATATCACACGGCATCGTAATGTTTTATTTTCTTGTCTGTTTTGCCCACTGGACTAGCCTATCCTCAGGCAATAATCTTTTATCTCTGAATGCCATTCTCCTGGCACCTAGTAAAAGCTAAAAAATGTTTTGGTTGAATTAATGGATCGGTGTACCTAATCATAAATAAACCTTTAAAAGAGGGTCTTAGGATCAGTTACTTCCACTAGTTAACTCCCCTTTTGTTCTTCCTCAAATGACGTGGAAATCCTGTCCATAACTCTCTGCATCTCTCCATTGGTCCCTCTACTCAAGTCTCTGCTGCTTGTTCTTCTTCTCCTGAGATTAGAGTGACCCCAGGCTCAGGTCTCTTCTTCCCCAGAATCTTGCCCAGAAGGAAGTATGGATCCACTGTAAGACTCACCCCTAAGAAAGCCTCACCCAGGATGGGTCTCGCCTCAACAGGACTGCCTCTTGCCAGTTTGGAAAGAGTTGGAGGACTTTCAGCCTAGATATAACCTTTCCCAGAGCACCTCTGCTCTATAGAATAGGTTAATTGTATTCTTCATCTCGCTAGTGGGTAAAAGCCGTTTCAAATTGTCTAAAGACCTTCTCTTGGTTCCCAGGAAAATGGTAGCTGGTATTTTGGGGCTGGAGGGGAAGGAGTATGGTACAGTAGAGGCATTATGAAAGGGTTAAAATAATGGACTTAGACTCCAGAGGTGAAGGGAAAGAAAATCATTCAATTTGCTTAAAATTCTATCTGAAAGGTGAAAGGAATCTGTTATTTCACGTGACCCATTAGAAGTTAAGAAAAAATATATTTACCTCCTGTTTTTTCCTTAACACTGACTTTATTTGAATCTTTGCCTGATCAATGACAGTGTCAGAGTTTGGAACTCTACGGTGATCTTGGAGCAATAGTTTTGCTTCCATTCTGTTTTAAATTCTTTGTTATAAGATATATATCTTACGCCTCATTTGCTATAAAATCTATTTTATTGTGGTACTTAATTAATGATCACTTTGACCATGTGTGGCAAGTGGCCAAAAATTTATCTTCTCTGCCTCTTTTTTTAACTGCCAGTGTTTGAGAAAAGCAGATTAGGTAAAAACATATCAATCTGCCATGTCCGTTAACAAACTGAAGAAATTGGCTGTGATTTCTTCTTAAATTATCTCCTTAAATTAAGGGCTTCTAAAAAATACTATTTTGTTTTGAATACTAAAATAATACACTGTGAAACTCAGTGTTGAAGTATATTATACATTTATGATTTAGATTAGAACATATGCACATAAAATTTTTATTTTATTATTTGATAGTGATTAGAATGAGAAAAAAGACAGAGAGGAAAGAAAGAAGGAAGGGATGGAAGGAGGGAGAGAGGTGGGTGGAAGGAAAAAAAGGTTGATATATAATTTTTTTTTATCAGTCATACTTCTAAATAGATTTAAAGGGATTCCAACATTAAATCCTATATAGATAGCAAGAAATGGTTACAACAAATGTAAAAGATTTATTAACAGCATACACTGGTACCAAGACAGAAGTCTACTAACATGTCTCTCCTTCCCGAAGAACTTGGTTTTAGTGAACAAGGAAGCTTAAGAGAGATAACTTTTCTAGGCCTTTCAGAATCCTTTTATGACTTGGCTTCTACAATGAGACCAGCCAAAGCCCCGCTGCTTGTGATATCTGAGTTTAGCTTGCAGCCCATAAATATGGAAAGTGCAGTTTGTCAGTTGTATTTGTTTTACACTTACAACTTTGGAGACACATTTACTGTAAATATAGTTAGCATCCAGAGGTTTCAAAGCTAAGAATATGCACGTTCAAAATGTCTTTGCCTTATTTATGCTTGGCTACCACATTTGTGTAAACAGAAAATTACTCCATTCATGCTTTATTACTTCTTCTTTTGTACCGCAGTCTTGACCCCAGTCATCATAAATTGAGAAATAGTGGGGAACTAATGGAGACAGATGAGAATATGGCTTGCCATTTACTCAAATTGGTAAAGTAATTAACCTCAAGGTGCTGGTTTGCAAGAAAAATTGTTGGAATATCTCAGGACGTCCGTAAACAGACTCCTGCTTTAACCAGTTCTGACAACAGCATCATAAACTAGACTTATTCTGTTCAATTGACCTGTCAACGTCTTGAGTCCAAATAAAGATTTGTATTACAATGCACTTGCTAAGAAGTGGGAGAATACCACTGCTGTTTCTTTTGCAATGGGTTCCTGTTCTCTTCCAGTTAGATAGGAGTTGGGCTGTCATATATTCATTCTTCAGCCATTATATTCCTTTAGAAATCTTCCATTACTGATTGTGTGACAGCTTCGTGACAGCAGATGGTAGTCATTTGGCTCCAGAAAATGAAATGAAAAAACATGGGCCAGGCTGGCTGGGCTCATTTAGAACAGCAGTGGACAGAGGCCAGATCTAGATTTTATTTATCGAGAGACATCCTGTAATGAAGCCAGAGCTGTGTAGTGGTGTGTTGTTCCCTACAGATTGTGGGGTGGGACTGGATTTCTGCAGTTATTATATAAATCAAAGGTGGTCCAAATAGGACCATTTGACCAAACTATAGCAGTATATTCCTTTTGAAAGCTGACAGATGTCACTTGTTCCAGTTTTCTCTCTCTTTGTGTCTCTATCTCTCTCTTCACCTCCCACCCCCTCTCCCTCCCTCTTATCCCCCTCTCCCCCTTTATTCTTTCCTGGAAATAGCATTTAGATTTCTCTTTTCCACATTGTCAGTTGTGAGCGTTTTCATAGCAGTGAGGTCAATCTTTAGGGCATTGTAGCTTCCCCATATTCAGTTGAGTAACTGGGAGAGGTGTGAATCATTCAAACCTGAATGATTGTTCATTTCATGTATTTCTGTTGGCAACTGAAGTAGCCATAATTAAAAAAAAAAAAAAACAACAAATAAATAAAAACCTTTTTGTGATGTCACCATAAAATTTATCTGGAAGGCATATGTCACAGGAACATAAGGAGTAATTTTCATCGAAAATAAATACATCCATTCATGATAGAAGAAAACCAAAAATGTTTCATGGCATCTCAATTTGGAGAAAACTCAGTTGATTCAGAAACATTTAAGGAGCTCTGGATGACCGTGCTGGCTTTCCTCATGCATCCACGGAAAAATAGTCACAAAATGAGCAAACCCTACTTCATTAATTCCACTCCAGGGAGACTACAATTGCTTGGGATTCCTGTGACTCTGGAAGCTATGTCTAACCATAGAGGGGATGGGAGCATTTCAGCTGTGGATTTCAGCTTAGTTGGTTGACGTTAGTCTTTCTACCTTGTGATATTCCTCTGCGAAGCCTCAAAAGCATCTGTTCTTTCAAACGGTAGATGCATAGTTGCCTTGAATAAGAGTTTCTCTTGTAGACTTATTTAGAAGTCGAGGAACTAAATAATTTCATGTTTGTCTTCAAGTTTTATATTAAAAAATTATGTAAAAATCCATACAGCTCTTCATTTAAAAAATAGATGCATGCTTCCTGCAAAGTTGTCTAGAACATTGCCTAAACATTGTACTTTAGTTTCTCTTAATTCTGTTGTAATCTTTGGGGATTAAAAAATGCTTCAGACTAAGACAAACTAGAGGTCAGGTTCACTCAAAGGCTGTGATTTGCTGAGTGGGTCTGAAGCCCTTTTTCTTGAAGAACGAGTTACAGCTACTGAACTTGGTAGGATACACACTCTCCCTCCTCTCCCAGGAATCTTCCTATGAGGCGAACACATTCATCTTGAGGGAAATTCCCTTTATCAAGACCCATTTCCTAATCCTAGTTGCTTTTTACAAAGAAGAACAAATGCTCCCATTCCATTTTTCTCAGAGCTATCCAACTCACTCATCCATCTGTGCTCTACCAAGACTAGAGTCCTCAGCCTACTAAGTATGTCTCTCTTTCTCTGACTTTGTGCCTAATATAATGTGTGTTTCATATAATATGTGTATGTGTGTGTTGACAGTTTTGACGGGCCAACATGCTATTTTCATCTGACCAAGTGCCTAAAACCTAGTGCCTTACAATCAAGGTAAAAATCTCTTAACATAAGCAGTAGCCTCTAAAGAAAATGCCATGAGTCAAGGTGTCCATATCCAAATTGGCCTCTAAAGAATGAGTTCCCAAATTATCAAGTTGCATATATAGGGTGCTTATGAAAAAATAACTGTATGCATTTTTTGGTGCTAAGACTTTATTATAAGTTTACTTCATATTGAAGGTTACACCAAACCCAAACCAAACCGGTTGTTGTCTAGTTGATTCCGGCTCATAGCAACCCTATAGGACAGAGTAGAACTGCCCCATAGGGTTTCTGAGGTGTGGCTGGTAGATTCGAACTGTTGACCTTGCTTTCAGTTGGCAGCTGAGCTCTTAACCACTGCACCACCATGACCCCTGAAGGTTACATAGGTTATAGTGTATGAAAGTTTTCAGGTTTGTGTTTTGTGGATGAGGACTGCATTATCTGAAACAGGTGACAACTTCACAGATTATATCAAAGATGCTTTCAGGGTGTCTTCTGCCCGTGCCTATTTCCATCACTAAATTAACCATGAGTTAATGTGTGATTGTTAAAGAAAACACAAGGCAGCTTTTTGCAGTGATAGCTAATGGGTTAGAATGGCATTAAATATTTTCCTCCTGGCAGACATAACACTTTATAGTTTGGCTTTAAAATAAAGAGTATGTTATATACACTGCAATTTCATTCAGTTATTTCTCAGACTTTGGCACCCGCATTGGCTAGTTCAAACTTTATGTCATCAGCAGAAGAGAGTGCATTTAACTTATTGCAATCTTTTATTATGCACATCTTTTTAGCAGGCACTGGAAGCCATGGATAGTGAGAATAAGCCCAGTCTTATGTGGGCACTTTTCCATATTTTTGCATGCCTGTGTGTCTGTGTGTTATGTTTATGTGTCTATATTTATTTGCTCTCCAACCCATGAGAAGTTGAACAATTTAAATCCATTTGTTACCTGAATTGTTTTCTCCTGTTTTAAAACATTTTAATTTATAATCAGACAAGAAGAACAGATGTAAGAGTTGTAATTTAATCATTTTATTGCTATCTTTGTATATTTTGAAGAATTAGGTATTGTACTCATGGGAAGTCGTATTTTATGCCTAGTTGGAAAAATGAATAATGTAATAATATGCAAAATGTAAAGTTTTAGAACTTCACTACTGAGTAAAGCATATAAACTAATGATCTGGTTAAGGTCCCCTGTGCACCATAATAAATATGGACTAAATTTGTCATTATAGCTTTAGACAGAGGTTTCAGGCAACAGATTTAATTAAATCCTTTTTTAATATTCATACTTCTAAACTGCATAATTCCCTTCTACTGTAAAACTGAGTGCTATATTAAAACAAACAAAAACGGCAGATTATTAAATGGATATTAGCGTGAAGTCAATACACATTTAATTCTGGAGAGAACTCTATGAGGAGCGTAAGCTTTGTGGCGCTCACTCAGGAGATCTTAACTCAGGTCCATGAAGCTTGTTCACAGAGGCTTCTTTCTGTTTTCCTGCTGACTCGTGTAAAGGAGGTAATTAGTTATTTGTGGAACTTATGAAGGACATGGGCAACACAGAAGGCCTTTTTGTTAGCCACTGAAGAGTGATGATTATTGAAAAGTATTGTTCAGACTCCCTGAGGAACATGTTGATGACATGGAGGTAGTCTGAAATATCTGGATCGTGATAGCTTTTATGAAGTTAAGATTCATTACTCTATAAGATCTTGTCTCCCGATGACACCCAACTCAAGGACTAGAAAAACCAAAAACCAAACCTGTTGCCGTTTAGGATGTTAGAACTGCCTCCTAGGGTTTCCAAGGAGCAGATGGAGGATTCAAACTGGCAACCTTTTTTTTGGTTAGCAGCTGTAGCTCTTAACCACTACTCCACCAGGGGTCCCAAGGACTAGAGTTTTTCCAAATATTGTAATATCTCCTCCTAGACATTTGTACAGAGCAAATCCGGGTATTTACATGCCTGTGTTTTTGTGATGAAAAGCTCCATTCTGAATATTTTCATGGAACATTTCTTCTGTGGAGGGTCATATTATCCACAGAATAACTAAACATTAAATATTTGGAAGAATTGTGTGACCATTAGCTCACTTCATGACTATCCTTGTTAAATAACCAAATCAAACGCCACTCTCCCAAGGTAACTGCTTAGGTCACATTGCCAGGGAATTTGTCAGTGTACTTCAAAGCTGATTAAATATTCCCTTAATGTATTTTATTGTGCTGGATTTTTGCAGATGCACAGTTCTCTGCCCCTTAACCAATCTTCCCCAACTAAATTATAAGTTCTCTGCCTTAGTCATTCTTGTTTCTACAGCACCCATTATCAGTGTCTGGCATAAATTTGAGATCAACAAATATAAACTGAATGAACGGAATTTTATATAGAATCATGTCATTATACATTTTGAGTGATACAGAACCAAGTAGAACAGCTAATCTGAACCCCAAACTATATAGGTTAATAAACTATAGACTAAAGGGAGTTTAACTGACTTTGACCACGGTTATATAGATAATTACCTGCCAAGGATGACAGAGAAAGTAGTGACTACCATATTAGACTCAGCAAGAGATATAAAGAAAAATAAGTCATTCTCTCTGTCCTCAAAGTAGCTCACCAATCCATTAATACGACAATAATATAAGCACAGATACCATAAAAGGATAATTCCAAACAGCCTAAGATTAAACTGTAAAATATATACTTTAAGGTTAGGCCATCTGTACTATTAAACAGGGTAGGAAAAGAGCAATGGAGGTTGACATGTCTGGGAAAGGCTTCGTCTCAGTGGTATGATTCTAGCTGGACCTTGAAGGATAGTGAAGTGAGGCCATGGACAACTGCATTTCGGGGTAAGCTCTGCCTTTTCAGAGGGTTGTAACAGTAGAATAGTGGGAGATGAGAAGCATGCTCTGCTTCTAGCTCACCCAGGGCTTCTCCTGGCCCTGTTGGCTGATACCCAAAGAGAGAGGTGAACGAATGCCTTCTTTCCTTACTGCATGGATCTGGTTCAGAGAAACAGACTGTCCACTCTGAATTTATGTCATGAAATAAGTTCACAGTTGAGAATATGGTCCTGAAGTCAGGAGAAATGGATTCATTTTCATTTTCTAGGACTACCTTTGAAGTTGTTGAGGGAGGATAATTATTTTCCTCTTCAAAGTATTTTCTCACATCATTTTCCTGGAAATGACAATCGGGCAGTGCCCCAGGTTGGCAGACCCAACCTTAGTTTGATGAATGCAATTCTGAATACAGCCCTTGACTCTGTTAGTTTCCATGGCTCAGGATTCAGCCGTGTAAAATGAATTGTCATGTATTTTTGGCAAATGATTTTTTCCTTCAATGTTAAAACCCAAAGAGGAAAGGTGTTCCCAGAACTATTTCAAACTGGAAAACCAGCTTGGAGATCACATTTAATCTGATCTCTCAAATTTCATTGAGCAAATAAAGACATCCAGGGCTCTCAGTGACAGTTATCCCATTGATTGGTTTACCTGACAGAAATCTGTATAGTCTTAGATACCTAACAAGAACATCTTCTCAGGACTACTTGGATGTGTGCTAAAATACTATAACTTATCCTTCAAAGTATCTTAGATTTACTATTTAAATATACATATAGGTGTGTGTGTGTGTGTATATACATATTCAGCATTTTTGATGAGACATAAATGCTTCGTAGAAGGAAATTCCCCTTTAAAAGAAAGGAAAGTTTGATCCAGTCACATTTAAAGTAAGTTGAGGACTTCTCTCTCCATCCAACAGTAATAGGGTCTGGATGTATCCTTCTACCTGAAAAAAAATGTCAGCAAGGGGCCAAATAAATAAAACAATTATTTACAAGTTACTAGAGATAAAACAATGAAGAACAGTGATCCCTGAGACAGAAAATAAAGGTTAGCCCTACAATTCCTCCACCTTACAAGGAGAAGGTCTCTGGCAAAACCTGGAAGACTCCCTGGGTTGAGAAAACAGAGCTGAGACTGTGAGGAGATGTAAATGGCTAGAACTCACAAGGCAGAGCAACACAAAGAGAGAACTTCAGAGATTTTCAGAGTACCCCTTAAATATTCAGCTGAGTGCCACCATCTGAAAGGATTAGAGGTAATAGTGCCCAGCATGCAAACAGGGTTGAAAATAGCATCTATTCCCATTGCCTAGACTGGAACACATCAGAGAGCTTTGGGCAGAGTATACAAAAGAGTCTTGATTCAGTAGTGGGGATTAATTAGCCCTAGACTGAGCACTGCTCCAGTCCAACCTAACAAATCTTAAAATCAAGACCCAAAACAATTAAGGTTTTTCCAGATAATTTAATGGCATCTTAGAACAAATCTCAGTATTGATAGGAATACAGAAATATCCAAGATCCAATGATGTAAAATTTACAATGTCATACCCAATTAAAAATACCTGGTGTGGAACAAGTGTAAAAATATGGCCCATAATAAACAGATAAATCAATTAATCAACACTTACCCAGGACTGACACAGATGTTAGAATTCAGAGAAAAGGACATTGTAGTTGTTACTACTACAGTATTCAATATGTCCAAAAAGTTAACTAGAGACTTGGAAGACATAAAAAAGACCCAAATAAAATTTATACCTATGAAAACTACAATGTGGATGGGATTAACAGTAGATTAGACATTGCAGAAGAAAAGTTTAGTAATCTTCAAAACATAGCAATAGAAACTATCCAAAATGAAATATATAGAGAAAAGAGGATTTTAAAAATGGATAGAGCATCAGTGATCTGGGGGACAGCTTCAAGCAGCCTAATATGCATATAATTGGAGTCCTTGAAGGAGAGGAGAGAGAGAACAGAAAAAATATTTGAAGAAATAATAATCTAATAATATCCCAAATTTGATGAAACCTTGGAGGCCCACAGGTCCAAGAAGCCCAAGGAACCTCAACCACAAGAAACATGAAGGAAACTATACCAAGGTAGATCATAATTAAAACCAGAAATAAAGAGAAAATCTTAAGAACAGCTGGAGAAAGAGCAGCCAGAGGGGAGAGAAAAGACGTGTTACCTACAGAGGGACAAAGATGAAGATGATAGCAGATTCTCATTGGAAGCTGTAAAGCAACATCTTTAAAGTACTGAAAGACAAAAGCTGTCAGCCTAGAATTCTATACTCAGTGAAATGATATCCAGAAGACGTGGATATTCACAAAAGAATGAAGAGCACCAGAAATGGCAACAGGAGTAAATATGTAAGATTTTTTTTCTTATTATTTAAATCCTTGTAAAGCATAATAGACTATTTAAACAAAAATAATAGCACTGTAGTATGGGATTTGCAACATATGTACGAGTAAAATGCATGGTAAAATTAATAGATAGGCCAGCGGGGAAGAAATGAAAGTATACTATTGCGAAGCTCTTTTACATGAGCTTGTATATCATCACTTGAGGGTACATTATGATAAGTTAAAGATGTGTACTGGCACCTAAAACAGCCAGAAAAATAACAAAACAAAGATTATAACTAATAATCCAACAAAGGAGATTAAATGCAATTATAAAAAATTAAATTAATCCAAAAGAAGACAGAAAAAGAGAAACAAAGAGCAAATAGGAAAACTGAAAACAAATAGCCAGATGATAGGTTTAAACCTAGTCATATCAATAATCATGCTAAATGTAAGTAATCTAAATACTCCAGGTAAAGATTGTCAGATTAGCTAAAAAAAGCAAGACCCAACTATATGCTTACAAGAAACACACTTCAAATTTAAAGGCAAAATAGGTTAAAACTAAAAACATGGAAAAGATATACCACACTAACACTAATAAAAAAGAAAGCAGCAGTGGCTATATTAATGTCAGACAAAGTAGATTTCAGAGCAAAGAATATAACATGGATAAAGACGGTCACTTCATAATAATAAAGGGGCCATTCATCAAGAGAACGTAACAATTCAAAAAGTTTGTACACTTAATTATTGAGCTTCAAAAAATATGAAGCCAAAACTGATAGAATTGCAAGGAAAAGTCAACAAATTCCCAGTTATAGCTGGAGATTTCAAATTCCTTTTCTTGGTAATTGATAGAACAAGCAGACAGAAAATCAGTGAGGATACAAGATTTAAACAACACTATCAAGCAGCTTGGCCTAATTGACGTTTATAGGAAACTCCACACAACAGAATACACATTCTGTTCAAGTACGTACAGAGCATTTACCTAATTAACCATATCAGGGCCATAAAACAGGTCTCAATAAATTGAAAAGGATTCAGATCTTATAAAGTATGTTCTCTGACCACAAGGAAATTAAATTAAAAGTCATTAACAGAAAGACCTCTGGAAAAGCCCCAATATTTGGAAATTAAATAATGCACTTTAGAGTAAACTCATGGGTCAAAAGAGATTAAAAGGTAAATTCAAATGTATTATGAAAGGAATAAAAATGAAAGTACAACATATCAGAATTTTCAGGGTGCCATTAAAATAGTCAAAACCACAACCAAACCCATTGCTGTCGAGTCGATTCCGACTCATAGCAACCCTATAGGACAGAGTAGAACTGCCTCAGGGAGTTTCCAAGGAGCAGCTGGTAGATTCTAACTGCCAGCCTTTTGGTTAGCAGCCAAGCTCTTAACCACTGTGCCACCAGAGCTCCACTAAAGCGGTAGGTAGAGGAAATTTATAGCATTAAACATCTATATTAGAAAATAAGATCTCAAATTAATGACATCAGCTTCTATACTAGGAAACTAGAAAAGAGAAGAACTTAAATCCAGAAGAAGCAGAAAAAAGGAAATAATAAAGATCAAAGTGCAAATCAATGAAATAGAAAACAATAGATAAAAGTTTATGGGAAAAAAAAAAAAAACTTGTTATTTGAAAAGACCAATAATAACTCTCAGCAAAGTAGAAATAAAATGAAACGTCCTTAACCTGATAAAGAATACTTACAAAAAATTTACAGCTAACTTAATACTTACCAAAAAAATCCACTGCCATCAAGTTGATTCCGACTCATAGCAACTTCACAGGGTTTCCAAGGCTGTAAATCTCTACGGAAGCAGATTGCCACATCTTTTTCCCACAGAGCCACTAGTGGTTTTAAACCACTGGCCTTTCAGTTAGCAGTCGGTCACTTTAATCACTGCGCCACCAGGGCTCAACATAATACTTAAGTATGACTAAATACTCTCCCCACTAATGTCAGAATCTCTCTCACTTTCTCTCTTTATATATAACACTATGCAGAAACACACACATTCGATTCCAGTGTGAGGCTACCTTGAGTTAAAGAATACTGAACAACTGAAGAGAGTAGTTTTAGAGTACAGGTAGTCCCTAACTTACAACAGTGACTTACAACAGAGTCATAAGTTCTGCTGTAAGTCGAATACCTCATTTTTTTTTTTTTAGTTTTGATTATCATTCTTTTATTATCAGTATCTTTATAAATCCAGTCTTTGAACATCTGTGAGTGAACATTCTGAGAATGTTAACATCTGTGAATTGTGTGCTACAACATTGTATGTATATAGTACATAACACTAACGATAAGATGTACAAAAAAAACAAACCAATCTAAGTGCAGTTTGTCATAACTCAAATATGTCATAAGTTGGGGACTATCTGTGCACAGATATGGGGACAAGTCTCTAAAATGGAGACGTTAAATGCTCAAACGTGGTTATTTATCATTCTGACTTGAATTTTTGTCATTTATAAAAATTATAGTGAATAAAAGATGGACAGCTTCTACTTTAGAATGAGGAGCCAAGGTTTAAGAAAGCTATCATTGAAAAATATGTCCCTCAATTCAGAACTAAAGACAATATTACATGCCAGTATAAAGAGGCTGCCCGTTCCCACCTATGCTCAGAGCTTTAGTGAGGCCAGTTGGTGAGAGCCTATTGAAAAGATAGTAATTCTCCTACAAATGTTCCGTCCCCTTGGTAGTTTCTAAAGTATGCCTATACTCAGTCACCTACTGTCTCAAAGACCTCAGTTGGAATCACACAGACATACTGCACATTATGGAGCTGGGGAAAGTCCCCAAGATCCCCCCATGGCATCTTATAAGGTCTATTCCTGGATTAATCCAGGCTCTTCTGGGACAACAGTATGAATGTTTTAGAAATTCTGCTCATTTTTCTACTGTTCATCCTCTGGAAACTTTTATCTGTTTGATTTTATTTCACAACAGACATGGCTGTAAGTTAATCCTCCTTGCTCTAATTGAATTATTCTAATCATTAAAAAAAAAAAAAGTTGAGTTATTTCTGCCCCAACTTCCCTCTTTATAAGAAATGCTAATATTATTGACCAAATATTTACCAGGGAACCATTACTGGCATTTTGGCATGATTTTTTTTTGGCAAGGGGGAGGGATGTGAATGGTAACAAATACAAAAATGTTACAAATGTTCTGAACTCATCATTATGAAAGACGATTGGATAGAGTTGACCAAGGATGCTTGCTACTGCTTTCCATGATCTGCTATCTCCTCTACGTAGTTTGGGTAAAATTTACAGCTCATGGTTTATTCTCTTTTTCTTTTTCAACACAGAATGTATTTGTATATTATTATAGGTTCCTGTCTTAATTCATAAAGGTAACTAGAATTTTTTCCCACCCAAAGAAAAAAAGGATGTGAATTGATAAAAGCAAACTAAGGAGCCATATTCTCTTCTCAGTGGGCTTTGCAGCATTAACATTAATGGGAGTTAGGAGTGCATCAAGAAGCAAGTTCATCCCTAAGATGTAAGCATTCCAGCCATAAGAAATTAGCCTTTGTGAGTCTCCTGTGTTCCCCAGCACCAAGGGCTAATTGTTATTCTTTTTCATCTTTCCTCTTTCTTCACTGGGCACCGATGCCTCATTACACACTTTTCCTCCCATTCCACAGCACCTAGTCTCTGACTCTGTCTGGCCCAGTCAGGAGCTTGCAAGCATCATCCCCTAGAAGTCCTAGTGCCAGATGGGGAAAACATGGTTGGGATCTGGAGTTTCAGTTTGTTCATTTGTTTTTTTAAGTCTTTATCTCCTTAACTATATGTAGTGTTATCCAGAGAAAAAATATCATAGAGGCCTCAGTGTAACAGAAGTGTTATTGTATAACCTATAAATCATGTTCTGACTACCACGATAGTGACAGCCATTTGCTTTTCCTTTCCTATTTTAGACATAGGTCATAAGGTCCTTCCTAAACCAACATTTGAAATGAGTCTGGGAACCCAGAAAGAGAAAGAAATGAGTTCAGGGCTCTCCAAGGTTTAAGAATATAAATTTATTAGTACAAAGGAAAATGGTGTCTTAAACTACTTTTATCTGCCAACCCCAAGTTTGTCTTCCCAGGAGAACATGTCTGCTTAGAAAGTTGAGTACTCTCCCCCTCCCCCCATGTATGAAGTCACTAGATAATTCCTTTTAGCTTGTTTGGAAAATGATATTTCTCTTCATCATCTCCTCTCAGTGCCCAAGTTTAACTGGCAAATTACCTCTCACTATCGCACAAAATAAAAATTTTCCCTCTCTTACTTCATAACTTTTTGAAAACCTAGCTGCTGTCAAGTCAGTTCCTACTCACGCAGACTCCATGTGTTACAGAGTAGAACTGGTCCACAGGGTTTTCTTGGCTGAAATCTTTACCAAAGCTAATTGCCAGGGCTTTCTTCTATGAGTGGGTTCAAATCACAAACCTTTAGGTTAGTAGCCTGTCGAAAGCCACTTTTGCCACCCGTAGACTTAAGTTTGTAAAGAGGGGGTCTTTACAAGACCTACAGAGATGCTCCTGAATGACAAACAACAAACAAAACCGTATCTTCATAATTCTATCCTTCAGTAATCTACAGCTTTATCACCGATATTTGAAAAACAAGGTTTAAAATGAAATCATTGACTGTCCGTGTTTATTGCAATGGAATAAAACTTACAAGAGCAAAGTAACTGGAAAGAAATTTCATTTCCTACTTCCATAATTTTTCAACACCTTGCTGAAACTTGAAACTTAACTTCTAGGCATGTTTCTATCTCAAAACCAGTTACTTAGCTTCATTTGACTGCAAGGTTTAACGACTCTGCAGTTGAATAACATGTTCTCCAAATATTAGATCATTGATTAGCAAGAACCGAGGAAAGGGGGTTGGAGGCAATTCTGAATTTTAGTGAGCAGTTTAGATCTGGGTTTTTTGTAAAGATTTCACCCAAGGATTCAAGGCAACAGATTGCAGGAGTAGCTTACAATTTTCTTCTAACAGATGACTATTTTTACCCTCATTCTATATGCTCCCAAAACCAGGACTGATATGTATGCAAGAAACCCTTTACATAGAGGAACCATGTATGTCTTCTGATTCTATTCACAAATGATGAAGCAAGCCATCCAACATTACACATTGGACTCTTTCCTTCCTAAGTTAATAGTGCATTTGACTAAACGGCATCCTGACAATCTAAAGAAACCAATAGACCTCCCCAAGAACACAGAAGTGTGGCTGCCCCCCAATGCCAAGATTGTTGTAAAAAATGAAAAATGTGAAAATGTTTCGTAAACTATCAATGGCAGGATGGAGCAGTACTAGCAAAAATGGGGTGGTTGTTACTTGATACTAAGTATACTATGAGCCAAACAGGTCATTCCATGGCCGTGGTTATTATTTTTGTTCTTTTTGTTTGTTTATTGTCATTAAACACGTGTCCTGCAACACCTGAAGTTCGCATATTTCTCCTACAGAGAAACTATAGGTGAAGAAAAGATAAGATGCTTACTTTGGAGGAGGACTTAGAGGCACTCTTAGACTGGAGGAATTAAATGTAGAGTAGGAAATGTGGTCCTACCTCCAGAACGTTGTAAATGCTCAGAAATGCTTACTTTAACACTCTTACTGCCTTGGGGAAGAGTTGGTTATTTACTCATTTTCCTCGAGTGCATGTTTTCCAGTCATTTGTGTGAACTAGCAGTGGTTGTCTGTGAAAATAAATCTCTCAGTGTTAAAGATGAATAAGGCTAATTTTTTGCATGTAAAATTTGCTTCATCATCAATGTTTTAGTGTCCAAGTAAAATTGACCACTTTGTATTGCTTTTTTAAAAAAATGATAAACGAGATGATTATTTTACTTTTGGTGAAAATGTATTTAAATTAGTTAATTTAGCTTAATTTAATCCATAAAAAAAAAGCTTTAAGAGAGATGAAATCAATTAAAAATAAATGAAATCATATCTTTAAAAAATTAATTTTGAATTATTGAATGAAATTAATTCAATTACCCTGACGGAAATGTGAAACTGGGCAGGCTGGTCCTGCAGCCTCTAGGGGGAAGTGGCTGGATGCTCCTGGGCAAGGAGGCTTTGGTGGAGCTGCTAGAATCTGCTCCACATGTTGGGTGGGGCCTTGGGGTGCCTCTATCCACAGTCACTGTGCCCCAAAGCACTATTTCCTCTTCTGATGTGTCTGCTAGCTCTGGAAATTCAGGAGGCTGGCAGGCAGAGAGAATAGAGATTGGTCAGAAGGCCTTTACCCAGGTGAATGAAAAAAGGATAAAACTACCTCTTGTTGAATCTGGAGAACAGCGATCCCCACTGTTAAGCTGATTGCATGTTGGACTTTCCTCTACACTCACATTTGTGCTCGAATGTGGCTCAACACATCCAGCGGACCCTCTTCTTTATGACTACCCACATTCTGCCTTCCCCACTCCTGAAACCTGCTGTCTATTCTACCCTCCACTAGCATAGACACCATTTCACCTCCCCACTTACATCTACTTCCAAGAAGATGTTCCAAGGCAAAGTTACAACGTACTTACATCATTTTTTTAAAAAAATTAATCAAATTATCACTTAGAGAGATTTCAGTTCATCTAACATTAAAAGATGTAACAGCTGAAATACAAATATATTTATTTTAAAAGATCTTTGGTTTGTGTGCCATTTGTGTGTTCAGAGTGAGGGGGTAGCGGGTCTTTTAAGTATGACATCATATGGAAGGAATTCGTGAGTGTTGCAAATGTTTAAGCACTCGGCTACTAACTGAAAGGTCTGCAGGTTGTATTTACCCAGAGGTGCCTCAGAAGAAAGACCTGGTGATCTACTTCTGAAAGATCATAGCCACTGAAAACCCTATGGAGTAGAATTCTACTCTGAAACACATGGGTTGCCATGATTCGGAACCGACTACATGGCAACAGATTTGGTTTTAGTTTTCGTATTGAAGAACAGCCTTTATGTTTTTGAAAAAGGCCTTAAAAGTTAGAACATGTATCTGCCAGGATTAGATGACCTCCTCCTCTCAAAATAAATATGTGGATACTTCTGTTTATCCCATAAAAACATTTGTGTCCCAGGATGAGACATCTGAGACTTATATCTCAGTTTTTAACAAAGTAGAATCACTGGGGAAAGAAGCGTCAAGGTTTCTTCACTTTCCTCTTCCCTTCTTTTTCTTTTTACTGTACTTGGAAGAGAAAAAGGGAGTATGAAAATCTCCTTCATCCTACAAAAACAGATTTCTTAAGAGTTTGCTCTTTTTATTTTCTTCATATTTTATAAAGTTTTGGTAGTGATCAAGCTGTAATGTAAGGTAATTGAAATTTCAATTAAACATATATTTTAATGAGTGACCACTATGTTCAAATCAGTAAGGATGCAAATATGAATACAATAAAAGGCAGAGAGGTTAAGTAACTTGTCCAAATCTACACAGCTCATCCGTGGGAGAACCAGGACCCAATCAGGCAGGCTGACTCCAGGGCACAGGCTCCTGATCCTGTGCATCCTGTCAGAGAAGTCATCATATTATGAGATCGTCTTATGGAGGGGCCTGAATCTCTGGATCTGGGCTTGAATCTCTGGATCTGGGCCTGACTCCATAGGAAACAGAGATCCTTTGAAGTCTTGTGAGCAACGACATGCTGGGATCGGAAGGTGAACCTTCTCCCTATTCCTTTATTGTTGAGAAGATTGAGGTCCTAATAAATGAGTTTGTTCAACTTTCTTCTCTGTCTCCACATTAACCTTTCCAGCCTCTTATACCATGACTCCAATATGCATTCTCTGGTGGAGAGTTGGCTGCCCCCTGACCACGCCTAGACCCAGTCTTTGTTGGTGTCTGTATTAGATTCCTAGGGGTGTCATAACAGAGTACCACAAAATGAATGGCTTTTAAGAACAGGAATCTATTGTCTCTCAGTTCTGGAGGTGAGTGGTCTGAGTTCATGTGTCCTCAGGGACATGTGCTTTCCAAAGACTCCAGGGGAAGATCCTTTCTTGTCTCTCCCAGCTTCTGGTAGACCCAGTCGTTCTTGGCTTGCAGCTGCTGTATAACTCTATAGTCGCAGGGCTGTCTTTCCTCTGTCTGTCTCTCTTCTCCCCTTTCTTTCATAAGGGCACCATTCCGAATGAATTAGGACTCACTGTACTCTGGTATGACCTGATGTTAACGATAACATCTTCAAAGACCGTATTTCCAAACAAGGTCACGTGTGCAGACTACAACGTGTCTCTTTAGGGGACTGAATTCAATCCATAACAGTTCCACATTCTATTCATGCTTCACATTGTCTCCAGATGCTCCACCTCCCCCCAATCCAATACTTCAGCCCCGTCATCTCCACAAGCCCAGCGGAATGTGCCATGCCCCATAGCTTTGACTGGCCACATCTCTGCCTGAACCAGCCTTCTCCCCTTCATTCATCAGATTACTACTACTATTCATTCTTTACATCCTCCTCCATGAAGCCCTTCCAACCCTTAGAGCCGGAATTCATTATTTATCTCCTTGCCTGTCAGAAATCTATCCATCCTCCAAGTTCCAATTAAATCTACTAGCTTTATGCTGCCTTATTTGAGCTCAAGGCATGCACATCTCTCTCATGACCCTCAATGCTGTTTTGTGTGTACGTTTATTATGACATCATCCTCTTCCTTATATGGTAATTGCATGTGTGTTTATTACCTCTTCTTGCCAAATTATAAACTCCTTAAGTCCAGAAACTTGTTCTTTCTCCCATAATTGTTATCACCTAGTGGGTTCTGTCTCATGATCTCTCATACTTCCATGGTGTACATCACAAAACCAAAGTATGGTAAGCTCTATAGAAGAAAAGCCTGGAAAACCTAAGTTTATGACATAGGGAGTCACCTACCAAATTCTGACCCATATCATGCATGTCATTGGGAGCTTCTTCAGCCACTAGAAACTATTCATGGCCTGGTTGAAGGGCAATTGTTAAGCATTTCCAAGTTAGGACTCTTACTGGGTTATATAGTTCCTGATACCTCATAGGAACACCAAGTATTTGTAGAAGTAATTAATTGCTGAATAGACATGATAAAGCTACAGAAAATGGTGTTTCTATAGTACGTTGGTGGGTAGAGATGAACAACCTCAGCACTGCCTTAACTTTTCTGTTAATACCCTGAGTGGCAACATGGAGAGAAGAAAGAACGAACACCAGAGAGGTAAGGATGGCAGGGCTGAGAGGTTAGGCCACTGCAGGCCATTCAGCCACACTTGTATTTCAAGCAGGAATACAGCCTGGTTCAGAAACCATATTCGTAACCACCTGGGGTTATAGACCATAGCAGTTTTAAAGCTAAGGTCTATAACCCCAGGTGGTTAAGAGCAATGTGTTTGCCAACTGTTTGAAGGTCAGAACAATATAGAAATAAAGAATTCAGGCCAATATCTGGTTATTCGGCCCCCATACCCCAAATTTCATTTTAAGGAATGGAAACTTTTAGAACCTAGTTTATTTAAAACATCTGAGCCCTTTTCAAATTCAGTCATTCGAAATGTATCTTGAGCACCTGTTCAGTTAAAACTTACAGGAATACAAAGGTGACTGTTTCATCATCCAAATTCCCAAAGAATTTACCATTCAGTATAAATTTTTAAGTGCAAAGCAGAATGTGAGAAAAGAGAAGAGAGTCGCACGGAAAAAAAGAACCATGAAAGTTCAGAGGAGATGGGATGTAATGAAGAATTCGTGGATGAGGATGCATTAGACTGGCCTTGAAGGATGAATAGGATTTCAATAAGCAGACCTGGGAAAGAGGTCATTCTAGGTAAAGGGACCATTAGATGAAATGTATTCTGAGGTGGCAAAGGGCAGTAGAGTGGACAATAAATAATCCACTATGGCCAAGTATATGTTGGGACCTGATTTTAGACAGCTATCAATTACTGGCTAAGGAGTTGAAACTTTAACTGAAAGGCAACATGAAGCTGCTGAATGTTTTTAAGGTGGGGAAGGGCATAAACTAAGTAGTACTAACAGAAGTTCAATTTGACTTTGGTACAGAGGAGGGATTATAGGAGCAAGATGAGAAGCTGGAAGATTAAGAAGCTGTTATGGCAGTGCTTGTAGAGGTCAGAACTGCAGTGAGGACATGGACTTGGAAAGGGATTAAGAAGGAGTAATTGAGGACTTGGGTACTGATTTTATATTGAGAGAGGAAAGAGAAAGCGAGAAGTTGAAGCTGACTGCCACGTGTCAATCCTGGTGACTGACTAGGAAAATAGAGGTACTATGAACAGAAATGTAGGCAAAAAGATGATTTTCATTTTAATTTTGTTTTATCAGTTGATTTATGATCTTTGCATTCCACAATACTTTTTGCTATAGTTTTTGAGTAATGCTGAAAAAGTAGCACAAATCAGCTTGCTTATGAGATAGGTATGAAGTGCCATATTTAGATCTTGAATAAGCAAAACGAGAACTAAGAATCCAGCATACATGTTGAGTATCCCAGTAACCATACACTCCTTTCCATACAGTCAATGTCTGCCCTAAATAACAACCTAGTTTGATTTACTAAATTGTGGTCTTTAGAAGAAAAGTATTTGAGGCAGTAATGTTGCTTTTTCACAGAGGTACTTTTCCTTGATTTTTTGTAGTTTTAAAGAGGATTTTCTCTCAGGAGCACTGGTTCTTGATGAGCCCAATAGAAAGCCCATTCTCCCTTCACAAGGCAGCCACAGTACAAGCATAGTTGGTGTCAATTTTTCCACTGCTCTTATTGCCAATATTTCCTATCCCTAAACTCAGCGCCCTGGGATAAGAGATTAGCTTTTTTCCCCACGTCTTATTTACTCCTTGACACTTGTCTTGAGTCTGCCAAGTCTGGGGCCAGTTGTGGTCTTGACTTTGTAAGACAGACAACTGGTCTGTCAGGAGTTAAACTAGAAAGAGTAACTCCATTTTGTAGAGGCCACCAAGCCCTCACAGGATAAGATGCTATGTGCTTTGTATGAACTTACGGAACACAGTTATACTACCTGCTCGTTCCAAAAGACGTTCTTGACATTTTCTTTATTGGTGAATGAATGTGTGTTTACCTTTGGCCACTGGCTGATGATGGGATCATGGTAGCACCCTGTAGAGCATCATGGGAAGGCAAAGAAGGGGATGAGAGGAGAAGGTGAGGAGTCCAGAGCCATCCCGAGTTTAGCAGTTGTAGGACTCTGAAATCATACTTTCCCTGTTTTTCCTGGCTTCACAAAAAAAGCACATGGTTGAATATCTGCTAGGGTAGAACTGAACATTTTTAAAATGCTTTCCTTGGTGAGGAGGAAGGTCTGGTGCTTTTTGTTGGAATCTCTCGCTCAGCACAGAGGGGCTGAGGTTAGAGCAACTCTTTAAAACTGGAACTATTTTTGTTCAGAAAAGTGACAAGACTTGTGGGTGGTGACAACCGATTTGACAATGACCAGTGATTTAGGTCTACCTGTAATAAGTGAATTAATTTGAGCTAAAACATAGTGATCTGTCATGTTTAGAGATACCTCAACATCTGGCTGACTTGTCCTCTGTCAGCCTAGTTTGTCCTGTGCAAATCTTCTGTCAAGTGAGGGAAAGAACTGTGGGGAGAAAATTACATGGCAGTTTTAGAGGTAGTGATGAATTTTTCTCCCAGCATACCAGCTGTGCCAGCAAAACTATTTTTCATGGCATTAATCAAATATCTTGCCTGCAGCACCTTCACTTTCCCAAAGGCTAAAAGATGAATCTGTCAAAAAATTTCACTGGGATTTGCCAACAGCTTTTGTAAGCTCACATACTAGCCCAGCCACCATAGAAGTTTGAGCAAGGCTTTTAGGGATAGCCTTGGGGAGTTAAAAGCTGCATAGGGTAATTTTCCTTTACACTAAACAAAAAATCAAAGCCACCGTTGCAGCCTGCATGATCAAGTTCTCAAGTCTGGAAAAGGGCCAAATGCTCAAGCTTTATTAATGTATTCCATTTACTGACTCATAGCGAAGTACTTATTTTTAGTTGGAATTTTGCAATTAACAAGGTACAAGAGCAATCGAAGGCCATGACATGAACTCATTGCTTGAAAATTCCCAGATGGGAGAAGATTCAGGAAGAGTCCACACAACCAAATTCTCACAGAGATGCTGCCTGTAGCTAAAAGGATTTGCTGGGATTAAGATCTGTGAAGATCAGAACAGTTTTCACCCCCTGTAATCTTTGTTATACCTCTCCTGCTTCCAAAATAAACTGTGCATTTGCTTTGCGTCCTTTGGAAGTAATGTGCACGCCTGCTCTTTTTCAAAATTAATGGACATTTTAGAGTTATCACTGATGACCAGAGAGTGGCTTTGAATGAATGAGTGGAAACTCATGTACATGGACCTAAAGTGTATGAAATCATTTGGATAAGGGATGGTATCAAATTAGATGTTTAGTTTACTATTGCTGCTGTAATGGAAATGCCACAAGTGAGTGGCTTTAAAGAACAGGAATTTAGTTTCTCACAGTTTAAGAGACTAGAAATCTGAATTCAGGGCACTGGCTATAGGGGAGGGCTCTCTCTCTGTCAGCTCTGGGGGAAGATCCTTGTCTCAGTGTCTGTAGCCCTGGAGTTCCCCAGTTCCTTGGCAATCTTCACATGGTGTCTATCTTACCATGTGTACTTGCTCCTGTGTCTAGTCTGCTCTCTTCACAGCTCAGAAGTGATTAGGACCAGGACTCACCCTACACTGATAGGGTCTCATAACCTAACAAAGAAAACCTTCTTTACAGACAGGATTACATCAACAGGTATAGAGGTGAGGATTCTAATACATTTGGGGGGATACAATTGAATCTGTAACAGACACCCTGTAAGAGTGATTTTTACAATGTCTTCTGGTCATTCACTCTTGGCTATTGCTTAAAAGGCAAATGCCATTCTTTGATGGATTAACTGGTAAAGAAAGGTATCTAAAATTCTTTGCCATTTCACTTCACTAGCAATATCCTCAAGATTACTGAGAAGTTAAAGAAAAAAAAAAAAACATGGGTGATACTACCAGCTCTTTATTAGTTATTTGCACAATTTTAAACTCTGTTACTTAGTGGTAGCTGTTGAGCATGGTTACTCTGGGGTCTAGTCCAGTACATGAGACACAGCACACACAGTGTTTGTGGAACAGATGAAATGATTAGGTAAATTCCAAAAACTAAATTTAACAGTTTCAACAATGTGTTCTGTATCTAAACTACCCCGAACAGAGAGATACAGAGTCTTGTTCTGACCATGTTTCAGGATATCTAGCCTATCCTAGAACCCTATCTCAGATGTTTTATCATAATGAGATGTTTTCCTACTATTAAAATTGGTTAATTTACCACAGTTCCTGGAAGCTGGTAAGTGGCAGAGCCTGACAGTGCAAGGTTCCTTTTCTAGTAGTATAACTTGGATTAATAAGCAAATATATCAGACCGTTCAGAGGTGAGGAAGGTGCTATGAAGAGGTAGGTTTTGAATAAGGCCTCAAAGATGCAGGGAGATGCTGTAGGTTGGGGAAGCAGCAGTGTGAATTGGTTCTCTATTCCATTCGATTGCCTGCTCTTTGAAAAGTAAGGTAGTGTCTGAAACGTGTAACACTAAGCTCAAGTCTTTTTTTTTTTTTTTTTTTTTTTTTTACTATTTCCAAATATTCACAGTCAACTTTAATTTATAGATGCCATTCCTTTGATTCAGGTTTCAGACTTACTTCCAGAAAGAGGCTCTTTGGCCTCTTTGAACCAGGAAAACCAGCTCCATATGTCATGTGAAATTGCTAATATTTATGTGACTTTTTATTCACACCCTATACAGGAATATATGAGTTGTAATGTATAATTGAAATTTACTATGAAATTCAAGGCCTGTTACATTCCTGTTAATCACTTAGCTGATTATGGTAACCGGAACTGACTAGTGAGTATGGATAATATTGAGAGCATCAGTGGTTCAGTGGTGGGTTTTGGTCGTATTTGCAAAAACTCACTAATGGAAACATTTCTCTGGTCCTGAAGTAGATTGGAAGAATAGACTAGCCTGTTATTGCTTTGCTCTGAATATGTCCTTAACCTATATGAAGTGAGACAAGATTGACGTGATTAAAAAAAGTGCCTTGATTAGATGCACTTTAGCACTATAAAACAGTTTTCTTTTAATAATGGAAAGTGAAGAAAGTTTCATTGCTTCAGACGACGATGCATCTGAAGGTAAATTTGGAGCTCTATGTGTACACACATGCATGCTCACACATGCACTTTCTTTTAGAAAGCCCACACGCCAGCAGGGATATTACGTAGTTTGCAGCAATGAAACAGAACTGAAAGTGATGCTCTTTTAAATCCACTCTTGTATACCCAAAAAAGGTGTATTACTTGGAAGAAGTTTTATACTGGTATATTTTACAATTTGACAACTTGGAACTTTGTAAACTGGCAATTGGGTATAGACGAAGGTATCCATTTATCTCATCTATGTCTTGTTGAGGCAAAGCTGTCAGAAGAAATCTTATCACATGGTGCCCCATTTGTTTTCTGTGGTGATTTATGATGGTTTTGAAAAGGTCTTGTGATCCCATAGGCTGCCACAATTCTCTGACTTTTCTCTGTCAATGGATCAGATTTTTGACATTTTCTGAGAGCATTCAGAAAAGATTTGATAAATCAGCTTGTGGTGTTTATTTTAATTGATCGGAGGCCCATTCCTTCAAGAATTCATCAACTACAGTGACAGGGTCTGCATGTGCTGCAGTGGAATGAAAGAATTGGGCTGGCCATGCTCCTGTGGTGATGATATAGATATTTTGTAGAAAGTTTATGCGCACCGACGAGAAGATGTCAAAACTAATTTAGTATGTTATAAATCTTTTGACACAGATTCTAATTCATAAATCTCATCCATCACATGTGATTCATGAAACAATAGACAACCTTTGATGAGAAGGTACTTTTGTCTGTGTTCCAAGTTCCTAACATTTTTTCTTATTCAAAAATAAATCATTGCAGAACAACAGAATTCTATTATGAAAATGGAACCATAGAGGTCCTTTGCTCTTTTGCTTCTGATCTCATACTCATAAAAAGTAAAACTCTCTCTTTGAAAATAAAGGTGTGTTTCTGTGAGAGCAGGAAGATAAAGGTATATGCGCTGTGGAAGTGTGTGCGTGTGGACCAAAATCAGCGAATAGAGAAAGAGACTGACTTCAAAGAAATGACAAAGATGAACATGGATTATTTTTCTAGAATAAATTGACTTCACATAAAATATAGAGTATGTGAATAAAACTGAGAGTCTTCTCCATATTAACTTTTATTTCAAGATTAATTTAAAAAATCAGCATCATTATAGGTACATAACTTTGTTATAATGTCACAAATATTTATTTTTTTCTGTGAGTTTTCTTCATTTTACTTGGGCTAAAAATTTACTCTACAGGTGGGCCTTTTTGATTTATTCTGTTTCACCTTGACAGATAAGCAGGCTATCATTCGTAGAGTGTCAGCTGTCTAACAAAGTAGGGTGCAGGAAATGTTTGCTACATGCAATCTTAGCTAACAGAGTGAGTTTTCCTATTTTTCTGAGCAATCCAAAGCTAACATGAGGTGATATCTTATCCAACTAGCTGCTAAAAAGTTGGTAAGTCTGATCAGATGTAAGAATTCTTTATCAGTAGCAGAAAGTTTGCACATATGTATTACTTGATAACAGATTAGTCATTTAGCTGATTATGGTAACTGAAACTATACTAGTGACTATGGACTATACTGAGAGCATTGGTAGTTCTCAGTGGTAGAATTCTCACCTTCCATTTAGGACACCTGGGTTCAAGTCCCAGCCAAGGTACCTCATGTACAGCCACCAGCCATTTGTCAGTGGAGACTTGCATGTTGCTATGATGCTGAACAGGTTTCAGCAGAGCTTCCAGACTAAAAGAAACTAGGAAGAAAGGTCTGGCAATCTACTTCTGAAAATTAGCCAATGAAAATCTCATGGATCACGATGGTCTAATCCCTAACAGATCATGGTGATGGCACAGGACTGGGCCGTGTTTCGTTCCATTGTGCATGGGGTCATCATGAGTCAGGGGCTTGACTCACTGGTAACTATAACAACAGTAACAACAATTGGCCTGTGTTTAAGTTGTTTAAGACATGCTTGCTGCCCTTAAGAACTCGCTAACTATGTGGAATGGACTTATACTAAGTAACACATTGTATGGTAAAGATAAAATAGAAGTGGGTTTGGAACTATAATAAAGAAGCCATATTTATAGACACCTTGAAAGATGCCTGGAATTTAGGAAAGGTGTTACAGAGAACATGGAACTAGAAATGGAATGAAACTTAAATTAGGGCTCCAAAATAGAGTTAGGCATGATATTGCAATACTCTGAACAAATACTCTCCCCCCGCCCCCATTTAAAACATAGGAACATCAGAATGTTTGTGTACAATTACAACATCGCTTAAGTCTGAAGTCTATTACTTCTTTTCCACTCTAGTGGATAATAGTCCACATACATTGAATTATTGAATGCAATTTTTTTTAAAGAAAATGGGTTATTCATGATAGTAACAGAAAGAATGTTAATCTATTTAAATCTTATAATAAATTTCTTACATATTAGATATTTTATATAATAGATTTCTTTCTTATAAAGATATTTAATTTTATTTAATCATCTTCATACCCACCCATACAATCTCTTATATAAATAGCTAGTAAGTTGCAGAATTGGCGGCAATGCATTTTTCAAATTCTCTTTTCCTTCTGATGGATATACTAGCGGGTGGTAGATTATCAAAAAGTGAGCGTTGAGCAGTCAAGAAGAATAGGAAATAAAGGACCTGAATGACTCACAAATTAGAGGAATATCACTTGTCTTATCAAAACCTAAATAAGCAAAACTAAATAAATAAATAAAAATTGAGAGAAGAAAAAGACAAAGTAAATGCATTTGTCTTCCCTCCAGCTCACACATCCTCTCCTCTGAAGTGGTCAAGTTTTAGAAATGAAGAAACTCCAGCAGGGGAAAGGTCACTCAGAAGGAAGACACAGTGCAAAATACCATGTCTGTAATGGAGGGTAATTTGAAATAAACTCCTGCACAGAGCCTATAATGAGAGAGAAAGGAAACAAAGAGGTCCAGTGTCAGAATTTAAAATAGGTGAATTTTAATGACTCTGAAAGGCACCATGACCAGTAACCACTAGCTTGAGCCAGAAATGATGTAAAGTAGCAGTCTGTCTGCTTTCCACCATCTCTCTCCCCACGCATTTTGCTCCTGACCTTCAGAACCACTGTTCTCAGCCTCAGAACTCTCTTGATTACCAGTGGGTTCCAATTGAATAGAAATGAACATTAATCAGATATAACAGATTAAATAAAGTTTACTGGGTCTAGAATTGGGATGTACCAATAAAGTGGAACCATAAGAAAGAAGCTTTCTTTAGAGCTAACATGAAAGATGAACTCTCAGAAAAAAAAAAGCAAAAAAGCCATTTCATTGAAAGTGCTAGAAACTTTTACTATACTCTTTAATATCCTTCTCCTGTGCCAACATGATGAAGTTACTAGCACCTTAATAATTCAGGGAACCATATCTGATTTTGTTCTTCACTTGACTGTCTGCCAATTTAATCAATTGACAATGAACCTGATGTTTCATTTGTAAGAAAATTAAAAAGAAACTCTAGAAGGATCAAATACTCAAATTCTACAGAACAAATTTGACAGATGTTTAAACACTGATCCTCCCTCGAAGACACAAATAATCTGAATGTGGTTGTAGCATTAATCAAAATTTCAGATCCTGACTTCTGGGCAAAATGGCGCTACAGGCAGAATCACCACGCCGTCCCTCCACAGCAAAGATCTGAAAAACTAAGCCAAGTAGAGAAAACGGCAATCCTGAAACCCTAAGCATCAAATGAAGAGATAAAGAACTCAGCCAAGCATCAAATGGAATAAGAAACTGACAGAGAACAGAGAGTGAGGAGAGATACACGCAGAGGTCCCCTATCACCTAATGCAGCACAGACCCACCATCTTGGACTCCTATCAGAGATCAGCGAACAGGGGGTACGAGAAAGCAGATCCACAGAGCTTCCAGCAGGAGACAGAACAAGCAATAATCAGCAATATACGCTTTCCCACCCCCCACCCTTCTTCACCCCCATTTGGCCTGCTCTGCTTCCTGAGTCCAGTCTCCTGGCTGGGAAGTACCACCTTCACCCTAGTGTCGCTTGGATTCCACCTGCCCACACTGGCCAGCTCCCTAAGTGCTATTTGTTGGCTGCTGGTGTTGCTTTTTTCCGCTTCTTTAGATTTCTTCCTTACCTCTCACCACTTCCCACCCCTTTCTCTCAAATACCTGGCAACATGCGCCATCTTTCCTTCTTCCTGAAAGGCTGTGAAATGCCGCTCGAATGTGAAACTGCTTCCTGGCCCGTGCTGCCACACTGGTGGGTTCCTGGGGCTTTTTTTTTTTGTTTCTTTTGAATTGTTTGTTTATTTGTTTTCTTTTTCTTTTCTCAAATTGGGAGCCCGTTCTAGCCAGGCAAAACTGCGCGGCTTGGGATCTACCCCATCAGTTTGCGCAGACGCACAGAGGGATCCCCAAGGGCATTTCTTTTTTCTTCTTTTTTTGCGGGGCTTTTTTTTCTGTTTTTATTTGGGGGTTTTCTCCTTCTTTTTTTTTTTAATTTGTTTTGTTTTGTTTTACCTCTTTTTCCCTTTTTGTCTTTCTTCATTACTCAGTTTCTCGTCTCTCTATACTTTCCTTCTCTTCCTGTCCCCTGAATACCTGGAGCTGAGTGACACTTCTACCCCTTCTAGCTAGGCTGTACTTCACTGCCTGGAAGCAACTTCCCAAGACATCGCAGCACCGGAGGGATTCCTGGGAGCTTTGCTTGTCTTCTTTCTTTCTAATTTTTATTTATTCATTTTTTCTTTTCTTTTCTTCTTCTCCTTTTTGTTTTTCTCCATTTCATAGTCTCTGATCTCTCCATTCCAATGGCAAGCTCCCCTAGCACTCTTTTTTGTTTCTTTGTGTGTTTTTGGCTCCCGTTCCTTTCTCCTCTCTAACATACCCATCTTAGCTCCACACATCACAATCTCCCCCCTCCATCCTGTATATATGCACTGTACACTGAACATCACACAACCAAGCAGCCCAGGCACAGCCTACCGGAACCTGCCCTGCACTGATTACTGGCCTACCATGGTGACCGTAGTAAGTGCCACAAACAGCCCATCCCAGCAACTCCTCTTTAGCTAGACCTGCCTGCTGTACCATATCTGCACGACTGACTCTGCCAATTGGAGAAGGGCGCAAAAAGTATCGTGCCCACAGATGAGCAAACAACAAAGAACACACAGCACACCTGCTCAGACATAGCCAAATAAAACAAAAAAAAGCATGACAAAACAAACAAATCTACAGTCAATAAACGAGGAAAATAACCACTGAATGCCCTGAAGACAGCAGATAATATCAAAACATTTACAAAAACAGGACAGGATGGTTCCAGTAGGCATCCAAAATAAAGAAGAAAAGAGACTAGAACTACCTGATAGGGAATTCAAATCTCTAATATTCATAGCTAGCCAAGAATTGAAGCAAAAAGCAAACAACAATGAGGAAAAAATAGACAAATTCATGGAAAATACAGACAAAAAATGGATGAATTCAGAAAAATAATGCAGAAACAAAACGCCAAAATAAATTCACAACTAGAAACCATATAAAAACAACAATTAGAAATCCAAAAGATAAACAACAAGATTTCAGAAATGGACAGTTGTCATAGAAAGGCTAAGGAGCAGGTTTGAAACGGTGGAAGACAGGATCAGCGAAATTGAAGACAAACATTTGGATACAACTCTGAGGAAAAATCAGAAAAAAAGAACAAAAAAAAATGAAGAAACCCTGAGAATTATGTGAGATACAATCAAAAGCAAAAACTTGCGAGTGATCAGAGATCGAGAACAAGGAGAGAAAACAGAAAACACAGAGAGGATCATTGAAGAATTGCTGACAGAAAACTTCCCCAATGTCATGAAAGATGAAAAGCTGGCCATCCAAGAAGCTCAATGAACTCCATATAGGATAGACCCCAAAAGAAAATCACCAAAGCATATCATAATCACATTCGCCAAAACCAAAGACTAACAAAGAATCCTGAGAGCAGCTCGAGAAAAACAGAATGTCACATACAGAGGAGAAACAATAAGACTAAGCTCAGATTATTCAGCAGAAACCATGCAGGCAAGAAGGCAATGGGATGACATATATAAAACCTTGAAAGAAAAAAATTGCCAGCCAAGAATAATACATCCTGCAAAACTCTCATTCAAATATGATGGTGAAATTAGGTCATTTCCAGATAAACAGAAATTAAGGGACTATGTGAAAACCAAACCAAACTTACAAGACTTACTAAAGGGAGTTCTTCGATCTGAGAACAAACAACATCAGCTCACAGGCTGAATCTAGGACGCAGGACTGTACTAGCCAGATACCAACCTAGGAAATGAACTCTTAAGGACTACCCAAAACCAAAAGAATTACAACAGGGAACAAGAGAGGTTAATCTGTAAATGATAACAGAATTAGAATAATAAAAGAGGGAATAAATAGTGTAGGTATAGAACCTTCTAATGGAGAGGAAGACAAGGCGATACCAAGTACTAACAGACTGGTTCAAACCCAGGAAGATAAGGGTACATTTCAAGGTAATCACAAAAAAAGTTAGCAAACCTACTCATCAAAATAAAGAAGAAAAACATAAAGTGTCAGTAAAAACAAAATCTATAAAAACAAAAGAAATGAAAAACAAAATCCAGAAACAGAAGGAACTCAGCACAGGAGAGTAAGAGGAACAAAGAAAACATCAGCACCACAAAAAAAAAAAAAAAAAAAAAATACTACAAAATGACAGCACTAAAATCGCACCTATCAATAATTACACTGAATGTAAATGGCCTAAATGCACCCATAAAGAGATGGAGAGTGACATAATGGATAAAAAAACAGGATCCATCCATATGCTGTCTACAGGAAACACACCTTAGAAACAAAGGTGTAAATTTATTAAAAATCAAAGGATGGAAAAAAATATATTGAGCAAACAACTACCAAAAAAGAGCAGGGGTGGCAATACTAATCTCAGATAAAATAGACTTTACAACAAAGTCAACCATAAAAGACAAAGAAGGATACTAGATAATGATTAAGGGGACGATCCATGATGAAGACATATCTATAATAAACATCTACGCACCCAATGACAGGGCTCCAAAATACATAAAACAAACTCTAATGGCACTGAAAACAGAAATTAACAGTTACACAATAATAGTAGGAGACTTCAACACACCACTCTCAGTAAAGGACAGAACAACTAAGAAGAAACTCAGCAAAGATACAGAAGACCTAAAGGGCACAATCAGCCAACTTGACCTCATAGACATATATAGAACCCTCCATCCACCTGCTGCGAAGTACACATTCTTTTCCAATGCACATGGAACGTTCTCCAGAGTGGACCACATCTGAGGCCACAGAGCAATCCTCAACAAGATCCAAAGCACTGAGGTAATACAAAGTATCTTCTCTGACCGCAATGCCATCAGGGTAGAAATTAACAACAGAAAGAGCAAGGAAAAAAAATGACTTACATGGAAACCAAATAACGCCCTGCTTACAAACCACTGGGTAATAGAAGAAATCAGAGATGAAATCAAAAAATTCCCTGAATCAAACGAGAATGAAAACACATCATAACAAAACCTTTGGGACACAGGAAAGGCAGTCCTCAGAGGAAAATTTACAGCAATAGATGCACACATCAAAAATAAGAACAGGACAAAATCAAAACATTAACTACACAACTCAAACAAACAGAAAGAGAACAGCAAAAAAAGTCCACAGCCACCAGAAGAAAGGAAATAATAAAGATCAGAGCAGAAATAAATGAACTAGAGAATAGAAAAACAATAGAAAGAATCAACAAAACCAAAAGTTGGTTATTTGAAAGAATCAACAAAATCTACAAACCACTGCCCAGACTGACCAAAGAAAAACAGGAGAGGACTCAAATAACCCAAATAAGAAAAGAAATTGGCAACATTACAACAGACCTAACTGAAATAAAAAGGATCATAACCGAATATTATGAAAAACTATACTCCAACAAATTTGAAAACCTATAGGTAATGGATGAATTTCTAGAACCACACTACCTACCCAGACTATAATAAAGTGATGTTGAAAATCTGAACAGACCCATAACAAGAGAAGAGATCAAAAAGGTAATAAAAAAAACTCCCAACAAAAAAAAGCCCTGGCCCAGATGGCTTCACTGGAGAATGCTACAACACATTCAGAGAAGAGCTTGTGCCAGTACTACTCAAACTATTTCAGAACGTAGAAAAGGAAGTGACACTTCCCAGTTCATCCTGTGAAGCCAGCATAACCCCAACACCAAAACCAGGCAAAGTTGCCACAAAAAAAAAGAAAATTACAGACCAATATCTCTCATGAATACAGATGCAAAAATTCTCAGCAAAATTCTAGCCAATAGAATTCAGCATCATATCAAAAAAATAATACACCACGACCAAGTAGGATTCATACCAGGTATGCAAGGATAGTTCAACATTAGAAAATCCATCAACATAATCCACCACATAAATAAAAGGAAAGAAAAGAATCACATGGTCATCTCAATTGATGAAGAAAAGGCATTTGACAAAGTCCAACACCAATTCCTGATAAAAACTCTCAATAAAATAGGTATAGAAGGCAAATTCCTCAACATAATAAAGTGCATCTATGCAAAACCAAAAGCCAACATCATTCTTAATGGAGAGAGGCTGAAAACATTCCCCTTGAGAACAGGAACAAGACAAGGATGCCCTTTACCACCACTCCTGTTTAACATTGTGCTGGCAGTTCTAGCTACAGCAGTAAGGCCAGAGAAAGAAATAAAGGGCATCCAAATTGGTAATGAAGAAGTTAAACTGTCCCTCTTTGCAGATGATATGATACTATACATAGAAAACCCTAAAGACTCTGCGAGAAAACTACTGGAACTAATAGAAAGATTCAGCAGAGTAGCAGGATACA
This sequence comes from Dugong dugon, assembly GCA_030035585.1. Classification (NCBI taxonomy): domain Eukaryota; kingdom Metazoa; phylum Chordata; class Mammalia; order Sirenia; family Dugongidae; genus Dugong; species Dugong dugon. The sequence continues at coordinate 39,212,261 of CM057472.1, forward strand.
AGATAAACAAACATACAAAAATCAGTTGGATTCCTATACACCAATAAACAGAACGAAAAAAAATACCATTTATAATAGCTCCTAAAAAAATAAAATACTTAGGAATAAATCTGACCAGGGATGTAAAAGACCTATACAAAGAAAACTACAGAACACTACTGCAAGAAACCCAAAGGGATCTACATAAATGGAAAAACATCCCATGCTCATGGATAGGTAGACTCAGCATTGTAAAAATGACAATTCTACCCAAAGCAATTTACAAATACAATGCATTCACAATCCAAATACCAACAACATTCTTTAAAGAGATGGAAAAACTAATCATTAACTTTCTATGGAAAGGGAAGAAGCCCCGAATAAGTAAAGCACTATTGAAGAAGAAGAAGAAAGTAGGAGGACTCACACTACCTGACCTCAGAACCTACTATACAGCTATGGTACTCAAAACAGCCTGGTACTGATACAATGACAGATACATTGACCAATGGAACAGAATTGAGAACCCAGATGTAAATCCATCCACCCGTGGTCACCTGATCTTCGACAAGGGCCCAAAGTCCATCAAATGGGGAAAAGACAGTCTTTTTAACAAATGGTGCTGGCAAAACTGGATATCCATCTGCAAAAAAATGAAACAGGACCCATACCTCACACCATAGACAAAAACTAATTCAAAATGGATCAAAGACCTAAATATAAAGCCAAAAACTATAGAGTTCATAGAAGAAAAAATAGGATCAGTGCTAGAGTCCCTAATACCTGGTATTAACAGGATACAAACCATAACCAAGAACACACAAACTCCAGAATATAAGCTAGATAACTGGGATCTTCTAAAAATCAAACATCTATGCTCTTCAAAAGACTTCACCAAAAGAGTGAAAACAGAACCTACAAACTGGGAAAAAAATTTTGGACATTACAAGTCAGACAAAGGTCTAATCTCTATAATCTACAAGAAAATCCAACACCTCTACAACAAAAAGACAAAAACCCAATTAAAAAATGGGCAAAGGAAATGAACAGACACTTCACCAAAGAAGACATTCAAGCAGCCAACAGACACATGAGGAAATGCTCATGATCACTAGCCATTAGAGAAATGCAAATTAAAGTCACAGTGAGATACCATCTCACTCTGGCATTACTGGCATGAATCAAAAACACTGGAAATAACAAACGTTGGAGAGGCTGCAGGGAGATCAGAACTCTTATGCACTGCTGGTGGGAATGCATAATGATACAACCATTTTGGAGAATGATATGGCGCTTCCTTAGAAAGCTAGAAATAGACATACCATACAATCCAGCAATCCCACTGCTAGGAATATATCCTAGAGGAATAAGAGCCGTCACACGAATAGACATATGCACACCCATGTTCATGGCAGCATTGTTCACAATAACAAAAAGATGGAAACAACCTAGATGCCCATCAACAGATGAATGGGTAAACAAACTATGGTACATACACACAATAGAGTACTACACAACGATAAAGAACAATGATGAATCTGTGAAGCATCTCATAACATGGATGAAACTTGCAGGACACTATGCTGAGTGAAATAAGTCAATCACAAAAGGACAAATACTGTACGAGACCTCTACTGTAAAAACTCGTGAAAAAGTTTGCACACAAAAGGTAACAATCTTTGCTGGTTACAAGGGATGGGAGGGGTGGGGGGGGTAAATACTAAATAGTAGATAACTGGTAACTTTGGTGAAGGGTAAGACAGTACACAGTACTGGGGAAGCCAGTACAACTTGTACAAGGAAAAGTCATGGAAGCTCCATAGACGCATCCAAACTCCCTGAGGGACTGAATTGCTGGGTGGAAGGCTGTGGGTACCATGTTCTTGGGGAACATCTAGCTCAATTGGCATAACACAGTTTATAAAGACAGTGTTCTGCATTCTACCTTGGTTAGTAGCATCAGGGGTCTTAAAAGCCTGTGAGCAGCCATCTAAGAAACTCCACTGGTCTCAATCCTTCGGGAGCAAGGGAGAATGAAGAGAACAGGATACAAGGAAAAGATTAGTCCAAAGGACTAATGGACCATAGTTCCCAAGGTCTCCACCGGACTGAGTCCAGTACAGCTAGATGGTGCCCGGCCACCACCACTGACTGCTGTGACTGGGATCACAACAGAAGATCCTGGACAAAGCTGGAGAGAAGGATATAGAACAAAATTCTAACACACACAAAAAGACCGGATTTACTGGCCTGACAGACACTGGAGAAACCCTGAGAGTATGGCCCCCAGACACCCTTTTAGCTCAGTGGTGAAGTCACTCCTGAGGTTCACCGTTTAGCCGGGGATTGGACAGCCCCATAAAACAAAACAAATGAGGCACAGCAGCCCAGGAACAAGGACTAGTAGGCAGGAGGGGACAGGAAAGCTGGTGATAGGGAACCCAAGGTTGAGAAAGGACAGTGTTGACATGTAGTGGGGTTGTTAACCATTGTCATAGGGCAATATGTGTAGTGTTTAATGAGAAACTATTCTGTTCAGTAAACCTTCATCTAAGGTACAAAAAAAAAAAAAAAGAATTATCTATGTGAGATCAAATTGACAACAGTAACTCAAAAGGTTTGATGGGAAGCCTAGGGGACAGCGAGTTGAAGAGGATAGTGAGAATAGCAGGACAACTGGAAGAATGTAATCGATATCACTGAATTGTACATGTAGAACTTTTTGAAATCATGTATCTTTGGCTATATATATTTTCACCAAAAAATAAAAAAGGTCCTCCAAGGTCGAGGAGGGAGAGTGTTTACATGTTGTGGGGTTGGTAACCAATGATGTAAAATAATATGCGTACTGACTGTGTAATGATGAACTATTTGTTCTGTAAACCTTCACCTAAAGTACAATAAAAAAATTTTTAAAAACAAAAATTTCAGATCCCACTGAGTTTGCCCAAGTGTTGGCCTTTGTTCTTTACATCCAGCTCAGGAAATGTATTGAGACTTAAATGTGTTGCACATGGTTTATCTTTTCACTGATTATATAAACTTTGTCAAAATGCAAAAGGCTTTGATGTCTCAGGCTGTTCCATTATCAGAGTTGAGGGTAAAAATGAAAAGAAAGGAAGTGGTTGTGAGAAAGAGCTCTGCAGAGATTTTTTTAAATCAGCCAAGAATATTTCAAGTACTTCTGTTTGCCCAGCACCCAGCACCATCATGCTAGGTACACTTCGTGAGATACAAAAGAGGGATTGGAGATAGCTGCTGTACTCAGGAACTTAAGATCCAGTTAGGGGGATAAAACATCAAGAACAACTGTATAAACAGAGAATAATTTCAAAAACAACAAATGGCCAAACTGGGCTGTGAACTCAAAGAAGAGTCCGGGGTAGTCAAGGAAGTCTTCATGGGAGAGTCTGATCTATCCAACTGCAAACTAAAAAAAGAGTAAAAATATTAAGCTCAATTCTTTGCTGAAAATACTGGTCATAAGTAAAAGTGGGTGTCTTAGTTATCTAGTGCTGCTGTAACAAAACCACAAGTGAATGGCTTTAACAAAGAGAAATTTATTCTCTCACAGTCTAGTAGGCTAGAAGTCGGAATTCAGGGTGCTAGCCCGAGGGGAAAGCTTTCTCTCTTTCTCGGCTCTGGGGAAAGGTCCTTATCATTAATCTTGCCTGATCGAGGAACTTCTCATATCGCAGGGACTCCAGGTCCAGCGGGCTTGCTATTCTCCTGGTTCCTTTTTCTTGGTGGTATGAGGTTCCTATCTGTGCTTGCTTCTCTCTTTTATATCTAAAAAGAGATTGACTTAAAACAAAACTTAGTCTTGTAGATTGAGTCCTGCCACATTATTGTAACTGCCTCTTATCCTGCCTCATTAACATCATAGAGATAGAATTTACAGCACGTAAGAAAATCACATCAGATGACAAAATGGTGGACAGTCACACAATACTGGGAATCATGGCCCAGCCAAGTTGACACACATTTAGGGGGGGACACAATTCAATCCATAACAGTGGGAAAATTCAGATAAGCCCACAAAGTAGAGTAGAAGATGGACTATATCTTTCCAGTAAACTTTCAAATGCTGTATTATCATAGTGCACACACAGCCCCCACATTCTTTTCTCCCTGCAGTTGTAGTTAATGGCAATTCAGGCCAAAAGAACTTTGGAGGCATATTTGACGGGCCCAGTGGTTAAGAGCTCAGGCTGCTAACCAAAAGGTCGGAGGTTAAATCCAACAGCTGCTCCTTGGAAACCTTATGAGGCAGTTCTACTCTGCCCTGTAGGGTCACTATGTTTTGGAATCGACTCAGCGGGAAGGAGTTTTTTCCCATACTCCACATATGGCTTCAAAATGTATCCAGAGTATGACTGCTTCTCGCCCTCTCCCAGCTACCACCCTTCTCCAAGCCACATCATGGCTATCTGGATCTCAGTAATAATCCCCTAACTGGTGCCCCTACTTTCACTCATGTCTTCCATCCCAACAACCAGAATGATCCTGTTCAAACATACATCAGGTCATGTCACTTCTTTGCTCCAAACTCTCCAAGGACTTCCCATCTTAATCAGTGAAAACCAAAACTGTTAGAAGGCATTTGAGACCCACTGTGACCTGCCACTCCCCCCAACCACACACACACACACACACACACACACACACACACACACACACACACACACACACACACACACACACACACACACACACACACACACACACACACACACACACACACACACACACACACACACACACACACACACACACACACACACACACACACCTCCTTCCCTTTTATTTCTCTAATTTTCTGTCCCACTATGCCCCATCTCTCGCTCCAAGCTAGCCCTCCTGCCTCCTCTCCAGCCACCACCCCTCAGAACTCTTTCATTTGTGTTTCCTATGCCTGGAACACTCTTCCCAGATACCTACGTGCTTGTTCCTTTACTTCCTTCAAGTTTTTGTTTAAATGTCACATACTCATTGGGGCTTCACTGACTACCATATTCAAAATTGAAAACTTCCTCCCTCATACTTCCTGGCACACCTAAGCTCCTTCCCAACTCATCACCTACTGGCTTACCATATAGTTTACTTATTGCTTTTGTGTATCGTCTGTCTCCCATGACTCTGAGTTCAGAAACTTTGTCTGTTTTGTTCCCTGATATATCCCTATCATCTAGAAAAACATCTGACACATGTTGGTGGTGGTGGTGGTTGCCATAGAGCTAGCTCCAACTCATGTAGACCTTTTGTATAACAGAACAAAAAGTTGCCCAGTCCAGTGCCATCTTCATGATTGTGGGTGGGTTTGAGTCTGTTGTTGTGGCTATTTGTCAATCCATTTTATTGACGCATATTAGATGCTCAATAATGTTGTGGCATAAATGGATTATACCTTGTGGAACTAGAATCAAGATTATCAGGTCAAAGGAGGATATTCTCCAGAGTCACGTTGCCTTTTGGTTTAGGGCACAGGTTTTTAACCTCAGATTCATGAATAGGATTTGGGGGACTTGTGAATCACTGAAATTGATTTTTTTTTAAATTGTATTCTTCTATTTTTTATGACGCAGGACAAGGTTTTACGGCTTTTCTGAGATTCTGAAAGAGTCTTTTGCATAGAAAATAAAGAGAATCACTAATTTAGAGAATCCCAAAGCACTTGAGAAAAACTAAATGATTTTTCATTTTATTAATTACAGGAGGGTATTAATCATCTTATTTTAAACACAGGAAATTCATAATCCAGAAAAAGTTTGAAGCTATGTTATCACAAATCCAAAACGTTCTTTATAGTTTGGTAAATTATGTCAGCATCAGTTTGATTCAAAGGACCACATGTCAGTAAAGTCAAAACCAGCCAGCCAAGCTCAGCCCCATAAGATCAATTCCTTTTAATTCCCTTAGCATTTGTGCATGTGGTTTATACACACTCTTGTTAATTTGTTGTCTTGGAACTACTTGCTGCCTGCTTCATGCATGTATGTGAGAATTTAATTGTTTACTAAATAAATTAAATATTGAATGAATATAGTCATAGGTTGGATAACTACCTGTGGTATTATATTAAATTAGTGATAAAATCCATATTGTTTGATTTCCAATCCCTTGCATTTTTTGTTTGACTGTGTAGGATCTGTCTTAGTGCAAGATGACCTTTTATATAATTAGAAAAATAAATAATGTGCCAAGAACTCTTGTGTTGTGATCTTGGTCTTACCACAGGCAACCTTGGCACTTGCTCTGCCTTGATTACTTAAATTGTAAATTGGGAATAATATAATTATCTTGTTTGTCTTGACTAATTAAAAATATAAATTGGCTTAAGTTGTTGTAATCATCACCAGATTGTTTTAAATGCTGATTATAAAATCATAGGCATAAGCATGAGAGCCAAAACCATTTTTCAGAGTAGCCAGCATAGAGGAGATTCAGCTAAAAGTAGAGAAAGGTCTTTCTTTTACTATAACAACAGGGGAGCTGCTACCTTGGTTTGTTTTTGACAAATAGGGAGAAATCTCTTTGAAAAAGTTATGGTAGGGTTTGGGCTGATTGAAGATACAGAGATTCATTAATGAAATTCTCTACACTGGCTTGCTTCTGGTGAACAACCTGTATCCAGTAGGGTAGGTAACAAAGCAGGTGTTAGGACAAGCTTTGCCCACATGTATCTAGATCTTGAGATCTGGCATTATTCCAAAGGCAAGATGAAATAAGCTGTTAGATATGTTGTCAAAGAGATTGATGGTGTAAACTATTTTGAAATTTCCTGATTAATTATATAGGGAATATAGTTCCTCACCAAAGGCCATGCTCTTGGTTGGGGGACCAGATATTAACCTTTATTGTCTCCAAATAATAATAATAATGTTACAGGTATAAAGAATGGGAAATAATAAAGCAGTGAGGAAATCAATGATTTTATAATCCATCAAAAATGGAAAGGCTATTGTAATCATTGACGTAAATAATATTTTCTTACTTTCATTCTTTCTGTCTTCCATTTGGAACAAAAGAATCTTAAATGTTCTTAAATAGATGACAAAACAGAATTTTCAAACAGAAATTAATTGGCTGGGTACTAGCAAAACTAGAACTGCAATCCAGGACTTCTGACTTCTAGCCCTTTCCTCTTTTCATTTATACATTTTTATCAGAGTCTGTCTAGCAGTTCTTTCTCCCACATCCTTCATGTATGTGTATAAGAGACAGAAAGTGAATCTATAATCATCTAAACAAAAAAAAAAAAAAAATAACCTGTTGTTGTTGAGTCAATTCTGACTCATAGAGACCTATAGGACAGAGTAGAACTGCCCCATAGGGTTTCCAAGGAACATCTGGTAGATTTGAACTGCTAACCTTTTGGTTAGCAGCATAGCTCTTAACCACTTGCGCTGCCAGGGCTCCATAATCATCTAGGTATATTAAAAATTCTTATTTACCTTATTGAGAATAATATTTGTATAGAATTTCTTATTTTTGGAGGAGGGCTTATTAAACTGTATATTTAGGTGCAGTAGTGTGTTCTAGAAGTAGTCACTGCATTTCCCAAAATTTGCCTTCATTTTCAGATGATAATACCCAAATTTTGAATATAGGAAAAGTAGTGCTTCTCGTATGACACCTTGTACAAGACTTAATACATTCTCCGGAGATGTATACTTCCCACCGTGTATGAGGTAATTAATACTTAGCACCTTTAGCAATATTCCCTGGGGTAATCACTAAATATAGATTATTGGGTTTTCATTGACTTATTGGGAAAAATTGAATCAAGGAGGTACAGGATGACAACTGCCTTCAATTTTTGCACTACCCTTTATAGGACTATTTATTCATTCAACAAATATTTATTGACCACCTACTATGTGATGAGCACCAGTTTAGGTGGTGGGGACACAATAGTGAACAAAGCAAAGCTTCCTGCCTTCATGGAGTTTATTTTCCAGTGGAAGGAGACAGCCAATAAACAGCAAATACAATCAAATAAGTCAATCATATGGTACTTTCGGTTATAAGTGTAAGGAACAAAAAGAAAAAATACAACAGCAGAAGAGGCGTCAGGCATGGTATGGGGTGGGGGCAGGGCTTGCAGTATTAAATATTAATATGTTTATTAACAGTAAAATATTATACTAATTTCTTGGCACTTACATCTTCTATAATATTAACATTTCCCCTAGCCGCAAATAAAGCATCAAAGAATTAGAGTATGCATGATATATATGATATATATATATACACATATTGTCATATGTCAATATACCATGCTAATTTTTATTATTCAGAGAGGAAGGAGAGAAATTAGACGGCATAAAATAATATTTAGTTTGTGTCAAGTAGCAGTTTTAATAAACATTTTAAATAAGATCCATGGTCTTCATGCCAAGTTAATCACAGCATTATTGGGAAACCTAAACCAAACTAGCAAACATTAGATCATGGTGAAGATTTCTAACATACTACACAAATAAAAGTGTTCTTTTTTATTCCATACTACTGAATAAAAATACATTCTGATACCCTCATCAGACACAGTTTTTACCTTTGTGAAGTTCCAATAACCTTGGCAGTTTGGGTTCCCAGTTATAATATTCCTCAATGTCTTAGTTATCTAGTGCTGCTGTAACAGGAGTACCACAAGTGGATGGCTTTAACAAAGAGAAATTTATTCTCTTGCAGTCTAGGAGGCTAGAAGTTCATATTCAAGGTGCCAGCTCCAGGGGAAGGCTGTCTCTTTGTAGGCTCTAAAGGAAGGTCCTTGTCATCAATCTTCCCCTGATCTAGGAGCTTCTCACTGCAGGAACCCTGGGTCCAAAGGACACACTCTGTTCCCGGCACTGCTTTCTTGGTAGTATGAGGTCACTGTGTCTCTCTAATAGCTTCTCTATTTTATATCTCAAAAGAGATTGACTTAAGGCACAACCCAATCTTGTAGACTGAGTCTTGCCTCATTAACATAACTGCCACTAAACCCACTTCATTAACATCATAGAGGTAGGATTTACAACACATAGGAAAAATCACAAAATGGTGAAAAAACACGCAATACTGGGAATCATGGCCTAGCCAAGTTGACAGATATTTTTGGGGGACACAATTCAAGGCATGACACTTGCCATTTCTATATCAGATATACAGTTTAGACAAAGAGATAATCCATGGATTATATTGTTCACAGAAATAAACTCCATCAGCAATCCTGAGTCCACTGCATATACCAAAGTGCAGGTCCTCATGTAATAGCTCAAGAGGACTTTTGTTACTCTTAGGCAAGGTCAGTCTTGTTAAAGGTGGGTGGCTGATTCTCTCCATCCTCAAGGTTTTTCACTCATAACTTCTGCACAATTTCTTTCCAGACATTAACAACAGAAAGGGGCATTAAGGTAAAAATTGTTAGGAAGATACTTATATAAGACACTATTAATGAGCATATCTACACCTACATTCCAAAATAAATTCCTTTTCACAGTGCTTTTAAAGCAAAGCTTATCTGCTCATGTTGCATAAGATGCTCACAGAGAGCCTGACACATCACTCATTATTTTTCTTTTCAAGAAAGAGATGTCCAAACAACTATGTAAAATGAATGTTCAAGAAAATATTTTATTGACAGTGCTTCTGTTGGCCATCAGAGTCTTGACCCAAGGATATGAAAAAAGGTAATAAAAATTCCCTGACCATATCAGATATGGATGATTTTAAAGTTCAAATTTTAGAAGTAGAATTTCTCTAACAAGTCATGTTGTGAAACTAATAGAAAAACAATTTGCCATCTCTTTTGTCTTAAAGTTTAACTCTCACCTTTACATTTTCAGTAAGAAGATTTCTTGTTTGTTTTGAAGAGCTAGTTGTAAGCATTCAGGAGGCATGCAGCTCAGATTTTTAATAGGATATTTAAGATGCCTAGCTCTATCAAAATGGCCTTCTCCAATGGATACTTGGTTTGTCAGATATTCAGTATTCCAGAACACAGGTTGGAGAACTGTGAAGGAAATTTAAAGTCAATGAAGAAGGCAGTATTCAGGGGCTTCAGGGAGTACAAAGATAATTGTGGATCAATTGTGCTAGACAATTTGAAGCAACTTAAGACTGCCGTCAGTACTTTAATTGTTTCTGCTGCAGAGTTTGAAAGAGCATTTAGTTCAATGAATGATGTGTTAACACCTAGTTGCGAGGCTCTGTCCATTAGTTGCGTATCATTTTTGTCTTTTTATTAAGCTGGTTGGCCCACTGTTTCACATGCTTAAGCCTAAAGATTATGTCAAGAAGTGGCTTGTAAGTGGCAGCTTGAAAGCCGGAAATTGTGGAAATGTGACAAGAGAAGCTGTCCGGCTTTTCTGTCTTACTTTTATTTTATTTGAAGAGTGTGAACTGTTTCCCCTCCTTAAGCCTAGGCTCCTGGGCATTGAGAGAGGAAAAAACTAAAATTCTCCCATGTAATGAAAGAGGATAAAACAAGACATGTCAGCACTAAGTTGGGTAACTTTTTCACTTTTGGAAAATCAATAATCCCTCCCCTATGAACACCCAGTGCACAGTTGATGGAAAACCATGTATATCTCTCTAAGGAATTGTTAACGGCCACTTTGAATCTAGCAGCTGTGATATGCCAAAAAGGAATATACATTGAAATAGGAAGAAAAAAAAAAAGGAAACAAACAACGGCCATCATCAGAATTGCTCTTTCTCATTTCAGTCTTTGTTCTGACAAGAAAGCTCACCATCTGCTACTACTTTGGTGCCTATACTTAAAACAAAATTTTATTTTGGGTCCCTGGGTATCCTTTCCTATAGTGTGTATATGAATTTGGAAAACTTATGGACTGAAAAATCTAATGCATTTGTCTTATGATAGCAATGGGGCTTGTACTCCTCAATAGTTTATCTTTTACACATTTTCTCTAGTCTCTCATATATATTCCCATTTTCTTCAGTGAGAAGATTCTGAGAAACTCAACCCACCATTCAATTATTCTTACGTGTCCAAAATTTAAAAGAGATAGCATTTCAGATACAATATATTGTCTCGGTGTGGTCTATGGCCACTTGTGTGTGTGTGTGTGTGTATTTAGTTTTCATATCTTTTTTTTTTCCAGCACTAGACCCAAAAACCTGCATCACAGGAATCAGTAGCTTGTGACTTCAAACAACAGCCATTCAAACTTAAGGGATGATAAATAGCTCATGATTAAAATATCTCTCTTTTCTTTGTGCAATGAGCCAGCAAGATTCTTTGAGAGCATTTGAACTATAATACTAGCATACTTCAACATTCTTCTCCAGAATCCTTCACATTCACAATTTCTCAAGAGAGGGTATTAGTGTCCAAATTCTCATCGGTGCCATTGTGTTCAGCCATAACCTTGAACTGTATCTGGCCTTTCGTTTTTCTCTGCCCCGGGCATACTCCTGGAGTTACTATTTATTTTCTCTCTCCACGTCTGTATCCACTGAGAGAAGGTACCATTTAGACCATTACCGTGTTAATTTTGAGTTTAAATACATTTCACTTGAAAGTCTGCCGGATTTTGATCTGTTTGATTGGTGTGCAGAATTTGAGGAGGGTCTCTTTTGCACAACTCGGGGAGTAGCTCTGTCTCCTTGATGATAAGCTGCTCAAAATAAAGGAAGAAAAGAGATTTTCAGTTCTTGAATATTTAATTCTGGACAGCAGTTTAATCAGGACTGGGATTTGGGCAATGGCTCCAGCCCCCTCCTAACTTACTACAGTTTCAGTTCTTAGTATTCCTTAATTATCCCACTGAGATGTTTGAGAAGCAACTAGTAGTAAATGAACTTGGCAAATCAGCTATTACCCAAGTAATGAAATACAAATACATATGTTTGACAATTCTGCAGGGAAATTTTTTAAGCCAGGATTCTCAATGGATTGTATTGGCCAAGAGAGAAAAAAACAGGTGTTGTTATCAAACCATATCTACAAACAGTTTGACGGGGGTTTTAAAATAATGCACAGATTTTCTTGCCATGAATTCCAAACATGTCAATTAACCTATGGAAAGTCCTGATTGTCAAATAATGAATCAATATATGCCCCGCAGGATGGGGAAGGGAGGGCTCACTGTGACATAGAGTTAAATATTCAAGGCTTTCTCCCCAACAGTATATCTAAGGATGCATATCAACTTCACATCTAACCTCAAACAAAGTAGAGATCAGCTCTACTGAGAAAATTGATTTTATTCAACAGTAAGGCAAGGGAAATTAGTAAATTCAATATTTGTAGAAACAAAATAAGTGAAGCCAGCTATTCCTGGTGGTCTGAGACTGTTCTTTGTTTTGGTAATTATGCCTTTATGTTTTAGGGCTTTTATTTACATTTTCAGAAGGGCTTGAAATAGTTCATGCACCAGGTGTGCCCCTGAGCATCCAGGTTCTTCCACTGTGCTACAGTAAAGCTGTCCCTGGACCAATACAAATTGAAAATGAATCCTAACTTTATAGAAAGTGCTGCTTTGCTTCCCTCATTGTTTGGAGCTTCTTTAGAGCTGAATCACAAACTAATGATCTCCACTGCAGCGAAGTCCTTGGTGTGGTAGTATCTCATTGTAGTGGAGCCTACATTTACATAATGTGCAGTCTAAAATACCTTTGAGTTCAAGAATAGAACTATGGAAAATAATTTTATCCCAGTTTCTGTGCACCTGGATAGTAAGACACAGGCAGAAATACAGCAACAGGATGAATTTACTGATGTTTGCTATTGGATGGTAAGCCATTCTAAAGCTATGAAAGCCTTCAAAACCCCATAGGTCTCCATTTTGCCATTAGCCATACCAGTTTAAACAGTCTGCTGCAAGAAATATTGACAGGTCAAGTACAGCTGGGAAGAGCACGTGTCCCAGTGGCCTTTACACTGACAGTTTCTCCCACATTAAAGAGTTAACTAGCAGCCAACCAGCTCGAAGTGGGAGCTAATGAATGAAATGGAGATTGATATAGACTCTCTTTGGAGGTGCATCGATCTGTATCTTGTGAACTCAGCTTAGGAATTCTGCAGGCAGCATTGCCTGAGTAACCCTGGCATGGTGCCCGTTACAAATAACTCTTTTAATGTTGGTCTTCAGTTGATATATTTATTGTATTGCATATTACAGTGGCCCTTCCCTGCACTGCCTTTGTGTTTGATGGCTGGGATAACAAGCTAAGGGTTCAGCATGATGCATTTCAGTTGGACACTGTTGATGAAATATTTATTTAATTGCATCCTTCTTTTGTGTGTGTTGTATCCAAGAGTTCTTTCTGGGCTACTGAATATGCTTCCATGCTGCCCCAGCTAGCAGTAATGAGTCTGTCAAGTATGATTTTAGACCTTGGCATGGACTCTATCTCTTCTGATGATAGCACAATGAAAATAAGTTTCAAAATGGTATAAGGTTAGTCACGTAACCTCCAATTAAAGGTAGTGTCTGTGTACTGATAACTAGCAGAAGTAAGCAAGGGTAGTCCCTGTAAAGAGTCAGATTGTGACCAAATAGGTGTTGACCTATTCCATGTGAATTTAAGTATGTCACTTTAGTATATATTTGAACTCGTCCTTTTCACATAACAGTGGTTCTCAAGATTTAATATTCATATGAATCACCTAGGAGCTTGTGATTCAGTAGGTCTGAATTGGGATCTGGGCACCAACATTTTACTACTGCAGTAGTTGTGATGTCTGGGTGGTGCAAACAGTTAAAACCCTTGGCTGCTAACCAAAAGGATGGAGGTTTGAGTCCACCCAGAGGCACCTTGGAAGAAAGGCCTGGCAAGCTACTTCTGAAAAATCAACCATTGAAATCCCTATGGAGGATAGTTCTCTGACACACGTGGGGTTGCCACGAGTCAAAATTGACTCAGCAGCAACTGGATTTTTAGTTGTGACACAGGTGGTCAGCAGACTATAATTTTTTTTTAATGTTGACTTAAGAAGAACTCACAGGACATTGTGTAAAACCAATATGGGAATTGCTAAAAAGTTAACCTAAACATGTATGTAGGATATTGCAATATTCATTACATTGATTTCACTTCAGTGAACTCTTCTATCTCTGGGTAACTGGAGACTAGCTCACAGCCCTGGCCTCCTCCGAGTCTCTCCACGGACCTAAGGATCTAAATCCAGTTCCTAATACATAAAGGTGTCTGCGTTAACTGCTGTAGCCCTTCATCTCCACATTTCTCCATTGCCTCTTTTCATGCATTCATGCAGAAAGAAAGTACTTTTTTTTTTCTTCCTAGCAACTCATTCCTGAGGATCCTTGATTACTGAGGGCTGGAAATAACTGTTGAACTAATGCTGAACTAATGCACTGAAAGCTGCCCTAGAGATATGACCTAGGTAAACCAAGTATCTCTTATAGCCAAAGATATTGAGTCTGTAGAGATTGGGCAATTTGTAGCCAAGCCAGACTATAGCCCAAATCTCCATAATTCCATCTCTACAGCTTGAACTTGCTGAAGAATATGTAATTTATTGTCTTGAATGCAAACATATTTGAAAGAAATCCAGTGCCGGCCACCTCTTTTGCTGGAATATAAAGTAACTGGAATTATTTGTTAGTAAACTAAACTCATCCAGAGACAAAGTATCTAACCCACAGTCTTCCTTCAGAGCCAGCTCAGTTGTCAGAGAAATTTAGGGAAGGTAACAGCATCTGAGATTTTAGGAGCGGCTTATTTCTTTTCAGGAAACTCTTAACTCAGATCAAAATAGCAAAATATATCGGTCCTTACAGGATGACTTGCAATTTCCAAGGCACTAAACCCCATTGCAGTAGAGTCGATTCCGACTCACAGCGACCCTGTAGGACAGAGCAGAACTGCCCTGTAGAGTTTCCAAGGAGCGGCTGGTGGATTTGAACAGCCAGCCTTTTGACTAGCAGATGAGCTCTTAACCAGTCAGCCACTAGGGCTAGACTTTAGAGCTATTAAAATCAAATATGCCATGTTTCTAAAATGTCACCCAGTGCACATAATAAACGTACCGAAGGAAACTATCTGTGGACATTAGGGGAGCAACTAACCCTACATCAAGGAAGTTCTGGCAAAAGTAACAAGTTAGCTGTGGGTAAATTGTTATGCCTGGAGATGAGGTGTCCTCTGAGGACATGACAGAAAATGATGTTGGCTACAAGTGAAGGCTCAGAGCAACATTTTAGAAAAATTACCTCTTATAGGGACATGGAAGGTAGATTTGAAAAAGGGTGATACTGGAAGCAGGGAGGCCAGTGAGTCCATGTAAAAAAAATAAATAGGACCCAGGTATGAGATGCCCTCTCCAAACTATTGAATATGGAAGGAGAAGCAGGTTTGGTGGTGTAGAGAGGAAAGGAGAAAGGGAGATACTAACTCCTTTGAGTTTCAGATGCCTAGGGGAACCTTGCGGTAGAAATTTAGGAAAGGAATTTACAAGTCTGAGGCTAGGGGAGAGTCCAGGATTGTAAGTCATCAATGTGGCTGGTGGCTGAAGCCATGAGCTGGAGTTCACAAAGTGTGGTCCCCAAGCCAGCAGCATCAGCAGCACCTGGAAACTCATTTTCTGATGAAAATGCTCTATTCAATCAGAATTTCTGGGGGTGGGACCCAGCCATCTGTGTTTCAACAGGCTCTCCAGGTGATTCTGATGCATGCTCACGATTGGGAAGCATTGGTTTAAGGAAAACTTCGCATGAGAACAGTTACAGTATTGGTCAGAAAAGGGGGCCCACGTAAGATTTTTTTTAAACGTGGATGTAAAAAAAACCAAAAACCAAACCAGTTGCCATTGATTCAATTCCAACTCATACCGACCCTGTAGGACAGAGTAGAACTGCTCTATAGAGTTTCCTGGGTGTGCCTGGTGGATTTGAACTGCCAACCTTTTGGTTAGCAGCTGAACTCTTAACCACTATGCGACTGTTCTGCAAATGTGGATATAGAAATAGAAAAGAAAGCAGGCAGGAATGTGATGTCATTGAAGGGGCGGGGAGGGTTTGAGAAGAAAGGAGTGGTCAGTAATGTTGAATGCTGCAGAATCAGGTAGGAAGAGGCCCACTGGATCTAGCAAATAGTGGATTATTGAAGGCTTTGGCTAGAGCAATGTCAAAGGAGTACAACTAGATAGTACCTGGCTACCACCACAGACTGCTCTGACTGGGATCACAACAGAGGGTCCCAGACAGAGCTGGAGAAAAATGTAGAACAAAATTCTAACTTACAAAAAAAGACCTGACTTACTAGCGTGACAGAGACTGGAGAAACCCTGAGAGTATGGCCCCTGGACAGCCTTTTAACTCAGTAATGAAGTCTCTCCCGAGGTTCAGCGTTCAGCCAAAGATAGACAGCCCCATAAAAAAAAACGAGACTAATGGGGTTCAATAGTCCAGGGACAAAGACTAGAAGGCAGGAGGGGACAGGAAAGCTGGTAATAGGGAACCCAAGGTTGAGAAGGGACAGTGTTGACATGTTGTGGAGTTGTTAACCATTGTCATAAAACAATATGTGTACTGTTTAATGAGAAACTATTTGTTCTGTAAACCTTCATCTAAAGTACAGTATTAAAAAAAAAAAAGAGTGAGGCCTATGGAGGCCAGAATATAGACTGTTGCTGATAGGATTGGATGTGAGGAAGTGGAAATAATAAGCTTAGACTACCTTTTTTAAGAAGCTTAACTGGGAAGGGAAAAGGGGAAGAGAGAGGGAGAAAGATAGAGGGGATTTAAAACTGCAGGAGATGCATCTTTTCAATTTGTAAAAGCCTTGGGTTTGTTTATAGACCAAAGGGAAGAAGCCAGGAAGAGAAGAGGCTACAGACAGTCTCACCTTGGACAATTGTGGTGACCTCTCAACTGGTCAACCCTTCCCCAGCTCTCTCAGCTGCAATGTAGAAGTTTAATCATGCCTTCCTCTAATTGTTCAACACAACCATCACCTAACACCAGACATAGCCCAGATTTAGTATCCTGGATGACGCAGTTTGTGCTCGACTACTAACTGAAAGGTTGGTGGTTCGAACACACCCAGAGAAGCTGTGGAAGAAAGATGTGACGATCTGTTTCCATAAAGATTACAGTCAAGAAAACCCTAGGAACGGTTCTACTCTATAATACATGGGGTCTCTGTGAGTTGGAGTTGGCTCGATGGCAATGGGTTTGGGTTTTTGTTTTTGTTTTTTTAATAAGGTGGTCTAACTGTCATTGTACCCACCAGCCATCCTCCTTCCCTGGACTTGCTTGGGTCTTTAGGCATCTCTGTCTGTGCATATATCCTATCTTCTGCCTGCTCCCTAAGATCAACTTGGAGAATTTTTTCTGATCCTTGAAGACTCATCTTCTCTGTGAAACTTTCTCTCCCTATGTGTCTTAGTTTTCTAGCGCTGCTATAACAAAAATACCACAAGTGAGTGGCTTTAACAAACAAATTTATTTTCTCAGAGTTTAGGAGGCTAGAAGTCCAAATTCAGGGTGCCAGATCTAAGGGAAGGCTTTCTCTCTCTGTTGGCTCTGGAGGAAGGTCCTTATCTCCTTAGAGATCTTCATGTGGCTTGACATCTATCTTCCCCCATCTCTGCTTGCTTAATCTTGCTCTTTTATATCTCAGAAAGAGTTTAACTTGAGATACACCCTACACTAATACTGCCTCATTAACATAACAAAGAAAACCCATTCCCAAATGGGATTATAACCACTATCAGGGTTAGGATATATAACACGTATTTTTAGGGGACACAATTCAATCCATAACACCATCTAAGCAGGATTTCTTGATTCTTTCAGCCCTTAGCCACCTGTACATACATTCCTCTCTGACATGTCTCACACTGCATTATAATTTTATGTTTTCATGTATCTGTCTCGTGGACTGTCAACAGAACTAAGCCCAATCCATTTTTGATTCCACCACCTCTCACAATGTCTGTCCATAATAAATGCTTACTAGGTATTTATTGGATGGATGGATGGATGAATACATTTATGAAGGATCTTTTGCTCAATTTTGGGCTCACTCTGGCATCTGCATTATTTGCCTGCCTCAAGCCTCTATATTTGTCTGAATACAGATAAGAGATTTTGTACAACTACAGCAGTTCTCTCTCTAGGATGAAGAGGAGAGTGTGAGTTTAGTTAGCTGAGCTGGGGTTTCCCATTGCCCAGCTTACTCTCCACAGGCATATCAGGACATTTCCAAAGGTGCAGTTTCCCTTCCTTCTAGTTCATTCACTGAGATACCACCTTATTTAATGATATCTTGGTGGCCTAGGAGAGTTTCTAAGGAAATCTAGTTAAATCTTAGGAATCAATTTTCACCATGCACCAAGGCAGCCTGGCCATTTGATGCAAGACCCCAAACTTCACCAGTCCAGTTGCTGGCCCTCTTGAGAGCTGCACAGTTGTGAAACTCCAGAACCCCATTGCCTGACACACCAAGCGCCTAAACTGACAATTTCAAAACCAGACTGTACTATTAAACACTAAAAATGAAAATCTCCTTGCCAGAAAGCGTCCAGCATCTTCCTTCCCTCCCGCTACCCTGGCTGGCTATCAGCAGGAGGACAATATGCATGGATAATAGCACGTGCGCAACACACATAGTAATTGTATGTTTACAGATGAACAGGATTGGTCTCTCTGCTCTTCCTTTGCTGGAAATCTTATGTCTATATTTGTTTTCCTTCAGCATCAGTATAGGCAGACATTTTCTTTTTTCATGGTAAAATAATCTTTTTATTGCAGGCTTGAGAAAAGCATCTCTCTAAGTTGTGGAAAAATAAGCTATTTTTAAATGTTTTCTTTGGAGTCCCTTTTAATACTGGTGATAAAGAATGAGTTCCAAATGATCTAAAGATACTGAGAAGCAAATCTTTTTCATCAAAAGTTACTCAGAAATCTATAATTAATTTTCAAGTTTTCTTCCTTAATACTGAAATCTTGAATAAAAATGCAAAGCACAAACTCTGACAAGCTGTTTATAACTTCATAATAAAGGTGACCTAATAATCTCCAGTTTGCTGGACTCAGCTAGTATATTTAAAAAGTATATATGGCTTTGGATTTATCACATCATTTGTAGAGTCCATTGTAACTGATTTTTCTCCATACATGTTGTTGAGGAAGTGATAAGAAACTTTTCCATATACAAAGTGTCAGCTTTGGTCACTACTTTAACGAATTTTCAAGCTTATAAAGCACTGCTTTTTCGTCAAGGAAGAAACAGATTATACATCGTTCAGGAAACAGAAAAAAAAATATAAGGGGATTTTGCCTATTGAATGTAATGGATTGTCAGGAACCCTTGACATTATTCTACAGGCGAGGCCACATAAAATCAATACATCTTAGGCAAGGTTTAATTTATTTGTAGGTTCTTACAACAAATGACTTACCTTTTTTGTTTGCCGTTTTTCTTTTTCACTTTTGCACTCATGAGTAGCTACGGTTTTTATCCGTCTCATTGTTAAACACAAAACAAGATGATGGTGCCATTATTACCATTTTTTTTTTAGGAGAATGATCGCAAAGCATGAAGCAAACATCCAAAAACCTAGAAGTTGTGCTAAACATGACAGTTGTAAAACATCACCTTCTGCCCTAGTGCCTGAATTGCAAAGTCTGCTCCACCAAAGAGCTGGGCTCTATCCCAAATTATACCCCGGTTTTTCTCATGCCATGTGTCTCCTTTGAAGAGATTCCCCCATGCTGAGAGTTCCTGGAGGGTTAGTGGGTTATTCAAAAGGAGCACTCTTTAAAAAGTGTGCTTTATGAAAGGAAGGATAGGAGGTTAAGGGGACTTATTTTTGAGAGATGGTTCTATACTGGTGAAATGGCCTATAAAAGAATTTATAGTGAAAAGTATCAGACATTTCAGCCTACCAAGCTCAATTCTCAACTGACTGTTCGAATTCAATCTATTTAATTTTTTTCCTTTTTATATGTTTTGGAAAATTTCATTTCTGTGTTCAGTTAATATTAAATATAATTAAAAATAGAATTATTTTATATTCATGGCCTGACATATAATGGTCTGTAATGCCAGTCCTCTACCTGCTTCTTCCAGTCTATCAATATTCATGGCAGAGCTGTGCAGGTAGCATGGTAGCTAGGAGGACACTCTGGAGTCAGAAACTGTGTTTGAACCCAATTCTTCTGCTTACTATCTGTGTGACGTTGGTTAAATTTCTTAACTTCTCTGTCCTTAGTTTCGTCATCTGTGGGATGGAGAAAACATCAGCTATATAAAACATGTAAATCTTAACTACGTAATGTATGTTGTACACATACTAAAAACCAGTTGCCGTCAAGTCAACTCCGACTCCTGGTAGTCCTGTGTGTTTCAGAGTAGAAACGTGCTCCCTGGGGTTGTCAGTGGCTGATTTTTTGGAAGTAGATTGCAAGGCCTGTCCTCTGAGGCATCTCCAAATGGACTCAAACTGCCAGCCTTTTGGTTAGCAGCCGGGTGCTTTAACCATTTGTACCACCCAGATGTAAAGCATGGTAAACACTAGTTGCTCCATAGGCATTAGCTATCGTTATCGATAATTCCAAGAGAGAACTTTGCAATTGGTAGGTGCAGCACCATTGCTTGGCTGCTTGGGTGAAGACTTTTCAGCCCAGAACTAGAAATGTCTAGCCTCAAATGAGGAGGTTGAAGCTGTGTAACTGTTAGAGCAAGCATTTCAAAGCAATTCTTTACAGTGGTAATGGATGTGGCAAATGTGTGGATTTTGTTAGGATTTCTTCTGACAGCCATGAACACAGATATATTTTAAAGCAATGTAACTGTCCTAAATCTCGAGCAGGAATACAATGACTTCTAGTATTATTTTTCACTTCTCCAGTGACACTCTAGAAGTTATTTTGATAAATTCCCTAGAAGTTATTTGACTTAGAAGAGGCCCGTACTATTTATTTAACCTTGGTTTTGTTCTACTCAGGCCTGTGTCCAAGGCCCATCTAATGTAATACATCATGAAGTTTAATATACCAAAGCTTTGCCATAGCATGATTCCCTTGGACTACTTTTTAGGGAAAATCACCTTACCGTGAGCCATTTCCAAACACTGGTAGCTAAATCCACTCTAAGCCTAAGATAGAACCCTTTCATAACTAGTTCTCTTACATAGCAAATAGTACAAGAGCAAAGGCCCAGTGTGTCAAGAAATCAGCAAAGGTGAATAACTACATACTCCTCGTTGAATTGGCCAATCTCAAGAACTATAAGCTGAAGACAAACTTAAAATATGAAGAATTGTGCTACTCTTAAAACTATTATTTAAATCTGATATTCATTATCACTGATCTGCCGGTGTGAGACAATCTGAAAAAGCTGTCCAGATGATTTTTTAAAAAGGAAGTTATAATTTACTTAGCTTTTCTTGAAACCCTTTCTAAGGATTTACTGGTAGTTTCCATAACATAGCTCCTAGAATGGAGTTCATTCTAGAGACTATGAAGGTAGATTTAAAGGTCGAAAATTATGTATTTTCCTCTTCGTTCCTCTTCAAGAGTATGACCCTTCTTGATGAGGTCTCCCTTCACATTGAGATCTCCCTTCACATGAGAGCCAGCGTTCAGCGGTACCTAGATATAATTGCCCTGCCATTACATACTGTCCATCAGCCATCAGATCACTGTTGGAGCAAGAATATAAAGCTCTTTCATGTTAGTAATTATCCTTTTCAAATCGGCTCTCTTATATGATCTTCAAAAACAACCGCAAAGTAGACATTTTTTGAAAAAAGAAAAATGAACATGTTACCTGACTTGACCAAGTTCCCTTAGGAAGTTAATGGTGGAATGTACACTGAAGCACAGGTTCTTCTACCTTTGCTATTGTGTTATTTCCACTATATCGTCTTGCTGGTTATTATGTTCTCAAATTACCACTAAAAAATTTTCCAAACATGACTCTTGTTTTATACCTCATCCCTCCTCCTCAGAGAAAATATTATCAATTGAACTCCTCT